>ML685767.1:24240071-24431604 GCA_007922175.1 Pelusios castaneus | reverse complement strand
TCCCTAAATCCAGACAGTGTCACACACAGGGCTCTGCCCTGCCAGGGTCCCTGTCCCCCTTTGCCCCATTGTACACAGGGGGTGCTCCCCCCCCCGCCACCGTGGACCTGCCCAAGGTCCCCCTAGCCCCACAAAGTCAACCTAGAGCATCCAGTGTGGACGCTCTAGGTCGACTTTGTAAGTTCCCCTTTAAGTCGACTTTAATTTGAAGTGTAGACACACTAAGTCGACTTAACCAAGTCGACTTTAAGTCGACCTAGTTAAGTCGACTTAGTTAAAGTCGACTTAAAAGTGCAAGTGTAGACATAGCCAGAGAGAGTGAGAGTAATTGGAGGAGCACAGGCAGGAGTGAAAGAAAGGGTAGAGACATTAGTTGTTGAGGAAGCAGAGAAATTGTTGGAGAAAGAGGCAGTAAAGGCCCAGAGCAAAGATAAGGTGAAAACATCTGACAAAAATATACAACTATTTGCTGGGTGAAATGCACTCAAATTTCAGTGTACTAGCAAAGAATCTATCTGAAGATTATATTGATGAAATTGTAGGAGACAGTGAAACAGATAAACTTCAGAAAATATCAGAGTATTAAAATGAGGGCGAAAGTAAGATGATTGAAATATACTGCATTAAAACCCCACAACAAAAAAAAATTAAGTTTGCAAGGTCAAGCTCTCAAAAGTTAGGATGTGTGAAAACTTTGGCTGCCCATGCAACCCTAATTCATTCTCCCTGTTCATATGGATTATGCTACAATTTTTAATTTCACAATGACGTACTCATTTTTCACCTGCTCTTCTGCCATTTGCATTCAAGCCAGGATAACACTTCCTCCTCTTTAATGCTGCCTGAATGAGTGGATCAGAATGGGCCAGAATTTTTTTTTTTTAATCTCCCACATGGAAATTTTTGACTTTTTTTTTTTTAAATGTTTGCCAATTTTTTCCTCCAGAAATTCATGGCAAAATACTTTGGCCGTTGCCTGAAATATTTAAATTCAAATTGGCTTTGTGCTACTCTGTAGTTCAGGGTACCTTATGCTCCCTTCTTCTAACCTTTAGGATAGATTTCTCTGTTGAACTACATATGCAGCGAGGGACAATTTCACCAATAACAGTTAAAGTTGCAGTTTTATAATGGTAAACGGTAACCACTTATTATTACCATATTTTATAATAAAGCTCTACCCTAGTTAGGAGTACAAAGCAAGTGTCCAGATTCCCAGAAGTGCTCAAGACCCAGCAGCCCCACTGAGAAGCTACTGGGTGCTGATCATTCTTAAATATCTTAGGGCTCCTCTTACATGTCCAAATAGGAGCTGAGATCTTGTCAGTCTTATCTGTAACTGATTGGCTTGCCTGGTAATGAACTGGGAAGCTCAGAAAACAAGAGGTTGTGTGGAGTTGGTGGAAAGAGCAACTATGAGGAACATGTTTGTCTCCTGCAGATCCCTGGCCAGATAAAGTCCATGAGTAGGAGTTGAAGAAGGGAAGGTAATCTGAAAAACTTTGGGTTTGTTCTGGACTTTTGAGTCCTGTTTTTTTATTAACTCTACTGACAGCCAGAGGACTAATGAGCAGTGAATGAGATGATGTGAACATAGAAGGTAACTGGAGACTGAGTTCTTAAAGGGGCTCAGGTAAATGTAAAATAGAGGCAGAAAGATCAGAGAGGCAACCCAGGCAAGGAGAGGGTCCTTGGGAGGCAGTAAGCAGCTACCGTGCTATGTTTTACATAAGGCCAAATTCTGTTACATTCCATATCAATGTAAGAAACTTGGGAAACAAGAACATAGACTTAAAATGAAAGAATGGAAATAAAGAGTTTGTAATAAAGTATTAAGCCAAGCTACAGTGGGGGGAAGTATTTATCAAAAGAGTTACGTAGACAAGTTAGATCTCTTCAAGTGTCTGATGATATGCCTGATATGCATCCTAGAATAGTCAAGGAGCTGACTCAGGAGATATCTGAGCCATTGGCTATTATCTTTGAAAAATCATGCAAGACTGGAGAAATTCCATAGGACTGGAAAAGAGCAAATAGAGTGCCCATCTATAAAAATGGAAATAAGGACAACCCAGGGAATTATAGACCGGTCAGCTTAACTTCCGTACCAGGAAAAATAATGGATCAAATAATTAAGAAATCAATTAGCAAACATCTAGAAGAGAATAAGGTGTTAAATGATAGTTAGCATGGATTTGTCAAGATCAAACCATACCAAACTAACCTGATAGCTTTTTAGGGGCTAGTCTATACTTGCCTCACTTTTTGGTGGCAGTCAACGGGAGATATGCAAGCTACGTAAAATACTTTGAGTATCTCCTGATGAATTACTACCTACCCCTTACATACTGTGCCAAGCCGACTGGAAATGGTGTCTGGTTGGCAGAGCGCTACTGCAATTACGGGGCTGGAGTTAGAGCTTCAGTTCGGAAATTGATTTGGCACATCTTAACAGATCACTCAATCAAACACGGAAGTGTGCACTGACGGCAGCGAATTTGCCGCCATCAGTATAGACATAGCCTATGACAGAGTAAAAAGCCTTGTGGATAGAGGGGAAGTGGTAGATGTGATATTTCTAGACTTTAGTATGGCTTTTGATAGGATCTCACATCACGTTCTCATTAACAAATTTGAGAAGTGCAATATAGTGGGAGCTACTATAAGATGGGTGCATAACTGGTTGGATAACTGCTCCCAGAGAGTAGTTATCAATGGTTCACAGTCATGCTGGAAGGGCATAACAAGCAGGATATCGCAGGTATCGGTTCTGGGTCTGGTTCTGTTCAATATTTTCAGCAAACATCTAGAAGAGAATAAGGTGTTAAGTCATAGTCAAGAATTTGTCAAGAACAAATTGTGTCAAACCAATTTGATAGCTTTCTATGATGGGGTAACAAGCTTTGTGGGTAGAGAAGCGGTACATGTGTTAAATCTAGAGTTTAGTTAGGCTTTTCATATGGTCTCTCATCACCTTCTCAGTAAAAAACTAGGGAAGTACAACTTCGATGGAACTACTATAAGATGGGTGCAAAACTGGTTGGATAACCACTCCCAGAGAGTAGTTATCAATGGTTCACGATCATGCTGGAAGGGCATAATGAGCTGGGCACCACAGGTATCGGTTCTGCGTCTGGTTCTGTTCAATATTTTCATCAATGATTTAGATGATGGCATACAGAGTACATTTATGAAGTTTGCCGATGATACTAAGGTGGGAGGGTTTGCAAATGCTTTAGAGGGATAGGGTCACAATTCAAAACGATTTGGACAAACTGGTGAAATGATCTGAGGTATATAGGATGAAATTCAATAAAGACAAATGCAAAGTACTCCACTTAGGAAAGAGCAATCAATTGCATACATACAAAATGGACAATGACTGCCTAGAAAAGAGTACTTCAGAAAGGGATCTGGGGACACAGTGGACCACAAACTAAATATGAGTCAACAGCGTAACACTGTTGTAGAAATAAAATAAAATATACCCCCCCCACACACACACACACTATTCTGGGATGTATTAAAAAACCCCCACACTATTCTCGGATGTATTAATAGGAGTATTGTAAGTAAGACACAAGCAGTAATTCTTCCACTCTGCTCTGCACTGGTTAAGCCTCAACTGGAGTATTATGTCGAGCTCTGGATTCCTCAGGAAAGATATGGAGAAATTGGAGAAAGTCCAGAGAAGAGCAACAAGAAAGATTAAAGGCATGGAACACTTGTCTTACAAGGGAAGATTGAAAGACCTGGGTTTGTTTAGTCTAGAAAAGAGGAGACTGAGGGAACATGATAATAGTTTTCAAGTACCTAAAAGTTGTTACGAGGAGGAAGGACAAAAATTATTCTCTTTAATTGCCAGTGATAGGACACGAAGCAATGGGCTTAAATTACAGCAAGGGAGGTTTAGGTTGGACATTAGGAAAAAATTCCTAACTGTCAGGGTGATTAACCACAGGAATAAGTTGCCTGAGGAGATTGTCGAACTTCCATCATTGGAAGTTTTTAAGAGCAGGTTAGACAAACACCTGTCAGGGATGGTTTAATATGGTACTTGGTCCTGCCATGAGCATAGGGGACTAGACTCGATGACCTCTCATGGTCCTTTCCATTTTGTATGATTCTATTACCTTGTGTGACCAATTAAATACAGTGATCATGGGACAAAAGCAGAACTCAAAGAAGAAATGGAAACCGTGGAAGAAAAAAAAGAAAAATTGACAGGGAAAAGAGAGGGGAAACTATTTAATGGGACTATACATGAGTAAGGCAAGAAGGTCTTGATCAGAAGTACCAGCTTTGGAGAAGTGTGGGTTTTTCTGCACAATGGGTAACAATTTAAAATGAGAGTCCAAAATCAGACTCAGACTCAGTGGAAGAGAGAGGAGCTTGGAACTTTTGATAATCATCCCAGTTCTCTAGGTACTGAGCCATGGATATGGAAGATTAGCTTTCAGTGCCTATTGATTTAAATCTGATGTAGAGCGCACTGCAGACATGAGACTTCCATTGTTCGACATCATTGTGTACTTCCTATGATCTAGTCAGAGTCTCTGATGGTCATCTTTGAACTCTTTATAGGTGTTGAACCTTTGTTTAAGGACTGTTTTATTAAGTTTAAACTACAGTTGACACAGACAAGTGATGAAAATGATCAAAATAAACCACACAAATTCCATAGCTGTCAGTTTGTTTCTTGTTCATGTAACTCAAAAAAAAGGGGAGTGGAACCAATTCTTGCCCCACCAGTTTGATCTTATCCCAGAAATGAGATGACAGGATTAGAATTCAAAATGACATTGACAAATTGGAGAGTTGGTCTCAATACAATGAAATTCAATAAAGATAAGTGCAAAACACTTCATTTAGGAAGGAAAACTGAAATTCCCAGCTAAAAAATGAAGCCTCTCTGGGTAGGTGGCAGGACTGCTGAAAATTATTTTTGTGGTACAGTGTATCACAAACTGAATGAGTCAACAATATGATGCAGTTACAAAAAAATCCAATATCATTATAGGCTGTGTTAACAGGTGTGTGGTATGTAAGACATCTGAGGTAATTGTCCAGTTCCAATTGTCCAGTTCCACTTGGCACTGGTAAGACCTCAGTTGGACTACTGTGTCCTGTGCTGGACACCATGCTTTAGAAAAGATGTGAACAACTTGGAGAAAGTCCAGAGGACAGCAGCAAAAAAAAGATAAAAAGTTTAGAAAACCTGACCTACAAATTAAGGTTAGAAAACCTGGTTGCATTTACTCTTGAGAAAAGAAGAAAGAGGGAGGGTGACCTGATAACAATCTTCAGCTACATTAAGAGCTGTTATAAAGGGGATAATGATCAGTTGTTATTCAGGACCACTGAAAATAAAACTAATAATGGACTTAATCTTCAGCAGGGAGATATAAATTGGATATTAGGAAAGTTTTTCTTACTCTAAGGGTAGTGGGCTTTCTAGAGAGATTGTGGAATCCACATGCTTAGAAGTTTTTAAAAAGTAGGTTAGACAAACACTTGTCAGAGGTGGTCTAAGTTGATTTAGCTATGCCATAGCACAGTGAACTGGATTTGCTAATGTCTCAAAGTCATTTCTAGCCCTGCATTTCTATGATTCTATGGAAAGGAATAGGGAAGAGAGGGAAACCCTGAGCAAGGATAGGAAATAAGAGAAAGGGATAGGCCAGCACAGTAGGAAACGGACAAAAGAAGAAGTGGTTGGGGTCAGACAGAAGGAGCAATGAGCAGGCATGGAAACTGTACTGTGCGGCCTGCATATGGTTATATATCCCTCTACCAGTGGCCCACAGAGTGGATGAAGGATAAGTTACTTCTATCATCATAAGGGAGATGTATTTCTGCTTAAGTGACCATGTCTTTATTTTTGGAACTCAAGGACTAGAGTTCAATTCTCAGTTCCTGAGGGCAGTCTGTGCATTTTATCCAGTAATTCTGTTTTGGCTGCAGTACATTGTTTCTCACTAACAGTCCAAGCCATAACCCACTGAAGTAAATGGAAACCCTCCAGCTGATTTCAATAAACTTTTGTGTCAGACCTTTACAAAAAGGGGCAGAACAAAGGAGGACAAGGAGATATAGCTTTTCTACTTATAAAGCACCTTTTAACAAGAAACAATGTGGCTGGCAAAACAGCATTTCAAACATCTAACACTTTCTGCCGTTCCAGAGCAAATAAAAACCAAGCATAAAAATAAAATAGTTTTAAAAAATCTGTTCCTTTATTACTTCCTCATCTGACTGGAGCTCAGGTGTCTGGTTCCCCTGATATCAGCTAATGATACCATTAACTCCTAATACTACTATGGCTTCCCAGGGGTACTCAAGGTTGAGGCATCTCAGTACCACCCGCCCATGGCATGAGGAAGCCTTGTCTGTAGAGGCCAGGGATTAGCTCACTGACTTTTCCAGACACAGGCAACACAATCTTGTCCTTCTAAACCCCTGTGAGCTTTCCTGTCCCACATGCAGGCTAGCAATATATGAATTCCAGCTCCCTGACTCCTCCAAACATTCCCCTGTGCAGTATCCAGTCCTTTGTAAACTGGGTGCTCACAGAATTAGCAGATCCGTCATTCGCAAAAGGAACACTACACTCAGTTTACTAGTGACACCTCAGAAAACAGCTCTTCCTAACACTCAGTGTTTATACTTGCTTTCTCTATGAAGAAAGTTAAGTTTATTAAATATAAAACAAGAGATTCAAATGGATAGCAAATAAATACTGGAAACAAAGGGTTACATAAAAACAAAATCATAACAAACATTACAGAGTCTGAACTAACAAAATGTCCTCTTGTCTAATCAGGTACTGCTACCCTAAAGTCCTCCTTTCACTGTTTTCTACCAGGATGTTTGAGACCCTCTTTTCATGAGATCAACCCCGCTGACAACTTTTCTCCTCTTGATGAAGGATGCCAGCTTCATTAACATTTGACTACATGTACCAATAGACTTGTACTAAAAGAAACACAGTGGTCAGTTCAGGACAGCTATGTCTTCCAGCTTCTGTTGGGTTGAGTCTGTCTTAAGGTACATTACCAATGGATGACCTGCCTTTAACTACAAAGCTGTAAGAACAGTATTTCCAGTATATACATATCCGTTTTATATAATTGTCCACACATACATTTAGTAAAGATTCTGACACTGGCTTTCACTAGAAACCTTACATGGCACTCTTTGGAGAACTCAACCCCTCTAGTTGGCATCAAGTCATCACTGGCCAGAAAAGCATAAGCAGCAATGCCCTGAACCCAGCTCTCTGCACTTTTGGGTGTCAGCAACTAATAGAGAAGCATGGTAGAGATATTTTAGATACACATTTCTGAGTGAAGTTGAGTGTTGTTTAGTGCCTTGCATTTGTGTGTGATGTTGAATAACTTGCTAAGGTTGCGTACAGTAGTAGCAATCAGAGTTTTATAGAAGATTATTGTTGATAATGTGTCCCTGCATATTTACTGTGTGTATATGTCTATATGGTGAAAATGGTTGGGCAGTAGTGGCATAGCTGTAACCAGTTTCAATAACTAATCATGAGTGAATCAGAATTAGTGATATAGTCCATTAAGTTTCTATGTATAGATATAATTTTATTTAATAGGCCTAGCTACAGCCTACATTTTTCTTTATAATAAACCTGAAGAGGATTCTGAGCATTGAATGACACAAAGGCATACAGACTCTGCTCACTTGTGAAATTCTTAAACTAGGAAGTACTGGTCTAGAAAATCGGAACTCTTCATTTTTGGTCTCCCTCAGACACCCTTTTTTAATAAATATGCAACACTGTCAAGCTTGTGACATGCAATTCAGGAAGATATATTATATAAATCTCAGGATAGAATAAGGACTTGATAGCAGTTTGAACAAAACAAAAACACAGAAGTTGGTTATTTTTAACTAATATATATGGCACTCTGGTTAACAAAATGGCATCAAGTTGGACAAGCACCACCACTCTACATGTGGAGGACATTAAGACATACTACTGAAGTAGGAAAAATTACTTAAATAGGGCAAGAAATACCTTGGCTCTACCACTTCATGACAATTTCTCATAAAGAGCAACCACATTAAAAAATAAACCAATGTAATCCAAGTGCATGTTGTCTTCTGTTACACAGCTTATAAAAAAACAACAAGAGTCCTGGGGCACGTTATAGACTAACAGATTTTCTTCGGCATAAGCTTTCGTGGGCTATAACCCACTTCGTCAGATGCAAGTGGGTTATAGCCCACAAAAGCTTATGCCAAAGAAAATCTGTTAGTCTATAAGGTGCCCCAGGACTCTTGTTGTTTTTTTGCTGTACACAGACTAACACGGCTACCCCTCTGGAAACAGCTTATAAAAACGTTTATTTTGCTTTTATATTTGCATGCATCCCACTTCCCTTGTTTCTTTGATAAATGTTTTATAGACAATAAATTATAAACCATGTTTATGTATAATTTAGTCTTTTAAATACCTTTTTTTTAGCTTTTTAAATGGTAAAGCTATTTTAGCTCTCTCTTTTTAAAGAATTCAGTACTTTAAGGAATTCATAAATAAAATATTTACTGGATTTGCATTTTTATAGTGTCTGTGGTATAACAGTATATACTTTGTTTTCTCAGTGCACACTTTCAAGCCAACAGGGTTCCCTTAAGAATAAATCTTAAAATAAATTTAAAAATTACTTAGACCTTATAAAACAAACTGGACAGTTCTGTAACATACTTGTTCATTAGCTGCAAGTCAGATAATTATAATGTTTGGTATTCCCATACACACAAACATTGCAGAAAATAATTTGATTTTTTTCTGTCTTAGATGCATAAAAAACTTAGGAGCTTTGGTACAGAGACGTCGTATATATACAGCAAACAATCCAGCAGGATGGGCATAGATTAAATGACCTAATAGTTTCATTTCATTTCTATGGTTTAAGGGCCAAATTCTGTTTTAATTATGTTTGTCTAAATCAGAGGTTTCTTGATCTAGAATTACACAGATATATTTGAGATCAGAATATCTCCTGCTTGTGTAACCCATATGCCTCTCTTTGAGAGACCTACTGAGGGTGGGTTACTGTTGTTGGGCAGATTAGTGACCCACAACCAGAAATTTCTGGAAGCAGGGTGTGGTAGCATTTTTGAGCATGCTCCACAATGTACCCTGCTGGTCTGATGTGATGTTGTCAGTCAGATGACTGGAGAGCAGCAGCCTGAGCAGACAGCAGGCAGGAGCTGCCTTGAAAGGAGACCATGTGCTCAGTGTTCTGGAGAGGAGCTGAGCCAGGAGTGAACAAGATGTTTTCTCCATGTAAAGGAGTCATTTGCAACAGACCTTGCAGACATGCATATGGGACTGAGGGCTGGTTGCAGAGGAGAAGAGAGAGCCTGCATGTAATGCTACAGAGGATCCCAGCAAAGAAAGAAGAGGACAGCTATTTCTTGCCACTCAAGCTTCCACACTGGAACAGAGACTGTAGCTGAGAGTTGGGTGAACTCCACACAGACTTTGGGACTCTGGGGTATCTTTCATGCAAGGGATTGTTCTTGGTTAATTGTATTTTGTTTTCTTAGGATAAGGTTCATTTAGTTAGTAGTTAATAAAGTTCATTGTTATGTTTGTTTTTAGTAGTATTTTAATGTGTGAGTGTAGCTCTGAGCAAGCTTTGCCGTGAGTCCTGTACAGACTGGATCCTGGGTCTCCAGCTGCTTTCCCCATAGGGGTTGGGATTGATTTCTGTGGGGCACTGGAGAAGGGCAATTAAATGAATTTGGCCCACCCGAAGGTTACACTTGGTGGCTGAATCTTTCACTGTTCTGGGAAATGAACATCAAATGTATTTTCAGTTGAAAGAGACCCAAAACACTGAAAGCATAATGCAAGTGGACTTCTTACACTTTACCTGGTTTGAGGCAAAAACCAGACTAAACCATACTACACATCAGAGAGTCACATGAGATTCCACTCACAATTTTAAAAAAAAATTATTCTAAGTGGTCCATTTTTTTAAATTTTAAACAGCAGGTAAGCATTCTTGGAGCATCCTCTTGTGTTGAGGCTATCACGTCTGCCTGCGCACTCCCTGGTAACCTGATGCAGAACCACTGGTACATCTCTGCTTCATTTTCCCCTAATGTGCTTTTAATAAGTTCAATGGGCATTTCATGTTGTTTTTCTGTAATGAACAGTGTCTGTTCACAAGTATTTATTCAAAAGCGAAACGTAGTATGCTAGCAAATCCTCACCCCAACATCCATTGGGCTGAGTCAACCTTAGTCTGTCTACCCCATCTGAATCCAAGTGACTCAGACACCCTAGTTCCTTATCACTGAGGCACACTCAAACCAGTATTCCCCCAGATCTCTTGCCATCACCTGAGGAAGGATTTCTTCTCTGAACTCAGGCTTCCTGCTGAGATCAAATCATTGCAACTCTTCTCTGAAGTGGTGAATAGACCTTTTGTGATCTGGAACTACTTCCCTTGGAGCCAGGTCTCTCCAGGACTTGACTCTCAGTGCTCCTCTTTTTGAACTTTTCCTTTTGGGACCACCCTTCTATGACCTTCAAAATGGCACAGTGCCAGATGGCAAGAGGCTCACTGGGGTCAGAGGTAATGAGTTTCAGTTTGTCAGTTGTGTACTCCAACTCACTATGGTTATAATCTATCTGAAAAGTGGCATATATGATATAATCAGAAAACTATTAACTCACTGATCATTGATATTCTTACATGATGTATGTATGTATTGTGTACAGAGTTATGAATATATACTGAACAACTAAAACACAATTTAACCAGGTATGGCAAGGGGAGTCGGAAAACAGTGCCACCATATAAAAAGAAATGTGGTTGCTTCTCTGACCTACACAGTCATCAGGCAGAGACAATGAAATCCTATTCATATGAGATAAACAAGAAAGAAGGGCCTTTAATCATTGGAGGGAAGAGAGAAAGAGGGAGGGGACAGAAGGTTGAACTCTCTGGGAACTGAATATCAGTGAGAAATTTGCCAAGACACGGATCTTTCACTTAGGAAGACAAGGGAAGCATAAGTAGATAAGAATAAACATACTGGGTGAGACCAATGGTCCACCTATCCCAGTATCTAGCCTTTTGACAGTGGCCAATGCCAAATGCTTCAGAAGGAAGGAACAGAATAGTGCAATTTACTGAGTGATCCATATCCTGTCATCCAGTCTCAACATCTGGCAATAAAAAGTTTAGGGATACCAGGAACTTGGGGTTGCATCCTTGACCACACTGGTTAATAGTCATGCACTGGTCTATCCTCCATGAACTTATCTAATTCTTTTTGAACCCAACATCTTATATTTCTGTGGAAAATCTTGAACAAAGCCCGAGCCTTGCTAAATTAAGTTTTACACATGCATGCCTTCACTTGTATTTGCTTGTAACAATCTCTACATGTATTTGTTTTATTTGGCATCACTTAACCTATTTCCTGTTGTTAATACATTTATTTTTTTACTATAAACCAGCTCAATGCTATGTTTGATGGGAAGGGTGTATTTACCCCAATTAAGTTACAACATGATTAGCTTTTGTCTTCTTAAAAGGATCAAATTATGTTATGTCTCTGAACTGTCCAGGAGAGGGCTGGACATTATAGAGCACATGGTTTGGGGGAAAATTTGGGACTGGGATTGTGGTAGGGGTTACATGGCTGGTTGTAACCAAGCCTGGTGGAAGCTAGAGCAAGGCTGTAGAGAGGCTGCTGGGGTCAGAACTGCTGAACCAAAATGCACAGACACTCAGGGTGGGACCTGTGTGCTTGTAGGTTTGCTGTGAGCATCCCAAGCTGAGAACTGCAGCAGCAAGGCATTTAAGACACCCAGAGTTGCAGGCCAAATGATGACAACCATCACTGGTCTGGATTGCACCTCAAACTCCATGGTATCTTCCTAAGTTCTCTTTCCTGGTAAGCTTTCTAACTAGCCCCCAAGAAGACCTTCTCCTTGAGTAGCTTCCTGTCTGCTAGAACTCCCTGCCCAAGGCTCTTATAAAACCTTGATTAGGCTGTTTCTTAGCTAATCAACTGCCACTCAGACACCAAGGCAATTAACTACTCAGGTGAATCTGGGCAGATTTGTTTTCATTAGCAGAGTCTATCAGAGTTAGCTACTATGTGAAAGTTTGAAAACCTGCCCCTCAAAACAGGTTGAGGTTTATTCAAAGTTTAGTGTTAGTTTGACAATGGGCATGAATCTTTTGATAAAGCTGGTCTGGAATTTGTAATTAAGTCAGGCAACTGGTGGTGTGTTTCAGGTGGGAAGTTTTTAACAACCAAGAATGGAAGAATACATATTCTATAAGTGATCCCAAATTAGGAGAAAACTCAGTTATCAATATGGATGCACAGCTAAACAAAAATAAAATAATTTACCACCAACAACTACACTAAAGAGGCATTCTTTGTACTGAATATTTTGCAGCCTATTTCATCCTCTGAGTGAAACTGTTTAAATGAATTGCATACCATATGTTACATTGACTGATAGGATTATAAAGGATCTATGGGGCTGTAATGAGAGCATGGAACATATTCTAAAGGACATTTAAAATCCCTCATGCCCATCAAGGATCTCACTGAAATAATTATAGGGCTTCACATAGGTAGAATATATGCAATTCATTGCAGGATTGGGGTTTCTATTCCTGCTATTAGGGAAAATAAAAATATGCTTTAAAAATATCCGTTGTTTCTTATAGGACAAAAACTCACCCTTTTTTCTCCAGCCACAGTAAAATAACCCAGGTTTTTTAATATTTGCTGGCTAAAGCATCAAATGACGAACAGAGTCCATTTCGATGAGTCACTGCACAATGTGCAAGCTGGCGACTATGAAAACATTCTCAGAACTAAGATCCCAATTTACTCTCTCTGGAGCAAATGTATTACAGCTAATTAATGCGGTGGGCTCTGAAAGCCACACACGAAACTCTTTGCAGTCCATAGAAACTGTATCCGCATCTTTGAAATACCCCCGAATCTGCCAAAACTATTTAGCACGTTTACTGTGTGCATACATGGGAAGAATTCAGAATGAGCTTTCAGTGAAATCACAAAGCTGACTACAAGCATTCATGTGACATTAAGTCCCCTCCAATATTAGCACCGAGTTAGTAGTTAAAGCTGTTTGTTTGCAAGGAGCAGCATAGGGGAAATACACCTGACTGATTATGAGGTTCCTCACCGGACAGCAGAGTTCTTGGTTCTAGACCCAAAACAACTTATCTCGCATCAATTTTCTACCCAAGCTGTGATTCAGGAATCTGACTATTATCAATTTTACTTCCTACCACTGTACTGATTTCACCTGCAGTATATTTTTATTCTTCAGTTTATTTCGATAGTAAAAATATTCTCTGTTGGAAGTACAGCTCTCAGGAGTGGCATCTGTATCCTCTAACTTATTGTTCTTGACTGACCTCTCCCTGCTGGCAGAGCAGTGGGTTGTCTTTATCCACACCCTCCTGACCCTGCAATGCACCTGCGCGCACACACACATACACATGAGTGAGAACCAGAAAATCTGCCTGAGGATGCAGACTTTAAAGGCACAAGTGAATACGAATAGTATTAACTCATCATTAAATAATCCCAAAACCTCACAATATTCTTTAACACAAGAGGTCATCCTACCCATGGCAAGAATGTGACTTGCACATCAAGCCAATAGGGCAGCTATAGAAGTTCCCTTTTCAAACTTGGCACCTGGAAGGGAAAATGATGCCCTTTATTTTGCAGAACAGGCAGAAGGCAAACAGCACATACACTGTTGCTGACTGAACTGCAAAATCAAAATTGACAAATCCTGGCGGAGGAAGTTACTATTATAAAGCCAGGCACGGCTGTTGATGTTACCTTCACTTCCCTGACTTCTACCTGCTGCTCAACAGCCCCTGAGGTCCAAGTGACATTACTCTGGTTTCTCAGACAAGCCAAGAAAAGGAATGATGATTTTGTTATGGAAACATGAAAACAGCAAACACAGAAGACCAGCAGCCATTGCAGCTTGCACTGTGATGAAGGAGCAGAGAGAGGGTGTATTATATTAAAGCTCAGCATGGTACATCAGAATAGCAGCAACTGCAGCATTTCACACTACAACTAGATTTAAGAAAGAGATAAGAGTGTAAATGGCAGAAAAACAACAGTAAGGCTGAATAACAAGAAGCCAAGTCTAACATCAGGCCCCTCTGGCTATTTTTTAATCACCAAATTACACTACTAAATTACCAAATTAAAATTTCTTTTAAGGAAAGAACTGAGGTGATATGTCCTGATTTATACATAAACATTAATCCTTCATTCTCACTGAACAGAGCCATGGAAATGGAAGTATATCAGGAAGTAGCAACAACAGAAGTCCAGAATAATATTTATTCTGAAGTTAGCGTGCTTTACGTGGGTAGATTTAAAACGAAAAATCCAAGCTGACCCTGTAACCATAACTTACACTGTATCATTGGGAAAGAGAAATAAGACAGACACATCAGTGAGAGTTAAGGATGGCATGTCACACTTCTTTTAGCTCTCTAGGTTTCAAGGCAGACCTTAAGCATTAATATTCAGGCTGTATGAGCACTGCAGAGCTCGCTTTGAGATGAGTTCAGAAACTTAACCCTGCAAATTCAGGACTGAATTTACATGTGGAGTAATGTGGGGTAGCTCCACTGACTTTGATGGAGCTATGCCACTTTACACCTAGCCCTCTGTTTTCAGGGGTTCAAATTGAAATAACTCTTTTAGATATACTAATTTAAAAGTTCAGATTTTACAAATCTCAAAGTATTTTAATATTTGGTAACGACAAGAATCAGAACCAAACTAGCAAAGGAAGGCACCTATTAAATATGGATTTAGCCCCCAATTTAGCAAAACATTTCAACATGTGCTTAACAAGCAGCATGTGTCTTGATCCCATTGAAATCAATGGGATAGAAGCTTGTGCTTAAGTGTGTTGCTCAATAGGAATGGGATTACTTATGTGCTCAAAGATAAGCATATGCTTCAGTGCCTTGCTGAATGAAGTTCATCCAGTTTCTCTCTTTGCAATCAGTGCAAGGGTTTCCTAAAATATATTCCCAAATTTTTGTCTAGTCTACCTCTTTTCTACCTCTTTTCCTGGGATAACATCTTGAAGTTAATAGGGTATGTCTACACTTCCAGGGCTACAGGGATCGATGTAGTGGAATCTATTGATTGTGCTGTGACCTTCTTAATCAATCCTGGAAGTGCTATCTGGTTGATGCCATTAATCCTCTACCCCCAAAAGGAATAAGGCTGCATCAGCCAGAAGGCATAGAATCATAGAATCTTAGGGTTGGAAGGGACCTCATGAGGTCATCTAGTCCAAGCCCCTGCTAAAAGCAGGACCATTCCCCCTAAATCATCCCAGCCAGGGTTTTGTCTAACCGGGCTGTAAATGTTTCAAAAGATGGAGATTCCACCACCTCCATAGGTAACCCATTCCAATGCTTCACCACCCTCCTAGTGAGAAAGTGTTTCCTAATATCCAACTTTGACCTCCCCAGCTGCAACTTGAAACCATTGCTCCTTGTTCTGTTCTCTGTTACTACTGAGAACAGCCTAGCTCCCTCCACTTTGGAGCACCCCTTCAAGTAGTTGAAGGTTTCTATCAAATCCCCCCTCAGTCCTCTCTTCTGTAGAATAAATAAGCCTAGTTCCTTCAGTTTCTCCTTGTAAGTCATGTGCCCCAGCTCCCTAACCATTTTTGTTGCCATCCGCTGGACTCTTTAATTTGTCAACATCCTTCCTGTAGTGGGGAGCCCAAAACTGGACACAGTATTCAGATGCGGCCTCACCAGTGCCGAATAGAGGGGAATTATCACATCCCATGATCTGCTGGCAATACTCCTACTGATGCAGCCCAATATACCATTGGACTTTTTGGCAACAAGGGCACACTGTTGACTCATATCCAGCTTCCCATCCACCATAACCCCCTGATCCTTTTCTACGGTGCTGCTACCTAGCCGATTGGTCTCCAGCCTGTAGCAGTACATGGGATTTTTTCATTCTAAGTGCAGGACTTTGCACTTGACTCTAAAATCAGAAGGGACCAATATGACCATCTAGTCTGACTTCCTGCACAGTGTAGGCCACAGAACTGCACCCACATACTCCTGAAATAAACCTCTAAGTTGACTGAGTTATTAAAGTCCTCAAATCCTGATTTAAAGACTTCAAGGTGCAGAGAATCCACCAGAAATTGAGTCATGCCCCATATTACAGCGGAAGGCAAAAAAAAACCAAACAAAAAACCCCCCAAAACCCACAAAAAACCAGAGCCCTTGTCAATCTGCCTTGGTGGAAAAGTCAACATAAATTAGTGGATGGGAGTAGGGCTGGATTATCGAGGAGGCTTTAGGGGGCTTAAGCCCTGGGCCCTGGCAAAATGGGTCCCCAGGCTCCAGCCCCTAGAACCCCAGAGCCAGTGCTGTGTAGAGCCAGAGAGGGGCGGGGAGGAGGGCTCTGTGTTCCACCCCTGGGCCGGCTGGTCTGTCCAAGGGGCAGGGCTGGCAGAGCCCGCTTGCTCCACTGAAGGCAGGGCCAGCTGGCGCGGCCTGCGGCTGCACTCCAGCACAGCAGATGGAGCACAGCTCTCCAGGGCCTGTGGCCCTGGGGGCTGCAGGGGCTGTCACCGTGCGACGTTGCGCACCAGCTGCCCCTCCGGCAGACTGACCGGAGCGGAACTGGGGGCCCACTCCCCCAGTGATTGGGGGCGAGGATCCGGCTCCTACGATGGGGCCCTCAGCCAGCCTGGGTTCCCCGGGCCAGTTAATCTGGCCCTGGATGGGAGATATGCAAACTTGCATATCTCCTCTCAGCTTCTGGTGGCAATGGAGACTGGGGCTTAGACTTCACTACTTGGACCTATATCCTGATTTTCAACTTACAATTCCTTTCTTAATTTATTAAATTTCCTTGTTATTTGTTCAGTTAAAATAGCTTGGATGAAACAGAAACCCATATGCACACATTAAAGCCTTAAGGCACTTTACCTCCTTCCCACAACTGTAATATTTAACTGCATCTTTAAATAAATATTTAGAGAAAAAAAACTAGAAATTTTAAATTTTCCAGGGACTGGGATTTAAAAAAAAAAAAAAAAAAAAAGGTAACTTCCTAGTATTTCGTTCTTCTTATTAAACGAAGTCCTGAGAGCCCATAACATTTCTCCTCCCTCCACACCAGATCTACAATTCTGAGGATAGGGCCCCTGAATAGTGGACAAGCTACAGAGAGGGGACAATGTGTATACATACACATAAAATATGTGATTACATCATTCCTTGAGGGTATAGCTGAACATTATTCCTAGGTTCTTTATATTAGGCTTATTATAATAAGTTAAGAGGATTATTTTATTAGTAGAAAATTATTTTCTGTTGACCAAATCTTGAAATCCTTATTCAGTGGGAGTTTTGCCTAAGTGAACCTTAAAGGGTTCATGCTATATGAGATTAAAATGAAAAAAATCTTTTATTTAAAACAATAAAGAATAAAATAAACGTAATTGCCTAAGGCCGTGGGGATTTGAAACCTCCCAGATTTTTCTTGGCTATGGTAGTAAGCATTGATCTGCAAGCATGAAAAGCAGTCATGGGTGAAATCCCAAAGTTCTGATGTACTGTGAGTAAACATCACACACATTAAAGCTTATCTGAACACTTTGTAGCAGGTCCATGTGGGACAGAAGCTCCAGACTCCTCTTTCTGTGAATGTTCCACCATTACTTGGCACCCTCCAGCCTCCACCAATCAACACATTCTCCCTTCTTGTGATTAAATGGCTCCTCATTTGAGAAAACATTCCTTCTGCTTCTCCAACTCTGGGTAGAAGCTTCTTTTTGCGATGAGTCTGGAGTCTTCTGTCTGACATCAGTTCTGTTTTGGAAAAGGGAAGCGAGACCTTTTATTTTCCCTCTACCGGTTCACTTCTGTTTCAGAGGGAGGCTGGGCAGCTTTTCCAGAAGCAGGTGGTCTCAGCATGTACAGTGTCAAATTCAAGTTTTGTGTGCTACAGAAGTGGAAGGTGTTAATGAAGCAACAGTCAGGGCCTTGGAGGGTAATGCACATGTATGTAGGGATGAAGGAGCAGTGGACCACATTGACATTACTCCACTTCCTTTCCTTTCCCATACTGGGAGTTGATTTTGTGAGGAGGGGAGAAGAGAATGAAGGTCAAGATGGTCTGAAGGACAAATATAACTGACATATGAACATTATTTCTTTATCCTCTTAATATTGTTGTGAAGATGGAAGGGGAGGAGAACAGTGTCATTTCTATCATGAGTTTATTTGCCAAGAGTGTACTATTGCAGAATGATACTGCACTTCTAGTATTTCCCATAATATTTTGTTTCTTACTTTTATATAAATTAAACCATTTATTTTCTATTTTTTCCACTTGATATTCACATAAGCTACATAAATGTCTTCTTATATTAAAAATCTCCTCACAAAACAAACAGGAAAGCTCCTGGTAATCATAATTAAACATTTTAATTTCCTTCAGAATTCCCTGAGTGTGCCTTTGATGACCAGTAATACCAGGTTTTCTATTTTCATTTACTGTAAACAAGTCCAATATTTTCTTTGAAGTAATGGTAGTTGTTCCCACTAGGAACAATTGATTGCTTAAATATGTTTAAAGGAAATTATTAAAGGAAAATAGCACTGCTCTTTAAAAAAACCCCAAAAAACAAAAAACAAACAAAGCCAATCAGCACCACTAACTGCAATGGCATATTAGTATTCGCAGGAATTCTACTTAGAGAAACCAACAAGCACATATAATGAAGGAAAAACAAATAATGAATCTTGTCCTGTATTACTACAACATTTCATAGCTCTTTGATCTTGATATAACTGAACTGAGAACTTGGAACAATAGTGAATGTGATTTGCTCCTGTCTACACCAACCATACTATCATGATCAGCATAGTGACTTCTCATAATCATGTTTAAATATGCTGAAATTTCCTACTGAAAACAAGCCCAATGGAGGTGGGACAAAGGAGATGATCTTCACTACCAAATGCACCAAAAACGTCATGTTAGAATGAGGCTGGATGTGATTTCCTTGTCTAAGAATAGGAGGAAGTAATTCAACAGGAAAACAAGTTGTGTGTGCATGCTGTGTTCTGGCCTGGAGCCTGACCGAAGAGGATCCAGGAAATGGCAGTTGACAGGTGGCAATGAAGAGAGTATTACTGTTTGCTAGGTTTGTAACTATAAAACAGCATAATTAAATCGTGTGGCAGAGATATCAGTTTATTGTGTCATTTCTGACCTGGAATGCACTGGGCATGTGAGAGGAAAGTGGTAGATTTTAATTCATTATTCTTACCCAATCACATATTCATATTTTTCCCTTTAAAAATGCCTTTGGGAAATTTTTATGTGAATTTACTGCTCCTGAAAGGTGTCAAAATGACAGGCCCTTTATCCACACAACAGATACAACTCTGGATAGCAAACGTGCCAGCTTTCCCATATTGTCCCACTAACATGTGGTTCAACAACCCTTTCCTGGAGGCACAAAACTACCACTAAGTAAAACAAATCAAGGATCATTCTTCAGTCCCCATATGTATGCAAGCCATTGCTATGAGGCAGACAATAAGAATGCTAGTTTATAGTAGTGCTTTTGAGATCCATAGCTGTGAAGGCCAGAGGCACCATTCTTATAATCTAGGTTGACTTCCTGTTTAACACATGCTACAGAATTTCACTCAGTAATTCCTGCAATGGAAGGTATTATTCTTCCCTGCTACATAGTGGAATACCATCAAACCCAATAACTTGTGACTGAATTTCTATTTCTATTGGAAATTGGGATCACAGTACATTAGAAGAGACTGAAACTTACTAAACTGTAGCATATCTTTTAGAAAAAGATATTCAATCTCAATTTAAAAGCTACAAGTGATAGAGCATTTTCTGTATCCCTTAGTAATCTGTTCCAGTGGTTATTTACCCGCACTGTTAAGATGTTGCATTTCATTTCCGATTTGAATTTTTCTGACTTCAGTTTCTAGCCAGCGGATCTTGTTACGGTTTTGTTTGGTTAATTGAAGGGCTCCTAATGTCGAATATGTGAATTCTTATACACAGGGAATATCAGGAAGTCTTTGACACTCATTTTATATAGTGTATCAGGATTCTGACAAAGACTAACAATTTCTGATCTTTACCAGTACAATCTGTACTTGAAACAGTACTCTGGAATTCAAAAATTGTGTATGGGAATATTAATCCCATAAATCATCTAATAACAAAATATATAAAGCATCTTAATTTTCAGGCCAAATAAAGAAAAACAAAGTTTACATAATATACTTCATATTCTTTTAAGTCTTTTCTTTAATGATACCTTTGTTCTGGAGCACATAGTTTGAATTTTCATGGATCACACTCCAAATTCCTGTAATTTTGAAAGATTCTACCAACTTCAGAGATATTATACCTGGGGAAAATACATGGGGAAAATGGGTAGAATTAGTAACATCTCTCAACCCACCAAACAATTTTAAGTACACTCATGGCGTGGCATTCTCATTCCGCAACTACCATGGTTGCGAACGGTTAGAGGTACAATGTCTTCCAAGTACAAAGGAGGCTGTATACATT
Organism: Pelusios castaneus; assembly: GCA_007922175.1. NCBI lineage: Eukaryota > Metazoa > Chordata > Testudines > Pelomedusidae > Pelusios > Pelusios castaneus. The sequence continues at coordinate 24,410,910 of ML685767.1, read as the reverse complement.
AATCTTGTTTTATAATGTTGCACTCTTACACTGATTTTTTTTAAAAAAATGTGAGTCTCAGAACCTGAGTAAACTGATTTGGGATTATGTGAGTAATGCAGCAGGGATATAATTACATTGTCTAAATTTGGGCTTCGCCTGGAAACCAGACCCAAATGTCTGCACTGACATTGTATAGCTCTGCAGCCTGAGCCAGCTGACAGAGGCAGCTGCAGCCAGTCTTTCATTGCAGTGTAGACATGCTTTTAAGTTGCAATTCTACATTCACTTCAAGGGGAAAGAAGTGAGGCTGCTCAGCTTCTCAAGGTATAGAAGGCCAGATCCAAAACTCCCTGAAGTCAGTAGTTTCAAAGGTGTAGCTGTGTTAGTCTAGTTCAGCAAAAACAAACAAGGAGTCCTGTGACACTTTTAAAGACTAACAAATTTATTTATCTCAAGAGCTTTCGTGGGAGAACATCCCACTTCGTCAGACACTTTGAAGAGGGGAACTTACACAATGGGAGGAAATTAAATGCAGGGAAGTGTATGACATAGGATCTATTTTGATTTGATATTACAACCTGACCTGATCCTATGTCATACACTTCCCTGCATTTAATTTCCTTCCACTGTGTAAGTTCTCCATCTTCAAAGCGTCTGACGAAGTGGGATTTTCTCCCACGAAAGCTCATGTGATAAATAAATTTGTTAGTTTTTAAAAGTGCCACAGGACTCCTTGTTTGAAGTCAGTAGGAGTCTTTCCACTGATTCTAAGAGTCTGTCCACATTGCAATTAGACACCCATGGCAGTCAACTCAGGCTCATGGGGTTTGGGCTGTGGGGCTGTTTCACTGCTCTGTAGACTTTTGGGTATGGGCTGCAGACAGGCTTTAGGACCCTGTGAGGTGGAAGGGTCCCAGAATCCAGGCTCCAGCCCAAGCCCCAAAGTCTATACAGCAATGAAAACAGCCCCACTGTCCAACCCTGTCAGAGTTGGCTGGCACAGGCCAGCCATAGGTGTCTACCTGCTGTGTAAACATACTTTTCCAGACTTTGGGTTAGGCCCAAGGCCTTTAGTATGCACTGGGTGCAGTGTGTATCATGGGAAGGAACAAAGGACAATAAAGGACAAGGACAAAAAGATGGTGTGAATAGAATCCCTCTATTTTCTTAAATGACTGGGTGGAAAAGAGTAGAAGGAACATCAACATTCTGATGCCTGTGCTCTATTGGATGCAAAAATAGTAAATAGAAAGGGAGGGGAGGGAGGAACTGGATTTTGTGGTTTAGAAAACTTTAAAATATTTTTAAGTAAAGATGCAGTTGTATCCTGAATCATACATACCACAAACAAACAAACAATGAGTAAACTGCACACAGGACATACTGCAGGACAAATTATGTCTCCTATATAGATTAAATCAATTTCATGCACAATTTATTAGTGCTGTCACGGATGGCCTGTTCTAAGACAGAACCTCAGTGAATTGAGTTGTTTACCTAGAGCTGTACCAGTAAAAGGAATTACAATGGCAAACTGGATTTGCCTGATGGAAAACATAAAGTGGGATGAGGAGGGCATTTGTAGTCTGCAAACTGCTGATTAGCTAACTGCAAATAAGAATATTGATGATCATTTCCAAACACCTGTTAACTTAATAACAGAGCTTCAGATATGTTTGGCTGGTATATCAAGTTCATCTTTAATATGATTACATATCATATTCAGGATACAGTATGCAGTTGTACTAAATACATTTTATTCTAATACATGTGAAGTGCAGAGCAAAACATATTCCTGCATTAAATAGATTTTAAAAATATTATGTGATTGAGACATATACCTTCAAGTTGCCTTGAAGCACAAATGATTACAGTTAGTTGTATAGCAGCTTAATTGTACTAGAAAAGACTCATTTGTCCAAAGATTATATACAGAACTGGGTTTAAATGTGGTTTATGTCAGAGGTAAAATAAATTTTGTTGGTATCACTCCCCTCACTTATGCATATTTATCTATATCACAATCCCTATCCTATCCCAGAATTAGGCACGATTGGCACTCTTTGTACTACAGAGGGGCCTAATAATGACATAACGTGAGTACTGCAGCGTATGCCAGCATTGAAATAAATTTGGCACAAAAGTTAGGGTAAATTTTAAAGTAACTGCTACAATGATAGCCATACATTATTTAAAATCTATTAAAGTTATATTAGTTTTTTATTGGTGCTAACAACTATGGAAAAAATATAAGAATCTGATTAAAAGCTCATTAAAAATAATGAAGAGGCTCTTATTATCCTTTTTTTTACCTCATCAGCTGATCAAATTTCAGGGTCCCGAGGATGTTCCAATTAGAAGTAGAAATAGATTGAGTCAGTATGTTCTTTGATTCAATCTTGTTTATATTCAAGGAACATACAAAGTTCTACTCTTCTGAACACAGGAAGAGCCAAGAACAAAAGGAGCAGTGGCTAGCTTATGGCCTCCACATCCTAGCCAATAGAACAAAAGATATCTGGCTTGGTCAAGGGTCACACTGGGCTCACCAGCAACAACTTGGCCTTCTTGCTTTTTACCTCTCTCTGTTTTTTGTCCTCAGTTTGTGTCTTCTTTCTGTCACCCTTCTCCCCCAAAGAAAAATACCTGGATTTCAGCAAAGCTTTTGACACAGGCCCACATGACATTCTCATCAGAAAGCTGGAAAAGTGCAGGTTAGGTGAAACTACCATAAAATGGATACATAATTGGTTAAACAACTGCAAACAAAGAGTAACTCGTAATGGAATAATGTCTGATTGGAAGGAAATCTTAGATGGGGTTCCACAGGGATCTATTCTGGGTCCGGTGTTACTTACCATCTTTATTAATGACCTGGATATTGGAATAGAGAGCATACTGATCAAATTTACAGATGACAAAGATGGAGTTGCGGGGGGCTGCAAACACTTTAAAAGATAGAGCTATCATTTTCCGATTTATCAAGATCACTTTGAACTGGGTTATTGATGACAAAATGAAATTCAAGACAGACAACTGTAAGTTGCTATACTTCAGGGGGAGGGGGAGAATCATATACACAAATACAGAATGGAGGATAACTGGTTCAGTAGCAGCACTGCTAAAAAGGGATCTGGGAACTGTGGCCGATCACAGCCTGCACAAGTCAACTAAGTGATGCTGCTGCTGCGGCAAAAAATACCCAAATGCAATATTTGGTCGCACTAACAGAAATATCATGCAAGTCATTGGAGGTGATAGTGTCACTGGTTAGTCCTCATTTGGAGTACTATGTCCAATATATAGAAAGGAGGTAGAGAAACTGGAAAGGATCCAGGATCGAGCGACAAAGGGGATCAAAGGGATGGAATGCAAGCCGTATGAGCAAAGGTTGAAGGGACTGCATATGTTTAATTTGCAAAAAAGAGGAGATTAAGGGGTGGGGAGGACAGGATAGTTGTCTTCAAATACTGGAAAGGCTGCCATAAAAAGATGGAAAAAAGTTGTTCTCTTTTGACACAGAAGGCGGGACAACAGGCTATGGGTTCAAATTATAGCATAGCAGCTTTAAATATAATTTCAGGAAAAGCATCCTAACTGTAAGAACAATAGGAGAATGGTGCAAACTGTCTAGGGAAGTCATGGAAGCTACTTCACCCAAGGTTTTCAAAAAGAGGTTGGATATTCATCTATCCTGGATGGTTTAAACAAGAAATCCTGCACTTTAGCAGAGGGTGTGACTTTTTCAGTCACTTCTAATTCTATGATTCTAAGGGTGAGTTTTCACCTTTCAGTCTCAATGGGGTTCTAACTCAACCCATTACGAGATTTCACATAGCACTACTACCACTCCAGCTTCACTCACTCATTAGTCTGATAAGCCTTTAAATGTGACACTCAATAACCTATTTCAAAGAGAAAGAAAAGAAATGAATGTAACAAATTAAAATAATACAAATTTAACGTTTACATATATACACAATGTCTATCAGGCTCGTTTCACACCACTACATAAAATAATTTTATTTCATTCCAATCTCTATGGGGCTTTTCTCTTCCAATGTCATATTCAGCCTCTGTTGAATATCTATCATTTCTGTGGAATTTGCTGGTTGAGGCAGACCCTATGATTCTGTTCAAATGACTGAGTCAGCTTTCTAACAGCTTTTTCATCCTCAGCTTCCAAAGACATCATCAGATTTGGAAACAGCCATGTAGAAATCTTGGTCCCCAAACTAAAACAAATGCAAGTGGTTTGGACCATGGAGAGGCCAAGACACGCATACTCAATGATCTCTGAAATTCCCCTCTTCTACATTATTTAGCATTATTTGCTGTCTGTCAGAAACATGCACCAAACAAATATGGATCCATTCAAGAGTTTTAGCAGCAAAAATTTTCCCAAGACCCTTGATGTCAAAACAGGTCCATCTTTTCCTTGCTGGAAAGCTACCATAGCATGGAGTTGTTATAAGGGTTTCTGTCATGCCCCTGGAGACAAATTGCTCACTGCAGATTAACTGTCTCTAAACCATTGGTTTCACCTGAGCCATTGCTTTCAAGACTGAATTTGAAATATGCCTTGCCTGGTACTGATAAACACAGTTACCAGCCATAATGGAATCTAAGTTAATTATTAGTTCTTCCACTATTGTTTCCACACATATTTCTTGTTCAAATTCCAGAACAGGTCCAGTCTTTAAAAACAATTTTCTTATTTTTGGATGAGTGTTCCCAGAGCTGGTATTAGACCAATCAGCACCTCAGGCAAAGAGTGTCATCAGCATCCCCACTTCTGTTTGTTAAACTTTTGAATACCTTATTTTTTATTGCATTTGTAGCCCATTTCATAACTTTGATGTGTGATTTGCAACTTAATTTATCCCTGCCATATAAGAAGAAAAATTTGCACTTTAGCATCTATAAATCTGTATTTATTCATGCCATATATAAGCAAATAAAAATGCATTTCCTCTAAGCTTATAAAAATATTTTTTTAATTTGAACAACCGAAAGGTATTAAGATCAAGAAACTGAACCATGCACCAACATTGGGTGTCCCAGTCTTAAATAGTGTTACAGTAGATGACAGCCTTATAATATTAACCCTTAATCTTTTAGTTCAAAAAGTTGCCCTTCACATCTTTGCCCTTACAAAATGAAGCACAGCATCAGAGAGATTCAAAGACTGGTCAATGGTAAATCTGCAGAGGCCTAATACTATAACCACTAGGAAACCTCACCAGTCAACACTGTTCCTCACACACATTAATTTTGTGGTACTTGATGAACATTTGTCCCACTGGGCCTGCCAGCGATTCTATGCATTGTACCACAATATACAGCAAAAGTGAGTGAATACTTTTGCTACCACCATGCAGACTGCAGCATATGTTGGGAACTAATAAAGATGAATTATTTTCCAAACAAGAAAGTTTTATTGAGTGGCAAGAACACTTCAAAAAGATTCTATGCATGTTAAAAACAAATACATTAAGATTTTAATACTTTTATCGAACAGTGTTTAAAGAAGGGGAAGAAACATTCAGATATGTGTAAAATGGATATCGACTTTGGCTCTCACAGATCAGTGTAGGTGAAGCTGGTGTCCTTAATGTCTTTCAGTGAGGTTAATGGGGATGCAGCCCATGATGACATGTGGGAGGGTAGTGTAACGGAGTTCTCCCTGGACTGAAAAGGGAGGCGAGTCTGCATTTATTGAACCACAACAATTTGCAGTATCTGTTTATGCTGCTGGAGAACATCCATTCTATCTTATTTTGCTCCCATTCTGTAAGTTCCCCATCTTCAAGCATCTGATGAAATGGGATTTTCTCCCACAAAAGCTCATGCGATAAATAAATTTGTAAATTTTGCTGGACTAGATTAGCATAGCTACCCATTTGGAAATATTATTTCTTCATTCAGCTTCCTCTCCTTTTTCTGCAGAGACTCCTGGGCCTCTATCTTCTCTGCTCTTTTCTCCTCCAAGCATTCTGTATATGTTCACCCTCCAAGTCCTCTATTCATGGTCTGATGAAGCACTGGCTTGCAGGATCTCCTTGAACTTGTCATTCCGAGCTCTCTTTCGCCTCCTTATCTTGCTCAGGCATTCTGTGGGTGTGGAATGGGAATCCATCAAAGCCACAATGGCAGTGGATAAAAAGAAAACAGAGGTACCATTGTCACTATACTCACAACAGCAAGTGAAACTTATGAGTCAAAACTCCCTTCTCTTGCTCACCTAAAATTTTAAACAAGTACTTCTTGACACTTCTGCTTCAGGAAGACTGAAGGGACATCATACATAAACAAACTGCTCCACATGGCTGCCTTGCCTAAAAGTAAAAGGGAAAGAAAAATAAATAACTCTACTTCTCTTTTTGTACAGGTATCTCTCCTTGTATAGTAAATTAATGAAAAGTTGAGCAACCACGTCTTAAATTGGAAGTAACTTCACTGTAATGGGAAATCAATTTACACACTTACCCAAGGATCATTCCTCTGTGTCAAACTTGTCCATGAATGATTAACAGTCCTTGGCTCATGGCAAAGCTGGACTCTCTGGTTGCATGTCTGACATCCTCCTCATTGTTCATGGCAGGGCTCTTTGACTTGGGTTTCTTGGAGGTAGCCATGGTGCTGAATGTCTCCACCACGTATGACATGCTACTCCTTGTAAGAGTGGCAGATCTGTGGCTCAGAACCAGATTGACTGTTGGTCTCCTGACACACCTTCTGCAATTCCTGTGCTTTCTTGTAGCACTGCTGCAGAGCCTTGTTGTATCCTATCTCCTGTATTTCCTGGGAATCTGCTCACAGATGCCCACATTTCTACAGCTGGTCTGTGACTGTGCTTGCACACCCTCTTCTCTCCACAGACTGAGGAGATTCAGTATCTTCTGTTCACTCCAGGTCAGAGTACATCTAGAACATTAGTCAGCATGGTCAATTGGGAAGTTCAGTTGTACACAACAGTGGAGTTCTATTAAGCGGGCTGACCAAGATGGACTGTCAGGAAAAGGCATTTAAAAATTCTCAGGGCTTTAAAAGGAGGGACTTCTGTAGTGCCCTGACCTGTCGGGTCAATACTGGGCATTGCTGCTAGCTGTTGGAGGACTGTTGAGATTGATGTAGGTAACAGTGTCTATACATTGACCATTGCTCAATGCCACTCAGAGAGGTGGTGTTACATCAGTAGAAAAGAGAGCTTACCTCGGTGGGAGACAAAATTTATGTATAGACGCATGCACAGATAGGTCAATGTAAGCTGCCCTGTGTCAGCCTAACTTCATTGTTTAGGCCAGGCCTCAGACAATTAAGGAGATACAAGAGAAACCTACATGAAAGTGTGGACTGGACAGTTTTTGGAGTCTTCACAGGCCCATCAACTTCTAATTTTACTATTCAAATTTGGCAGTGCCTTTACACTCATCTTTGCATCACTGAAAGACCACAAATCCTGTAATAAGCTCTAAAAGGCAGACTTTTAGAATGAAATGGGGGTCTCTGTTCCTGTGTCAAGTCCCACTGACATTACAAGCACTAGAGAGATATGCCTGCATACAGTTTATTATGGGATTAGGGCCTAAATGACTACATAAGGTGAAATTTAATAGAGATTCAGGGACAAAACCTCAAATGAGGAAAGATTTCTTACTCTCTCACATGTGCAGAAAAACATTACACTGTTACCAACTCTCATGATTTTATCACATCTTGTGATATTTGTAGTTTTTCATAGTTTCATGATTTTCAGGAAGGTATTGATAAATGGCAGAGGGTTCAGATAAGAATCATGAAAATGATTAAAGATAGATTTGAGAAACTCGGTCTATTTAGCTAAACAAAGAGAATAATAAGGGGGTAATTTGGTCATGGTCCAGAAATACTAACATAGGGAACAAATATTTGATAATGGGGTTTTCAATCTAGCAGATAAATGCATAACAAGATCCAATAGCTTGAAATGGAAGCTAAACAAATACGTAGTGGAAATAAGTTTTTTTTTCCCACCACACAATAGGGGTCATTAACAGTGGGAACAAAAAAAAAATTAACAACAATATTGTGGTAGATTTTCTATCACTAGCAATTTTTTTAAAGTCAAGATTAGATTTTATTTCAAAGATATGCTGTAGTTCAAAAAAAACATTATTTGGGGGCAAGTCCTATGTTGTGTTACACAGGAGGTCAGTCTTCCTACCTTGTAATCTATGAGTTAATTCCTGAGCACCCACATGTGAGTGCTAACCACGTTTTTGTTTTTTTTTTAAAAACATGATTCTGACCCTAACAGTGGCAGAGGGAAGCTGGTCAATAGCATTCAAATGCACTTCTAAAAGGCTCAAAAACCAAAAGGCAGAGAAAAATCTAAAGTTAGTATTTTTTTTAAAAAAAAATCATGATTTTCAAGTAAATCTTATATTTTTGTGTTTGATTTATCTATTTTGAATATTCGGGCCTGTCAACACTGAAAACACTTCACTGCTCGTCCACACTGAATTCTGAAGAGTCCTATATACTTTCCTGCTTGGCACCGAATTGGGAAAATGACACTCAATGTTACACCACACGAGGTGTAACTATTAATCCATGCTGCCTCTTACTGCACTTCCCATACTCTTTTACCATTTACTATGTACTATGCTGTGGGTTTTTTTTTTTTTTAAAAGGTTAATTTAAAATGCAAAGACATAGAAAAGTATTTCATTTCCTTTACTTTTCAGGAACAAAAAGGAATAGTACCAGTAATTAGGTAATTGATTCACATAAAATACCCCCCATACTTATTTATTCAAAACCAAACCCAACCAATGTTTTTTGCTTAAGACTTCAGCTCTTGGCTTACTTTGCTCTCTCAGTTTTGCATACTCATGTATTTCCAATCCCTGACTGGGATAAGAAGCAAAAGTATCAATGTACCATAAGAAAAAAAAAAAGTCTTCTCACAATTTTCATGTCCAAGTCTGAATTCATAGCTTCTTCTATTAAAATTGCAGAGACAAGAGATTTGGATAAACTTTCAGTTCAGGTACTTTCCCAGGTAGAAATGAAACTTGATATCTTTAGAGAGTCTCCTACTGCTTGAATGGGGGACTCAGGGAAACAGTGTGTTGCAAGGAACAACCTGCTGAATAAATGTTCTCTCCAGCAAAAAGCAAAAACAAAAGTAGTGAAATCTTGTAAACAAGCAAACGTTATGATGGAATCACCTTGTTAAGTTCCAGTGCACCAAATGGTAAAATATGAGAAACTAAGCTGCAAAGAGGAAATATCTGGTAAGGGAATACTTTGCTGATTTCCAGAAGCACCTTGTGATTAAGTGTTTTATAAACTATTTTGTATTTTTAAGAAATAGACTTGGCATAGGGAGATCAACTTGCCTGTTTAAAAGGATTCCCACTATATCTCACGCAGTAACAAGAGTTAAAGACACAAAAGGGTAGCCGTGTTAGTCTATTGAAGGAAAACAACAGAGTCCTGAGGCACTTTTAAAGACTAACAGATTTAATTATTGCATTAGCTTTCGTGGGAGAAAATCCCACTTCATCAGACGCTTTGAAGATGGGAAAGAGTTAAAGAATAGCTGTAGATTTGAGAGAAATTTGGTGTAACCAACAGCAGTCTTGTGTTTAACAGACTACGAACAGAATGCTGAAACAAATAAGCCATCCAGACACTGCATTTTTCTATCCCTAATGTGCTTACAGTAAAGAAAAAGTAATGGCTTCTCTCTTGGGCAAATTAGTAGAAACTATACATGAACTCCTGCTTCTTTCTCCCTGTAGCACCTTCCATCTGAGAAGCTATCTTGCTTCACATTTTTCATTGACCTGCAATTTTTTTTCCAGGGGGGTGGAGGTTGGAGACGGTCAATATAGCAAGTGTAAATTTAGGAGAGAGCACAGCAAGTTAAGCAGATATTCCCCTCTTCATTCTCTCCCTCCCAAGAAGGACTTCATAAGCAGACCATGCAACAGTATTTTATCATTAAAAAAAGCTGGGAAAACACACCTGGTAAACCTGTCTGGTTTTTAATTTCCTTTCTTTTTCCACCTAGTTCTCACTTGTTTGGGAGTGTGGAAGGTGCAGTTTGCATCAACAAGATGTTAGAAAGTTGCATTAAAATGCCTTAAAAGCTCTCTACACCATTAGGGAATGAATTCAGGAGAAGATAAAGGGTTGTGATATTAATTAACACAGCTATGCACAATGGACAATATCAGGGAAATTATAAGAAGATAAAACTAGCTGAAGCAGAGACAAAAGCAGCTTCCTTATGTTTGGTCATTTGGGGCTCAATCTTGCTCCAGTGAAGTCAGTGAGAAGTTGCATCACTGGTAACAGTGGGAGCAGATGAGGCTACTCTTCACTGAAAATCAGGATAATTATTTACAACTATTAGCATGAACAGGGCTTTTTTTGTGGTGGTACTCAGAGGTGCTGAGTTCCGGCACCTTTTTTTCAGAGCAATGCAGCCCCAGCTCCTGCCGCTGGTGGTGATCTACTCAGGTCCCTGTCTGAGTACTGGCACCTTCCCCCCTGCCCCCCCCCCCTCCCCAATACACACACACACACACACACAGAACGTGTGGGTGCCCTACTTGCTCCAATCCTAACTCTAGGTTCTGTCTTTGGTAGGAATAAAATGGGCCTTTACAATATAAAAAATACCCTCTCTGAATATTATTGATACATTCTGCTCTATTCTTAGTCTTTCAATAACCATCCTTCTTTCTAACAAAACAAGCAATAAATGAATGAGGTGAAAAGCAAAAACTAGGAGGTTCTTATGATTCTTAAACTGGGCCAGATTCTCAACTGAATGTATAAGCCCTTTATATTTGCTGTAGATGTACATGTTTTATACTTGTTCCTTAAGGTCAAGATAGATACACAAATATTGAATGACCTTCTTAAAATGTTTTTTTTTTCCTGCTGTTACATTACAATACATAATATGAATTAATAAAGGTGTCTGGAAATGTCTTGGAGAGCCACAAGACAAAAATGAGAATGTAAAAGGAAATGGAAAGGTGGTCATCAGGATGTTAGAGTGACTAAAAACAGTTGAAACTATTTAAAGGAAGGTAATGCCTGTTATATGTGCACTCTGCAAGAGTGCAAAGGTCTAGTTCATGTAGTGAATTGTAGTCACTTGATAAAAAAGACTCTCACAGTTTTTTAAGTTCCAAAGGGATAGCCATGTTAAAGCTTCCCATCTTCAAAACATTTCTCCCATGAAAGCTCATGCGATAAATAAATGTGTTAGTCTTTAAAAGTGCCACAATTTTTAAAGTAAAACACCGCACTCCTTTTTAATTCTGGTGGTCTGGATGGACATTACTGCCAATGACATGCTTGAATGCTAATAAGGTGACTATTCACTTCCCTTTCTCAGGTAGTGGCATTTTTGGATGGGATTAAGTTCTTCCATTAATGGAACCCATAATTCCTGTGTTTGTGCTGGTCAGCGTCTTATCATATAAATTCTCTGCTGTAATCAAGACTCAAACACATGCTGAATGCCACCGGGCAGCTTTTCTCGCATACAATAAAGACAACACCACATAACTTCAACAGCAGGCAGCTCCACTAGTTTACCATTACAAGGTCTAGGTCAGGATTGCCCTTCTGGTTTTCAAAGCCCTTCATTAACTTACTTCAGGTCTACGCTCATGCTCCATTCAATTTCCTTCCACTTCCCTCCTCATGCCAATGGCTCTCACAAACTCTGGTCCAATGCTCAAGGAAGTAAATTTGTTCTAAATTTTCACCAGACACTTCACTTCTTATTTACTTATACCTCCTCTTTGTGCTATTAAACTGTCTTCCTGAGAGATTATACAGTACAACTTTAATTTGTATAGTATATTAAAAGAAAAGACAAAGATGATCACATTCTCTAGGCTCTGTCTGTCTGTCTCTAATGCTTCCTGTGGAGTTATAAGTATATTAGGACAAACTTCTGGCTGATTATAGATTTGATTTTACATTCACGGTAGTCCTGTTATTCTTGACCTGGTTGGTTCATTATCCAAACACTTTTTAAGACATGTCCAGCTTTTTTAGACAGTCATCTCATTATAAGGAGAGACATGGCTCCTAGAAATATAGCATTCAGAGCATTCCTTTTGGCTTTACAGTCTCACCTCAAACAGATATTTAAAAACATCTTGTTACTTTCAGCATCAAATGCTGTTAGCACCTCCTTCTGGATGAAATGTGTCAAAGTTTTGTCATCATTGCATTCTCACTATATTTCATATTTTTACCGAGTTTATTAAGTGGTTAATAACCACTTTTCTAGTTCTCCCGAAAAAGCATTGTGGAAACACAAATGGTGAAATGTAGTGTGCTGAAATACTTGACAGCTGCTACAGGCAAGGCAAGCCGTCATTCCTCCTCCTCCAACTACCCCCCACTCCTCCCCACCCCTTCAGAAGAAAACCAGAATATCAGGAATTTTCCGCTACTCTTAATGTCTTCAGGCCATTTAAATAGGTTATCATCATGAAGAAAGCTGACTTTGTTAGAGCTCTCAACAATTCATACAGTTTTATTTTACTTTTTTCCTTTGACAACAGCCATTGGGTTATTTTCAGATCCAAGTTACACTTCTGCGAAAGATTTGTTGAAGGTAGCTGAAGAAAGAAGAGAAGGCATGACTAGAGGCTTCCTTCTTCCCCAGCTCTACCTTCACCCCCACACCCCTCCTCCAGCATTAGATTAATATACATATTCCTATTTACATTACTTTCCTCTCCCACTTTTTTTTTTTTACTTAAGTTAAAGAAAAATTAAAATAAACTATAATGTGGTTATTGAATGCTGTTGTTAAGCCTTGTATTTTGTAAGGGAGAAGATTATGTTTAAAAAAATCTTTTCAGACCATCCTACAGAAAGAGAACTACTTCCTTAGGTTTCCCAAAACAGTCTTATAGAACATAAAATTATAGGACTGCTATTTAATTCCATGTGATGAATTAAAATCTGAACCAAGATTACTATTCTTTATTAAATTCTGTATGTTTTATAGCAATTTACAATATAACTTTATTAGCTTTGGGGTACATTTTCAATAAGCCTAAGCGGTTTAAGAGTCCAAGTCCCATTTTCAAGAGTGATTTAAGTGTTTAGGCCCTTTGGACCAGATTCACAAAAGGTACTTAGTCATTGCAACACTTCATTCCTAGTGCCCTGCCATCTAGCAAAATCCTCAGCTCCAAGTCAGGCACACAGATCCCTACATGCTGCATGGGGAGAGTTAGAGACCTAAGAAAAGGATTCTCGGAAGCCAACAAGCTGAACCATTTAAGCTAACCAGGAGTGAAACAGAGGAAAAAGGTGGGGTTTAGATTCAGATCCTCAAAGGGTATTTAAGTGCCAAACTCCCATTGATCAAGTGCCTAAGACCAAGACCGACAGGCATCTCTCTTCACTTGGGATTTAAATCTAAGAATCTTCTCCTGTGGCACGTAAACCAGGTCAGCTCTTTCTCATGAAAGAGAGACCTCAGAATAGACCAGAGAGTGGGATGGTCAGAGCAGTAAACTCTGCCTGATTTGCAGCAGGGATCCGAACTCATCTCCCAGATGAGTTCCCTAACCGACAGGCAATTGGTTATTCTGGTGTTGCTCTTTCTCCTCTGGGAGATATACCATGATGTAAAACAAATATTCATTGGAGCAGGCACTCACTTGAGATGTGTGAAACCCAAGTTCAAATCCCTGCTTTAAATCAGGCAGAATGGGGATTTAAACTTAGGTCTCCCACACCTTAGGACAGGTGAACAGGACCTCCCAAAAGTTTTGCTGAAAAATTGTTGATCTGTTCATGCTCACTCTTCACCTATCTTCTGTGTAGGTTGTGTGTTCTCCCCCTGCCTCTTAATAGCCTAGCCCCAGCTGCAGGATCCAACAGTTCTTGTGTATTCAAAGTACTCCACCAGCAAGATAGCTGTTTCTTTGCCTAGTCTGAGAATCCCACGTTTGGATGCTCTGGCTTTGGTTTCCCTTACAGCTCTGAGCACCTTGTTAGCTGTGGGACAGCAGCAGGAATTAAGCTGTTTTGCAGATGCCAACCATTGCAAATTTAGGTGCCAGCAGGATCAGATAGCAGTGGTGCTTGGATGTTGGCACTGAGAGGGGCAAGTAAGTAGCCAAGTCCTATTAGCAAAGGTGACTTAGGCGCTTTTGAAAACCATGAATTTAATCCTTTTAAGTCTTGGAGAGCTTTTCAATAAACGTAGAAATGCAACAACAGAGGGACCCTTCAGACCTCTGCTGGTCTCTTTCCTTTCCCTCAAAACAGCAGTGAGATCTTTGAAAGAAGGAGAAGCTGCCCAGAAGCAGACAGGAAAAAAAAAAAAAAAGAGCAAATGTGGGTCATCCCTGTCTATTCATTTCCTACTCCTTGCTCTTCTTTTTTTTAAAAAATCTATATTTAAAACTGCATAATTTTGCAAAATGAAAGAAAGGGTGCATGTCTCAGTTGTAAGAGATGATATCTAGGGCAAGGATAGTCAGGGAAGGCTCTCAGTGCTTGTCTTCACTGCAAAATTAATTCAGGTATTCCCATAGTTCAGTGGTTCCCATCCTTTTTGGCTCCAGGGCCACAGATAGAATTTTTACAATCTGAAGGGCCACCAGTCTATCAGCTCATAACAAATATACTGAAATTTATACACCATTAAGGACTACCAAACCCTCCATAATTAAAGAAAACATTTTAATACTACTGTGCTCATTTTTACGTTCAATTATTTTTAGATCTACAAATTACTCAAAGTATGTCATACACAAAGCACTAGTGCAGATGAGGGACTGAGGCACTGAAATACATGGCCTGGCAGCTAAGTCACAGTGGGTGACTTGCTAAGTGCAGGCCAATTGGAAGGCATTGATTTTAAGAGTCCTGCCCTTTTCCTTCAACCATGGTGGGTCCTGACATCTCTACCAGCAGCCTGCCAATCCCCCCACTGCAGCCACACAAAAGAAGAAGGCAACCTCCTTGCTGATTTCCCACCTGTAGCAGGGCAACCACACCCATTTTATAGCCCCATGTGCTCCACCTGGGTACTTAGGCAATGGCTCCCTTTTGTAGCCAGGAGATCAGTGCTTCCCTCCACCTAGCTTCAACAGGAAGCCCAGTGCATAGAGACTGAGGCAGAGTGCTTTGTCATGCTTCTTGCTGGAGCCAGGAGGTGGAAGGGCTGATCTCCCAGCCGCTTGGGTGTGGCAAGGAGCCTGAACTAATTTTGTAGCCCCATGGCAACATGCTCTGCATGGATTCTTAAGTAGTAGCCAGTGGGAGGGCAGTGGCAGTCCACTTTGAAAGACCCTGGCACCCAGACCACACATTGGGAACCACTGCCCTACCCAATTCCCATCATCACACAAAAACTTTTCACCTGAGAATGGGGTGGTTGAAGTTCAGAACGAGTTGACCTGTCCTGGAATATGCACAAAAGCCAGAGTTCTGCTTACACTCAGTTTGGTAACCCTCATACTTTGCATTGCAGAAGCAAGCTATAATCCTTTGAGTGCTGACTGTTCTCCAATGCCTTCTAACAATTCCTTCCTCCTCCTGTTCCCATCCACAAAAGAACAGACAAGTTCTCCTACAATTCACTGGGAAAGAATCAGAGTAGCTCAGTTTGAGGTTGAGAGGAGATACGATTGCTCTCTATAAATACATCAGAGGGATAAATACCAGGGAGGGAGAGGAATTATTTGAGTACAGCACCAATGTGGACCCAAGAACAAATGATTACAAACTGTCCATCAAGAAATTTTGGCTTGAAATTAGATGCAGGTTTCTAACCATCAGAGGAATAAAGTTCTGGAATAGCCTTCCAAGGGGAGTTGTGGGGGCAAAAAACATAAGCGACTTCAAAACTGAGCTTGATAAATGTATGGAGAGTATGGTATGATGGGATGGCCTAGTTTGGTAATAGGCTGATCTTTGACTACTGGTGGGGGATATGCCAGTGGCCTAAGAAAGGAGGGTACATGGGGCGGGTTCGGAGTTATTACAGAAAATTCTTTCTTGAGTGACTGGCTGGTGTGACTTGCCCACATGCTCAGGGTTTAACTGATCACCATATTTGGAGTCAGGAAGTCATTTTCCCCCAAGGCAGATTGGCTAGGGCTTGGGGGGAGGGGGTATTCGCCTTCCTTTGTAGCAATGGGAATGGCTCACTTGCTGGCAGATTCTCTATATCTTAAAGTCTTTAAATCATGATTTGAGGACTTTAATAACTCACTCATAGGTTAGAGGCATGTTGCAGGAGTGGGTGGGTGAGGTTTTGTGGCCTGCATTGTGCAGGAGGTCAGACTAGATGATCGTACTGGTCCCTTCTGACCTTAGAGTCTATGAATTTACTGTCGCACTAAGAATCATGAGATATGACCTAGTACCCAACATCGTGTGATTGAAGCACCAGTGAACACAAATAATGTATGTATTGCTATGCAGTATGGCTGCTTAAACCTAAATTAGGCTAACTTGGATGCTCAGACCTGAGTATCATCTGAGTTAATTCTGATGTGGAGATGTACCTTTTAAAGTGAAGGCACATTATTTATATTTGATGCAATAGAGAAGAGGGAGCCAGCAGAGGGATGCAATAAGAGGTGTTATATAGCAGAAACAAGAAGCCAGGAAAAAGATCTAGTGGGGTCTCTCAGAATGGGAAAGAACTAAGAATGATTTTCAGAGTCCTGAAAAGAAGAAAAAATATTTTATATACATGCTGGATTGACTCTCTTACTCTTGCTACTTTGGTTGCTCAGCATGTCACTCTTTCAGTTATAGAATTTAGGGGAGGAAATGAAAACATCTCTAAAAGCCAATTTGTCAAAATGATGACAAAGCATATACATCATCCTTAGTTTGGCAACACCATTGCTTTAGAATGCATAAAGCAAAACTTTCAGTGTGCTGACATTGTTTGGTAACCCTCAGCAAGGGATGATCAATTGATCAGCAAGGGATGATCAGCAAGGGATGATCAATTACTTTCTTCTAGATATTTTTAAAATGAGGGTCTTATTTTTTGGAATGTCAAGTGGATGCATTAGATATCAATTTATCTGAAACCCCTGAATTAAGCTGAATCTATAGTTACACTCTTGTTACTGCAATTCCCTAGCCTAAGAGCATGTCTGTGAAGACTTTATTGAGAGCGTAAGTCTCTTCTGGAATCACCATTTCCTGTTCCGCCTTATTCAGAACGTGCAACCATGGGTGTGCAAAAGAGAAAGGACAAGTCAGAGGAGAAAATAAATAGTTTCCTTTCACTCTCGCCTGCTGACTGAAGAGAGTCTGCACATAGACTGTTGTGTGGTAAGCTGCCAGATGGAACAATGGTAGCAGTAGCTGAGAATGACATTGGGTTCACTGAGGAGAGAGGCCTTAAGGCAGAAGACGACAGACAGTGAAGCAGAAACTCAACTTTATGTTGGTGATGTAAGTGATCTTGTTATGATTTGGAATAGACTGGAATATGATGGAATAGACTGCGTGCTTAGTAAGTTTGCGGATGACACCAAGTTGGGGGGAATGGTAGATACTCTGGAGGGCAGGGACAGGATCCAGGGAGACTTGGACAAATTGGAACACTGGGCTGAAAGAAACCTCATGAGATTCAACAAAGACAAGTGCAAAGTCCTGCACTTAGGACGGAAAAATCCCATGCACTGGTACAGGCTGGGGACCGATCAGCTAAGTAACAGCGCTGTAGAAAAGGACCTGGGGGTTATGGTGGACGGGAAGATGAATATGAGCCAACAGTGTGCCCTTGTTGCCAAAAAGGCCAATGGCATATTAGGCTGCATCAGTAGGAGTATTGCCAGCAGATCGAGGGATGTGATAATTCCCCTCTATTCGACACTGGTCAGGCCGCATCTGGAATACTGCATCCAGTTTTGGGCTCCCCACTACAGAAAGGATGTGGACAAATTAGAGAGAGACCAGCGGAGGGCAACAAAAATTATTAGGCACATGACTTATGAGGAAAGACTGAAGGAACTAGGCTTATTTAGTCTACAGAAGAGAAGACTGAGGGGAGATTTGATAGCAACCTTCAACTACTTGAAGGGTTGCTCCAAAGAGGAGGGAGCTAGGCTGTTCTCGAGAGTAACAGAGGACAGAACAAGGAGCAATGGTTTCAAATTACAGCTGGGGAGGTCAAGTTTGGATATTAGGAAAAACTTTCTCACTAGGCGGGTGGTGAAGCATTGGAATGGGCTATCTAGGGAGGTGGTAGAATCTCCATCTTTGGAGATTTTTAAGGCTCAGTTAGACAAAACCCTGGCTGGGGTGATTTAGGGGGAGAGGTCCTGCTTTTTAGCAGGGGGTTGGACTAGATGACCTCCTGAGGTCCCTTCCAACCCTATTATTCTATGATTCTATGATTTTATGTAAAAGCTCATCAGTATCATACTTCTGATAATAAGGATGCTTTAATACAACTTTATTTACAAAGCAAAACCCCAGCTCCTTGGCTACTGTGAACAAATTACTTTAAGATACATTTGGTGTCCAATAGAATCTGTCCCAGGAAGTTGCACTGCTCCCTTTAGATAATGAAACTTCATAAACTGAATAAACAGCCCTTGTTCACATGAGCATTGTGTTTGCCGATAAACCCATGTCTGATAACCAAGTCTCAGGGAAATAGGAGAGATACAGTGGAGGTTGCATAGTAAATGATTTAAAGTTTTCAGGATACAGTTTCCTTTTATGTCAATGAATAGGGGAACAAATCCAGTTTCAACAGATAAAAATAAAAAGCTATTACCTCCTACCTTTCCCCCTCCCTGCCACAAACAGATGTTTGTTGTAATGCAGTTATGATACACTTGATACAACATATTTTGTTGGATTGCCTACTACCGGGGGATCAGCCACTGGTAGCCAATTT
Organism: Pelusios castaneus; assembly: GCA_007922175.1. Classification (NCBI taxonomy): domain Eukaryota; kingdom Metazoa; phylum Chordata; order Testudines; family Pelomedusidae; genus Pelusios; species Pelusios castaneus. The sequence continues at coordinate 24,391,997 of ML685767.1, read as the reverse complement.
CAAAATCTCCTGTAGGGATAGCATGATTTTCTTCCTTATGGCTATAGATTTGCTCCTAAAATCCACTGAAAAAGAGTCACTGGGAAGATGTCCCTGGATTTCAATAATCAGTGGATTAGGCTCTGTATTCACAAAAAGGCAAGCTTGTATCACACTTATTCATATGTAAAAACAAGTTCTCTACTCATTAAGTAGTCCCACTGGAATTACTCAAGGAACAAAGTATTACTCAATGTGAGTAAGAGTCGCAAAGCCTAGTCCAAAAGTCTAAAAATTACAAATCAGATTTTTATTTTTTTTTTTAAATTGAAGGTTAGCTAATTTCTATTTAGATTCTTTCCCCTTACGGTAGTTAAACTATGCAAGTTAATGTCAGGAATTAATTGTAGACATTTGTATTTTTAATCACTTATCTACATATAATGGACAAGTATATTTTGCTTATACAATCTGAAAAACAATAAGAGAGTGGAACTAAGATTCCACTGATAATACAACATGGTTATGTAGAACGGTATGAAAAAATAATAGCAAGTGTTATTGCTTTGCCATGGAATGAAGATAGATTCTAAAACAAATTCTTTTGATGTTTCTAAAACTTCTCATATTTATCTTCCTGTGGATTTGATGTGTTCTCCTCAATAATGACAAGAATACTTCTTGAATAACAGCCATGTGCACATTTTTGTTAGGCTATAGGTAGTTAGGCCTGCCTGTAAAGGCCTATGATTTTTAAGTAAGTTCTTATCACATAGGGTGCGTCTACACTAGTAAATTAAGTCGACTTAAGCAGGCTTAAGTCGACTTAATTTACTCTGCATCCACACTGGCATGTCCTTAAGTCGACTTAAGCGTAGGGTTCCCTTCTCCCCGGAACTGCTCGGTCCCGGCTAGAAGGGAGTGTGTGGGGCTCCCTTCTGCCCGGGACCTGAGTGGTCCTGGCCAGAAGGGAGCCGAGCAGTCCAGGCCAGAAGGGACCTCCGCATTCCCTTCTCACCTGGACCACTCTGGGGCTTGCTGTCTTGGAGAGAGCCAGCCCCATGCGGGGCTCTCCCCAGGACAAGCCCCCTACCCTTTGGAGCCCCCCTCCTTTGGAGCCTCGCCTCCCCCTGGACTTAACCAGTCGACTTCAAGAGTCTAGTGTAGACTCTCTAAGTCAACTTAGTAAGGCCAGCTTTAAGTCGATTTTAGAGTCCTGTGTGGACTCTGTAAGTCGACCTAATAAGGTCTATTTAAATTCGACTTATTAAAGTCAACTTATTAAAGTCGACCTAAATTCCTGAGCGTAGACATAGCCTTAGCTAGTTATAGGGTATCAAAACAAAGAATCAAGATCACAGGCTACTTGTCTATGGGCCTTCTCTACAGTTTGAGGTCTTGTACTTTGGCTAAGCAAAAACAAACAATAGGGCAGCCATAAAATGGGAAGCAGGTGGTCACATCCACACAGTCCAAACAAACTGCATTAAAACAAGGTAATACCAACCTGTTTAAAAGAAGATCTCCAAGTAAAGAAAAGATCCTAAAATGCTTAAAGAAAACTCTGCCCCCCATCCCCCCAACATTCTCTGGTTTTCAAACAAACACTTATTAAACTGTCGTGGTTATAGAAGCTACACTTAATTTTGTTATTTTCTTATGGTACGCTCTGTTTTGATTACTTTTGTCTGATTTTTTGTTTGTTGTAAAACTAATTATAATCAGTTAAGGTGCTGGGGTGTGATTGGTTAGAGAATTATGTTACAATATATTAGGATTGGTTAAAGAATTATCTTGCAATATTATTAAGAAAATGGTTAAGATACACTATAAAAACTAAGGTCAAACAGGAAATAAAGAGGAAGAAGGAAAATTAGTGGTGTGAAGAACTGTGATTCTTGATTGATTACCCCAATAAACCCATAGCGTTGCTCGCAGTTGGACACTGGACTTCTGCATCTGTCAGTGAACCAAGAACTAAGGGAGAGGTCCTTATCAATTTTATATTCATCAATCATAGCAATTCACCAGATTTAAAGCAGAATCAGCCAACTATAGATAGGCCAAAGTAAATACAGAAAAAAATGAAATGATGCTATTTTCAGGCATAGAAATAATGCATAGTATTAGAAGTTAACATATCCCTTACAGATTGCTATTTTTTCAGCTAACAGTGCTTTATGCTTCAATTATTGTTGGAGAGTAATGAGGCTGTATTTATCAGCCCAGAGTCCTAATGAATATTGTTCTGTTATCCAGATCCTTTTCAGAAATACACCAGGACAAAAATGGGTGTGATGTGGTACCATTCCAGCTTGGAAACAATTCATGTCCATTTTGCTGTGGATTAAATGGCAACAGAGAACATTTTTAAGATGGGGTTTTTCCAGTTGTTTACTGCTTAAATATTACTAATAAAATCTTAAATAATCTTATCACACATTTTCTTTTAGTGTCAGGCAAATTCTACTAAAAGAGGGATACATTTTCAGGAAGATAGCTTCTTTGTTAGTGGACAAAGTTTATACCTGGAAAAAAGAATGTAGGTGTAAAGTTTGTGTGTATAAAATTTAGACTCACTTTTTTGAGAGAGAAAAGGGGGTTGAAACTGCACCTCTAAGAATTCACACAGCTGACAATTCACTTCTTACTGTCTTCTAAAGCAAAGGTAAAGTTCAGTCAACCAGTATGAGTGAGAGAAAACCGAGTACAGTCTTATCAAAGCAGTGATATATAAAGCATAACAAGTTTCCACAGCCAATGAATTCCAAATACTAAAAAAGCACAGGAACTAGAGGTCCCTGTCAGGAAGTCAGTAGAGCAAGACATTATTGGGTATTCAGGTTTATAACCAGACAATAAGAACCTGTTAGATAGAGTATGGCTATTTGCTTTGAGGAAAAAAAAGTCATCACTACAATTTAGACTTGTAAAAGGTACACTCACTTCAGCTCTGGGACTTAGCTTTCATCTTAGCTGGCACATCCCCCCCACCACACCTTGTACTGTAGTCCCTCTCCTCCTCCATGACTTGGGTCCCCTGGTTTCCAGCTCAGGAACCCTATGACCAGCTACCCAGGTCTGCTCAGTCTCAGACCTTGTTGTTGTTTCCCTGAAGTCCTTTCTACCCACCTGTCTATCTTTTTGTCTGACTCTTGGTTTATCACCAGTGCTTACTCTACTCTCCATGGCTGCTTCACCACCTTGGACCTCCCTTAAGACTCCTTAGTCTAGCACAGAGCCATAGGGAGAATAAGCCCAGGGGATCTCTTCCTTCCTGGCCTACTTCCTTTCCCTTTAGGGAGGAGAAGGTACATAGTCTCTCTCTCTCTCTCTCTCTCTCTCTCTCTCTCTCTCTCTCTCTCTCTCTCTCTCTCTCTCTCTCTCTCTAGCCTCTTTCCACTCCCTTCTTGGCATTAAGCTCTTCCTCAGCTGGGCTTTATTTGCTATCAGGACCTATCAATCACCAGCTTCTCTCTAAGTGCAGCATCTAAGCCTAATTGGCCACTCCTGGCCCACATTCTCTTGCTCAGGGCTTGTGGGGTAGGGATATGCCATCACAAGATTTAACTATGGAAAATAGATACTGTGGACTTGGACAAGCAATTACATTTTGTATAAAATGGAGCTTAGGGAAGATCATACAGGCTTGTTCAGACATCAGATAAAAAGTCCTTTGGTGAATCTGAAAGTCAACTCTATCATACATGGAACAACATCATCACTAGGTTGTCAGACTCATTATAAACTGAAGTTTTACATTTATTTTCCAAAATGAAACATTCTCATTCTCCTTCCAGACTGTGTTCAGGGCTGTGGGCACTTATTCTACATGAACATTCAGTTTGCCACAGGCTGGGCTGTGAATCTACCCAGTTTTAACCTGCCATGTGATAACAGTTTGTGTGGACCCTTCTGATGCATATTAACAGTTTTTTAATGGGCTTTGATGCACTCCAGTTTCAAAGAGAACTAGATCAAAGTACTGGGCTGGCCTTAGTGGTAGGCAAGCTAGGCAGCTGCCTAGGGCTGCCGATTTTAGGGGCTGCCTAATTTCCAGAACGTGTTCTGGGGCCCACAAATTTGGCTGGTGAGCAATCCGGGGCCCCCAAAATAAAAAGAATCAGGCGGAATGTGAATCCTGCGCTCATTCAACCTGCGGGCATGGTCCACCCAGAATCCGGCCCACAGGACACTGGGAATAGCGGCCAGGCTGGGGAGTTTCAAATCTCCTGCCCAAGGAGCGGCTCATGCCTGCAGCTCTGGCCAGATAAGGGGAGCGGGGGGAGGTGGGGCTGATAGGATCGGGTCTGGAGTCCGGGAGGGTTGGGGCCTGGGCCCAAGCCCAAGGAAAGATCAGGGAAGGGCCTGGGGTGGTCGGGGAGCTGGCAGGCGGCGGGGGGGGGGGGTGAGAGGGTCAGGGAAGGGGGCTCGGGTGGTTGGGGAGCCGATAGGCAGGCAGGAAGGGGTCCAGAGCCCCAGGAGGATCGGAGAAGGGGCGTGGGGTCGGGGAGCTGGTAAGTGGGGCAGGGGGATGAGTGGAGTGGGGAAGAGGGCTGGGGGAATGAGAAAGGATAGGGGAGCCAGCGGAGAAGGGGCCCGAAGGGCTTGGTGGCAGGGGACCAATGGGGAATGCATTGAAAGGGCCGTCAAGAATAAATTTGCCTAGGGCCACCAACCATCTAAGGCCAGCCCTGTCAAAGTACACTGATGAGCTGTTAATGTGCCTCAGCAGGGCCCACTCAGACAGCACGGTGACAGGCTACTATGGGGTAGATTGATAAACCCTACACAGCAGGAAGAAGATTGGTTATACAGTATTCTTGCTGACTGGAAGCAGTAAGATTCAGAGTAAAAAAGCGGGGGGCGGGGGGGAACTTATCAGATGAAATGAAAGCCAAAATTCTCTCAGGTGGCCTCCAATTCTGTACCTCAAATGTTTATGTACCAGATTTGAGACATCTTGGGTGTAATTTTCACAGGAGCTAAACTACCCATTCCTGTGATTGACTTTATTGCTTGGCCTCTGTGAAAAATCAGATTCAAAAGAATCTCCATTTAAGCCCTTAAAAGAAGTCCCCAAAATGAAGAAAAAAAAAATTGGCCTTCTGAATATCTGTCAAAGTCCTAGCACAATACAATCTAGAGAGAAGTTTCAGAGATTAGTGCAGGAAAAGATATTCTATTATCTTTATAAAACAATGATTATTTAGTCCAACAGATTAAACAGCAAATTATTTTAAAGCCCTAAAAGCCAAACTTCATCTAAGGAAACCCTACTGTGACATAAGTAGAATCTGATGGATACATAAGAGATAGGAATATGAGAAACACAATGTAAAGCAGAGCCATGTCTAAGGGACAGATTCTTTCACTCTTACTCTGGCCAAGCAATGCCTTACTACAATAGTTCCTTATATTTCAGTAGTATTACTTGGGGAGTAAAGCTATGATTCAACATGGATGGCAGAATCTGGTCCTCGAAATACTGTAGAATGCTACGGTTAGCAGAATCAACAAATGCTAAAATGGAATTGAGGAAAGACAAAACAATCCAGATAACACGAAGCAATGGGTCAATATAAATCCTTAAGGAAGAGCAACTTCTTAGCTATGGCCACACACAAAACGCCAGTCTGAAATTTATTCAGAAGGCTATTTAATCAAGACAAGATGGACTTATATAATTGCATCACTGCAACTTTGGAAAGAAAAGGAAGATTAGAAAGAGGCTGGGTAAATTGAACAATTGTCGCTTGGGATTGAAGTCTGCTTAAGTGTTTAGAGACAGTAGTGTTTTAGGAAAGGATGCTATAAAACTAGATAGAGCAACATTAATCACTTTATTGTACAAGTTAACTTTCAAGTTATCAGTATGTGTCCAGATTTATCCCATGTCGGCATTTTTATATGTATGCATTTATGGAAAATGCAGCTATTGCAACAAGTTACTTCTGTTTAGCTCCTTTCATTTGTATACTGTCTTTAGTATGCTATATATTTTGTGTAGCATTTTCTGCTATGATGTTAATCTTGAAGGTCATGGAATTGTACTGCCAACAAAGAGCCCCAGTATATACAGCAGCAATAGAATCATCCATTTAGGATGTTCATGATAGAGAGCTATTGTAGAAAACTATACAATGTCTGTCTGGATTGCCTGGGAAAGTTGGTGTGCTTTTGATAAAAGGATTCCACTTGAGGTAAACTCTTTTTATATAGATATCAGAAAAAAGGGGGCTGAAATGGCTTTAATTACACCAAACCCTTTTCTTTATAATACCTAAATGAGTAAAATTGAATTGATTTATGTCTCCATGGCAACTGTCCTCTATAAGACTTTCTAAAGAGAGTTTATTTCCATGTAAAGAATCTCTGAGCAAGTAACAATGTCAATACATTCTCTCCAGCCAGAGCCCTAATTCTCACACTCAGTTTTAGGGAATGGATGAAAAACCAAACCAAACACACCACTACACATCTTTTGAGATTGAAACTCTTCATTTTGAATGCAAAATTCTTTTAAAACTGCATGTTTTCCCATATAAGCCATGCTTAAACCAACTAGATAAGCCATTTTACCAGTGTAAATTAATTGGAAATACTTAGCTGTACCCAAGAGAGGTGCTTAAACCAAAGTGATTTTTTAAAGTACCAAAAGTAGCTGCTTCAAGTAGCCATCTAACTTTTAACCCTCTTTCTCTAACAAGTGCCTTGCTTTGATGACATTTTCAACTCATAAGTGGAAAATGTTTTCTTTGGTTTGTGATGATGTCTGGTGATTTGGGCATTCTCTTTTTCAGACATTCAGAGGAACATGTTTTAATAGTGGAGGAGGAGAAGGAGTGGGAGACAGCATAATTTTACTTTCTCTGCTTTGCAAGGATCTCTCTGTGCAAGTCGCACAGGTGTTGTCCATTAGTCTCTATAATGGCTTTCTTATATATGGCTTCTCAGACCTGGAATACCTTACTTTTCCATGGACTCAGGTATCTATATTGCTCTTAAAAGACTATAATTTTTTCTATTCTTTCCATTAAAAGATCACTGGATAATTATCCTCTTCTGTTCATGCTCCCTGAAGCAGCTGGCATTGGCTACCGTCAGAGGACAGGATGCTGGACTAGATAGACCATTGGTCTAACCCAGTATGGCTATTATTGTTTGTCTAATGTGAAACAGCCTGTTTAAAAGGGGTGCTGCTGAGCACACTAAAATACAACACTGGGTTGCCTTTTAGAGATTGCCTTCTCAGTGGCATAAACTCAGAGATGACAGTGATGAAGTTCCCTGTTAAGATATAGTGGAATGTGAAAATGTCCGGGGCTGTGTGGGTCTTTGTAAAACGTCCCAATTGTCAACTAATGTTCCAACTGGCAATTGCATAAGAATGAGGGGAAGAAAGGAGGCAGATATGAGGTAAGGAAAAAATTAGAATTTATGCTCCCATAATAGAGCTATAAACTATGTAAGCAAAGCTCAAATTTCAGTAATATAGAGAACACATACACATGGCAGGAGATGGTGCCTTTCAAGAACTCCTTAAATCAAATCTCTTAGCACTTGAATACATTAATGCTTGACTCATACATGGCCAGCCTATAAGAACAGCCATACTGGATAAAACCAATGGTCTATCTGTCTCCACTAACAGCCTGTACCAGAGTTTCAGAAAGTATGTACAGGAAAGGCCTTTTTTTGAGATTTTCATACTCCTCACCTTATCTTCCTCTCCTGCTTTCTGGCAGTAAAGCATGAGGTTACATCCCTGACCAGCTAGGCTAATCGTCATTGGTGTACCTTTCTTCTATGATTTTTTTGAACCCAGTTATACTTTTGATCAATACAACATCCCATGGCAAGGATTTCCACAGATTAATTATGCATTGTGTGAAGACAAACAATGATTATTAATTAAAAACAGTTCAAATGACCCACACTAGAGATGGTAGAATAAGAAAATAGAACCTCCTGTCAGAAAAGATATTTTAAGAAGTAGCAATGCTCAAGGAGCAATGGTTTCAAATTACAGCTGGGGAGGTCGAGGTTGGATATTAGGAAAAACTTTCTCACTAGCAGGGTGGTGAAGCATTGGAATGGGCTACCCAGAGAGGTGGTGGAATCTCCATCTTTGGAGATTTTTAAGGCCCGGTTAGACGATGCCCTGGCTGGGGTGATTTAGTGGAAGTGGTCCTGCTTTTTAGCAGGGGGTTGGACTAGATGAGGTCCCTTCCATCCCTATGATTCTATGATTACTGCCAAAAAGAGGACTGAGGGAAACCAGCAATAGATTGTTTTAAGTGGAGCCTATTTTAGCCTCAGCTCTATGTGTAACATGCCAATGGTGATTTCGTATCATGCATATCATAATAAAAACAGATTAAACATTAAAAAGCATACTGGTTTCCAAATGTTGACATTCTACATAAATAAATAAAAACATTCTTCTAAATATCATGTATGGTATGTTTGTCATATAACTATGCATGCTTTTCTAGAAAATATTCCTTCTATATATTTATTTCAGGGGCCTCAAACATTAATTTGTTTGATTGTAGAATCTTACTGACCCCCTGCTCGTAACTATAGCTACTTCTGAACTTTGTACACCAGGTATTCCACATAGTTGGTTGAAGGGATATGTAACCATTAATCCTATTGTTTTGTCCTTTAAAGGAGATAATTTTATTTGAAAAATCACTTAAAAACATGGGCTTTAAATTCTAAGCATCTGCAATTCCCATTGATATGACAGTTCAGCACCCTTGCAAATAAGATCTTCATAATACTTTAGTACATGGTACATAATGTTTCTCTAAAAGCGACACAAAAATCTGGATCAGCTCTGGGATATTTTCTTTCATAGGACAGTGCCTCATGTTTTGCAGAGCATGAGTTACTCTTGAGGCTAACACTAATGATTCATATAAAGATTCGGGCGGAGGGAGATTAAGGTTGTTTTATAAATACATATTCAATGACATAACACAATTATTGCAGAGTTAATATTTCCACATGACAGTTTGTGTCCTTCCAAATGTCAAATTCAACAAAATTCAACCTTCAGAAAACCAGAAAATACAAAGTTTAAGGTACAGCCAACGTAACCTTAACTCTACCTTTTAGAGATAGCGATAGCCACTGGGAATTATTTGCATACACTACAGCAGTAGCTGTATTGAATGGTGGAGGCAGTAGGTGGGACAGGTTGGGTAGTAGCGTGTTTGTGAGCTGAGGAGATATGGATTAGTTTGAGGAATGTCACAGAGCTGTGAATGTGGTACAAGATGATTGGTTTGTGCCCACCTTATGTGTGGAAGTAAAGAAAAAGGGGAGTGAGTCAGCATAATTGTATTGCAAAATTATTTGGGATGACTCATTAGCAAGTACCAGAGGGAGAAAGGTCTTGCCATGGGAACTGCCAGCAATAAGGTAAGACATGAGAGCATTAAGGGTTTACTGATGGATAAGGGAAAATATAAGGCTCAATAGTATCCTGTGAGTAAGTCTAAAGTGGTGTTAAAGTTCACAATTGTAGTATTCTGCAGTCTATAATGAGAGTAGACTCCATGTTTGAATGTAGGACAGATGCAAATGGACTTTTCACTGTACTATAAAAAGGCAAAGTGTGAGTTGTGTTTATAGGTGTTGTGAGACATCACACAAAAGGAGAAGACAATGTTATGTGGGCTGTATCTGAACTCTGTATTTCCTCGTTTTATGAAGGGTGACTTTTGTTGGAGTCATCATTTTGGAAGGATGTCACTGGGAAACTAATTGCTTTAAAATTGTGCTATTTGATTTCCTGTGTGTTAAAACAAGCAAACAAACAAACAACCTTACAGCTAGGAGTTAGTTATGTCTGTTGTAGATAGCATGCAGATAAGTGAACTATGAATCTGGCTTTATGCCCTCCTCTCCTCTGTTTTCAGTCCCACCAACTAGTCCAAGTGCCTTCCCAGCCGACCCCCATTACACTATTTTGTCCAGGCTTTTCCCCCACCCAAGGTGGTAGAGGTGCAGGGCAAAGATGTATCTCCTAGATATATCATCATACCCAGCTTTCTAACTGGAACCAACTTGGGATATAGCTTTCATCTAATGGATGATGAAAAGACCCAAATGCTCATTTAAGAGCCAGCACTATTTTCTGAAAAGGAGCTATATTCTTTGCGCTTCTTGGCCAGTCTGGGTTTCCTCTTATGTATCCCCCCCCTGAATATTCTAAGTGGGTGCAACACACTGCTCTACACATCTATCTGCAGAATAAGAAACTCTGAGATGTGTGAACTGCTCTATTCAGGTTTTTAGATTTTTTTATTACCGCTCAGGGCAACTGCACTTATATTTCCCTCTGTGGTTCAGCAAGGGCACCCACTCTCAGTTTTCTGACTCCCCAAGCATTGCTTCTATTGGGTGGAGACCTACATCTCTTCTCCATTAACAAGTTATTTCCAAGCTGAATTTTTCCCTGTCTTCCCTATTATTCCCAGAATAGACTGTCTGCCTAAGCAGGTCTGTTTTACTTCTTTCTTCAGAGATGGTACAAACCAGGGTTTGGGGTTTTTTTTGTGATGGTGCTGACGGGTACTGAGTACTGGCACCTTTTTTCCACAACAATGAGGCCCTGGCTCCTGCCACCACTGCCCGTGGCCCCAGGTCCCTGGCTGAATACTAGCACCTTTTTTTACCCCCTCTCCCCTTTAAAAAAACAAAAACAAAGCACTGGTACAAACTGTAATTAGTACCAGTATAAGTTATACAACTTTTTCTAAGCAAGAACACTTTTTTTCTTAAGGTAAAGGCGTTACAAAAGAAATATATTTTCAAACAAAAAACCCCCAAACCCCAAAATATGCTTATCAGAAGACACCCCAACTGCCATATGGGCTTTGGCAGGAGCATTCCTTCAACCCTCACCCCAGAATTTTCCTTTGGTTTCACTTTCATCACATCTTTTCCTCTGAAGAAGAATGAGTAAGAGGGTCACCTCATTTATCAAGTGTGGCTCTTTGAAGAGGTAATCAGCTAGACAATGGGACTCTGCTAAAAATGCAGCTTTAAAAAATGGATTTGATGTGGGTCATTTGCATCCCTCTTCTCCCCCAAGTACTTCCCAAAGAAATCCACCTCACACGTACTGCCCCCTAAATCTGTTGAAGTACCTAACATCTCCTAGAGATTGCATTAATCCTGTCTTCCTCCAAAAGAATTTCTGTACAATCCCAAAATAGTATGCAAATATTTGTTTTTCAATACAATGGACCCCCCAAATATTTAAACTTAATTACATAAGTTTTCTTCAGGATATTGGCATATGTCTCCCTTACTATCGCACTCTCACAGAACTGAAGAATTTCTCATATTTATAACATATACTCTCTCTCAGCTCCTTACCCCCGTTTCAGCAATGTGTTCTAAATTCTAAAAGGGTCAAGACTTTCCAGAGCCTGGATCACATGGGGTCGGTGGGGGGTAGGGAGGAAATGGGACTCAGACTGATCTGAAAAGGCAATCCATCAAAAATCTCTCTCACTGGAGAGAGGGCAGAACCCCATAGATAGGCATCCCCCCCCAGATTCTGGTGCATTGGGGATAAAAAGTTGGGTTCAGACACACCTGCGGAACTAGGACACCCAGATGCTAGCTAACCATCTCCCTAACACGTGTTAACATTTCCCCCTCCTGTTGATGCAGCCCCAAACCCCTCTCTCTTCCCTATTCTCCCACTCCTCCACTCCCTGAAATGCCCCTCCTCTGCAAGAGAGCATTCACATAGCTATATTTAAAAACAAAAACACTAGTTTGTCTACATTCTACCAGAATGATATCTGCCCTTCTGATGGGGCAAATTGCAGCAATATGCCATTTAACCTTGTCCAAATTTCTGGCCAACATGGGGCTCAAGCTGACACTGGCTGTATCAGGCTCAAAGGCTATGTCTACACTTAAAAAGTTAAGTCAAACTTGTTAAGTTGACTTAACAAATCGACTTAACTTTTCAAGTGTAGACAGGGCCTTGGCTCCCCGCTGAGAAGGGAGCTGTGGTCCCCGCTGAGCAAGGACCCATGGCTCCTTTCTCGCTGGGATTGGTGGGTCCCTTCTTACCAGCGGGGCTCTCTTCTTGCTGGGACCCGCGTGGGTCCTGGTGAAGACAGCTGTCAGCACTCCGCAGACCAGGGAATCTCTGGGGATCCCCTGTCCATGGAATGCGTGTGGCTGTCTTCCCTGGCAATCCACAGCCAGGGGAACCCCAGAGTTTCCCCTGTCCGCGGAGTACTGGGGAAGACAGCCATCGTCGGGTCCTGGGACAGGGGAGCACCAGAGAAGAGAGCCAAAAGTGACGCTCTTCCCCGGGAGCCCCTGGGGCTCCCTTGTGTCCAAACTGTGGCTCACTTCTCCCATCCCTAGGTCAACTTAATTACTTAAGTTGACCTAGGGCGTCCACACCATGTTAGGTCAACTTAATAAGGTCGACTTAGAACTTAACTACCAACTGTTAGGTCAACTTAAGTCGACTTAAGGATGCCCTTAAGCTTAATGAAAGCCTGGTGTGGGCATGGAGTAATTTAGGTTGACTTAAGCATTCTTATGTCGACCAAAATTGCTAGTGTAGACATAGCCAAAGAGCCACTGTTGATTTTCCTTGTGTTATGCAGTTGGTATGAAATGTTAGAAGCTAACAATTTTGTTAACTCCTCCATTCTCATGCACTCAGTACAATCCATTAGGTCTCTGAATAGGATCATGGCTAACTGCAGAAGCAAAATCTTTTTCAAACAAGAGTTTAATTTGATTTCTCCTAGCAGATTGATGGGTAACATGAACTTTGTCAGGGAAACCCTCAAGCATCAGAGACTCTGGTGTGAAGACTGAGCCCTGCTTTGATCTTTATCTGTGACCAAAAATGCTACATTGTGGTAACTAATAAAAATTGTGTGTTTTTTCCAGGGAGGAGAAATAGGAAAGGCTGGGAACTGTTGGTCAAATTTGGACTACTAACGGAACCCTGTACTCCCAGGAGACATGAAATTTCAAGATAACCCAAGTAAACATGAAGATTTTAAAGCACTTTGAACATTCAAGCTTTAACAAAACAAACAAACAAATGAACAACTAGCCTTAAATAGAATAAGTGCAAATGCAAATGTTGAGTCTAGCAAGCTTGACAATGTCAATTTAACTTATTAAGCTTTTGCTGAATAGGCAAAATAAGGCAATGGAGAATACAATGAATGATTTCTTGGTTAAGGCACTGAACTGGAATAAGAGACATCAAGGCTGAATTCTTAGTTCTACCAAAGACCTTTGACTTTGAGCAAGTCACTTCAGCTCCCCCTGCCTGTTTCCTCCTGTAAAATGGGGATTAACTCTGCCTTCATCTGTCCCATCTATTTAGACTGATCTGCAAGACACAAATCCCTCTTAGGTGTGTATACACAGTATAATGAAGCCCTGATTTTGTTTGTGGCCCCCGGGCACTTAATTGTCATACAAGTAACTCCTTATTCAGTTCCTAAAGTAAGGCACAAATTGATGAAAGACAGCATTCATTTAAAGAAATGGTCTATTTGTTATCATTTTAATAGTGGCAGCACACAATCACTTCCACTTTTTTATCCTAAGCACAGCTGCAATGCTTATTAAGCAAGCAAGCTGTCATCAGCCACTTAAAGTTGTCAGTGATTCACAGTTGTACCCAATTTGTCTGTTTAACTTCATTTCTGGCTGTGCTGACCTCCCCACGCCCCCAATGTTTGAAATGCTCTACAACTGTGATACACTGATCACATTGGTAACAATGTGTTATGTATACAGAAGTCTGGTATATCAATAGTTGTCATCTCATGGTGCCTTTTCTTTTGAAAAGGGAACCCTACATTTTCAGGCTCACCACCTGAAAGATGTCCTGCCCTCTGCCTTCAATTAAAGTAGAACTAACCATTTGATAGATACAATGTATTAAGAAACTTGCATGGAATATTAAGATTCTACCCACCATGGTTACAAAGAAGTCTTCCAAATATAAACCAAGCATAACTGATGTATCATTGTCTGCTTTAGTCCCTGGGCAGCCTGAAATGATAATGATGATAGGTGTACAACCACTAGCCCTGTATATCCTCATTGGAGTACTATCACAGCAGGAGCGGGAAAGGAAATGCATTATTTAGAAATGGTTGTGGTCCTAGAAGAAAGCAGATATCCTCACCAAGTGATGCAGATAGTGGCATTGAAGTAATGATAGTCAGCAGCTCTTGAGACTTCTCTGCAATATGCATCTGTAAATACACCTGACACAGATCAATCTTACTGATTTTTTGTCCACTCGCAAAGCCAGGAAAGAGATCATTGATGTGGGGAAGAGGGTATTGCTCTGCACACAACTTTGAGTTAACAGTGATTTTAAAGTCCCCACAAATTCAAATGGAGACATCTTTCTTCAATACTGGAACAATTGGGTTTGCCTATTAGCTGTGTGTAACTGGTACTAGGACTCCATTTTTGCCAGGTGCTCCAGGTCCATGACAACTTTTGGCCTTGTGGCCTATGGCACCATTCTGGCTTTCAGACATTTTGGTTGGCAGTCAGGCTTAATATTCAATTTCACAGTGATTCCATTCATGCTTCCCAGGACTCTCCAAAAGCAGCAGCATGTTTCTTTATTACAGCTCTCAGACCTGTTTCTTCTTTAGCCATCCTGTGCACTTCTGCTAAATTCAGCTGTCTTCCTATGAAGCCATGACATTCCCATTAAGTCTGGATAATTGCCTTCCACCACAAACAGTGGCAATTTCACAGTCTGTCATTGAGCTCCACCATAATATCAGTAGTGCCCAATATGGGTACCGCTTCTCTAGTGTACATCTTCAGAACAATTTTTGGTGGCTTAAGCAGATGATGCTTTAGCTTCTCCTTATTTGCTGGTCTCAGACGCCGTGTAAATGCTGCAGCAATGTCCAATTCCATGCATATAGGTTTACCTTCCAACAGCAGGGTTACCCACTATTCATGTGAGCCAGTTGTCATGGACAAGACATGGAGTGGCACTTCTTCTGACTGGGTTTCATTTTGATCATCCTGAGTCTGTTCTACTGAGTGCAGATTTTCCATTTTGATGTGCCAAACAGAAAGCTTCTTTTTCGCCTATTCTGTTCGACTCTTTTTTCTTTTGATTGCTCAGTGTGTCCCATTTTGCTGCATTGTCAACATACTAGGTCTTTACACCAGCATTCCAATGCATGGTGACTCAGCTTTCCACAGTAGTAACATTCCCAATTCCACCCTGTCTTATGGGTAGGTTCTTGTGACACCTTATGCACTATGGTTGATGCACTAAGTTATTGTGCTTCCTTTGTGGCTAGTTCCATAGAGACTGCAATTTCAATAGCCTTTTGCAAGCTGAGCTGGGCCTCTGCTAATAGGTGCTTCTGTATTGCTTCACTATACAGACCATAGTCTAACGTATCACACAGTGTGTCATTTAACACATCATTAAATTCACAGTGCTCAACAAGCTTCTTCAGAGCTACAGCAAATTGCACAACTGTTTCCACAAAAGGAATCAAGAAAAAAGTGAATCTAAATCTTTCTGCAATTAACGTGGTTTTGGAGGAAAATGCATTTCCAGGATCTTTACAATGTCACTGTAAAATTTTGTGTCTGGCTTATCAGGGTGCAATGAAGTATAGGTTAACTGAAAATGCTCAGTATAAGAGTTCCAGAATGTTATAAAAAATTCCCAGGGGCCCTGTAAAGATAGTTAGTGCTAACCGCCCTTTTTTCTCTCCTTTCTTTTGTCTTTTAGTATCTTTTCTTCATGTATGTTGGGATCATTCACACACTACCAGGTGATTTCCATTCAGCAGTACTGCTTCTATTTCAAATTCCCCTTCCGAACCTGTCTACTTCACTTTGGTCAGAACAAAGCTGAGCCTGTTTTAATTTCACTATGAACCATCAGTATAAACAGCCCAGCCCCCTCAAAACAGAAAAATGTTTTTCTTACATTTACTTTTGCCAGTGCAGCACAGGTCCATCCCATCCTCATCACCACTTTTGTTATGGTGAATCCTTTGAAGTTACTTGTATTCAGAGAGAAACCAGCACAGGATCACAGAGTAGTAGTAGACACAGGGACAGTCTTTATTGAACTAATGTTAAAAATCAGCCAGAACTGGCTGAGCTATCCCTTAATAGTCTAAGTCTATTCCTATGACAACAAGCTAAGCTCTGTTACTATGGCAATCTAGGCAAGACACAAAAACAACATACATTTGTCCGTATGCCAATATTAGGGCTTAACTTAAACAACTCTTATTCCTTCCTGGTTTTTATACCTCTGATTTATTTAGAGAGAGCAATTATACATCCTCTCAGCCTTCATTTGGTTAGGCTAAACAAACCAAGCTACTTAAGTCCTCTCTCATAAGGTAGGTTTCTTTGATCATCCTAAAAGCCCTTCTTTGTGTGTGTTCCAGTATGAATTAATCTTTCTTAAATGTGGAACTACACACAGTAGTCCAGATGAGGTTTCTCCAGTGCCTTGTGCAATCGTAATAAAACTTCCCTATCGCTAATGGAAATCCCTCACCTGATGCATTCTAAGAGTGCATTAGTCTTTGTCACAGCTGTATCATATTGGTGGCTCAGTCATTTTCTAATCAACCAATACACCTAGGTCTTTATCCTCTTTTGTCACTAGCACCTGGTATTTCCCCAGTTTATAGCAAGAAAATTCGTATTAGTCCTTAGTGTACTTTGTACTATTAAATTTCATCCCATTTCTGTTACTTCAATTTTCAAGGTCCTCCAGATATTCTTGTATGATATTCAGGCCCTCCTCCAGATTTGCAATACCTCCCAATTTTTTGTCAATGACAGATTTTCTTAACACACACTCATTTTTTATGACAAAAGGTATTAATGACAATGTTAAATAAAAGATTGGTACTAAAATTGATCCTTGAGGAACTTTATCAGTAACCATCTCTCAGGAGGGCAGGTTACCTTGCAGTATGACATGATGTAATCTCCCCTTTAACCAGTTCTTTACCCACATTTCAATTCTCATATTAATCCCCATGTTCTCCAATTTAACTAATAATTTTCCATGTGGAAGTGTATAAGATGCCTTACTGAAATCTAGGTAGATAACATCTGCTCTATTTCCTTTGTCTAGAAAATCAGTTATCTTCTCAAAGAAAGAGTACAGGTTGGTCTGATATGAGCTACCTTTTGTAAAGCCGTGTTATATTTTATCCCAGATATCATCCCCATGATTTTACCATGCTTCTGTAGTACATAATTATAATACATTTAAATGGGAACAAGAAGGAAAAGATAGATAATCATATGAAAAGACATGACAAGTGAAGGATGCAGAATCCAAGGTATAATCAAATGTAAGAAGCAGGACTAAAAAATGGACTTAAAGTAACATTCAGTTCATAAGAAGAATATACAACTTTGTTGAAAAGAGAAGGAACATGCTGTGGATTTAATGAGAGTTGTGTAATTCTTTCTAGAATGATAGATCATTTCTTGTTCTGTGAATGTATGATTCTGAGAAGCAGAGTTCCAAGATTGTGGTGTGTAACCAATATTTGCAGTTGTATAATTCAAAACTTGCTAATTTTTAACAGAATGAACAGCACTTAGATCAAACTCTGCATTATGCCAATAAGAAAATGAAAAGGTGCTAGGTTTTATTTGCACAGAATCATATTATGTAGTATTAATTGGCAAAGACAATGGTTAACCATCATGTTGATTGATTATACTGAAATAATAATTTAGGTTATAATTGATTTCTATGTATCAGAGCGTACCAGATACATTATTTTATAAGAAACTTTTGTAATTTCTTATAGAAAAAGAAAATGTCATCAAATGTATTGGTATAAATCATTGGTTCCCAACCTGTGGAGCCTTTCAAAGTGGTCTGAGGCTTCACTCCTGCTTGCTGCAAGAGGGAGTTAATACCTAGGGTCCCAGGCTGAGCATGCTTCCTTGAGGCAAATAGACTGGTGCAGGCTCCTTGCTGGAACCAAAGAGACAGGAGATCATTACTCCCCTTCCCCTGTCTATAGCAAGGAGCACAGCAAAGTGCTCCACCTAGGTCCATAGGTGCTGGGATCTCTTCTGGAGCCAGAGGGAGGGGACAATTGAGCTTCCATCCCCCTAGCTGCAGAAGGGAGCCACTGTCTAGGGACTCAAGTGGAGTGCACAGGGCTATGAGATACATGCACTTTCCCTGCTGCAGCCAGGAAGACAGGAGAACAGCGAGGAGGCAGCCTCCTCACTGATCTCCTTTTGTCTGGTCTGCAGTGGGGGGTTGCCTGCTAGTGGAGACTGGTGGCCCTTCACAATTGTAAAAATATCTGTGGCCCTCATGCCAAAAGGTTTGGGAATCACTGGTGTAAAGGAAATTCATGAAAAGAAAGGAAACTACCTACATATGTTCATATGTAAAAGCCAAATTTTTGAAATTGGGTCCCTATTTGTGACATTTTGGGGATCGCCCAGACTGGTTAAGGGTTTTTTCACTGCTTGAACTGTAACTTATGGTTTCTTTCTGTTATGCTGCTGCGGTTCAGATTCCTGCCACCAGCAGCCAGCCTACAAGCACAGACTGTCAACCTGGCTTCCATCAGCCTTGGAGCTCCTTACAGGGTCACACCAACAGCTCTTTCAGTCCTGGGTGTCCCAAAGTCTGTCCTTCCTGAATTCTTAGCTACCAGACATTCACCTCAGCTTCTAACTGACAATTTCAATTTAAAGCCTCCATTTAAAGAAGTTTCTATTTCCCTTTCTTTCTTCTCCTGGCATGGTGACCCTTAGTTATTCAGAGTGGGGGAAATTCCCTCATCTCAATATCTTTACATTAACTCTAGTGGTCCACCATTGTCTTTTTCTTGAGTTGGACTATAAATGGGTACTTGAAACTGGTTTCACTCAAAGCCTGGGAGATGCCTTTTCTTGCCTGATCGCTCACTGTCCTGCTATAAGATGGAGCCAAAAAGTTTTATGAACACCAGGAGTGTTATTACATGGGACCTGTGTCCCAAATCTTTTTCCTAGCTCCCCCCACCCCTCGGCCCCCACCAATCCCCAGCCTCTGAATCCCCTGCTGCTATGTCTCCCACCTTGCATGTCTTCTGAACTCCTCCAACCCCAGCTTTCACACAAGCCCAAGGGCTGCTCCCTCCCAGCTTCTCTACCATGTGAAGGCAAGGCAGAGAGGGCTGCCATGTGCCACTCAAAGCCCATGCCAGGCTCACCACCCCCAGTCACCCCTCCTTCCCTCTCTCCCTAGATGAAACCCTTCACTCCCAGTTCCCACAGTCCCTCAACTCCTCATTTACTCCCTCCCTCACAGACTCCTATGTATGACATATGGAGGCATCTATTTTAGCCCTACATGTACCCCAACCCCCAAGTTTCCTCTCACAGCTCTATTTTCCAATAACCAACACTTCCCCTCCCATCAGGTTCCTCTGTGAATGCCTTCTCCCCATCTTCCCCCAGAGACCCCCAAATTAAATCCTCCCATTCCTCCCCCATTTGCCTTTTACCCTGCTCCCTTCCTTCAGCTACCCCATCGCTCTGGGAAGGCCACCCCTACATCGCCAGTGCCCACCTGTCCATCCCTCCCACAAATGGTGTGCATTTTTTCCTCATTCTTTGGTCAGCCCAACATTTCCACATTTGGAAACAATGACTCAGGGTTGCCAACCTTGCATTTTAGTTTTTGCTGATATGAAGAGCTAAAGTTGATTTTTTTTTTTTAACTGACATGGTAAACTTTTTACTGACATCACTAAAAACAACATAAACAATACAATAACATTATTATATCTTAATGTCACTTTTTGGGACGCACAGGTGTGGTGTATCACAGTCCCGTTTGCCACAAACGTGCAACAGCACTTCCGGAATTGGAAATTGTGTAATTTCACTTTCCAGTTCTGCTTGCTCAATAGAAAATCTACATGAGAGAGCAGGGCAGAGAAAAAGATGCTAATATGGTATTGGTACATGCCAGCTGTATTTGAGTAATGCCTGCAAGATACACTTACATTTTAAATGCTCATGTGGAAGTTGCTGCTTTTCAGCCTGAACAGTTTCTGTTTCAGTATTAGCTTTAATAAAGTACAGAAGAGATATTCAACAAACCAACCATCAGATAGGTGTTTTTGAGAGCAGGTTAAAATCAATCTACCTATCAGTGGACTTTGTAGGAGCAGACACAAAAAGTGTCTTGCTTGTGGGCATAGAAACAGGAAGAGCAATTGAATAATAATAAAAAACCGTGCTAAAAGTTTATCAATCCAAATTAGTAAGATGCATAAGAAAAGAAAAAAAACACATGTAGTACAAAAACAAAACTAGCCATGAAGTGAAGCTGATTTGTTTTGCTGCTGCCACAAATATCTCATGAGAAAATTCTGAGAAAGAGTAGAAGGTATACCTGGAATTTGTAAATGTAAAAGCACATATTAAATTAGAATCAGTGGCACCATGCAATGTTCTATAACTGAATATGACACTAGCAAAGGATCACTTGAAGAAACAGTTAAATAATTTTCTTCTGGGAACATAGAATCATCCCTATGGATAAAACAACTCAGCTTTAGTAATATGGTACAACACAATTACCACGGAATCCTGTTAATTGGTGTGCCTCCATGGACACTTATTTTCTCACTTAAGATGATGCCCCTCTTTGAGGTAGCCACACACACATAGGAGCTGTACTGAATTACAGTGAAATAATTAAATATATATATATATTCAACATTTCTTTTAGTCTTTATGTATCAACTCCATTCTTAAAGAATAGAGTTCATATATCCTACCATTTTAGCACTTGGTGAAATTTTGTATAGCATTCCTAAGCAGTGGCCAAATATATCATCCATTTAGTGAAATGTAGATTAATACTGTCCACATCAATCAACAGTAATTGTAATCACTATAATTAGGCAAAACTTGTTCCCTTCATCTGTAGCTTCATTTTATATTACAAATAAATAATTCAAGATTACTCAAAACATCCACACTGATTACAAAAATGGTTAAGTGAACCAAATATATTCTAATTTTTTTTAAAAATCACGTTTATGTAGCATTGTTCATCTTGAAGGACTGCACAAATGTACAAGATACAATAGTGTAAGAATTGTTTTACCCATCACTGAAAGGCATCCATTTATAGAATGAAACCTGACAGCCATATAACCCACATACAACTGTAAGGACAGACACCCACATGGATGGTTTGACAGGACCAGGGATTTTTTTGAGCTGGTATGCATCAGTACGGCATACCAGCACCTATTTTTCCCTGGTTGTCCCTACTGCTCAGCTAGGGGCCAGGGTCAGCAGGGCAGGGAAAGGAGTAGGTCTTCTTTCCCCTGCTGACCCCGGCCCCCAGCCGGGCAGCGGGGCCGGCAGGGGCCAGGAGCGGTGGCTGCGGACCAGAATCCAGCCCGCAGATGCCTGGGAAGCTGAGGCCAGGCTGCAGCTTTTCCAAATCTCCCACTGGGAGCATGCTCAGATGCGTTGCTCGGGGGGGAGCAGCCTGGCCAGGGAGCTACTTGCAGCTCCAGCCAGGTAAGGGGGAAGGGGCCCAGAGGGTCGATGCAAATAGGATGATGAGCGGGGAGGGGATGAAAATAGGGTGGTACATTGAGTCAGCTTTAAGTATGCCCAATGTAAACTGGATACCAGCTTTATTTTTCCAGACGCCTCATCAATATTACACTGCAGTTAATAAAAGTGCTGCATCTTCCATTCTGAACAACCCATTTTGTGAGAGCTTACTGAACATTACAACAAAAATAGCTAGAAGAAACCACTTAAAAAGGAATTTAAACACAGAAGAATGTAAATATCTACAATATCACAGTTAATACCCTGAACCTTGTGAAAAATGATATGGGATCTTAATGACTATTTACAACTTTAGCTTTCTATCTCATCCAAAAGTTACACCTCCAACAAAATGCCTTCCTAACACCACACTGATCTTAAAGACTCACACTACTCAGTCATCCACTTCCTTCAGAAAACAAATAGCCCTTTAATCTCTCTTCCAAGACCTAACCCACCTAAATCCTTGCAGAGTTTGCAATATCTGACTGGTCACACCTTGAGGTGTTATGGCTGTAGGGAAGTGCCAGATTATTTAGTTATAAATACCAGTCATCAGACTACTGTGCCAGCAGGATATGATTGGTCGCGAATAATATCAAGATGAAATTGGTGGTATACAGAAAGTTATGTGGAAGTGTAACACACTAGTCAGCATATGTTGATGCCTGCTCATCTGCTACCTGTACCACAGAATAAATTTACAGTCACAGATACAAAGGCTGACTCTCTATCTTAGGTTTGTAGAGATAGTGCTTTTAGCTCAGATTGCTCCCAGTTCAACCCCAACCCCTGATATCAGCCAAGATGATTTAAGATGGTACTTGGTCCTGCCATGAGTGCAGGGGACTGGACTCGATGACCTCTCCTGTTCCTGTCCAGTCTCTTTGATTCTATCACATAAGTACCACCTGTAGAGTAGGTTAGGATGTTTAAAGGCATGGATGGGGAAAAGAACAAAAAGAGCACAACTTGTAGAGGACCATTATAAAGTAAGGTTTGCAATGCATAAAATCAGTCAATTTCAGGTGTCCATGGTTCTGGCAGATGATTTCATACTCTGAGAAAGAATATTATTCATAGAACTGATAACATTTCTGAATGGTCAGATGGAGCATAGATGGAAAGGCAAAGAGTACAGATGATCAGAAATCAGAATTTTCATACTAATATTTCATCCAAAATATTTTTCATTCTGAACTGGAATGAAAGAGAAAATTTTGATTTCTTGCAGAAAGAAGATTCCAAATCCTTGATTCAGAACCATCAAACATTTCATTTCAGTATGGTACAAATACCTTTACTTATGTATTATACTGTTACATATGTTTTAATTTTATAATGAGTATTTTGTTATAAAATTATAGCTGGCTAAACTTTTTTCCAGTTCAGAGTTTCACTGAAATTGACACTTTATTGGGAAGCGTTTTGATTTCAACTACACTGAATTTTCCAACAGAAAACTGTTCTATTTGAATTTTTTTTCTAACAGCTTTAATAAGTACAAATTAACTCTGAGCATAAATATTAATATGAATATTATAAATTGGTTACTACTATTCTGTGACATTAATGACAAAAAAAGAGGGGAGGAAGAGAGTGAGAGAGGAAACCAAGATAAAATTTTCAAGAGAGATTTAGGTACTTAATGAAAATTATTTGAGACTGGCACTAGACTCTTTTGAAAATTTTACCCCTAATCTGTTAGCTTTTGTTTTATGGAAAAATATTTATCAAGGCAATACCATTATCTATGTGAGTGGAAGGCTGCCTCTACTGATGATATTATCATTGATACCTGTCTTGAGTTCATGTTTGCCCTTTCTAGCTAATGATGTTATACCCATGTGAGAGGCAAGGGTAGGGGAGGTAATATCTTTTATTGGACCAATTTCTGCTGATTAAAAAGACAAGCTTTTGAGCTCCACAGAGCTTATCTGCAGGACTCAAAGCTCTGAGGAGCTTGAACAATTATCTCTCATCAGCAGAAGTTGGTAAAAAAAGCCATCTTGTCTCTGACCTAAAGACAATGACTGTTACATATTTGCTTTTTAATGGAATAATTCAACTCCTATTGAAGTCTCTATCATTCTTTCCAATTATTGTAACAGGATTTGAGATTTCCCAAACTAGCACCTGATCTATCACTGAATGCACAATGATCAATAACTCCATCTGGAGGAAGATAAAATTATCTCCTTCACCAGGCTATATCTTTAATATGGACCTTGGTGAAGTTTTTCAACATAAACTTTTTGCCTACTGAAAAGTGTACGTTCAAGCTGACCAAAACATGGATTGAATTTTCTGAACTGTTTCAGCCCAAAAGGGAAAAATTATTTTGTTTCAGCATTATTTAAACAAAGAATTTCAGTTGGAAATGACTTTTCATTTTGAGTTTTACTTTCGTTTTTATTTTCATACGGTAAAACCCGCAAAGCAAGATGTTTTATTTTAGATTGAATACAATCTTTTGTTTGAACCAAGATTATTGTTTTACTTTGTTTAATCAAAACATGCAAACAATTATTTACTGTCAACTGAATTTTTGATCAACCACAACAAGAAAAAAAACCCAAAATAGTTATTTACAATACTCCATTAATATTTTTTGTATTTTATCTAGTTGCTAAGACACCTTGTGTGCATGTGTTCTCTGATTTAACTATATTATTCCTTTTAACAGGTTATTAAGTAGCTTTAGCTGTAAGATCACTTGAGCTCCACCAGTTTCTGCACTGGTTTTAGAAATTCAAGTTATTTAAGAAGTTATATGTCTGTATAGTAGATAATTAGAAGCTACTAGTTTTCTGTTACAAATTTTCATGGAGTGGTGGAAATTACCAAACATATTGTTCACACTTACGTTACACTTCATGGGGATGAGGAATGATTGTTAAAGCCACTTATCCTTTGGGAAATTTACTAGATAGAGTGAAACAATGAGTGCAAATTTAAAAAAAAAAAAAAGGTGTCAGTTTGAATTTTTTGTCAACTTAAATAAAAAGTGATAAGCAATTTACTTATAAACACAGATTTGATTCTGTTTATTATAGAAACAGACTATATTTTCTCTTAAAAATAAAAGAAAACAATCACACACACACACCACCTCTGGCTAATACCCTTTCCAAGTTAATTAATGTTAATTGGAGCTATATGCACATTGAGAGGAAAAATATTTATTTATTTTCCCAAGATCACTAAGTTTAGGAGAAAGAGACTAGCAATACAAAGTATTGGACTTCTTTTCTTTTTACCTGTTTTTACAAGCAGGTTTGTTTAGACAGCTAAGTGTATTTATATACATCTCTCCACACACCTCTCTGTGTATTTTTTTAACCTTTAGATACACATTCAGCATCTTTTAATTCCCTACCCGCCCCCACCCCAGCTCTGTAACATACACTGATTTAATTTTTATCATTGCCCAGTATTATTGACAGACTGTTTTTAAGAAATATAGGAAGGAATTAATTTTAATAGATAGGCCAGAATCCCCTATGGTATGTTCTTTTTATCCAGCTCCTTAGCCTTCTTTAGAGCAGTGAGATAGTTTGTTACAAAGCTAAGTTAGTTTGCAGCCCAGGGATTTTTGTCCCAAACTGCTTTAAACTGCCAAATAGAACGTTGGGGGAGAAAGCAGCAAAAAGGCCTCAAAGAGGGTTTAAATTCTTGAAAGGCAATAACTGATTCAGTTAGCTGGTTATGCAATAACAGTATCAAAACATCTTGTGACACTCAGAACAGTAATTAGTGATGAGATATTGGTAAGAGTTAGTGATAAGGAAATTCAGCAACCAGCAATCAAAACATATATCCCATTGACCCCTCCGCTGCCTCCCCAGGAGCACTCTACATGTGAATTTCACAACCCTGTCCCTCTTTCCCCCTGCCCAAGGGGGTGCCCTTATATAGTCCTTAAAGTGTAGTTGGTATTTAGCCCCTCCCACCTCAGTGTCTCCTTATATGTCCCATATTGGGTCCTTAAAGTGTTGTCCCTCAATCAGTCCTTCGCTCCTCTATCAACTTCTTCCAAGCACCGCCCCACCTAGCATCCCCTTGTGTCCCTTACGTAGCCCTCAGAACACTGTCCCTCTACATCTTCCCTAATGACCCCTAAATTGTACGCGCTCGCCTCCCGAGACTATAAATAGCAGGCTTGTCAGTAACAGTTTGTGGAGTAGATAACAAGAAGGAAACCTCCACAGCAGGCAGTGGCAGCTGAAGAAAGAAGATCAAAAGCATTTTGCAGCTATTCTGTTCTTGGTAATGCTTTTTCCTCAGGCACCCCGGAGAACACATTAATTACCTTCCTCCCCCTAGCCTTCCCCAGCCCTGCAGTTGTGCTCCCTGTTTGGGGTTTATCTGCCAGCTCCTCACTAGGTCTTGCCTTGCAAGAGCTAGAAACAAGTCAGATAGCGTCTGAAGAATAGCCTCACCACATTCTAGAACACTTTACTGGCAGACCATTCCTCACCTGTAATATGGTGCATACTTGGGGAATGTGCAGTTCACAGCATATTCCATTGTAGTGTAGCAGGGTGGTGGAGAGTGAGAGACGTCATTTGAGAATTTCATCCTATTAGATAAGATTTGTGATCCTCCTAGTCTCATAACCTGCCTGCTACCCAACTAGACCAGATATTAGGTCTAACTTTTCTGTAATACTCAACACTTCAGAAGAAGAAGTCAAAAACTCTTCCTAGGACAGCTATCCAGACGAACAATCCTGGGCATGAATGGGGGATAAAGTACTTTGCTGATCCAGAGAAGGAAAGAGGGAAAGGATTTTTGGAACAGAACCATCAGTAACCTTCACCAAGTAGTACGGGTTTGAGTCATCAAGGCATCAGCATCCTCATCATATGCTCATAACCAAAAGGCGATCTTTTGCTAGTAAAGAGCAAAATGATTTCTTGATAAAAACAGCGGGATTTTGTGAAAAGGTGATGTAAGTAAAGAGTGCTTGAGTCTGCATGTGAATAAAGCTGGGTGCCTGCAATCTGACTGAAGGTTTGGTTCTCCACCCATCCAACAACTGCCTAATCAACTTTCTGCTGAATGTTCAGCTGATTAAGTTTCTGTAAATGTTAAGAATAGTATTAAGAATTCTATTGTTTAATTACTTGAATTGTTTAGATTCGTGACAGATAGAATTGCATATATTGTACTAGAGCTGAATTTTGTCTGTCACTTTATGTGCTCCATATATTCTAAGAGCTGTGACAAGCAGAATGTTAAGAATGCTTAGCAGTTTGATACAACTGATTTTTAGTTAAATCTCCATGTATTTATAAACATTTTAAAGAAACAATAAGCTTGTTCTCAAGGAATATATTGATCTCCGTGTCAATTCTTGATCAGAGGGCTGCATCCATTCTTCTTTTAGTAAAAACTAGTAGGTGGACACACCACACAGATTTTATCCCCAAAATTTCTGAGCATATTGTCAGTGAATGAATTTTGATTTTCTGGGTAACAAGTAGTGTCCTATAAAGACAAGCAAGTTTTCACCAAGTCTTCAGGATGTGACACTTAGAATGTATGCAACATAACATGGAATGTTGACAGTATTCTTCCCATATAAATGACTCATGGACTGTTAGTCCAACAAATATAATACATACATATAATATACTAACTGCTTATAGCAGAGTAGCAAGGACAGTGTCCCTCAATGCCTCTGCTAATCCCCCTTTTCCCAGCTACCTGGACTGGGGAAAGAGGGAGCTGGCCAGGTCCCACAGCACTACCTAGAGCATGGAGAGCTGGACCTGATTAGGGAACAGGGAGCAGCTGTCTCCCTAGCTGGGGCAGAGCTTATAAACTGGCCTGCACCATGAAGTGCACTTTCTTGATGACATCCTATTTGCAGAATAAATTAGGGTGGTGCCATTTCACCTAACTATTAAGGGCATTCCATGATTTGGCTGAGTGCCTTAGGATCCACCTCCTCACTAGAAAAACTGAAGGCCCTGAAGAAAAGCCTACTATACTTGAGAATCCAACTGAACACAAAACAGGGTATTTCTTGGATAATTAGGTAGAAGTTAGGTGCTCTTAAAGAATGATAAAAGCACATAAAAATACATAGAATTTTAAGTAACTGCTACAGCTGACTATGGGGCACTGAAAGTTTGCATGCCATATCTGTGCAGGTGTCTTCCAGCAATAGATAATGGCATTCCCAATCCTGTCTTGATTTCTGAACAGCTGATTTTGGGAGTTCACCCCTCTTGCCAAGAAAGATCCACTGGTAAAGCCTGACCAGCCGTGGAACCTTGGCTCCGACAATTATTGGACTAATCAAGAACATGTGTGATCCAAGGACATTCAGAAACTATAGGCTAACAAGTTCATTAGAGCTCACAGAAGTCTCCAGCATCTGTAGTCCATCCCTAACCATCAAATGGTGAGATATGGAGTGTCACTGATTCACCACAGACCAACTCCCTCCACTACCTCAGGTCAAATAGCTACTCTGTCCTCTTGCTGCAAACTAGCAGGATTTCCAGACCCACACATGTAAACTCGAAGTGATTGTCCAGAGGTGATGATGGACACAAGGAGACAACAGGCACTATATAGTCAAATAAATTCTTGTAAGATTATTACATTTTCTACCCAAGATATGTAGTTGTGGGTTGGTGGCCATTTTATTTAAGGCAGCATTCAATGTGTCCTCTTTTGTGCTTTCAGGTAAGGGAGTGGCGCCTCAGGCAGCCACAAAGTGTCCCAGCTGGACAGCTGAATTCTCAGACATATAGTTTTTCATCCAGTACAGTGTCACTGAGCTTAAGGTGCTCTAAAACAGGCCACAGTGGAAAAAAGTCCTCCGTGGCATGGGAATGTGCTGCTGAATGCCTGTGCCCCGCAAAGGGGAGTCAGAGCTTTGAAGTATATGGAATTGGAGCCATACACACTGTTTACACACAGCTTCCTGACACAATATCAGTTTGCTGGGGTAACAGGAGAAAGAAACTTTGGGTTACTGTTGTCTCAGCCTAGCTCATTTTGGCACATGTTCTTTGATAATCAAGTAATTTGGTATCATCTGAAGCATTGAATTATTGTCTAGGATAGAAAGAAGAAAATGTTTGGATTGTAACACATTGCTGGGAATACCCAGAGCTGTAAGTCACTGGGTTACCTCTCTGCATCAGCAAGCATCCTTTTTGCTGACAAGTAAACTGTGTCTCAGTTCCTTGCCACACCAGTTCATCTTCCTCACCAACAAACTCCTCAAGGTTCTTCCAGCCCAAACCTCACATAGCAAGCAACAATTAGTGAAATCTAGCCTCCAGGCTCCTCAGAAAATGTTTCTCTGGAATGCACAGCCTCTATCACTGTACATTCAAAGGTGATATTAAGTTCACTACATCATTAAGGAATGGGTACCTCATAGTTTAACTTGGGTAAATATACTTTTCCCTTTCAAACACAGCACTAAATTGGTTCGTAGTAAAAGTAACATGCACATACAAGTATGGATTAAATGATACCAAGTAAAAGTGATATAGAGATAGTTACAAGCAAATAAAGTGAAAGCGCACATCTGAAAGTTTGAAACTTCATCTAGCAAAGTGCATTTTGTTCAAAACAGCTTCTCTCATCCCCAGTCTTCCTTTTAGCTTCTTACTAGCCAACCTGGCCAGGACCCATCACAGAAATCAAGTCACTTGGTTTCTTTGACTCATAAAGTGAAGGATAAAGATGAAGTAGTCCTCTATTCCTTATATGATCAAAGGGGTGTCTGTCTTCCAAACCAGGAATAACTCCTGGAGATTCAGCCACCTATGTCTCTCTGAGGTTCAGGAGTCATATGAATTTTCTGTTTTTTTGAGTTCACACTTAGAATGGTTTAGTTTGATAGCTTTGTTTACTATAAACTGAGGGAACCCCACTGTCTTTTGTCTAGGACAGACTTGTTTATCACCTATAACAGGCTGTCTGGTGTTAAACATGTTCTAGAAACACCATACAGAGAGAATGCAAAGCTCCATATATCATTTTCTAATCATATTAATAGCCAGAAAGTTATCTTTTATATGATGCCTCACCAGACATATTAAATACAAATATTATTGCAGTAGGGTGTTAATACAGGTTAAATAGGATAAAGCAAAGATCTTAAGAACATTTGCCCCCAAACTGAACCAACACTTGAATGAAAAGTTCTGATTTTGAAAAAGTTTGGTTTACCTTCACCTGCCACATCCCATGCTTCTGGACTACTCCACCCCTCAACCCCTGCATCAAAAGCAGATGTACTAAAAATACAGCTGTCCTAGTATGTTCAGCCCAGCTGGAATAATGAAATACCATAACTTTGATGCCTTTTTTCCCACAAGTTTTCCAGACAGATTTCTAAATTAAATACGTTCAGCCAGGATGCAAGTCTGATATCCAAGGTAGCGCTTTTGAAGTCAGTAGAGTTACCTCAGAAATTATTTTTTTTCCCTGTAGGTAACCTGCAGAAGAAAAAGTTAGGTTTTTTTTTTTTTCTCCTTTGTCAGCACCGCTATTCTACCCCCAAATAAGTTTACTTTTATTACTCCAGAAATAGAAAATTTATATATTTTTTTCCCTCCGGGGGTTCATTAGATGTCTCAGATGGAGTACAGACAGCTTTCCTAGTTCTTAATTGAATAGTTAGGAGGGGCTGAGTCTTCAGCAAACAAATATTTCCTTCCAGCTGTTATCAGACATTTGAGTTAAATGAGAATTTAAAAAGTCTTAAGCAGCCTGAATAAAAATCAGTTCCCTTCTCAAATCATCAGATGTTACTTAGAACTGTGAGATTATATTTATATTTATTATTCATTATATATATTTATTTATTATTTCTCTAGTTATCCATAGTCTTTGGTGAAAAGTAAGTACCTGTATTTCTAGTGCCAAAATAAAGGAACAGTAGTGTACATCTTACAGCAGCAATGAAAGGGGGAATGCCATTTTCCTTTTCCTTTGAAAATCACTAATAAGTTTTGGAAGCTTCTCCAAGCTGCACCTTCTGAAGTTCAACTGTCATTGTTATTTGGGGTTGCAATGTGACAAAGGCAGCTAATGCCTCAGTTTCTTTTCTGATACTTTATCCAGTATGATAAAGCTGCACATCAGTAAAATAAAGATGCACAATATTAATCCAGCAGAAGATAAGGATTTCTTTTCTAGTTTAATCAATTTTTATGAAGTAAAAGACCCCTTGGCCTACAAAGTAATAAAATCAATGTACACATGGATATGTAGATTAAAAACCAGAGTCCGATCTATTTTGCTTCTTCCACAGGGATCAAATATTTATTTAGCAAGTTTTAAAAAAAGTCAGCAACTTTCACCCACTTTAAAATACATAGAGAAGACCAGAAATAGGAAGAGGAAAAAAATTCTCTTTCAAAACAGGGATAATTTCTATTAAATATAATGCCTCAGTATCAAAATAGGATGAACAATAGATCACAACAAATGGCTTTCAGAGATAGCCAGTAATCTCAGTAATTTGGGTTCCGGTGTAATATTAGAAAGCAAAGTAAAGTAGGCCACGAACTGCTGAAGCAGAACTAGTATCTGTTGAAAACTTACAGAGCCCAAGCAAGTAGCTGCCACTATAGATGTGAACCTGAACACTTAAGGAGACATGAGCAGAAAGTTTATAAGGTCATTGCTACAGGATTGCTGTAAATTACATAAGGCTGAATACCACTGATGCAAGGTTAGAAACAGCTGGCTCAAGGCTAAAAATGGAAGGGGGAGGGATGGAACACCTAATAGCTCAAAGACTAACATAGTATAAGACAGGTTACTATAGTAAATTCAAAGGGTGTTGTCTTAAGACAGACAAGGGTAGTATTAAAGAAATTTGCAGCCTAAATGATAATCTATAACATAGATACAGGCTGCTTTGTATTTTACTCTAACTTGTTCTACCACCGGTGTTTTAAATTGATGGAAATTACAACAGAAATAAAGCCAATAGCTTCTAGTTTGTGAAAAAAATTTCTAATAGCTAGTGGTTTACCAAATTGTCCTGGAAGAATAGTGTTTCTTCAGTAAGGAAAAGAACGCTACAATGTTTTTCAATATCCTCAAAGATTGATTGTAGAAATTTGAACAGTATCTGAGAAATAGTAAAGTAATGTGAACAGCACCTAAAAAGTTGTAAAGTTATTAATTCTTTAGAATGCAGTGGGCTGATTAAAATGACTTGGGAATGTCACTTCCTTTTAGCATCAGGTTTTTCAAGAGGAGTGCGAAGTGGCAGGTCAAATATGCGTGCAGGATGAAGCAGTCTTAATTGGCTATGCTGGTGAGCTTGTGCAGTGGTTAGAGTAGACCACTGGGTAGTTGGGTGCTGGCTTCTATTTCCAGTGCTACTAGTGTGGGCTCACTATGGTATGGTTACTAGCACTGGCTGAAATGTTTTGATTGAAACGGTTTACAGTTGGAGAACTTTTGTCATGCTGCGTTTTACCGGAAACAGTAAGCAAATGAATGAAGAGCAATTGACTGAAACAGAGTGCCATGATCTAAAGCACTTCAGGTCTCTTGACCGGTTTAGCTGTCTATTAGCTCCTTGAGCTATTGATAATTTAACCGTTGGTTAAAACCAAACAATATGGCCTCACGTCCTAAATGAGAGAATGATAGAATAAGTTACACTAGTAGAGGATATGTCTGATGCTTCAGCACATGCAGGATAGAAGACCTTCTGTGAAAGAGATTCAAATGTATTCCATACTTGCAGTCTGTGGTGTATCTCGGGCCTGCTCACTTTGAGAGATGGACCACCCAATTGGCTGCTTGCATTTGTCTATTAAGTAAAACAGAGAGGCTGAGATACCCATGCTCTGCTTAACTTTTTACCTGGCAACTAGCGTGTCAGCAGACAGCGTTGGACTTATAACATAGCTTGCCGGATGCAGGATGTTCAGGTCAGCCGAATGCTGATGAAGCTCAGGCTGCCAGGTAGAAAAAGTTATGCCTAAATATCTACCATGCAATGGGAGTGTCAGCAGTTTTCAACCTATCATGTCTCATGCATGAATGTCCTGCTTCCAGTCGCATGACCAGAAGCAGGAAGTGGCCTAGCCCCACCCAAGTTAGTCATATGCCCTGCCAAAAAAATCACCCCTCCTTACAGTTAATTTTTGCCCATAGATATTAGGGTTTTGTTTTTTGTTTGTTTTACACACACCAAAGTTAAAGGGAAGTTTACAGGCTAATAAAAGAGTAGAATGACAGGCCCTTTTCTTTGATTTTTTCCTAACTGATAGACAAAGTTACGCATTCAACCTCTAGTTTCCTAGTACTTTTCTAGTGGTAGAATATGACTGTATAGAGACAGTGTTATCTAGTGGATGGAGCACTAGACTGATTGCAGGAGACCTAGATTCTGTTCCAGTCTCCACCACTGGTTGACTGGGTGACCTTGGACAAGTCACTTCTCTCTTCGTGCATTAGAGATAACAGAGACATCCTTTTAAAAGTACTTGGAAATCTGATGACAAAAACGCCAAGGTTTTACTACTTTTTGTATACATTTAAGTAGCTTGTAGCTCATTACATTAATTCCTCTGTGTTGAGCTGAAGTACAGAATTCATGTGGTCTGTAAGGTTACACAGTGGTTAAATAGATTCAAGTGCCTTTGACAGCACAAACCCGGAATCAGGTAGTGTGTCAAGGGCCTCAAACAGTCCCAAATGTCTGAGTCAGAGAGATTCACTACCGACTCCTGTGCACTGACCCAGAGGATCTGCTGGGAATTAAAGACAGGCAATATATTCATGGAGTAAGTAGATTTTGGGGGAGTAGTGTGAAGGTTGCATGCCATAGTATGCCCACGTGTAACATTAATGCACCCTATTAAACCTAAGACAGGTGAAATGGTAATAGAACTCTTACTCAATGTGCTGCTCCAGCCAGAATTTTTAATTTTCCCCCAGATCACTCCTCTCCACCTTTTTCCACTGCTTCCCCTTTTGAGTTCTGATGTGCGACCCAGAGCTCAATGGTGGGCTGCATTGAGACCACCTCCTCCCATGTCTGCAGGCTTATACCTGCTTGTGCCATAACAAGCTTGTTGGGGAGCTAGACACCTCTGGCAGCTCAGATAATTATGAAAACAGTTTGCAGGCACTACCCCCAAACCCAGCCTACCTGCACATTCCTATACTTCAGCTTGACCAGGCTTTGTTTATCCCCAGCCACCCTGTTTGAAAGTACCATTCAGACCTCAAAATATGCACCGATAAGCATGGGAATTTGCATATCAGATAGCCTCTCAAAATTTGTTCCTTAAGTTTTCAGTGCTTCAGTTTTCCACCCATGAGCAACATGGTGGGTTTTGTGAGCCTTAATATTTGGAAAGGGCTTAAGTCTTCTGGGTACTACATCAGTGCAAGTACTGTCATTAAACAATACGGATCATGTGGTCAGAATGAAATTTCAGAATGAGCCAGATTTACCCATATCTACCATACACTGATCTGGCCATGGAAAACAACTGTAAACCCAATTTAGCTGAATAGTTCTTGAGGAACACAAAACAGCTGGAAACTACTGACACATCTGTCCTTTCTTTATTCTGGTGGTGTGGGAATAATTTTCGGACAATATGCAGTTGCTTACAGGGATGGGAGTGTTTTATACTTTTGTCTTATATTTTAAGCCACATAACATTTTCAGAAGGTGTTATAGTATTAGCAGAAAGTGATTCAAATCAGACACATGCAGAGATGTAAGCCAAACACTTCTCCCTTTTTAATTTAAAAAAGGTTCTCTCATAGAATAAGTATTTTTTCTTTTAATCCTTGAAGGGTTTTCTTTTTTTCATTTGTGGGAAGACCAGGTGGGTCCCATAGGTCATTCACAGTTATGAAAGACACACACACACAAAGAGAGACCCTCTTCAGAGGTGAGATATCCTTTATTCTTCACTGGAAAACAAATTATTTTCTTGGATGGAAACCTTTTGTATTCTGGTGTAATTGCTGATATCTGAGGGGCATCCTGGAAAATGATATGCTCTGTCTCAAGGAGTTGTAACTTATTCCGTGCATAAAATCTAAATAAATAATTTGAAGCAGACCTCCTGGTATGCAGAGAAGAGATACAAGGAATACAGCTGAGAAATCAGGAAAAAAAACCTCAAGTGACAGCAAGTGGACAAGATAAAGTTATTTTTCAGTGGGATTACGCTTCTCTGGTTATGTAAGGTTTTATTTTATTTATTTATTTAAAAGATGTTTCCCTTGGCCATTAGATTTTTTACAATGCTGCTTAAACTAGTTGATGTTATTGCTGCAGAAACACCTGCTATTGGGAAAGCTGATCAAAAAGATTTTTTCCCCTGTGCGACTAACCAACATTTTCCTTAATTAGTTTTATTAAGTCAAGTAAACTTTTCCTATCTATTATTTTCCTTTACTCAGTGGGAAATTCACTCCATGGCAGAGGGCCGGCACTAGGGTTATGTGGTGGGTAAAATCATTCAAGCCCCCTTCTGAGGGTATGGACTTTGCGCTAGCTCTCTGCCAAGGGGAGAATTTCACTCCAAATATCGAGGAATCAGTTAATGGACCAGAGAAACAAGGTGGGTAGAATAAAAACCAAACATAGAAGGAATAGGATCCATAAAGAATAATCGCAAAGTTAATCAACTTACGAAAATCCTGCAGTCATCCTTTTTCAGCCAAAGTTTTCATTTGGTGGAGTGTGGAAGTATATGTGACAAGTGAAACCTGAGAATACTGCAGAGACATGCATGGTCCCATTTGCCTGGTTGGAAAACTTCCCCTTCCATATCAGTCACACAGGTCCTTTTGGAATTATGCTACCACTGACCTCAGTCCTCACACATGTGAAAATCCCTCCCCCCTGACCCCCCGAGATACTCAAACTATGCAGGAAAGCTACTCTCTGATGTCAGAGAGGTTGCTGCTGCTCATATGCAGGGGCCCAGTTTCTCCCCAGATTTACAGCTTGCCCATGCACACCACAGCTATGATTCACTTACCATGTACTTCTGATGATGGCAGAAGCCACACTGCGTGAGAATTGGAAGAAGCATTCTACATACAGAAACACCACTATACATCTCCTTTTGGTTGGGCATTTCTGTGCAACTTTGTTCCCTTCTGTACCATGTAGCAAAAGGCTATACAAGACTGAGTAAGGACTGTAAAATATTAGATGGTGGTGGTGGTGGTGTGTTATGGTAGTATCAAAATAATGGTAGGTAGTTTCCAAAAGAAACTCATAGTTCCCACCCCCAAGACCACACCATCTTAAAAAAGAGAAACCAAAAAAGAAACAAACAAACAAAACCAAACTCCTGACAATTTTAAACTGGAAGGAAAACGAACACCACATTCCTATAAGGGTCTTGCTTTTGGGAGTTTTCTGTTCATATTCACATTACACACACTAGATTCCACCACTTGTACTTTGCTATGCTTCAAAGCCATTCCTTCATAATCACTGCAAACACTAGCATCAGTCTGTGGATCCTTACGTCCTCTCTTCCTCCCGTTGCACCTTGTACCTCCATAACAAATGAGCATTATACTAAGAAAGTAGATGATCGAGCCATATGGTTTATTGTATACATCATGGAAGAAGTGAGCCTCGAGGAGGCATTTAAATGAGGAGAGGGTGTTGGCTTGGCACACTAGCTCAGGAAGGGTGCTTCATGAGTAAGAGGTAGCATAGAGGAAGGCCAGCTTATAGGAGAAGTGGACAAGTGAGCTGTAAGACTGGTAATTGATGGTAGAGTAGAGAGCATGTGACTAATAGAGAGAGGCAACATTCTCTTAGATTTTAAAATAGAGATCACAAGAAGTTTGAACTTAGTGCAGTGAAGAGGGGAATCTAGCAAAAGACTTCAAGGAAAGAAAGATTTGGCCTCAGGTCTGAGTACTGGATGAATTGATGTTATTAAATGTGATAATAAGATTGAAGTGCATTCTTTCAAAGATACACGACATATGCAAGTACTAAAGGCTGTCTGTAGGAAAAAAAATTTCCCCTTGCTTTTGTATGGTGGTGTTGGATGACATTCGCTTTAGATTTTCAAGAAACATTCTCACAAGATGACGCTGACATAGGACAGGGCCAGAACAAGGCCTATGCACCCCTCCCCCCAAGTTCTTAAAATGAAGCTTATATAGTGGTTAGAATCTGTGCTGTTCTTGTGCATGGGGTGGATTTCACCCTGTGCAAATTTTTGAAGATATTCTCTGGCAGGCCACATTTAGCCCACTGAAGGCCTGATAGTTACACATAATGCACCTGAGCATGTTTCACCAGTTACTTCTGCTAATAACCTGTTTCTGCACTGTTTTCAGATAGAGGGAACATGAGCGAACCCTTCAAGAGTCTTGCCCCCGGGGACTATAATGAGCTTTAGATCAGGCCATGTGTGTCTGGAGTGAGCTTCTGTACCATATGCAATATAAATCTGGAGTTATTTGGAAGCAAGGTTATTAAATTTTTTAAGCCAGAAACAATCACTGAAATATCTGACTTTCTGATGTGGAACTATACCCAGTAATTCTGGCTTCAAGCCCAATGACTTGCGGTTAAATTAGAACATATATTTTTGACAAGAGGTCCTGTTTTGATTTAAAGATCTCACATATAGAGATCCTATCTCATGAATTGATAAATTAATCTCACTGCTAAATAAATATTGCAGCTTTTTCGAGTTTTAATTGATTTAGCTGCACCTTGGAACTTGCTATGACTTTGTCTGCCTCATTAAAGAGCCCCCTACTCTCAAACAACTTCCAACATGCAGTTTTATTTGTTTTTGACGTTAATCAAACTATATGCCATAGGAAGTAACACCACAAGAACTAAAACTATTGTGGTTTTAAAACTTGCTGGTTGAATAGATTAAGAAGATAACTACTTTTATTTTCCCCCCATAAATCTATAGTCTGGTATTACTCACTAGATCAACAATATAGTAGATGGGACAACACCATGAGTCAACTAAGAATTTCAGTACCAAAATGGTTCTTAAACAACATGATGGAAACTGAAAGGCAGCTTCAACATTGTAATATTTTCTGTCAAACAACCCTTCCTTGGTTATGTAACACAATTATTAATTCACACAGAAATAACAGTGCAGCTGGAACATACTTTGTCACAGCATTTGTCATTCAGCTGGAAAACCACTTATTTTTGGAAGCTAGGCACATATTTGTAGGCATATAAAGTCAGTTAGGATATTTAAATACCATGGTAATTAAAACAGCAGTTAATACAATTAATACATCATGTGACAAGAAAGAAAAAACTGTTCAGCTGGAGTTGTTCATTGGTAGTTTAGATTCAGATCTTGAATATGAACCAAACCTTTCCAGCAAAAACAGGACTTTTGTGCTCTAACATTTTACCTTTCCAGCAATATTTCTCATTAGAATTTATTCCAAGTAGTACAGTAAAGTAAAGTCAGGTTAATACTATTTGTTATTTTATTTTACTGCTATGAAAAATTGATGCTAATCAGCCTTATTTGAACTACCCATTATAGATTTGCAAAGAGGCAGCTTTTGTGATAATATTTTTAATGTAACAGTGATGTTTATTCAGCACCAAGAATTACTTTGATAAAAAGTATTTGTATGTGATTAATAATACCTGTATTTTAAAACAGAACGAACCATGTAATGGTAAAAGCGGTAACAAGATGTTTTGAACATTATGTATTATTTGTGAGAGCATAGTGTACCCAAGTTATTTTTGTGAAGGTGTTGTAGAATTTACAAAAGTATTTATCATCTGAGAAATGAGAGCTAATTTTAAACTGAATATTAAGACTATATTAAGGCTTTCAGTCTCTTGTAAATGAGTATTTCCTGTACAGTTACAATATACATATCTTACAGTTTCATGCAAGACAAATTATGACAGTTAAAAAAAAAACCATGTTTCCAAAAGAGTTTTGCCCCTATTATTTGTCCAGTTTTTCAAGTAAGCAGAAATAGACGCTTGATTAGAAATGGGGGGAGTCCTGAATCAAATGCCAATGAGGATTTACAAATAGTCCATAGACATTTATTTAGGTGGCTAAATATGGATTTTTGGCCACCAACACACATTTCTTAGCTTTGCTAAACAATTGGTGCCTACCAAAAAGAAGTCGACTGTGAAAATTTTGGCCACACACTTAGAGTCTCATGACAGCTATTTTTATTACTAAATTTTTCAGTTTAATGGCATTGCCATATTCCCCTTGTGTTTGGTTATAGTGAAAGTGCCATCAAAAAGTGTTTACCGTAACTATTTTAGAATGGTCTTTGAAAGAATACTGTATTTAAAACACAAACATAAATCAATTGTTTAAATCTATGGCCTAATTGACCAGCTCTTTTTAGGAACTGCAGTGGTCTCTCTGGACCTCACTATTTTGTTACTTGAAATAACTCTAAATTAGTTGACATTTTAATAAACTATAAACCCAGTTTGGATTACAGATTTAAGGTGTTGTGAAGATGGTCTTGAATGTAACAAAGTGGACTGCTCTCTTATGAAGAGATTTTTTTAAAAACCTATAAGAATCACAGTATCTATAAGTACAGCTGGTTAGAAAAACAATGATATTTTCCATAGATGTAAAAAAACCCTATCATTACTTTCCTGCTCCTCTTATTTTTGTAAGAAGTTCACAGCAATTTTTTATTTTTAGCAATATATTTGGTCAAATAGAAATATTTTGATTCAAAATGGCATTGTGGTACCTCATGGGAGTCTTTATTTCAGTGCCTGTTGGGGGTGACCACTGGTTACCCCTGCCCAGATTGATTGAGGACTGCTCCTGCTCTGGATTAAGCTAGTGCTGAATTGGTTTGAAGCCACTCCAGCTGCAGAGTAGGCTGGGAAGCAGCTAACCTTGGAAGTGTTGCCTATAAAATAGCAAGTTGTTTTCTGCCAGAGCCACCTTGGGAAAACATCCACCCCTGAAAGGGCGGGGGGTGGGGGTGGGAAGTGTGCCTGTTAGGTATATGGGAATTGCTAATGCCCTCCCGCGCAGCAGCCTCACCTGAGATCCCAA
Organism: Pelusios castaneus; assembly: GCA_007922175.1. Lineage (NCBI taxonomy): Eukaryota > Metazoa > Chordata > Testudines > Pelomedusidae > Pelusios > Pelusios castaneus. Next base: position 24,352,296 of record ML685767.1, on the reverse strand, counting down.
TCCTTGTGGGGTGACCAGGACCTCCCCACACTGGTGTGGCCAGGACCTCCCCACACTGGAGCAATGCTTGCTACAGGTGCTCAGAGACAAGGATGGGGGTCAGGGGCTGCCCCATAGCAGAAGTAGTATGAGCATTTGATCCTCGGCTTGCCGCTTGTAGGTAGTGTGTACTTCGTAATGCTAAAGTGCTGAACAGCTTATTGTATCTAAGCAATAAAGCAACATATCCATGCATCGAATGTGGTTTCTCTGAGTGTATCCATGAATCCTGCCAAGGGAAGGGCTGGCCCTTGCCCTCTGGTGACAGTGCTTTATATTACCAGTCTCCTCTATGGACCTGGCACTCTGGGCAGACTACTTCCATAATCCACTACTTTCCTATTGGTGTGGGGAAGTAAGTGCACGGAGACAAGTTCCTGGCTGCGGTGCAGTACACAAAATGCAGTCTGGGTAGAAACCCTCATTGACAGGGGGAGAAGAAGAGCTCCATGAGATACCACATTGCCATTTGGAATCAAAATATTTCATTTGTTAGGCATTCAGTTTTTCAACAAAGAATATTTAATCAAAACCCTAATATTCTGTCAATGAAAGCTAAGGGAATTTTTGTTGACTAGCCTATCTACATGTGCTTTTCTTCTTCACATCCAGAAGAGAAAGCATGTATTAACAAAATTCATTTGCAGAGATAAGACGACAATATCAATGGTACTGCAAGTGCATGAAGTGGAGTTATTCTTATTTGAGCCCCATAAGAAGTGAGAGTTTGGGAAAGAACCGCATTTGGTAAACAGAAAAGTAAACCCCCAAACCACCTGCTTTCAAGATGTCACAGGTCCAGTCAAGTATCCTGTCAGCCTGCTGTGAGTGCCCCAACTGCTAGATACTAGAAGTTTTAAGCCTCTGAAGTTTGAACAGATGCTGTCCCTGTTTGGGATCCCGAGTCAGAGTCTTTGAGTAAAGCTCTTTATCTAGACTGGTCTGCTGAAAGATTAGGCCATGTGGCTTATACAACTAGCACTGGGAACTATTGCTGACTATCAAGGCACCCCATAGATTAAACAAACTTTCTAGAATCCCACCAAGTCATGTCCCCAAGCTTGGTTTCTCTGACTTTGGCCCATCTCTCTTCTTCCCTTTTTCAGCCCAAAGCTTCCTGCTTATCTCTGTGGATAGTCTCTGGTTTCTATTCCCATCTTTCAACACCTGGTTGCTTTGTTCTCTCTTTGTTAACTATTCACTGAGCCAAATCATAGAAACTGGAAGGGACCATGAGAGGTTATCAAGTCTAGTCCCCTGCACTCACTGCAGGAACAAGTACCCTCTTAAACCATCCCTGTCAGGTGCTTGTCTAACCTGCTCTTAAAAACTTCCAGTGATGGAGATTCCACAACCAGCCTAGGCAGCTTATTCCAGTGGTTAATCACCCTGACTGTTAGGAATTTTTTTCCTAATGTCCAACTTAAACCTCCCTTGTTATAATTTAAGCCCATTGTTTCTTGTCCTATCATCAACAGTTAAGGAGAACAATTTTTCTTCCTCCTCCTAACCACCACCTTTTAGGAACCTGAAAACTGTTATCATACCCCGCGTCAGTCTTCTCTTTTCCAGACTAAACAAACCCTGCTCTTTCAATCTTCCCTTATAAGTCAAGTATTTCAAACCTTTAATCATTTGTGTTGTTTTTCTCTGGACTTTCTCCAATTTGCCTACATCTTCCCTGAAATGAGGCACCCAGGACTGGACACAATACTCCAGCTAAGGCCTAATCAGCACAGAGTAGAACAGAGAAATTACTTCTTGTGTCTTACTTATAATACTCGTGTTAATACATACCAGAATGGTGGGGGGTTTTTGCAACAGTGTTACACTGTTGACTCATATTTAGCTTGTGGTCCACTAGGACACCCAGATCCCTTTCTGCAGTACTCCTTCCTAGGCAGTCACTGCCCATTTTGAACACGTGCAATGGATTGTTCTTTCCTAAGTGGAGTACTTTGCATTTGTTTTTATTGAATTTCATCCTATTAACCTCAGACCATTTCACCAGTTTGTGCAAATCATTTTGAATTGTGACCCTATCCCTCCATCTGACAAAGTGGGTTATAGCCCATGAAAGCTTATGCCAAAGAAAATCTGTTAGTCTATAAGGTGCCACAGGACTCTCGTTGTTATCCCTCCAAAGCACTTGCAAACCCTCCCAGCTTAGTATCATCGGCAAACTTTATAAATGTACTCTGTATGCCATCATCTAAATCATTGATGAAAATATTGAACAGAACCAGACACAGAACCGATACCTGTGGTGCCCAACTCATTATGCCCTTCCAGCATGATCATGAACCATTGATAACTACTCTCTGGGAGTGGTTATCCAACCAGTTTTGCACCCATCTTATAGTAGTTCCATCGAGGTTGTACTTCCCTAGTTTTTTACTGAGAAGGTGATGAGAGACCATATGAAAAGCCTAACTAAACTCTAGATTTAACACATGTACCGCTTCTCTACCCACAAAGCTTGTTACCCCATCATAGAAAGCTATCAAATTGGTTTGACACAATTTGTTCTTGACAAATTCTTGACTATGACTTAACACCTTATTCTCTTCTAGATGTTTGCTAACTGATTCCTTAATTATTTCCTCCATTATTTTTCCTGGCACAGAGGTTAAACTGAGTGGTCTCTAATTCCCTGGTATAGCAAGGAACTGTGGCCTTCCTTGGAGCCTGGGCTTGAGGAAGGGCCTGAACACGCCCCCTGGACAGACCTAGGCATTGCAGGGCTGAAGCCCCTGAAACAGAGTGGCGAAGCTAGGACAGGAAGGAGAAGTATAAGAGGTCAGCCTGGCAGCTTAGTAGGGCCTAAGCTGCCACAGGAGAAGGGTGCTCCCTCTCTGAGGTAGCCAGCCAGGTGAGACCTGGGCTCCACTACAGGGCTACCCCTGTCCTCACCTGTTAGGAGACCTGAGGGCCTACCTACTTTACCTGGCCCTGGGGACTGGGAGGGAATACCAGGATCTGTGGACTGGGGAAGATGCCCTGCAGACCCCTATAACCGTGTGGGGCTACCCCTCCCCGGGGATCCAGTGGAGTTAGAGGAAGCTGATGACTGCAAGGAACTGCTGGGCCCCAGTAATCTGGAGGAGCTTCCCTCTGCTGAGGACCTCTGTGCCCCGGAGGAACAGCTGGCTGCGGAGGGACCCTGATACCTGGAAAAGTCGCCTTCCGCCAACAGACCTAAGGCATTCCCAGACCTGCTGCCCATGGACAGTGAGGACCTCATTGGGATCCCCCAGGTGGTCTACCCTCCGGACCCAGAGGAGCCCCTTGGAGACAGGTACCATGTTTTTTCAAAGTTAATAGCCAATGGTCAGATATCTCCCGAGTCAGCTTCTTGAGTATTCTAGGGTGCATATCATCAGGCCTGGTGACTTGAAGACATCTAAATTGTCTAAGTAATTTTTAACTTGTTCTTTCCCTATTTTAGCTTCTGATCCTCTCCTGTTTTTACTGCCCTCCCTTGCATCTAGCATCCAATCACCACCTACCTTACCGGTAAAGACTGAAACAAAAGAAATCATTTAGTTCCTCTGCCCTTTCCACATTTTCTGTTACTGTTTTTCCCTCTTTAGTGAATAACAGTCCTATGCTGTCCTTGGTCTTCCTCTCATGGTCTTCTTTGCAAGACTAGTTTTGGACAGATGGTTTTCTAGTTTGGGCACCCCCTTAGCTTAATTATTAAGTTGTCAGAATACAGCCATTAAGGTCTACAACTGTATTGTCCATGGTTTGGGGAAGACTTGAAATAGCCCTTCCTCACCCATGATGTATTAAATGTTTGCATAGGGGCATTCACTGATACAGCAGTTTTCATGTTAATAGCTTCATCACATTAATCAGAATTCAGAAATCACACATATATTCCCCAAACAAGAATTTTTTAAAAGAAATACAAAGACCTATTGAAAACAGCACGCAAGAACATCCCTTTGTAATTTGTCTCTCAAGAAAACCACTCACTCTCTTATATCCTGAGTGGCAGCCTTTAGAACACAAAGCACTTTTGATAGGTCTTGTTCATGATTATAGCAAAAAGAAAAAAAATCTTTGTTTACTAAAAACAAACAAAAATAGAGGAAGATAAGTGGGAAAGGTGTCCTACATTACATACAACGAGTACTATTTGATAGCACATGTATAAAAAAAAGATGTTCCCAAAGCTTGCTTCCTCGTTATGGAAAAAATAGTAATTAAAAGATGTATTGGCCACAAGACACCTGCAATTTAGGTTTCTCAGTAAAAGACTTGCAATGAAGAGGCCCACTCACTTTTTGAAAGAAAAGGAAAGGAAGCTGTATCTTTTAAGGTTATAAAAAATGTCAAACACTACTATTTAGATTTATAAATATACATTAATAGTAGATATAGAAACATCAGGTTTGATTCACTTTGTCAATCCCTATTAGAGGTCCACCAGCTCCAGTTTTCTGTTTGTGACTGTGGCCAGATTAAGGCACAAGAAACCTACAGTAGGTAGGTGTGAGGTAATTCACCCTGCCCATATACAATGACTCATCCTAATCTGTAACAGAAGACAAATAACTGGATGGAATTTACAACCTACATTCTCAAGAACTGCCACACTTTGCAAATGAGATTTAAAAGAATGCAAGAATTTGCAGCAACAACATTGATACCCATGTGACTTGATGCAGACAAAATTTTAAAAAGAGTTTTGAAAAAAACCTCTAATTTCAACATTGTAGGTGAATGAACATCTCTGGTTTCACTACAGTAATGATTTTCTTTGGCAAAAAGCAAAATTAATTTATGAAAATGGCAGTTTTTCAACAGGAACAGATAACTAAAGTCACCATTTCTTTTTTTCAGTCCTCCATTCCTTTGAAAATATTTAATTTACTAGAGGGGATTATGAAATTTTACTTTTGATCAAATTTCTGATCAGCATTCTTAGATGCTTTTGAGAAATTTTTATTTGTTTTCTCATGTGAATTCTCAAGCAACACTAGCAATTTCCCATAAATCTACTGAAAGGATTCTTTTTCATTGCAGCTTGTTAAAAGTCTGGTTTTCTAAAATGCACTATCAGGAATTATGATAGAACTGTTTTGATTATTTTTTTTTCTGAAAGTAACAAAAGAAACATTCCATTTTTTTCCCCAGAATTATTAAAGGCATCTGCCTTCTTCCTTCACTGAAACAAGTCAGTGAAATCAATATGAGCTGGCAGACTGTTTCTGACAGGAAATCTGCATTTGTCTCTGAAAAAGTTTTGATGAACTCCCCCCCCCCCCAGTTCTAGCTATGAAACATTTTATGCTGTGGGCAGAGGACCCAGAACTGGGACAGAAAAATATGGCCCAAAGACAGAGGTTGTGTGACCTGCTAAAGGTTACACAATAAGTCAGTGTCAGGGTTGGAAACAGAACTCTATTATCTTGACTCCCATCCTCTTGCTATAAACACATACTGCCTTTTCAAATGAGAATGTCTACATTCACCACATTCCCGAATGAACTCCTTTCCTAAGATTTCATAACAGTTTACAGAGCAACCATGTAGGTAAACACAAATCCAAGCTATTCATTTTATTACAACATTATTTACAGATCTTAGGTAAAGTCACATTCTACTAGAGAGTCTCTGCCTTAAAAAGCTTACAAATTAAAGACACATGAATTTTTTTTTATCCCTGTTTAACAGGAACCATGGAATAGCGATTAAGAGACTCGGTCTCCAAACTCACACAGGAAGTCTATGACACAGATAAAATTGAATCTAGACTGTCAATGTCTGTCATGTGCCATAAACATTGGAACCAACATTCTGCAAGATATCAAGGGCAGCGCCCAACAGAAGAATTTGTAACACGATAAGCTGCCAGTAGGTGGTGTCACCATTAATTAGCCCTGACCAAAAGTTTACCCTGAGCAGAGCTGGTACTGACCAAGGATGTACCTCGGTCCCATAACATAGCAATCATAAAATGTAAAATGTAAGCTCTATAAAATAATATAAGACCAGGGCAAAGAAATGTGGTAAATAAGTGAGAAAGATAAGCAGGTGTGTATGCCATCTTCCCACTCAGCAAAAGTAAGTGTATAAAAGCCGGTGGCTAACCCCTCTGCCCCCATTTGGAACTTTGTAATTGGGGCAAGTGTTGTATTCGCCGGCATGAGTCATCACTCCCCATGCTCTGCATCCCCAGCAGGGGTGTTGCTGGATGGCAAAAAGACCCAGGGCTCTGGCCCCCAGCCCACCCTCTGTTAGCCACACCCCCAGCTAGGCCACACCCCTAGAACCCACAGGACTCTTTTTCCCCCCCCAATATAGCAGTATCATTAGAAAGAAAGAATAAGCAAATGAACACACTTAAAATTTTGCATTATAAATCAGTAGTTCCCAACCTTTTTGGTTGAGGGACCAAAATACAGATTTTAAAACCATGAAGGGCCACCAGTTTATTTAATTAAAAGTTAAAAATTAATTAATTTAATTAAAATAATTAATCACAATTGATTGGGTTTATTTTAATTAATTGAATTTGAATTACTTTTAATTGAAATTTAATTTTAGAAAGGTTTTTCAAAAACCTTTTTTAAAGGTTTTTAATTAAAATTAATTTTTAAAAGTTGTTTTTTTTTTAAAAAGGAAGGAAAAAAAAAGGAAGGAGAAGAAAAGGAAAGAAAGAAGAGAAAGTAAGGGCTGCTTGCATCCCCAAGCTCGGAGGGGAGGCGAGCAGCCATAGCCTGGCTCCCATCTTCATGCTGGGACCAGGCAGGCAGCGAGCTGGCCGGGGCCCCCAGGGGAACCCACCCCACACCCCCAGCCCCATTTAGAAACCCCGAACCCGAGTCCTCTCTGGCCCGGGCACTCTCCAGGACCCCTGATCTCCACTTCCCGGCAGCTCCCTGCCCCCGGCTCGCCGGCGGCAATGCCTTGACCCTTCCGGTCACCACCGGCTCCCGTTCCCCGACCCCCCAGTTCCTCACTAGCTTCCCAGCCCACCCGGTCCCTGGTCCCCGGCCCCCAGTTTCCCATTGGCTCCCTGGCCCCCATTCCCCAACCCCCCAGTTTCCCATCAGCTTCCCGGCTTGCCCATCCCCCATCAGCTCCCCAGACTGCCCAGCCTTCCCGGTCCCAGCTCCGCAGCGCTCACCCGCCCGGCCCCCGAGCTTACCTGGCCGGAGAGCTGCAGGGGCGTCCGGTGTTGGGCTGGCCAGGAGGCCGCTCCTGTCCTGAACTTGCTCTTTCGGAGCATGCTCAGGGAGGGAGATTTGAAAACTCCCCAGCCCGGCCAACGGCCGCTGCTCCCAGCTGAGCTGCAGCCTGCCTGCAGGGCAGGGCAGAGCGGAACATGCGTTCCGCTGGAGTTTTCTGGGTTCCTGGGCCCCGGAATAGATTCGGGGCTCAGGCTTTTCTACCCGGGGCCGGCGCCCTGCCAGCCCGACGACAACGACGCCTCTGATCCCCAGTCATTTAACTGGGGTTCCCATCTGCTGAAGGGGCATAAGTATTGGTACTTTCTTTCTTCTCTATATCATAATAAAACTGTTTGTTTATACCTTTTACCCCATCTCCTGGTGTGGTGCCTATCAAGCCCATCAAATCTTAGAGCCCTGAGCTATAGTTTGTAGCCAGTGTCCTGTAACATCAAGTCATTTCAATAACAAGAAATCCTTCTAATTTAGTTGTCCAAAGAATTGACATCAATGACTTCGTGCTTGTCAATAGTACCAGATATATTGACTCTGCTTTTCTGTCTAGCAATAAGTATTCTTACAAGTTTAGGGGGTCATAATGTTATTCTAGCAAGAAAATATCCTAATTATTGTACCTTATCTGGGAAAAATAAATCTTTGTTTGTATGACACAGTCTTTCTGGGAATTCCTATTGAATTCAGATATACAATAAAGTTCCACAACTGCTTTCTTGCTGGGACCCCCGCGGGTCCCAGGGAGGAGGCAGCCATGACTGCCTTCTTGCCAGGACCCTTGTGGGTCCCATGGAGGGGGCAGCCGCGGCTGCCTTCTTGCCAGGACCCCCACGGGTCCCAGGGATAAGGGAGCACCCACTCCCTTCTGCCAGGGAGTCATGGCTCCCTTGTCCCTGAGAGTCCCCAAGGGCTGGGAGCCTCAGCTCTCTGTCAACTTCAGAGTCTAGTGTAGACTCTAAGTCAACTTAACAAGGATGACTTTAAGTTGACCTTATTAAGTTGACTTAACAGAGTCAACTTAGCATTTTAGGTGTAGACGTAGCCAAAGAGGCTCAGTAATCAGGTTTCAGTCACCTCTCCTGCACTGTGTCAGAGGGATACCACACTGCCTCACTAGGTCACTATCTATTGACAAAGTGGAATTAGCCAATAGGTCTTTTATGGATGTTCAGGCCTTCAGGCAGGACAGAACTACTCACCTGTCTAGAGACTCTGGCCCCCAGACAGGACAGGGAAAGTACACAATCTATGGGTTCTGGGATCTTAAGCAGGGACAGAGCACTCAGCAGCCTAGGGACACCAAAGCAGACTAAAGGCTCAGGTGGGATGGAAGGGAGGTAAAGACCAAGGCACCCTAACGTTTCAGGTTTCCCATGGGGGGGATCTGCCACCACAGGGGTGGGATGGCAGGGGATAAGGGGACATGAACCCACTTGACTCCACCACATCCCAGCCCAGGGCTCTAAACAGTAGTGGAGTAGCCTACCACTGACTCAGTGGGGAATCAATGCATAACTCTCTGACTGGGGCTCAGACCTCAGTACAGCCCAATTGCAATCAGCCACCTCTGTACTACTTTCTCTCCTCCCTTGGCACATACTTGGACCCATGGGGTGTCCTCAGTTACCCTTGGGTAAGTGGCCAAAGATAGTCCCGGCAGTTCCATTGCAGGCACAGACTCCCTAATGGGCAGGGCCTCCTGGCCCCATAAGCAAAGGTAGCACTCTGGAATGAGCATGATATATTTGTCTCCCTCACTGTCTCAACCACAACCAAGCTGGAGGCCCAGCCTTTTATACTTTCTGTCCCACCTACCCGTTTCTGGTGGGAGAGGCAAGGTTAATCTGAATCCACCCAGTTTTAGGAAAATGGCTCCCCTCCCCACCTAGCTCAGAGGTAGACCACACCACTTCACTACAGGCTCTTATAACTCTTAACTACTGTGGTTATCTTTGAATGTTTGGGGATGGCCTTTTACTCTGTTATTTCTTTCATTCATTGGTCTCACAAAAGCACCATGTAAGGTTCATCATGCTCAATGAGAGATGGTGCCTCAGTGAGGGGTAGTCTTGGACTAGGTATACAATTTTACTCAAGGAGTGAGAATCCATTCAGTTTGTTCATGTTCAAGTGCAATGCTCTTTAATATTATGCCTACGCTCATGAACAATTGTGAACAATTGTGAAGGGCAACATTTCTCTTTTTAATAGCAAAGAATAACTGCACTTGATACGCAGAAGGGCAGATCCTCAACTAGTGTAGATTTTATACTTAAAATGAAGTCAATGGAGCTATGATAATTTATATCAGCTGAGGTTTTGCCCTTGAAAATTTTCAGGTGTCCTCCCCAAAATCTAGATGGCATGCTAGTTAGACATATTATGTAAGTGGATCAGTGACTGATGGTTTTCATTGTTTTGCAAATACTCAATAGAAAAAGTTCATCAAGATAAGAGTTGCAAAATGCTGTTTATAGAACTTCTATTTGAAGGCAGAATTGAGGGTTTTAGGGAAGATTTGTCTATGAGTTAAGAAATAATTTTAAATATCTGAAACTCCTGAGTTGAATATTGTAAACATAACACTAATTCAGGTATAGGGAAATTGATATCTTAACCATCTCTGTTGCTAGCTTTCCACACTTAGATGCATGGAGATGGCATAGACCAGAGCTCCATAACATACTTGAGGATGCACACTTCCTGTATGAGTTCTCTAAAAATCAGGCCAGTCCATAATGGAACTGCAACTGAGACTGAGATCACATGGGGAGGGCATAACTTTTCCAGACGATGTGAATTTCCTGTCATTTGGCCATCTCTAAAAATTATCACCACCAAGACTAGTTAATGCATTAGGAAAGACTGAAAATAGCTCCTTGCATCCACATATGATTATGAAAAGCAAGTGGTGTGCAACCTGCTAAGCTCCCAAGAGGAATGAAGATATATTGGCAGTGCACTGGTAATAGGATTTTAATCAGATAATTAAAATATAGGTCCAGGAGCTACTCGGTTTATTTACCTTCACTTCTACATATGTTGGTTTTCCACATGGAGGTTTTGAAAGAGAAACTAGTCTAAAATCAAATCCAATTAGTTTCAAATAGTCCTAAGGCCTGCTCTTATCCTTTTTAAAACAGGAACTTTCTCTTCTAAGTCATTACTACTCAGAGAAACAGCATCTGGAAGGAACGGTCTCCTATATGCTTCCTGCATAGTAGCTTACAAAGCTGTTTGTTTATTTGTTTTAAATAAAACTGGTCACAGACGAACCTTTCTGAAAAGTCTCTCTCTCAAACATAGAACAACGAAGAGGCTCTTGCTCACTCACCAACATGTTATAGTAATAGGATTTTAATCAAGAAGCTATTTTCCTTTACATTTAAATGGGTTGTTTCCCCAACCTGAAGCTGGAGAGAGAAACCAATTAACTGTGTTTTTTGGTTATTTTTTAAAGAATAAGCCAACAAATAAGTTTAAGGGGGGGAGAGGGGAAAACTTAGACTACCTGGCTTGCCAATTACTACAGTGAGTATTGGAATTAATATACAACGTTAACACAAGAATTATTTCAGTCCTTTACAGGAAAGTTAAGGAAGAAAGCCTCTCTTAAGTAATTGACTTAAGAGTCTGCTGAAGACAGAAGCTAACTCTTGCCTTGGTTTTAAGGATGTATAACTCTCAGAAGGATCCCTTTATAGTTTCCTACTTTAGTATTCCATTAAAGTTTCTCTGAACAGACAAATTGTTAGACTATTTATTAATGTGGGAAGGGGGAATAAGCAAAGTACAGTGTCTAAGTCTTCCTGACAGTTTTACACAAACATGGAAATGATTCTTAAATCAGGCACTTAGTAGCTTTGGAATAGCATATTTTTAACCCAAACTAATCTTTAACTAATTAAATAAGAGACTTTTTTAGTATCTACTTAGGGAACTTGTTATGCATTGAACTCACTCTCTTGAGTCGAAAGACTCAAACATCCTTCCAGTTTATACAAGAAACACATTTTCTTCTTTTTATCTCTACTCTACATCTAAAACTTAGGTCAACCTAGCTACATCATTCAGGGGGTGTGAAAAATTCACTTCCTCTGAGAAACACATTTAAGTCAGCCTAAGCACCAGTGAAGATGCCACTAGCTCTATAGAAGAATGCATCCATTGACCTAGGTACTGGCTCATGGGAAAGATTTACTATAGCCGTGTAAAAACCTTTCATCACTGTAGCAAGTATCTACGCTACAGTAGTAGCACTGGAGCTACACAGCTGCTGCTACAATATTTGTAGCGTAGTCATATCCTTAGAGTCACTTCCTCATTTGAATGTCATAGTTAAGAGCTAGGTCTAACGTTACTAATAACTTGAGCTCATTTTGCATATAGGAAAGTGGTCATTTCTCACTTAGTTATAATTTCTGTCTGGTCAGAGTCTTTCACTTCTTTTCTGGATGGTTGGGTTAAGGGAAGGAAGACGTGTACAACTTCAGGTGTCATTCTTGCAAGAGTGTCCTGCCTTTTCTTCTGCATGGTTAGAGTCTTTTGTAGCATTCAGAGTCCCCTGGCTCCTTGGGGCTACCTTTGCCCAGTCAGAGATTCTAGCATGTTGGCTATAGCTCATCAAACACTGGTAATTTCAGATCTCGACCTTGCAAAAGATAACTACCTGAGGTGGCTATTTCTTGAGGGACAAACAAACAAACAAAAGAAACAAAGAAAGAAACTGTTGGGAACCCTTTTTATAAGCAGGAAATGCGAGATGTCCATGTAAGGAGAAATTAGTAACAGATTTGTGCCTTAATTGTTTAAATACAATTCAAGTCTAAAGTCTAATTAGCATTATACATTTGTTTATTTCCACCCATCCTAATAACAGTAAATAAGACAAAAGAAAAAAATGGCTCCAAGATGAAGGCAGAACCTAGTGTGTAAAAAGACCTTGCCAAATAACCTTTTGCTTATTTACTAAAAAGCATTACTAAGAAATGCTTGAAGTAGCTAACAAACATTTGGCCAACCAAAATCATTCAGGCCTGAAAATCAATTATGGTCTATGTTTTTTTATGACAGGATCCTTGAATATTTCCCTCTTTCCCTCTCCCTGCAGGATGTATTAGAAATTTTTTTTAAAAAAGTGTTAAAAAACCATGTTACAATTTTCAGATGTCATTTTACGTTCTCAAGTTTTCCTGGTCCTGTTTGCTATTAGGTGGCCCTATAGGAAAGCATGTCATCAGAGCCTAGCATTTTGTACACTGATCTGCTGTCAGCCTAAAGCAAGATGGAGTACATTGTCCATCTCTAGCTTACGTAGCACCTTCTGTGTTTGTTATTTTTATGTTGTTAAAATTATGGATTTTAAGAAAAAGTCCCAAATACTCTAATTTCTTCATTTATATGCCAGGAACATCCTTCTGCAGAATTGTGCAGATATTATGTATTAGGATGTGGAGGGCATAATCTAAATATGGAAGTTACTGTAAATATATAATGTGGGGATGGCAGGCAATGGAGAATATTTATTCTTATTTCTACAAGTATGAAATAATGAGAATGTTGGGTATATGCTGGCATTCCATGACAACAAGAGGCACTATTTAAATGTGGAAGAAACAGAAATTTAGAGCCCTCTTTGGATATGTAGAAGTCCTTAAATAGGTTATTCATACTCCCTTTCTATTCCTGGTCTAGGAATTTATGGAGTTTGCACTATTTCAGCAATACTACTACTACTACTACTAATAATAATAATAATGATAGTGGGATCTGATTAGGGGAAGCTTATTTGAGAACCAGTTTCCTATTGTGATTTTGGAGAGAGATTTAGTTGGAAGTGCTCTGTAATGGTATGAGAGAGACAAACTCGATGAGATAATATCTTTTGTTAGACCTACTAACAGAAGTTAGCCTCCAGCCACCAAATGCACTTTCAATATGTTTTCTGCTAGTTTAATGCCTGAAGTCCAAATGATAGTGCAGGGCCTACAGCAGGCACTGCAATGTATCCTGCTGAGACTATTATACCAGACAAGCAAAAGGCTTTTGGACTGTAGGCTTGTAGGGAAAAAAGTTTGTCTACACATTCTTCACCATATTGGTGGAAATATTAAAGTTCAAACACCTTGAAAGGAAAAAAAAATTCCAATGCTTGTTAATCTCTCATCTGATTCTCCCTTGTTTTGTTCTACCATGGTTTTAGTAACTATCAATTGTACATTTACTATGATGTAGTATCATGATTATTATTGTTCATTTGAATTACTGTAGCATCTAGTAGCCCTCTTCATGAGCCAGGACCCATCATGATAGGCACTTCTTTTGAATGGCTTGGGTAGGTAGCAACCATTACAAATTGATATTTAGATTTGATAGCCATCACATTGCTACAGCAGTGAGCTGGTGAATGTATCACAAGCCCCCAGTGACAGTGAGTGAATGAAAGAGAAGACTAAGATATGAGGTGCTTCACCATTTGTGACTGGTGGTCAGAGAAGCATACAAGTGTTTGCCTCATTTTCCATGTAAAGACAGTTAGTCCACATCTCCCTTGAGCTGTCCTGATGCAATTCAGTCTTCACTCTTGATATAAATCTAAACTTGATGGTTCCTCAGTAGGGTCAACAAGCAACTGGTTTTTCTGATAGGTTGAAATGCTCCATGTGGCTCTCCGTTGAGCCTCAGTGTCAAAGTTGAGTGTAAAGGTCTTGATGCAGTTCCATGGAGGATTGCAGGATTTAGAACTTGTCATTGGCAGGTTTTGACATAGATGTGGTTAAGAAAGTGAGATGTCTGGGCAGCTGTTCTAAGAGCTGGAAGCTGGATGTACAATAGAACTGGAAGCCAGTCAACTGGAGTAGATCTGAGCATCCCTGATACTATGCACATGATGTTATTGAGTTGAGCATCAAAGAGTTTAGTGTGACTGTTATGAAATCACACTGGCACAGAGTGTTCAGCCATAGAATGTATCAAGGTAACCGTTATGGTTTGTAGAAACTGGAGTCCCAGTCAGTTTTTTAATAAGCACTACATAAGACCTGACCTTATTGTGGATGTTCTCAAGATGTTCTTGGAAGGTCAAACTCCAGTCCAGTGTAACTACAATATACTTTGGGTTAGCCTCATGGCTAACACTCTCAATGTAGAATCATAGAATATTAGGGTTGAAAGGGACCTCAGAACGACATCAAGTCCAACCCCCTACTCAGAGCAGGACCAAACCCAACTAAATTAACAGTACATGAAGTTTGGTATTTGAAATTTTATTGTTCAGATGGAAAACTGTCACCATGGATTTTTTGGGGGTACACCTAATTCTCCAGCACTGGAAATAATGAGCCATTATGTTAAGACCTCAGGTAAGGGTGAAACTGATGGCATAGATGCTTGTGTGCTGAACACCTAGAGAAAGGTCATCCACATACACAAATTTCCTCAACTCCATCATTGGAATATCTGTGGTTTATAATTTTTTTTAAAATATCAATCAAAGCCAGGACGAGCCCTGAGAGATGCCCCAGTTAAGAGTTCTTGATCTGCTGATCTGACCATTAAGATCTGCTTTAAAGAAGTGGTCTCCAATCATCGCCAAGAAATGGTTTGTCAGCAGTGAATGACATGGGAGATCTTGAGGAGGAGTGTCTGTCTCCAGGCAGGGTCCTATGCTAGGGACAAAAATCAACAAGAGTGATCCCTGTTTTCAACTTATATTGGAATCCTGCCTCAGTGTAGTCTGTGAGTGAAGCTACTTTGTCACAGCAGTTCCTCTTTGGATGAAATCCTGCCTACTCCACTAAGAGAATCTCTTTAATAATGTCAGACCAGTGGTGGCACAATGCCCATTTCATGAGCTTGCTGGTGGTTGAGAGGAGAGAGACGGGATAATAGCTGGCTGCATTCTAGGAGATTTTCCCAGCCTTCAGTGGGACAACATTTGTTGTCTGTTGCCAACTTGTTGGTACTTCTCCAGTTGTATGAGCAGCAGTAAAAAAATGCCACAAGTCATTCTGGTTCCCATCTCTCCATGTTCTTAAGAAACTCCTACAGCTTTCTGGCTTTGGGTTTCTGTCAATTCAAACAGACTGGAATACAGGCACTTCCAGGCTGATCTAGAGATAATTGAGCAATGTTGGGTATGTGGGCAGTAACTCAGGTAGTTGTTCTTGTGGCCAGTGGTTACCAGTGGTATTATGTATAACAAAAAACAGGTTAGATTTCTGATTGGTTGCCCTCCTCACAGACCAAAAAGATCTGAATTGCTTCATACCATAGACCAAATGGGATCTTTGAGAGAAGTCCGTTCTGTGATCTCTTCCCCAGTTTTGTCATTTGAACAGCATCCCCAGTCTTCATGACAGTTAGTTAAAATTGCCAATATAAATCATTGGATGACAAAGAGAAGGGAAGATGGGATGTCTACACTTGTTAATTTAAGTCGACTTAGTTAAGTCAAGTTGACTTAGTTAAGTCGACTTAGTGTGTCTACACTTAAAAATAAAGTCGACTTAAAGGGGAACTTAAAAAGTTGACAGAGCATTCACACTGGACACCTAGGTTGACTTCTAGGGGTTTCAGGGGACCTAGGGGAGGTCCACAAGGGATGGGGGGCACCCCTTGCTCAATGCCAGGGGGCTCAGCCTTTGCCCCATTGTACTAGGTACAATGGGGCAAAGGGGGACAAGGACCCTGGCAGGGCATGCCAGGCTCCCCCTGTGCCCCCCCGGCAGGGAGGGCATTGGTGTAGCTCTGGGGTAGCCCCAAGTCGACTTAGGGCTACCCCATGTCTACACTGGCTTAAATCGACTCTAGGGAGTCAACTTAAGCCTTAGGTCTAATAGGAAGGTGGTGTTATAAAGTCAACTTAATTAAAATTAAGTCGACTTTATTTTCCTTAAGTCGACTTAAGCAGCTTGCTTAAGTCGACTTAAGGAAAGTGTAGTGTAGATGCAGGGTAAATTAAGTCAACTTAAGCAAGCTTAAGTCAACTTAATTTATCAGTGTAGACGCAGCCAATGTTAGGAAGCTTGTGTATGTTTACTATAATGATGTTCTGGATTTTAACCATACTGGGGTGCCACCTGAGGTAAACAATAAGATATTCCAATTTGAGGGACATATGTTAAGTCACACCCCTCTTATAGAAAGATAGAAACCTCCCTGCCGGCTGGATCAAGGCACTATCTCCACTAGAGATTCACGGGTGCAAAATTCTCTCCCAGAGTCAGGCAGTTTAAGTGCCTAAGGTGTTTTTTATGAGAATGATTTAGGCACCTGCCTAACACAACAAACACTGTCCAGAGGAGGAAGTGAGGACACCCACTGTTGAACAAAATTCCCATTTTCTCTGGCCCAAATGATTATTCCACTCTGGACAAACATTTTTTAAAAGAATGATCGGGTAAGAGAAATAATGGAGTCTATAGTCCAGCAGTTAGGTCACCCCCAATGGGAGGTTGGAGATCAAGGTTCCAGTCTCCCTGTTCCAATATTTATACAAAGTAGAATAGCTTCAAGAGAAGAGAATAAAGGAGTCCCATGTCAGAATATCACTTGTATCACTGATTAGAGCATTCAGACAAATGGGATTACCTTGTTCAAATCCTGAAATTCTAAAAGGGGTAGCCGTGCCAGTTTAATTCAGCAAAACAGACAAGGAGTCTTGTGGCACTTTTAAAGACTAACAAATTTATTTATCACCTGAGCATTAGTGGGAGAAAAATCCCACTTTGTCAGATGCTTGAAAATGGTCTTTAAAAGTGCCATTAGAATTCTTGTTTGCTTTGTTCAAATTCTGTCACTCCTCCCAGCAGAGGAAGAAATTGAATCTGGGACTGTCATATCCCAGGTAAGTGCTCTAATCACTGGACAAACAGTTAAGTAATGGGCACCACTGCCTCATCCTGGATTTTGAATGCAACAAGCCAATAGGCAGTTTGTGAGCATATCTACTGAATTAGGACCCCCATGGGAACTCAACAACCAAATGCCTACCCCTTCAGAGTTTGAGACTCACTTAGGGGCTTAAGTGGGAGAAAGGCCCCTATATACTTAGGGTCAGCAATGCTCATTCTGAGGCAGAAACACAGGTGCACACCTTAAAAACATAGATACTTACAGCATTTAGTGAGTTTAATGAATCATAATTGAATCTAAATATGGGATTTAGGAACCTAAGTCTGAATTCAGGCTTAAGTGCAAATAGATCTTAAAACAGGCCTCGACACATCTATGTTTCTGATCACCACTGCAACCAGTTTTAGTATCCTGTTGCCTAACTCCACTGCAGAAATGTAACAGAGGAGTGCCTTCTGGTGACCAAAAGTAAAATTGCTGGCACCTAGCTGTGAGCCAATTTTGTCCACCCCATCTTAAAATATCTGCACACATTTGTACTCACACATTTGTGTATTTAGGGGAGTTTTTCTCCCCTCAGAAATTTTAATGAAAAAACCCAATGAGTTTTCTGATTTGATTATTTTTGGAAGCACAGCCATAGCAGGTATTTGAAAGATTTTAATACTAAAAACATTAAGGCTCTAATTTTCATCTGTGAATAGAAACCTATTCTACAAGATTAAGAGAGAAGGGATGGTAACACTGCAATTCTTGTTACTTGTATTAGAAAACAATGAGAGAAATGGGAAATTTATTATTGATGGAAGACAGAGGTATGACACTTAGAAGTAATCAACTATTGCTAGATGATGATGGCAAGAGAGTTCAGTTGCTTTTTGAAAAATGGTGAGACTTGGTTTTCTAAACTATATGGAAGGAAGGCAGAACCTCTGATAATATGGTTCTATATATAAAAATCTGGCTAACTCTTATCTTTCAGTCTTCAGTGTTGAATTCACTAGCATGTTGTTTCTGTTCACTGTAGTAAACATGAAAGCTACAGATCAATACCACAAATAACATGATTACTGAACAGTGTGCAAGTTTACCTGACTCAACATGCCTAAAATTGAAGGACATAATAAGAAATAAATCATCAGATTGGCAGAAAACTAACACCAGAATAAAACCCCTGGTAAAGGAAGTATTTGATGCAACCACTGAAAATGTTACTTAGTATTTTAATAGACTTTTTTGACACAAACATTGAAAGCACTCAGCTGGTGTAAAGTGATCTAATCACATTGCCGCAAATGAACCATGTTGAGCTACATCCACTGAGGATCTGGTATGAAGAGTCCTAGATTAGGCTGCAAGGATTATGAAGTATCAGTGCTTGACAACGGACAGAAGCAATCATGAGCACTATCTAGAAGTGCTCCACAAACCTTGGTTTAAGAACTCTGAAAACTACAGAAATGTCTTTGATCCAGTATTATTCTGGGTAGGTTTTTGTGTTTAATCACAATTAATCATGTTCTGAATTACTGTTCTTATGACTATGAAGGTACATGTCAATTAGTTAAAATAATTACAAATTCTCAGGTTCTACTACTGTTTCAGATCATTTTCTTACACTTATGTAACACTGCACATGCATCTCTTGGAGCACTGGATAAAAAAAACATGAAGGCAGGTAGAAGCAGCAACAGAAAGGTTAACAAAAAAGTGCACTCACACGAGATTTAAATCCAGCTTGATGCAGCTATTGAGGGGTCAGGGTAATAACTTCAAAGAATGCACCATGGGCACTAAGAATTTGATCCTAAAATAGTATAGTATATGCAAGAAACAATATCAGCAAGTCTTCTTGAGCTTCAAGAATGGTTACAGCAAAAACAATTCTACAGGTAAAGTACAGAAGCAAGAACATGCAAAGTTCTATATACACTAGGGGGCGGGGGCGGGAGTCCTGACAAATATTCTGACCTCTGCCCAGTCTGCATGTGCTTTGTGGGGGATGGCAAAGAGTTGCCTTCCCACTGGGGGGGGGGGGGGGAGTCATGGGTCTGAACTAAAATCCAGTACTGAAACTATGACATCACTAACCCAGGCAAAGTTTACATCTGGATTCAAACTCCACAACTCAGTTCCCTTTTGAATAAAAACAATCTGAATAAATATTTCAGCTCCTGTAGACTACAGCATAAAATTATTCTTGGGATAGTGGCATGAAAGATTTACTGTCTAATTAGTATGAATCTCAGGAGACATCAGAATCAACCAAAATAACAAGGTTTTTGGCTTTGGCAGGACAGAATAAATAAGAGAAAACAACCAGAAAAGACCATCAAAAAGAAATTCTGTCTGAAACTACTGAACAGTGGCCCAGATTTATCTATACTGAACTTAGAAAAGTCACTGTTGAAATCATTCAATCTTGAATAGAACAGGAAAAGTCACGCAACACAGCAGAAGCTACCAATGGGGTTAGCCTGGAGCACAATGCAATTGTTTTTCTTCACTGGAACCTCTCTGTAGCGAATGAGTGGTACTAGAAGACTAAGCAGCAGAACAGTGCTTTAATATTGATGTTTTTCATATGCTAGTTTACTGCAGTCATGTATTATTACTTTCCATAATGAGCACACAGACATATAAAGATTTATTTATAAAGTGTTCTCTGATAGGAGTGCCTCAGTTTCTGGATACCCAACTTGAAATACCTCATCTCTGACTTACAGAAGCATCGAACCACTCAAGCTACCGTTGACTTCCAGTAGAGTTGTGGGCACTCATTACCTGCAAGTATCTGCCATTAAGCATATCTAGTTGGAGACCTACATAGAGAAACCACTACACAAAATTAGTAGACACTTAAAAGATATGTATCAGTGACATTTATCAATGATAAAGCTAGGTAAAGAAGCCTGGAACCCTGGCACCCATGGGCTCCGATCACTAGGAGTT
Organism: Pelusios castaneus; assembly: GCA_007922175.1. NCBI lineage: Eukaryota > Metazoa > Chordata > Testudines > Pelomedusidae > Pelusios > Pelusios castaneus. The sequence goes on along the minus strand of ML685767.1, from coordinate 24,332,251 downwards.
CCCCCAAACTGTACCCCAAGGGGTAGGTTCGTGTGTGGATTCATCAGACACAGTCAAAGACCATTGAAAAGATGGATGATTTTTATTGAATGCCAAGGTGAATAACCCTGAGCAAGCAAAGCAAAGTAATAAGTGGTGAGGTCTTACTTCCCTTCAGCAGCCGGGGACCCCAGACAACTGCTGACGACCCGAGAAGTTACTGAAGCACCTTGATTCTAGGTTACCAAGGCAGCCTGGTCCTTGGTCCCGCGGCAAAGTCCACAGATTTCCAGTGGCTATGCTAACATATAGCATCTTAGGAGAAGGCAGGGTGATCAAACCCACTTTTCCTTTACACGCTCAGGCCCAAGGCTGAGGTAGTTTGAAGGAACAGATAAAAGAAGCACATCACAGTCAGGCCTTGCAAAACAGCAGAACACCTTATATCAGGCCCCAGCCAATTCACACAGGAGAGTGGCTTCAGCTGGTGTTTTGGGCATGAAGCCACACCACTACCTGTCCATCAAAAAAATCTTTCACTTTAGCCTTACACTAGACCACATGGTAACCGACGACACCCATAACAGAAAAGTTCCCTACATAAATAGCATGAGAATATACATAATGATATGGTCTCAAACTCTCCACATATAAGATTTTCTTGTAGTGCAGGGCTAAGAGAAAAGACAAACAGTGGGATTTTCAGGAGAGTTTAGCTTTGGCCTAACTTTACTTCTACTAAAATCAGCCTTTCAAATCCTTGGACTTCAGTGGAAAGTTAGGTAAAGGCTGAATACTACCCTACCCAAAGGGTCTTTAGTCGCTATTAGCTGATGTTCCTTGGAGAAGGATTACTATAGGAATGGTAGTCAATATCCATCATCTCAGGAAAAACTACGTTAAAATAAAAAAAATAAAAGTATGGTTATGCAATAGTCTTATTGATTAAATGGTCTACAATATATACTGCCAAACATTTACACATTAAAGGAACATATATTTTCATAATTTTAAAAAAGGGATAATGTGATTGAACAGAAACGGGGGGAGGGTGTCACAAAAACTGTCAAACTACACACAACTGGAGCACTTCAAAACAGACATTAAAATGCATCTTATTTCACTCCTCATACAGTTAAGCTGCAATGGCATTTGTTGCAAAGGATTGCAAATACAGTAGTATACCATTTCATCTGAGATTTATCATGGGAAATAATTTGAAGAAAATTATTTAATAAGATTGAAATGTTAGTGGCTATCCTGGCAACAGGAAGCTACTCTTGGAACTAATTCAAAATAAAGCTTTGGAGACCTTAGCACTCTCCTTTTGTTTTCTTCTTCTTGTGCCTTCCAGGAAGGAGTGAAACAAACTTTCTGAAGTAGTTAATTAAGGGTGTAATTTGATAGAGTTTAGAGTTCTGCCAATAAGCTTATGTGGTTTATATGTTTAATAATGTGAAAGAATATACTTCTGAGAGTTCAGTCCTTGGATACCTCAGTACATAAAAGATCTGACCTTACAGTGGTCCCAATACTTCCCTATGTGCCCCCGTGAACCACCTGGAACATATTGCTATCAGTCTTCTGCCATTTTTGACCATATCTCAAATGACACCAAATTCACTTGCTTTAAGCTGTTATGCACCCACTGTTCTGGTTGCCAGGTGTAATTTCAGCATATGTAAAGGGGAACACCGTGTTGCTTTTTAGATTAATTTTAAATATGGATGTCTGGCTTCCATACAAAATAGAAGCCTTCCAAAGGGACTTGGGAAGCTAATTACAGTTCACTTAAAGTTTGTTCTAGCTTTAGAGATAATACTACTTCTAACAATATTATCTCTAGGTAAAGTGGAGAATTCTATTGGAATGAGCATTAACTCTAGAACCAAAATGATCTCTTCAAATGCCCCTATTCTAATCTCTGGCTAATTTAACAAAACAAACAAAGAACTAAAGAGTATGTTTTCCTGATAATTCTTCAATTCCTAGAGTGCTCTGCTTCTATCTGCTGTTTTCTTACAGTCTACTTTGGCCCTTATTTTCTTTAGTTATATGCTTAGTGCATTGCCTTTTCTTTGTCTTATGGTAATTCCGATGCACAGTTATTAAAAAAAATTCACATTGGGAAAGGAATAGGAGGAAGGATAGGGTTTTAAGAAAATAAAGAGATAGGATCTCCCCCCCCCCCCACACACACACAATTTTTCATACATCTGTTAAGGTGCTGTTATGAGCACCCCATAAACTGGCCGCCACCTCCCTTGTGATATACAGACATAGAAACTGTTTCTCCTCAGGTCACGTAGAGAAACTGTTTATCAGATACTCTTCCCAGGTCACATACCAGATACTGTCCCCAGGTCACATACCAGATACTGCCCCCCAGGTCAGGTAAAGAACTCATGGCTGCTAGGCTTGTGACTATCAACATGCTTTATTCGGACCCTGATTCGCTCTCAGCCAGCTCCCAAAGGGGTGGGTCATCCCCCTCGCCCATGTGCTGGAGGGCAAGTCAATCATGGCTGCTCTGGCCCCCACCCCAGGGGTGTAGAAGGCTCTGACCCGGAACCTAGAGAGCTGGTGAAAATTCCTTTGCACAAATAAGGACAGGAGGAACCGGGAAGACCCTCACCCCAAAATTCCTGCTGCAGCGAAATCTGGCCAATCACAGCCCTCGGCAGGAAGCCATGGCCTGGGCCATAAAAGCTTCCATGCCGCATGGAGCACGGAGAGTCTCCTTGAGTTAACTGCTAGGCCTGATCACCCTGCAGTAGGAGTTCCCCCGAGAGTGCCGGCCCGAGTCGATTTCAACCTCCGCCTTAAGACGTTATGCTGTTGTTAATCATCTGCCTGATAGTTGTGGTACGTATGTAAACTGAACCCGAGTCATCCCCCATGTTTACTTCTCATGATTGTTTCTTTCCCTTTAAATGTATATAGTGGAATGTGAATAACTCTTCTACCTCAGTTTTAACCCAAGATGTTACAATTGGTGTAGGTTTGGAGATTATTATTACAATTGGTGTAGGTTTGGGGATTATTGTTATGTTTATTGTTTATGTATTGGACTCTGTCTTGTTATACTTTATCTCTGAATTATCAAAAGAGTCCAAGAGGAGGGTTTATCCTAAAGGTTTATTTCTGTGTAACTCATGATATGTTAAACTGTGGGTAATCACCTGGGGCTATCTTGTTATCTGTGAAGCTGACTTCTAAGTTAGTTCAGCCAGCAGCACAACTGTTAACCCTTTGCGTCCCCAAAAAGGGAGCCTAATAAAGTTCATTATTTTTGGCCACCACTTTAAGTTTCCAGGAGCCTTCCTTCTCCCATCCTTTACCCACTGCGGACAACATCATAAACCTTCCCTAGCCCCAAAATGAGCTGGTTTCCCCTCTCACAAGAAAAAAAAGTCAAGGTAAACAAAAAACCAAGGACATGTATCCAATTTTGTCTACCATACTCACCATAAATTAGCCATTTTGAAGGAAGTGGGAAGGGGGGAAATCTTAAGTTTAGAAACTCAATAGACCTTTTTATTCAAAGCTATCTGCTTGATTATATTACAAAGTAATAGATTGCTAGAAAAAAATATATGCTTCTCAAATCCTCTCCCCTTTTTCTTGGTCATCTTAAAAGGATGAAAGAGTAATTATATTTCAGCATTAAGTTTCCAAATTATTTTTCTTTCTGTATTGTAAAAAATAATATTTCCCAGTAAAAATATATTCTAGAGCTGGTAAAAAATTCAAACAAAAACCAAAGTATTTAAAAAATGGGTTATATTTTCAGAAAGGGGAGTTTTCTAACATTCCCTCCCTCCCAATTTTTTTTTTTAAATGAAACAGTAACATTTGGAAGTAGTGAGAAAGTTAGTGGGAAAAATCACTTTAAGCTATCAGGGCCTGTATGGCCTACCTAATACATTGAACAGGACTCTCTCTGGTGGTTTCAGTAGCAATTATAAGTAGTGTGGGGTGCAGATCCAGCAGTCAGGTACTGGGATGAAGGAAAAGACAGAATCAGGGATGAGGAGCCAAGACGAGGGTCAGAATCAGAGTCAGGAATGGAAGCAGGGCAGGGACGCGAAGAGTGGAATGGACAGTGGTCAAAGTTTAAACAAAGACTGGAAGCAGGAAGTGAGGAAAGTACACCTACAAGCAAATTATGCACGATACAAGTAACAGGCTGAATGCTCTCCTGTCCAATCAGAAAGCACAGCCCATTGGACATGGCTCATTGGTCCCAGATGAGCTGGGCAGCAACTGAAGATGGAGATTAAAATTTACTGGGACCTTGGGCACAAAGAACATTTAGACTCCCCACATTCCAGGGGCCCCGGAGCACCAGAACACGAGGGGCCATGGATCCACTTTTTAACATGGGCATAGTAATCTTATGTATGCATGCAGCCCCCACTAGCAGTGATGGGAGGGGCTGAGTAGACCCTAACCCCTACTCAGACCCACTCCCTGCTCCTCCTTTTTCCTCTCTGAGACCCTGCCTCCTGGCCAGGCTTGAAGCTGGCAGGCCATGGCAAGATCACTCCACCCCAGGAGTGGGGACACAGGCTAGAGATTGTTCTTGGTAACCCTGGCCCCCCACCAGAGCAGATGGAGAGTCCCGGGCTATACACAATGGTGCAGGCTTCCTGATGGCTCTGACCACTACATGGCTCTGGATCCAGACTGGCTGGGGTCCTGGCAGGAGGAGAAGCAGAAGCAGGGTAGGACCACCCTTCTGGTGCCAATGGCCCTTCCAGTTCTACACCAATTCCAAAATTCCTGTGGGGACCCTGAGCATTTTTGCTAATGTAACCTTCAGGTGGGCTAAAATTAATTCAATTGCCCTTCTTCAGTGCCTCACAGAAATAAACCCCAATCCCTGTGGGGAAAGCAGCTGGAGACCCAGAATCCAGTCTGTATAAGACTCAAAGCAAAGATTGCTCAAAGTTACCCTCCCACATTAAAATACTACTAAAAACAAACATAACAATGAACTTTATTAACTACTAACTAAATAAACCTTATCCTATGAAAATAAAATACAATTAACCAAGAACAATCCCTACAGAAACCCCTGCATGAAAGATACCCAAGAGTCCCAAAGTCCCGGTGGAGTTCACCCAACTCTCAGCTACAGTCTCTGTTCCAGTGTAGAGGCTTGAGTGGCAAGAAATAAATGTCCTCTTCTTCCTTTGCAGGAATCTTCTGTAGCATTCCACGCAGGCTTTTCCTTCTCCTTTGCAACCAGCCCTCAGTCCCATATGCATGTCTGCAAAATCTGTTGCAGATGACTCCATTAGAGGGAGAAAAAATCTTGTTCACTCCTGTCTCAGCTTCTTTCCTGAAAACTGAGCACATGGGCTCTTTTCAAAACAGCTCTAGCCTGCTGTCTGCAGACTGCTGCTCTCATGTGATCTGACTGACCACACCACATCACACCAGCAGGACACTCCTTGGAGCATGCTCAAAAACGCTACCACTCCCTGCTTCCAGAAGTTTCTGGTTGTGGGTAGCTAATCCGCCCAGCAACAGTAACCCACCCTCAGTAGGTCTCTCAAAGAGAGGCATATGGGTTACACTAAATCTCATTACCAGTTTGACTAGTTTTAATATTTTAGTTGTATATTTGATATTATTTATGGTTTATATTGCAGTAATGCCTTCAGCCTCAGTTAGAGGTCAGGTCCCATTTTGACAGGCACTCTATACCTTTATTACAGAGATGGTCCCTTCCTTAGAAAGTTCTATAATCTAAATACACGAGACAGATGGATCGACAGGGGAGCACAAGTTAATAAATAAAACAAACAAACAAACAGTACTGCTCATTTTTAAACAGTGGTTTTTCCTTCAGAATACTCAACTTTTTCCACTTGAAGAGTGAATGGGAAAAATAATACTCCCCACCTTCCCTTTCAAGTGGGAAGATGTTTAAGAGATGAGTAAAACACAGCAAGTGTTTTTTAATAATGAAAAATTCCATCAGAAAAAAAACATTTCTAATTTTTTTTTAGCCAAAACCCTATTGACAAAACAAATGATAATTTCAAGAGGTTCAGCTAGCTCTATTGACTGTTTCAAGGTTCTCCAATGCAGTAAAAGACAGGCCTGTTTTCAAAAATTAAAAGAGTAACAATCCACATGCATATGTATTTAATTTGCACTGACAATGTGTGTTATGTAGACCAACTGATGATCTCATCTCTCCTGAAAAAGTTTTCCATTTCTCTTTTAAGCACCTGATTGAGAAACATTGAAAAGCTGGTCCAGTGTGACTGTCTTTTTAAAAAAAAATAAAATGAAAAAATGAAAAACTGAACAAAAGGAAAGGATTTATAGCCACATAGAGAAAAGTATGTTATTCCCAGCTTTGTTCGGGTTCATATCAACATTCCTGGGAATACTAAGTAATGTTCTTCTGGGTTGCTGTAGATGCTTTTATGGATTGGTTGTGAAAGTAACTAGCTAGAAAACATTCTGCTCCCTCAATTCTATTTGATAACAGCAGGAAAATGTGTTTTTTATATTGCTCCCAATTTGCCAGTGTTTCAGTTCTTCCAGCCTATGATGACAGTATTGTGCTACTGTGATGCACCAACTGCTGCCTGTTTGCAGCTATTGCTGCTCAAAAATGTAGATGATCAGGCCAGGGTCTTATTCAATGGACTGGGGGGAAGGGGAGGGCGGGGGGGCAAAATGCATGTCAGAAGCATAACTAAAGAACTGGTGATGAACTGTCTCTATTTAATATAACTCCCATGAAAGTGTTCCCATTAAACTGTGACGAACCTATGCCTTAGGGTTGGAAGAGCTTGCAGAGGGGAAGGGCGAGATACTGGGGAATTATTTGTCTGCCCATTTATATAAAAATACTTCATTATAACCATTGCCAAAGAAGGTGGCAATCTTACTGGACAAGCAAGTAACAAGTTTATACTAAGTGCAATCTCTTCTAAGTGTTTATATTTTATTCCTGAAAAGTACACTGTGCTACACTATGTGTGCGATCTGCAATGAGGGGAAAAAAATGAATGGGAACCTGTCACAGGTTTACTTCATATAAAGCACTGTATGTGCATAATGCACCATATAGGGCACTAATCTATCTTTGGGAGTGATGGATCATATATCTGAATTGTATGAGAATGCCCACTCCCAGGACAAAGTGTAACTCATGAAAGATAATAGACCTGAAAAATGCTTCCGGATTCTTGGAACATAAATACATATCACTGAAATTCTACACATTTTGTTTGCAAGAACTACTATGAGATTCCAGATCACGAGTAACACCCATCAAAAGGAGGTTGTACAATAAAATATATTACCTCACCCACCTTTGCTATGTGTGCATCATACCTTTGGGGGGGAAATAATGCTTTCAATAAGAGATATTACTTCAGCCACCTTGTGTCTCTAATATCCTGGGACCAATACAACAGCAACACTACACATTCTCTCTGTCTCTTGGCGTGTCTATGCTGTGAGCAAGACAGTCTTCTTCTCCATATCAGAGACAGAGATAACTGCACTAGATTAAATGTGCAAAAGCTTGCAAGGGAAAAAAAAGATATGGGTAAGGGGAAATGCACATAGGACTCTGTTGTTTTAACTCTTTGCTTTGTGTGCATTGTACCTTTGGGGGAAAAAATAATGCTATGTTCTGAAGAAATTCTGAGTCATTAACACATCACTGTCTCATGCCTCCAGAGGAAAAGACTCACAGGTGCCAAACCCAGATGGGCCTGCTGGTTAACATAGTGGATGAATGAAGGGGCTACAAACTAGAAATCCAGTCCAAAATGTAGTTGAATTGGATGGTTCCATCCAGAATGAGGAGCAGAAAGCTTGGCACCTGAGGACTGCACTTAAAGAGGAAAAAGGGGATCAAAAGCACAGCTCTTTCTGTAACCATGGCAACCCCTTTCATGCCCTAAAGCTTCATTAACATTCTACCCAATAAACTCACTGACAAGCATATTTCATTAAACAGAAATTTGAGTGAATATTGCAAAATATTCACAAGGACTGAATTTCAGATTTGTAATTATGAATATTCTCCTCGGAAACCAGATACAAGAGAGAGATGCTTCTGCGGTCAGGAAATAGTTATACACTATGTGACCTGTGTTTCCATTTAAAATAAGCTCAGAGTGAATAACAAACCCTGGCTATATGAAACATTACACAGAGCATCTCATAGGCTGAAATGTTCACAGACATTTGGCAAATCATTTTGAATAACAAAATCCATATAAGACAGCAATCAAAGTAATTCCCAAACAGACAGGAAAAACAAAACAAAATCAGCATAACCCTACATTCATATAATACATTATTCATTCTGTATTAAATACACAGCTCAGCTAAGAGCTAATTATAATTTTGCTCTTAATATAATAGACAGCATATTATATTAACATTTGAAAGATCATCCTGGTGCTTGCAGGAATGGTAATTTCACCCTGGATGCAATCTCCCCCCAAAGCAAAGGGACCACAAAAAACATTATGCTTAATTTAAGGACCTAGTTCCAGCCTATTGACTTTTGCTATATGTAAACCCTGTCCTCTTTGTAAATCTCATCCATGACAGGACAAGGGGAAAAGTGCCATCCACACACAACTAAAAACCACTCTGCTCTTGAACTGTCAGATGCAGGTTTAGGTTTAAGGAAAACAAGACAAATAACTATAGAAAGTATTTTCTTACCTCTCTCAGTTTCTTCAGTACAGCTAATATTTCCCCATTGCTTTCCCAATCATCCCCTTCTAGCTGGTTCAGATCATCCTGTGACCAAATTGCCAATAATTAATAATTAGTTTCTATTTACTATCAATTACTTTTTCACTTGTTCCACTTGCAACTCCCTGAAATTTACCTTGTTCAGTTTGTCATGTTCTAATCCAAACCCTACCAGCAGAGTAGCCTCAGTTTTATAGAATGAGCTTTTCACCTGACAGTCTCTCTGCTTTTGTCTCAACTGATGAGAAAACACTACTTAAAAAAAATTACCTTGCTTAAATTAAATAGGTAGAATGAGTATTGTATTTCCTTGTCAGGGTAGCTAGTTTCTGATATTGGGCTTATACATTAATTGTAGTGACCCATTGGAAAGTTTTGGTTTTGATTTGTTTAAGATACAGTCATGTTTGTCTCATAAGGTCAACTTCTTTGTAAGGTAATTGTGTTAACCCATTGTTAAAGATGGTCAACTGGAGTAAATTTTCAAGCACAACTAAATGACTTGGGGGAGGTCTTGAGGCCTGCATTTTGCAGGAGGTCAGACTAGATGATCGTACTGGTCCCTTCTGACCTTAAAGTCTATGAGTCTATGAGACTTAGGAGCCTCTTATACTTTGGATAATTTCAGCCCTGGAGCACCCTGGTTTGAATAAGTGATGTTTAAAATGTAGTGAGGTTTTTATACCATATGGTAAGTTTTGTTCATTTCATATTTAAAATTAGAACAAAGTAACATCTAAATGGATTTAAAAGAAGTTGAATGTTATAAAGTAAGGCAGTAACTATATGAGGTTAATTATCTACTAAATTTGCTTTATATTTCCTTTCTGAGTGTTATATATTATTAGTGTGAGTGGGATACTCTGGGTTTCCTGATAAAGCTTCTTAAGAGCAGCATTGTCAGGTTGAAGATTGCATCCAGCTGAGAAACACCACCTGTTCTTTAATCTGGTACCAGAGCTAGCTTTCAAAGAGGCTTTCAAAACTTTGCAGTACAACACCTGAATCTCCTACTTGAGTGGTAAAGATTGCTTCTTAGAGAATGGTAACCTTGTCAAGAAACAAATGGATGAAATCCCCAGGAAGAACATATTGTATCACAATTCTGTTCTTTAGAGCTGTATAGGAAATGATTTTTCTGGATTGTAAAACTCAGGCCTTGTCTACACGATCACTGTACTGCGCCTTAAAAATCATTACCGCGCGATAACAAGCATGGTGTACATACGTGCAACGGTGATGTTGTGCGTCAAGAGCCTTGTTGTAGCGCAATCCAACAACCAGAGTGGTAACAGCTGTTGCGGATCATCTGTTGCGCGTTTGCGCTCATGTGTACGCTTACCGTGCAATGATCGGCCTCCAGAAGTGTCCCATCATTCCCAAGTCATCCTCTCGGGACTTCCCCCCACCCGCTCTTTGGCAGTGACGAAACTGTCCCCGCCCAGAGTTGAATCCCGGGATTTTCAAATATTTCGTCAGTTTCATTTCCTGTTCTTTTCCTTGTGGAGTGCAGTGGAGTGCAACAGTGTTCCCAGTAGCAATGGCGACCCGTCGCGGAAGACGCGCACCCCTTTGGTCCATGACAGTGGTGCTTGACCTGATCAGCATCTGGGGAGAGTTCGCTGTGCAGGCGCAGCTTCGCGGCAGCAGACGAAATTACGATACATTTGGCATGATTTCTCGGGCCATGGCAGAGAGAGGGCATGATAGAGACACATTGCAGTGTAGATCAAAGGTGAAGGAGCTAAGAATCAGCTATCAGAGAGCGAAGGAGGGAAACCGGCGATCGGGATCAGTGCCTGCTACATGCAGGTACTATCAGGAGATTGGAGCCATCCTCAGTGGTGACCCCACAACAATTCCAAACACCACAGTGGACACATCTCTAACCACAGATGAAGTCAATGCCACAACGGAGCTGGATGAGGACCTTGAGGAGGTGGCGGGGGAGACGGAGGAGGACCCGGGGCAAAGCGCAGCAGCATGTAGCCAGGAGCTGTTCTGCACCCCCGCTGATACGTCCTCTCAAGAAGACATTAATTGCAGCATATCCCTTGAGTCGGCTGAGGGGGGCTCAGGTAAGTTTCTGATTTGTAATGCTAAAAGTCTGTCTCACGTTAAAATATCATTGTGCGTTGCGGGGGTGCTTGCTGGTCTCCCCGCTGTGCACGCTCCTTACTCCCCATCCATGAGAAGCGTATCAACACAAGCAGTGATTGTGAAGTAATCATCTGCATTTAGGTCAGTAAATGATTCTTCAATGTACCTCCAGAGCCTAGTACTCAGATTGGATGGGATGGCGTTTGTGCCAATGCTCCCAAAGACGGACACTTTGCCCCGCCAGCTGCAAAGCACAGCCCTGGGAACCATGGCCGCAAACAGTGCTGCAGCATACAGTCCCGGATGGCTGCCCGCGGCATGTAGGAGATGTATTCTAGCGGGCAGGGGCACCCTGAGGAGAGCAATATCGGGTTCCATCTCGGTGCCCAACGCTGATTGTTAGCCCCCAGTAAAGCTATCTACTAGGACGTACCTTGTCTGCTTCAGCAAGGCATAGGGTATTGACCGCACTGCACCTTCCAGAGTAATGTGCTACTGGAAGTTTAATTTTCTTATCCTGGATATGTGTAAACAGCAGCTTGACAATTATTTCTTTCTTTAGAACAGACCTTGAGAAGGCCGTTGTCTACCCCCGCTGCCCGAATGAGAAACATTTGGCAGCGTGCACGAAGGAACAGGGAGGATATGTTTCAGGACGTGTTGAAAGCTACACAGGAGTCCTTGAAAACTGCACAGGAATCCTCATCTGCGACTAGAGCATTCAGAGCTGAATACCAGCAGATGTTGAAAACACAGACTGAGGAACTGATAAGCGTCATGAAGGAGCAAACAGAACTGTTCAAGAGCATGATCGCTTTGCAGTCCCAAGCGATTAATGTTAGGGCTCCACTACAGACACTGCAGCCGCGTCTGCCTCCCACCCCCCGTAGTCCCTATAAGAATTTCTATGAAGTGCACCCGTCCCACCATAGCATTCCAACAACTAGCTCTCCCCCCCCCCATACTTTCTAGAGCCCCGCAGCTACACACACCTGTAACCCCAACCTTCTAAATTTGAAGAAAAACAGAATAAAATCATTTGATTAAGGCTTTATTTTTACACATGGCTACTTTCATAAGGTGCAGCAGATGCGTCCTAAAAGAAAACTAGGGGAGGGCGTGATTGAAATGCTCCCTGAGTGCCTCCCTTATGCGAGAAGCTTCCCCTTTAGCCCCCCTAATACTCCTAGTGGCTGGCTGTTCGTATGCCTCCTCGAGGCGCTGTGCCTCGGTAGCCCACACTGGGCAAAACTTTTCTCCCCAACTTTCACAAATATTATGGAGGACACAACAAGACGCAATCACAGCAGGGATGTTGTCCTCCGACAAGTGCAGCCGCCCATACAAACAGCGCCAGCGGCCTTTTAAATGGCCAAAGGCACACTCCACAGTCATTCTGCAGCGGCTCAATCTGTAATTGAACCGCTCCTTGCTTTGATCTAGGTTACCGGTGTACGGCTTCATGAGCCATGGCATCAGTGGGTAGGCTGGGTCTCCGAGGATAACTGTGGGCATCTCCACATCCCCCACTGTAATATTTTATCAGGGAAAAAGGTATCCCCTTGCAGCTTCTGGTACAGACCGGAGTTCCTGAAAATGCGGGAATCATGCACCTTTCCCGACCACCCAGCATTGATGTCAGTGAAACGCCCCTTCGTGATCCACGAGTGCTTGCAGCACCATGGAGAAGTAGCCCTTCCTGTTGATGTACTCGGTAGCGAGATGATCCGGTGCCAAAATAGGGATGTGTGTGCCATCTATTGCTGCCCCGCAGTTCGGGAATCCCATGGCAGCAAAGCCGTCCACAATCTCACTGACATTCCCCAACGTCACCGTCCTCCGTAGCAGCACGTGATTGATGGCTGTGCAGACTTGTGTTAGGGCTATTCAAACGGTGGACCTCCCGACTCCAAACTGGTTTGCAACGGACCGGTAGCAATCAGGAGTCGCCATCTTCCAAACAGCAATCGCTACACGCTTCTCCACGGTGAGGGCTGATCTCATGCTGGTGTCTTTACGTCACAGGGCAGGGGCCAAGTCTGAGCACAGTTCCAGAAATGTTGCTTTCCGCATTCTAAAGTTCTGTACCCACTGCTCGTCATCCCACAGCTGCATAACAATGCGATCCCACCACTCGGTGCTCGTCTCTCGCGACCAGAAACGGCGTTGAACCATGTGCAGATAGTCGGTGAAGGTGCTGAGCAACGCGGTGCTGTTGCTCTGCATGGCATCGATCAGCCGCTGCTCCTCTGTGTCATCCTCTGGCTGGGAGCTCATAACGTAATGAGCAACCATCCGAGATGTGTTCAGCATGTGGAGGGCAAGAGTGGAGACCAGAGCAGGATCCATGCTGACGCTGATTTTGTTGCTTTCCAATGGCGCGCTCCGTGCAAACACTATTGAAAATAGGCGCGAGTTGCTATTGGCAACGCTTAAGACACTAGGGAAACGCACTGCACGACGGGAAACATCTACTTTACCCATGGTGCTTTGTGCTCCTTTCCTTCATCCCATGATTCCAAGCGCGGACTCAGGGAAAATGGAACGCTGGGATACGTGCCCAGAATTCAGTGCGAAAATGCGCATTACAGCGAGGAATTCTGTGACGGAACAAGGAGCGACGTGTGTACGCGCTACACCGCGATAAACACCATGTGCTTCTTATAGCGCTGTTCAGAAGTTGCGCTATAATCTGATCGTGTAGACAAGGCCTCTGATTTAACACCCTGCTTTAAATCAGGCAGAGAAGGAACTTGTACCCAGATCTCTCACATTCCAGGGGACTTCTCTAACCGCCAGGCTTTAAAATCCATTTCTGCATCGCTTTCTCAATCTCTCCTGTTAATGCTATTCTACTTTGTATAAATGAATTATATATTCACTGGAATAAAGAGAAAGAGAAACTCTGTAACCTACTAATCAGGGCACTCCTGTTACTTGTGGGCAATCCAGGCTGAAGTAACCAGTCCAATAAATATTTAATTTATGTCAAACAGAGCAGCTCTAAGAGAGAAGATTAAGGGATTCACCTCAGAATGGCCAACAGCCTGGTGATTAGGGCCCTTTCCTCCAAGGTGGGATCTTGAGTTTAAATCTGCTTCAGAGGAAGGATTTGAATATGTGTGTCTCAACTCCCAGGTAAAAGTTATCCCCACTAGGCTATTCAAGGTAGATCTCTCTTTTTCCTTGCCCCTGTGCCCACCCCTGCAAATATATATATATGTTCATTCTGGATCATTCTTGACAAGAATTTCAACACACAAAAAAAGCCCCCCACCAACTTCCCTCATGAATATTTTGGTTTCAACAAACTGGCATTTTCCAGTGAACAATAATTTCATCAAAAATTACTGTTCTTAAAACGCTCTGCTCTGCTTGTTGCCAGCATATGATGCTTTCAAACACAGCATGATGCCTTATAACAGTAGTGACCCTCCCTCCTAAAAAAAAAGGAAGAAGGTGGTCTGATAGAGCGCACCCTGGAGCATCATCTTGTATATTTAGCCCTTATAGAAGTAGTGATGAGAGGAAGAAAAGAGAGGCAATCATTGTAATAGAAACTTAGTGCTGCTAGAGTGAGGGACTCAGGCAACTGGTTCTGGATGTGGTGGGGGAAAGCTCAGCTATGAGAAGGAAACAACAGAAGCACAGAGGAACTGACTGCCCTCTCAGTTGTCCTAGGCAACCACATGTTCCACCTTGATATGAGAGCTGGTTGCATATACTTGACTGTGTCCACAAAGATTTAACATAACTGATTTACCATGCACCACTTTAAAAAGAAGTGAGGGATGTAACTTCTTATTAATTAAGGACAGTTTGGTGTTTTAAAAAGGTCATTTCAGGACATTGCACTGGAATTCACAACAGTCATAAAAAATATAGACCATTCATCAACTCTATCCAAGATCCAATGACAACACTATAGTGAATAGTCTAGCTGGTTATGAAAAAAAAAAAAAAAAGTTGTCATCAATAGGTTTTGGCAAAACATAGAAACAGAGGGTTTTTTTCCCCCTCTACTCACTTTCTAGGCATGCAGTCACATAAGGCCACATTTAAAAAAAAAAAAAGTAAGCACAGGAAGAGTGTTGGAAGATGCCGTGGAATGCTTTAGCTGAAAGACATTAATAATATTCAGCCTTCCCAAGATTGAGATTAAAACTGAATCTGTGTTTCCAAGAAATATCTTGCTCGGAACTCACCTATTAATGCCTGATTCCTCAGCCATTGAAATAATAGGAATGACTCCCACTGACTTCAATGGACATTGGATTGCATCAGTCTTTAAAAAGAGAAAAAGCCTGGAATTAAAATTGTCAAGTTGATATAAGATTTTTTTTCTTGATAACCCTGTTTTAGCCTTGGGGAGGGGAAAACAGTTTTAGCAAGAGATTCACATCTGAGACCCTCATTTTAAATTTGTGTTTCACACTGAGTGCATAGATTTGGATTGTGGATTTACCATCACTGTTAGAATTTGTTTAATACAACCACTAGATTTTTTTTGACTTTTACAGTGTATTTTTAGTGCTACACTGATAAGCAATTTAACCCAGTGACTCTGTCAGAGGAATGAAAGTCTTAAAGGAATCTATTTTCTGTTTAGTGAACTGTAAAATACACAAAAATTAAACAGACGACTCATCATAGAATATTATAAATAAATATTCTGAGCAATGGAAGGTAAGAAAAAAACAAAACAGCTCTGAAATATAATAACAATACAGTTTTTTGGGGAGAAAAAGTCATTGTTCGTAACAGGCTGGGGGAAATATAAAATGAGGCAATGAAACTCTTAAACAAATAACTAATAAAAGCTGTTACAAGAATAAATTTTAGATGCTTTCTGGGACCACATTTTACAGTTTTTCAATGTATTATAGAGCCGTGTTAACACAATATTTTTGATAGGTCATCCCATGGATAGATGGATCATAAAATATATGCATTTTACCAAATGTAGTACAACAGAATGATTGGCAATAAAATGCTAAAACCCAATTAGGAACAACACATCTTTTAAAGGAGAGGTAGAGGGTGGTAGATGAGGGGGAGGAACAATACGGGGGTGGGGGGGGGTACCCAAGAAAAAGCCTCTTCTACCAGAAATCCCTGAAATCATCTGATCAATAACAGTTTCCAGAAATTACAGGCAGTGACATCCACTGTAGAGATTTACTGTGATATTACTTTTATATGAAACTGAAGCTTTAAAAAAATCTGATTTGAATTCCATGTGCAGCAAATCTCTCTTAAGGACAGAATTTAATGTGTTATAAGTAGCCATAGCTTTAAGCTACTCTGCCCCTTTTTGATTTGACGTTTCTTTTACTGCAAACTATTATATCATCTGGGTTGGAAAATGTTCTCACATAGAAGGTGGGTAGAATGCTGATGATGTAATTCATGATTATGTAGAAGGAAATTAAAATTGCTGACTTTTAAAAGTAGCATCAGTTAATCCCTTCATGACCTCTTACAGGGAGTGGAAGCTGCTGAGGAAGATGTAGAGTTTTAAGTCTTTGTTGTGTTCACAGTTAGTTCACAGTTCATTCATAACCTCAGGAGAGGTTATCTTAATCTGATATTGCTTTATTTATGCTGCAAATTTGAATGCAACTAATCAATTTTTTGTTATGTAGCATATCAGCTATTAAAAGGTTGCCATTCTGAGAGTGGGGGAAAAAAGCACAGTGAAGTGGAAGGCACAAACCTTGTCAAAAGAGTGATACTTAGGATTCGTATAGATATGTTATTAGTCAGCACAAGAAAGATGTAAATTTTAATGTGCCCTATCTAGTCCGAGCGAATCCTCCTGGTGCACCCCAAAGGTTCCCTAATGTGTGTATAGGCCGTTCTGTTTTAACCAGTGCAGTGTTAACATGCAGTGAGGACCTTTCAGTGCACAACAGCAAGGGCTAACTGCAACACACTCATGGTCATATTAAAATGAGTAAGGACTCACATGCCATTTAGGATAAGCCTTAAATGTTTTGTATTACGGCTGGGGCAAAGGGCTTTAATAAGTTATGTTTGGAACTCCAGACTCTTGGCATTCACTGGTTAATAAAACACAATGTAACTGTCTATAATCCACATAAGAAAACAACTACTGTGCAAAAAAAAAAAAAAAAAATGACCTGGGAAAGTGTAATTGTGGGGAAAAAAGTAAGACCTTGACTTCTATGGGGCCAAGATACAACACTATATCTTTGTAGACGTGTTTCCTGATGTAGCTGCTCTTCAGTTGTTGCAGTTTATGCCACAGTATTTTGTTTTTTAGTGCAGTAATCAGCTATGGATGAGCTGAATAGTTCAGCGGGAATTTGAGGGTTATTCAGAAAACACAGGTAAATTTAGATTGGGATAAAAATCATGGATCAACTTAATCCTTTATATAACTTCACTAGACCAAATAGATATTGGAAGTCTAGGTTTGGCACATTTTCTGTTTTTTAAAAATTCTTCCTGCCCTCTAGGAATGCATTTTATTAAAAATATATTTTCAGTTGCCCCCTCTCAAGATACATTCTGAGGCTATACCAGGTTTGTAAGATTACCTATCATGCAACATTGGTAATAGATTACTAGTGCAGTCCAACAAGAAATTATGGATGGAGTAAATACAGTGCTATCATCTCTAAAGTGTGATACTCTGGTTCTGCAAGGTCCCATAAATACATGAAAACTGAAGTATGACTATCTAATCCTTTTGATTTGATGCCTTTATAGACAACAGCATTTAGATTATTCTGAGAAACAAAAAATCATCAACTGCTTTCTGCTATAGCTCCATAGAAGTCATTGGACTTTGCCAATATACATCACTTAAAGATGTGGCTTTTTATATTTATCCATTGGCCATGGAGAGCAAAGTATGGTCTCTTTAGATTGTATTGCAGTTCAGGCAACAAAGGGAACAGTGCTTGAAGTATTGCAGCAGACTAAACCACGGAGTATTTTTGCTCATTATTGATGGTGCTCTTGGCAGCTTCTGGTGATATAGATGATCCAGTGGGCAGAGGGAAACAATATTTGCTTCTCTTATATTAGATAATGCATACACACTATTAATGTTTACATTTGATCAGATATATTAGAGAGCGCAACAACTTAAAATGACATCCAATGAGAGTCAGTGACACTGACAACTGACAAAAGAAAACCAAAAAGATTCTGTGATAGAATACACATTTGTTATGATTATGGCTGGAAGGCTCAGTGGTTGATTGGATTTTTTTTTAGCAAGGTTCTTAAGAAAGCCCTAAGGGTAAGGCATATCTGGGTAGGTCAGTTTTCAAATATGGATACCAAATAGGACCAGCTAGTGCTACATTAATACCATGATTCATTTGCAAGGACTAGCTGCAACTTGCCAATCCAGCAATGTAAAGCCGCTGTAAACTTGACATAATTGACTAGCTGAGGTAGGTTTATGGCTATTTTGTATCTCTCATACAGATAGGTGCTGGAAGAAAGAGGTGCTGCTGCACCTCCTGCCTTGAAGTGGTGTATAGTTTGGTTCAATGATGCTCAGCAGCATAAAACTTGTTCTAGCACTCGTGCCTATCCATCACAAAGCAGTCAAAGTATACCAGTGAATCTGGTCCCAATGGCACTAATGGCAGTTAGGCACACAAAACAATCATATACTGTGTATGCTAAGTACTTAATGAAAGGTGGAGTTCTGCAGAGGCATAAATGGCAGACACCTAACTCCCTTTGAAAGTTAATGAGAGATTGAGAGTTAGGTACTGAACTGCTATTTCTGCCTTTGAAAGTCTCCTCTTCCTTCAGTACCTTGGTGCATGTGGGTATTGACTGTGCATGTTATGTGCCTGTCTGAGGAACCAGATGAGGGATATAAACATTCTGTTTAGTCACCCATGTTTAAAAATGACCCTTTCCAGAAAAAAACCCCAACCCTGCTTTTTCATTCCTTGTGAATATAAATCTACCTAAAGTCATGCAAAACTTTCCTTTAATTTCCACTTACTTTGCTACCATATAGCACAGTGCAACAGAGGAGAAAAGGCTGACTTAGAAAATTCTTTCATGTCTATTGCCCATTATTCTAGGACAGGACTAAGATAGTAGTGGGGAAGTGTAGGAAGTTTTCACAACTATGGGCTAGGTTGCATATGGACCAAGATAGAGAGATGACTTCATGGCTGTCAAGATAGCATCATTCACTGGAGACATTAAATAAATTTAAGTTCTGGGATGGAGAGGAAAGGGCAAAATGCATCATTCACATTTCTGATTCATCACAATATTACTTACCTTGATTGTCATGAATTATAATACAGATAAGAGAAGCAGTGATATATCTCATTCATTATACCACCTTCCCCTGCCAATTCCAGAATGATATCATACTCTTACCGATAAGAAGTTTATAAAGGCAGCAGGGGGAGAAAGCTATTTCTCTCAGAATTTCACTGAGTCCTTTCTTCCTCTCTCAAAATAACATTGAAGAACTTATTAGCCCATTCTGTTCTCACCTCCCCCATCCCTATCCCGCCATATGCTGATGACCTCACTAAATTCTGACCAGTCTCAAACCTTTTCCTAATGTTTTAAGACTATTCAGGACATGCAAATACATTTCAGCAACATAATTTCTGCAGAAATCCTGCCTTCCTCCTCAGTTTTGCTTTGTTGTAGCAAAAGTATGCTAACTATATTCATGGACAGCTTTATCCTGTTGACATATAAGTAAGGCAATAGTATTTGAGTTGTTGACCATATCTCATACTGTTAAACATGAAGTACTACTGACCAACCATTGTGCTCTGACTGGCTTTAGTCATACTTTCCCATATACAGTAGTCTCTCCCGCCCCCCACCAAATAAAAACAAACCCCAATGATAGGCAACTTCTCGCTTCCCCCCACCATACTTCCCCCACTTACCCAAAAGCTCTGACATATGGACTTCCTCGGGACTCCATCCTATCACCATTCCTATTGCAGATGTAAATGTAACAGTTAGGGGATAAACCATGATGGCATGGGCAACAATATAGCTCTATGCATCCTTTGTATCTACTGCCAACATCTCTGAAAGGAATTTCAGTGGAGAACAGAACATTGATGAAAAGTAGCAGTCTTAAGTTGAATCCAGGAGAGACAGAAGTAATTCTAATAGGGAATAGTGATCACTTTGTGAAGTTGGTCAACATCACCATCTCTTCCACTGTCAAAAAACAATAATAGGCAGCCAGGCAGAGCTACTGCACTCTTTACTGAGATTTGAGAAGAAAGCAGAAGGTGCTATAACTACCTTGTTACATCTTTAACTAACAAAATGGGTCCAACTGCTCTCACATGAAGAGATGGCCATTCAGACATGTCACTCAGTCATTTACCTTCAAGTTGCTACAGGATTTTCCTCTTCCTTAGTTTTGACAAGAAATTCCTAAGTGCAGCTGGTGCATAAGTCAGTGGCTGTCTCTTAAGGAGGGATGGTCGGAAAGTGATCAAAATATTTCATTTCTTTAATTTGTTTCTGTTGAGCAGGGTTTGTAATAGGCCCATATTTTGTTTCAAAGGTTTTCATGAAATTTAACCAAAGTGTTCACTTACTTAAAAGAGTTTTTTGTTAAAAAATTCTTTTCTGATAAAAAGCCATTTTCAACACTTTTTTATTTTGAAAAGTTATGACCAAGTCCACAGTCTAAAAGAGAGCATATTACACTAGTGCTATACGACATATACTGGTTCCTAATGTCCTTTAAAGTGACTGGTAGCCATGTTAACCCAGAGAAAATTTTTCCACGTTATCAGATACATGATGTGTTCAGACATCTCAATATAGGTTCAGGGAAACTTCTCAACATGAGGTCCAAGATTCTGGAACACAATCCCACAGTATGTCCTGAAGAATCCTACATATTTAGGTCATGCTGTGAAAGACACCTCTTTATGACAGCAGTCACTAGAGAACCAGAACAAGAGAAAATGCGACAGCACTCTCAAAGTAGCAGCCCGGGATTAAACTAGAGTAGAATAGAGAACTGACATCAGGTTCCCAGTATGGGTCCCAGTCACATCAAAAGAAGGACAAAGATCCAGCTGTTCCCAGGCAGATCTGATTGTATTTTTAATCCTTGTATAGTGCCTAGATACCAAAGATGGGTCTCATAAATGCGGTATAGATGACTGATGACAGAAATTGAGTCAAAATGATCTCATATGAAAAGAATATACTTGCTCTTCCTATGTCCATTTCCAACTAACATTTCATTATAGGTATTGAGTACCCATCAAAGTCAGCTAAAGAAAAGTCATATCAGGAAGATCCTTTGAACTAACAGGATACCATGGCTGAACAAGGATAGCTCTTTATAGCGTGGTATTTCTCGTTACCAGCTGGAGCCTTCGAAGAGTCCTAAGATCCTTTCCCAACCAATAGGTTCAAAGGTAAAATAGTCTTTCATTGCAATAAGTCTCTTTAAGAAAAAAAAAACCTCCCTGTGAGTCTCACAATTGTCACAAGTTAGCAGCTGAAACAGAAACAAAGAATGACAGATATAAAGATCATATACAGCAACACTATCAGTTATGGACCCACCATAACACTAGTGTGGAGAAAGATAGAACTCTCTTTTAAATACTAACACACACAAAAAAGGAGAGTCAATTTTTCCTACCATGAGTGGATTTGCTGTTGTAAAGTGTCGTCTTATGTTTTGTTTTTCCCTTGACACTACACCAGGATATTGCTTCAGAACAGTAGACAAAGTGAGGCAGATGTTTTGAATGTGCAATTACCAAAGGAATTGTTTCCCAAGAAACTGTGGCCATGCAAAGCTTTCAGGACTTTCTCCCTCATTTACTGTATGGAGAGCTGTTAATAATTTGCATAACAAGGAGTGAAAAAAATATCTAACACAGACTACTGCACCTACCCAATCACATTTGAGAGGAGATATGAGAGATAAAATAGCCATATTATTTGCAAATCAGGAGCTCTGCTCCTTACTCTAAGTGATCAGCAAAATTTCCAGGGAGTACAACACCTTTCTGTGCTGTGCTCAGAAGAAAATGAATTATTATAAATGGTAAAGAGGGCCATCTGCTTTTTCCATTATTTTCCATGCTTCATCTGCAAAGTCTTGGTTTTGTTTTTAATGAGAAAATGCCAAAACTTATAAATAAAATATTTTTGTTAAATAGAACATCGTTTCACACCTTATTTACATTCCAAAAGCTCTCTCTACTGCACTTGTTTTGTATACATGAAAAGTTTGAGCATATTGCTTGTATACCAATACTGTATAATCAAATATGTGGTCATTATCTGTAGGATAATGAATGGGAAGAAATGGATTACTATGTTCTTAATCATTTCAGGGGTCCAGATTATATCATTAACCACAAGAGCGAAGTTCAAGTAGTTTTGTAATAAAGTCTGAATCCTGGTATTGATCTACAGTGTGGTCATCAATCTACAGCTTTGCTCATTATGATTTATATGGCAAAAAATAAACTGTGGTTATTTTTAGGAAAGTTTTGAAGATCAAAATATGATTTAAAACAAAGATACCTCTTTTCCTGAGCATAAGAACTATAATAAAAATCAGTAGCAGTGAAGTAGCACAGCTATGGTGTGCTGACATTGTGACTAGAATATTGACTTTCATTATGATGCAGAAATGATATTTTATACTACTGATTATGGGGAGTGGGGGTTGGGAGAGTAACATGGTTTTCATTGGTTTGATACTTCTCTTTCTGTACTGGGCAGTACCAAGAAGTCCATGTTTTTTTAAGAATCTGGGCTCTAATTCAGACCCACAATATGACCTCTAATCAATTCACTTATCTCTTTATATCTCCCTAACTTAGATGAATAGAGAGCCAGTCTTCAAAGAATATTATAACTGACCTGTGTTTGGATAAATGCTATGAAAAAGCTACTCAATTTTTTTTCAGAAAAGTGAACCACATCTTAGAAAGAATGTTTTGTGAACCACCTCTCTTACCACACATTATCATAGATGACTTTCTCTCCCATTCAGGATGGCATAATATCCTTGAAGCAATTGCTTAAGCTACTAATATTAGAGAAGTACTTAACTTAGTGTTCTTCAGTGTAATTCAGCAAGTGGAAACAAACAAGAACCATCTGACTAGTTCACTCTCTGCAAGAATTCTATGGACCAGAGCTTGAGCACTGCTGTGCTGCATATTTATTTATTCCCTGAGTGATCCAAAGTGTGATAGGCAAACAAACTGACTTGATCTCTGCCTCTACATTTACAGTTAAAACCTAGCACAAAGAAAAGGTGCAGCGAAGCAGTGAGACAGCATTAAGGGGAAGAGAAGACAATAGTCACAAAAATATCTAAGCTACTGCAAAGAGTTATATCACACATATTGAATGTCTAAAGTGGTTGTATGTACCCACACAGTCTCTTAAGCTAAATAATTGTATACATCATTTACAGGATAAGGACAACAAAAATGGGGGTGGGGCGAGGAGAAGGGATTCACTGATGGGACTGGAAGATCAAGAAAAAGTAAGAACAGTAAACAATGAAGTGGAGAGGTGTGGAAGTCAGACTGAGAGGAGTTAAAGGGTTGGGAATGGTGTGAAAGAAGAAAAGTTATTGGGTAAGGACCAATATGAAGATGTGGTCTCATGAGACTATTACCTAGAAGTGGCAGTAGCAAACCAATAATTTAGAGTCATATGGGGTTTTGTGATATCTGGTGCCCTGCTAGGCCAGCTTCATGACACCAAGGGATTTCTTTATGAAAGAGAAATCATGCATCTTCCCGCATACTTTATTTTTAAATTTAAATTTAATTTTACTTAAATATCATACTATCTTAAAGTGATTCCAGCAAAGGCACAACCGTCTTCAGCACTGACATTATCTTTTCCAACTCAAAAACAAAAACTATCCCGTCATTACTAACACCAATTCAGTTCTGCCAGTTAGCAATAGTGGAAATACTAGTGTAATATGACTTTCGGAAGCTTTTATCTACCATATCACTCATTGCTGCTCAAGGCAGGGCCGTGTGATGTGATAGCAAAACTACCATCATCTTGTCTACATTGCATTACTTAGCAAATGTGGAGAGTTTGTTCAGGGGGAAAAAGGTGTGTGCAGAAACAACCTATATCAGATGGTACATCAAGTTGCAGAGAAAAGATTTCCTCTCCCACCAAAAAATGGAGACATCTTTGAAGATCTCTGAATCTTAGAATCATAGGCTATGTCTACGCTGGCAAGTTAGGTCGACTTAAGAAGACTTAAGTTGATCTAACTTAGTCCCCATCTACACCAGGCTTTCCTTAAGTCAACTTAATGAAAGCTTAAGTTGACTTAAGAACCACCCATTAGGTCGACTTATGCCTCCTTAAGTCGACCTAACCCTTCTTTAGGTCGACCTAAGCCCAGTGTGGATGTTTAAGTCCACTTTGTTAAGTCGACCTAAGGGCAGTTAGGTCAACTTAACAAAGTAGAATAAGTTCACGTCCATGGACACCACTTTATTAAGTCGACTGAATAAGGTCGACTTTAACTCGACTTAAAGTCGACCTTATTAAGTTGACATAATAAAGTTGACCTAACTTTTTCTAGTGTAGACGTAGCCATAGAAGCTGGAAGGGACCAGGAGAGGTCATCGAGTCTGGTCCCTTACACACATGGCAGGACCAAGTGCCATACTAAATCATCCCTGACAGGTGTTTGTCTAACCTGCTCTTAAAATTTTCCTGACAGTTAGGAATTTTTTCCTACTGTCCAACCTAAACCTCCGTTGTAGTAATTTAAGCTTCTTGTCCTATCATTAGCAGCTAAATAGAATATTTTTTTCCTTCCCTTATAAGACATACTTCTCTTAAAGGCAGTGAGACAGCTTTCATGGAAAAATTGCTTGTGCCACTCTAGCTAGTAATAATGGACTACAATGTATTACACTGGTTCCAACTGTCATACAAGTTTTCTGTTTGAAGACAACTAGCGCTGTTTGACAATTTTCTGACAAAGTTTTCCCTGTCAGAAAATGCCATTTCATCTAAACTGAAGTTTTCAGCAGGGACATGTTGATTTTGATCATCTTTTGCTTTGAATATTAAAATGAATCAATCATTATGGTTCATAGTAACTTTTCATTTGAGAAATTACATTTTATTCTATAAAGTGACTCAGAACAAGACTTTACAATTTCATCAAAATGGAATATTTTTATGGAACTGAAAGGAAAAAAAATAATTTGAAGGAAATATTGTTCCCATTTGGATCAAACACAAATTTTAAAATCATAGAATTTCATACAAAATTTAAAGCTGGGATCCTGCCTACTTTTACAGAAAATGAAAATAAAAATGGCCTTACTACCATGTTGTTCAAAAACAGGTTCTAAAATAAATTGGTTCTAAAATAAAAAATAAGTAGGAACTAAAATAAATAACTTCTGAATTAAATATGCACATTTTACTTCAAAAGAAGGATAAAGAGCATAACCCCACACAAAAGAGTACTCTGTACAGTTTTCTAGACCTTGGGGCAGATGCTAAGTTGGTGTAAATCAGCAGAGGTCCAGTCTGGCCCCTCACTTATTGTGAGAGCAGCGGGCAGTGGACAGAAGCCATTCAGTGACGTTTGTAGATGTTCTTCAGTTGCATTCAGAGGTTGGGAAGGACATTTTTGTACATTTTATAAATTAACCCTTTATTCAACACACTTGCTGTTGCTACTATATGGAAACAGGCGTTGCCTGAGAATCAGTTCCACAGATTTTGTGACAGGATAAGTCAGAAAACATCATTCTGCAATTTACCTATAAATAGGGGAACAACTATTTCAGTGGACTCCTACCCTTGGGTCAGTGGCAGAGGCAGCCTTAGGCTATCTGGGGCCCTAGGCGAAGGCCCATTTTGGGGCCCCCTACAAGGCCTAAGCCCCGAGCTGGCCCCTGGCCCCCACGCCAGACTCCATGCCCTGAGCCAGCCCCCACACCTCGCACCAGACCACGGTCCCCACGCCAGTTTCCAGGACCCCGACCAGGGCCGGGCCGGCTCACTGCCCCATGACCTGAGCTGGCCCCTAAGACGCCCCGCACCTGCTCCTGAACCCTGAGCCAGCCCCTGCGCCAGCCCCCAGACCCCTGAACAGGGCCACGCTGGCCCCCGCACCAGCCCCCAGGCTCCTGAGCCAGCCCCTGGGCTCTCAAAGAGGGCCACACCGGCTCCCAGGCCCCTGCGCCACCTCGGGCCCTGAGATCACCCCCACGCTGGCCCCCGGGCTCCCGAGCCGGCCCTCAGGGCCCCCGAACAGGGCCATGCCGGCTCCCAGGCCCCGATCCAGTCCCCGGCCCCCAAACCGGCTCTCTCCACAGCACTTACCTTGCTGTGGAGGCGGAGCGGGGAATCACAGCCAGCCGGAAGGAGCCTGGAGCAATGCGGTTTGGCGGCTTGTGTGCAAAATTTTCAAGCCATGTGCAAAACATTTTCTGAATAAAATTTTTCTGTAAACTCACACAACAGAAATTATAGGCATTAATTGAAGTTAAAGTGATTGTAAATAGAATTAATTAATTGGGTTTAATTAATTGAATTTGAATGAATTTTGAATTGAAATTTAATTTTTAGATAGGTTTTTATTTAAAATTAATTTTTTAAATTTTTTTTTTGAAAGAAAGAAAGAAAGAAAGAAAAGCCGAGGCCGCTGGCTGGGGGGACCCAGCTGGGGCCCCGGGAGGCTGCCGGCGGGGCTGAGGAAAGGCCGGCCCCGGAAGTCAAGGCAGGAGCCCGGGAGCATGCCCGGGCCATGAGGGGCAGGCAGCCAGGCCCACGCAGCTGCCCCAGCCCTGAGCCTGCCTACTCCGCCCTGGGGGCGGGGAGGGCCAGCCCAGAGGCCGGGCGCCGGCCAGGTCTGCCATGGCAAAGCCACAGCCCCGGGGGTCTGGAGGGAGCAGTGGGGGCTGCCGGACCCGCGCAACTTAGAGGGAATATAGAACGACGGCAGGTGGCTCTTGTGGCCCCAGCCCTCAGGCCACACTGGGGGACAGGCCCAGCAGGGGGAGCCTGAACCGTGTTGCTGCCACTCAGGATTGGCACACCAGGGGTTGCGTGCTGGGGTTGCTGACCCGTTAGGGAAGCAGGCAACCGACCCTGACGGGGCCCCTTATTGCTCGGGTCCCTAGGCGGCTGCCTGCCTTGCCTACCCCAAAAGCCGCCTCTGGTCAGTGGTTCTAGCGCATGAGTAGGCTTGATCACAATGACCCCTTCTGGCCTTAGAATCTATGAATATTTTCAGAATTTTGACAAAAATGACACAGCTGTAGAGCCATTTCTTCTAATACCCTCTTCCACTGCCCAAAGGTTATCTCCTCCTACATCTGAAATTAACCGACCATATAATGTAGGGGGTAGCCCTAGACTTTGACTGAGTGGTGTGCAAGAAAACACTACCTTTACCTCAATAGCTCAGAAATTTGAGTTTACAGGTTTTCTGTCCAACTACTAGCTAGCTGGACCAATACAAGAATGGTAATCTGCCAGGATACGTATCTTCAGAGAAAAAAAGAATTACTGTTATACAGTTTTCTTGTGGAAAAATGGTCTGCATAACTTTGGTTTCTACTGAAATTCATGCAATTTATGGGTGCACAGCACCTCTGGAAATCAGACCAACAGTCTACACCATTGTGAGAGAGGTAAAAGGCTTAGTTTATTAATTTGCATGGAATAACCCACTTGCTAAATAGTTTTAATCTGCTAAAATCAAAATGTTTCACGAGTAGCATACTGGAATTTTATGCAGGTTCTGGTAGAACTCCCCTGATTAAATGTAGACTGCAGTTCCTGCCTACAATGGAGTCTGGAGAAAAACAGTGGATTAAGTATAGGTCAATCTATGATGCTGTTAGCTGACAAGTGTGGCAAATGGATGCCAGTTGTTGGAATTCACAGCATGGGTTCTGTAAAGTGCTCAGCAAGAGAGCCTCTCCAATAGTGACATTCATTAACACAAATTACTTTGTGATAGATCACAAGATTCTGTAGCAGCATGCCATCTAATAATTGTATAGTATATCACGTTAGAGGTTCTGCAATACCTCACTGGGTTCTGCCAACTGCACAGTGGAGAGCTAACACTTTGTATGTGACAGTCGTGCATGAGGCCTATTAGGCAGCAAGGTTCTTCAATGGACCTTCAACAGTCAGGAGAAAAAAAAGTGACACCATTAGCCACTACACAAATATTGGCATCTTTCTTTGTTTCCCAGTTTATTCCCCAAAACAAAAGATGTATCATTGGTGTTATATCTCTTTGGTCTTATAATTGGTCCAGGAAGAGAAGCTTAGGGTTCTACTGAGTGCTTTCTTTGTAATAATTCTCAAGGAGAGATAATTTGAGGGATGGGGATCTCAGTGCAGTTTTGGAAACAGAGTTTAAAATGGGGTTAAATTCCACTCTGATCAGTGCTTCTAACACACACATACATTTCACTGTGTGATTCCCCATTACAGACTCACTCTCTCACTGATAAACTTGTGAAACTCAAGTTCATATTATTGTTACCTGTCTAGAGATGGCCTATTTCACAATGAGTTTTTGAGCCCTGATTCTGCAACTGGCTCCTTATGGACAGAAGCCCAGTGAACACAGTGTAGAGGTATGTGGCTGCTGAAGTTCGCACACTTCGTACTGATCAGATTTTGAGCCTTATTGATAATTTCACAGGCACATACAGGCAAGAATAATCTGTGAGTAAGTGGTAATTCGGGATTAAGAAATAAGTATCAGTTGCACCACTATACCATGTCTGATCAAAATAAAAAAGCAAGTCTGATTTTACCTACCAGTAAATAAAGAATAAAAAGGGGCTTTATTACTATTATTAGCAACCGCTTAGCCTCTCAAAACCACAAATCTATACATACACAGGTAATGCCAGATCATGTTTACAATACAGAGTCTGGGAAAGCTATTTCCAGTAGAATCAGTTGTTGTGCTTTCTTTTCTTCAATTTCCAGTCTCCTCAAGAAAGCAACGTGAAAACTTCCCCAGTCTGTCTTTCACCCCTGTAAATGCCTCCAGCTCTTATTTCAGAGCCTTTGTGATAATAGGACTTTCCATAGTCTTCCTTCTGGCCATTTTGTTTCTGGAAACAGTTTCTCTCAGCAATAGCTCCAGTCTCTGGTAAGTACTTCATCCTTCTCTCTTTCCTTTCCTGCTCCTCTTTTTATGAGGATCAGCCTAATAAACTGCAGATCTTTTCTCAGCTGCAGTGGTGGGGCTTATCAGCCAGCCAGCTGCTGGCCTCTGACAACTGAGGAATGGTAACACTTGTACCTTCTCACTGTCAAAACAAATTAATACATAATAATACACATTTTTCTTATAACATTTTGAACAAAACACAATAATAAAAAGGCAATGCTCAGGCAAGTCCACAGTTGTTCAGTGTGTATTCACAGCTATATTTCATAGTACACAGAAACAGACAAAAACAGAAAACAAAAAGGAGCAGGGATAGACATTGGGGTGTCATAATGGAAATACCAATAAACCACTCCCTGTTGCAATGGTATGAAACACTTTTATAACCCATAGATTCTTACAAGTTATAGAAACATTTGGGCAGTCATTTGTAAGGATATTATCAAGTATATCGCTAGTAAAGTGCAATCATGGCATTCTTTGGTAGTGGTTAGAGAAATAATCATTTCTGCAAAAGCAATGTGATATTCCCATATGTAAACATGCACAACTAATTCTGAACACGAAATATCAAGAATTTCAATATAGGGCTCTTTAAGAATAAGAAATACCATCAAGACGGATAGGAGCTGCTCTTTGGGGATTTTTTTTTTAAATGCCTGAGAAAGGAAATGATAAAGTTGTGAATGGCATTCTTGAGCTCACTTAGGGTTTGAATCTGTGCCCATGGAGGTCAAAGGCAAAGCTCCCACTGACTTCAGTAACAGGATCAGATACTTTGATGCCTAGTGAGGTGAAAATAAGAGAACGAGAAGTTGATCCCTTGAAACTGAACTGATGTTAGGAGCAAAATTTTCTGAGTAAAACCCAACTGGTTTCTCCAAGTTGCTATATACAAATTACTAGTCTCTCACGTTAGGAAGCATTATGGATAATGCAGCACCAGGAAATTGTGTTGATTTACTTAAATCTTTATTTTACTGTGGAGCACAAAACCCCAAAATGATGCACTCAAGCAAACTCCCTTCTGAGCCTGTTGATAATAAGTTGACTATTAATTAGGGTAAGTGGCTTGAAGGAAAATAAATTTTCTCTTCTAAAACAATCAAATGTTTTCTGTAAACTCAAAAAACAGGGGCACTTGCCAGTGCTGAGTGAGGCAACAGGTTGGGGGAAGGAAGTTGGGAGGGAGAAGAAAATCAGACAGGAGCTTTCCCTTTAGGTCATGGCCTGGGGCTTCAGCCCCTGAATTGATTCAGCCCTGCTCATCTGTATAGTAACAACCAAATACATGTTGTAAACTAAACTAAACAAACAAATAAATATGATGAATATCTTGTACCTGAAGTAGTCAGCCAGCTGTGCCTGCTGCCAGGGCCCTACCTAAGGAGGGACTGGGGCCCAGGACCAATTGACCAGTGTGTGGCCCCTGCCGCCCTCCTCCCCCCCTGAATCAGCTGCTCTGCCCCTGGGAGCGGGGAGGGCCATCCCTGCGGCTGGGCTTCACGCTCTCACCCTGCCCCGCTGCCTTCAGAGCAGGGTGAAGCGTGGCAGTGGGTGGGGGGGCCTACATAACCATGGGGCTCGGGGCGATTGCCCCACTCATGCCCCTTTTCCTCCAAGGATGACCCTGCCTGGTGCCTAGGTTTGAACCAAGACATGTTACATCAGAATTCAGTAACTCTGCCATGGAATTGATGAGACCACTTACTCAGAGTCATGAGGAAAAGAGACAAAGGGTGTGCACCCAGAAGAAAATGTAATGTTTTTTAGCCAACTTGAGGAGAAAGCAGTTTTATGTCCTGCAGATCTGTTTATGAGATCTTTCTTCCAGTGCTCTTGGAGACTAATGTGGCAGAAATTTATTTCTGCCAAAATCTCACTGAAATAAAAAGGAGCTTGGAAAGACTCAGATCTGCACAATGACACTTTCTAGGTCAGTGGTCCCCAAACATTGTTGCTCTGTGCTCCCCCTTAGCTGATCTGTGCCCCACCGGGGAGCTGGGAACTGCAGCTGGAGCCAGGGTCAAAGCTGCGGCCAGGGTTGGAGGCTGCAGCTTGGGCTGGAGTCAGAGTATAGCTGGGCACAGAGTGGGATGGATGGTATTCCCTTTCTCTCCCAAAAATTCCTCCATGCACCCTTGGGGTGTGCCTCCCACAACTTGGGCTCCACTGCTTTAGGCCTAAATCTTTACTTTCTTTTATCTTTTATAGTCATTTACACACCTTTCCCAAACACCAGCAAATCAGAATTCTCCACTCGGTTACAATTACAATGGAATTAGCATTTCACACTCACTTTGTATGTGGGTAAATAATCATGAACAGCACAGGGCAGGGAAGAATGTTTTGACTCTTATGATTACATTGGGAGCATGGAAAGTGGAATGAAACTTCCAGGTTTCTTTCCATGAAATATTTGGAAAGATTACATTGCTTCCCCCCCCCACCAATGAAACAATATTAACATTAATTCATTGCCTTGTGCTTTAGTCTACTACATCACACCCTGAGGCTCAGAGCCATCTTTAGCTGAATCATTTACCACTGATCAATATAACTATGGTACCACTTTAAAAATATAGAACTCTTCATATTGGCAAATCAAAACTGAGGATTTTGGACTAATGAATGGATGAAAGAATAATCCCCAAGAACACTTCAGTATAAGGAACATCTCTTAAGAGATATGTTCAAGGTTGGTTTAGTACTGATAATAATGCAGGTTTTTTTATACTGATAAAGAAAAACCTTTCCCCAAGAACTGTACTTGACATTAATATGTAGGGAAACTTGTGGAAAGAAAGTCTACACTGAGCTCCTTTGTGTGTAGGAGTACTGATTAGCTGATTGAGGGCAGGACAACACTATTTTTCTTCCAAGATTAAAAAAATAAAATAAAATAACAAATGCACAGTTAATAGAAGAGCAACAAAGGAAGCAGACAAGTAGAACAGTCAATGTTATAGAAGTAAGATAACAGTAATCATAAGAAAGAAAGTTAAAAATAGGGAAAGAAATAGGAAATTTAGTTTTCTTTTAAAAAATGTGTTAGATTTCAAGTGCTTATGAAGGAGAAGTACTAATGTCTTTAAACATGAACTAGAGTGTCTTGTAAACTTTCCCACTCACTTTTCACAACACACAGCATCTCATGCTTGACCTACAGCAAGTTTTCTATTAAAGTGCATGGCTTCCTTTGAGCAGAGGCTTTGATTTTTGGCATAGACCTGTCAGCACTTAATAGTAACCAGGCTGAGCCCATCAAACTCATTTCACTGGTGACCTAAGTAAGTTCTAAAAGTCAATTAACTGAAGCTTGTTACCATGTCTCTAAATATGGACACGCTGTAGTTTGATGTGAAAGACTGAAAACACGGTGGACACAGAGGGTCACCTCTATGTTTCTTATATACATTACTTTGGGAATTTTGTATTTCAGAGTTTCATAGATGCAATCACTTTAAATGAGGTTTCCCATTTACACTGTGTTAGCAGCTGGCATAATAAAGGAACATATTGCAGTATATTCATCCTAAATAAAAGACCAGAACAAAGAGTATAGCAATAGTATAGGAACTTTTACAATTTTATATCAGTGGGAATCTTGGGAGTAAAAAAAAAATATTCTCCTGAGCTAAATTTGCAGGATCTGGCCTCTTATTTAAGCTAAAAAAAATAAAAAATAATCTAGAGCAATGCAAAAGAGCTAGATCCTAGGTGGATCTTTCCAGCTGAGAATGGATGTATCTATAGCTGGTTCTTCTGCCATCATCATCCCAACCCCAGCATAGCGGGAATAACCAGAATACTACTGACCTCTGGCATTTCTCAGGCTGCAGCAGAGAATTAAGTATATATCACCCAGTTTCCACATTTTTGTAGATATGGAAACAAATCCAGAACCTCACATGTGAACATCCTTCATACGGAGATTCAAAACCTGAACTCAGTTTTGGCCAGAGATTCTTATTTTTATAACTATCCAACCAAACACCTCTATATTCAGACAGCACTGCAATCCTCAGGGTGTCAATAGGTTTGAGTTATCTAATCCTCTGTAGGAACTATCCTTTGCCCATCCTTATGGATAAATTGATAAGTCAGACAAGTGAATTCTGCCTCAACTTTGTTATATATTCACTATTTAAAAATAAAAGGTCACTACTACCCTTCTTCCCTCT
Source organism: Pelusios castaneus (assembly GCA_007922175.1). Classification (NCBI taxonomy): domain Eukaryota; kingdom Metazoa; phylum Chordata; order Testudines; family Pelomedusidae; genus Pelusios; species Pelusios castaneus. The sequence goes on along the minus strand of ML685767.1, from coordinate 24,299,044 downwards.
ATTCTACCTCAGTGCTTCCCCACCCCCCACCAAGTGTTTTATGCCTCCCAGGAATAAATGTCAAATTTGATAGATTCAAGGGAAAGTACCTAAAGAAACTGATGAACTTTCCTTACTAACGGAGTCATAGGTGTTCACGATGAAAAATAGGATTAGCATGTTGTTCAATTGCATTTAATACAAGATAAATTAAATAGACTAATAACATTTCTATTGAAAAGGCAGGAGCTAGAGAAGAAAGCTGGTGATATTCTTTAGTAGTTGTATAATATATTCAAATATAATCAGATTATTCAGGGTGATTTAAGGAGGTATTTCTATTTCTATGAAAATTATGTATGTATGAGAGTATTTTTACCAGTGCAATAATTTGTTCTGATTCCAAAGACAATAGCTACTTAATTGATTTCATTGGTCATTTCCTATTTCTCCCAACAATGTTTACCACTCCCTCCCACTCTCTTTGGCTACGTCTACACTGGCAATTTAAATTGACTTAAGGAGGCTTAAGTCAACTTCAATTAAGCCGCATCCACAACTGGCTGTCATTAAGTTGACTTAAGCAGCTCCTTAAGTTGACTTAATAACGACCAGTCTTTAAGTTGACTTAACTCTTAAGTTGAATGATTAAGTTGGCCTAAAGACAGTGTGGCCACTCAAGGCTGACTTATTCTATAAATCGACCTAGGGCATGGTTCCGAGGAGAAGGAAACCGGGCTCCTTCCCCACAGGACCCCAGGTCCTGGAAAGCCGGGGCTCCTTTCTCCCTGGGATCCTGCATGGGTCCCAGCCAGAAAGGAGCCCCGTGGCTTCCTTCTGCCCAGGTCCCTCGGGGGTCCTGGCAAGAAGGGAGCCGCGGCTTCCCTCTGCCTGGGAACCCCACAGATCCCGGGAAGAAGGCAGCCCAGCTCTCTCCTCTCCAGACCCATGGTGGTCTGGGCAAGAAAGGAGCAGTGCTCCCTGGACAGGAGATCTCCAGAGGTTCCCCTGTCAGCAGGAGCGCCAGTAGCTGCTGGCCAGGTGCTCCAGCTGACAGGGGAACCTCCGGGGATCCCCTGTCAGCTGGAGCATCGGCAGCTTCCTTCTTGCTCAGACTCAAGGAGGTCCAGGGAGAAGGGAGCCTATGATCCCTTCTCCCTGGGACCCGAGTGGGATTCCGGCAAGAAGGGAGCCCCGGTTCCGACTCACGGCTCCCTTCTGCCAAGAAGCCACGAGTCCCAGCAAGAAAGAAGCTGTGGCTCCCTCTTTGCTGGGACCCCAGCTTCCTGGGAAAGGGACCCGTGGGTCCCTTCTCAGCGGGGAGCCACAAAGCCGTGTCTATACTCGAAAAGTTAAGTCGACTTAACAGAGTTGACTTAACTTTTCAAGTGTGGACATAACCTTTATGTCATCACTGCAAAGTTGGATGCAACTATTGTCTGTCATGGCAATCAGAAGAGGGCAGTTACTTGATTTTTATTATGTCTTAAGGCCTAACAACTATCCAGCTCTCCAAACATTCAACAGTTTCTCATATTATCTTGTAATTATCTGTCAAACTTTAATTTAAATATGGGACAACAATTTATGCAGACATGTTGAGATGCACCTTAACTTTAGGAAATTTATTCTCTGATACTGGGAACACTGCATAATAAGTAGGACTAGGTGAGTAGCTCCGATAAACTTATACCCAGTTCACCAAGACAAATTTGTTTTCCTTCTGATAACTTGAAGTTTAATAAATTGTCTTCTGAGTAGTTTACCAAAATTAGAAGCAAATACTTAGCAAAATATAAAAAAGACCATGCTACATCTAAACAATAAAGAAACAATTTACATTGCCTACTATAAAAATTAGAGCATATTACTGTTAAGTGAACTGACCGCAGAAGGGCTTTTCTCCTGAGTAAGAGATGGCAAGATTGGGTTCAACCTCCATGCTTTGAGGCAGTTGTTCCCAACCTGTGGCCAGGGGACCAAAAGTGGCCCTTGAGGTCTTACAATGTGGCCTGCCATTCCCCTCCCACTGGGTGCAGAAGGGAACTGCTGCCTAAGAACCCAAGCAAAGCACGTTGCCATTAGCTAAAAGACCAGTTCAGGTGCCTTTCTGCAGCCCAGGGGACAGGAGATCAGCTCTCCCCTCCCCCCTGGCTATAAGAGGGATCACAGCAAAGTGCTCCACTTGGGTCCTTAGGCGCTGGTCTCCCTGCTAGAGCCAAATGGAGGGGAGCACTGATCTTCCACCCCCCTGACTGCAGAAGAGATCCACTATATAGGGACTGAGTTGGAACGTGGGGGGCTACAGGACACATGCATTTTCCCTGCTGCAGCCAGGGCCCCAATTCAGCAGTCCATCACTACTCATTAAAGGACTTAAGAACATGCTTGACTTCAATGGTATTTAAGCACATGCTTTGCTAACTTGAAACCCAGGTTTGACATTAAGAACTAAATTGCATAAATTAATTAGTATGATTTGTCCCTAGTTCCATCTGCTCTCCAATAAAAACAGTTTATATAGATCTTTGTGAGGGATAAACCAAAATCATATCTCACTATCTGCTAATGAACAGGTGATATGTGTTTGGTAAAGATTAATCAAACTTTGCTGCAGATTTCATTTATTGTCTCTAATCTCAATCTAAATAATGTGCAACTTGATAAATAATCAAGATCCACTATGAGTAATGCGACCTCTGGATCAGCACATTTTTTTGCAGATAACTTATTCCTTATTTAAAATTTAAAAAAACAACACCTGAAAAAGAATAAAAACTAATACCTGATTAAACTATGTGCTGTACCTACTTAGTTATCCATATGCTTTACTGTTCCAAAATTAATTATTTTTATATTTTAAGTTATAGACTGTGTTAAAAAATCCTATCTTTTTTTATATTTTATATAGAATACTTTTCATGATTGTTATAGGCTCCTTTACATCTTGGCAAAAGCCAATTTTTAGATAGTGTAGCATCATTTTCCTGCAGCATTATCTCCATTTTTCCCTTTCATAGATTTCTGCTAATCCTTCCTGTCTATTTATCCAAGCTGTTTCTTCTGACAGATCTAATGAATGTCATATCTTGTAGCATGTCAACTGGGTAAAATATTTAAAAATACAACAAGAGCAAGATTGACTGGGGTCAGAAAAAAATAAATAGCTTATCTATGCTCTGCATCACTTTTTTCCTCATATATTTTCCTTCTCAAAGATATCAGTAATGTTCTGTTTTCTGAGCCACCATTTAGAATGCTTGAGGATTTAAATGTCATACTTCATTGTCATTTGATGTTTTAAAGTTTTCATGCCATGGACCATCTTACTAATGATAACTGTTTATCTGATTCCTTTTAGGAAATGCATTAATTTTGTTTCCAAAACCAGTTCTTTATCACAAGGTCATTTGTTCTTTTCTACATATACTATTAAGTGGATCTTACTAGCATTAAAGATCATCTAGAAATGTATTTTATGTGTTTTGTAAAATGTCTTTTACGTGTTTCACATTTAAATTATACCAGGTAAAGGCTCAATAGCTTTTCCCAGTAGAAAAGATGGAGGTTAGGTGACACAGTGAATTAACTTTAAAACATTCAGAGCCATATGCTCCCACAGTCTGCATGTCAAAGAGTACAGTAAATCATTATAAAAACCTGCCTCCCCAAACCTACCTCCAAATTCAATGCACAAGATACAAATCCCTATTTGATATTCTGTCACGCCAGAAAATAACCTACATTTTCAGAATTAAGGTATGGGTTTTGGATTCCCAACTTCAGACACCTTAACGGAATTTGATTTTCTGATGGTCAGAGCCCTGCACTTTCTGAAAACTGAGCCTCCTTATGGTATCTTAACATGGCCATCCAAAAATTGAGGGACCCATGATCACTGGCCATTTTTTGAAATGTAGGCCAACAGCTGTCAACTTCAAAAAAGGATTGTGGATAGAGGAAACACAGGAAGAATCAGAGCCAAATTAAATTCCTATGTCTCTGATTCTTCTTTAATTTATACTGGTGAAAATCTGGAGAAAAGGACCTGTAGGTTAAAGTGGACAAGAAGCTGGATACGAGTCAACAGTGTGCCCTTGCTGCCAAAAAGACTAATGACATATTGGGCTGCATTAGTAGGAGCATTGCCATCATCTTGAAGGAAGTGATTATTCCCCTCTATTCAGCATTGGTGAGGCCAGATCTGGAGCAGTGTGTCCAGATTTGGGCCCCCCACTCAGAAAGAATATGGACAAAGTGGAGAGAGTCCAGTGGAGAGCAGTGGAAATTATATGGGGCTGGGCACATGAGTTATGAGGAAAGACTGAGAGAACTAGACTTATAGGGTATGTCTACACTAGGAAAAGTTAAGTCAACTTTGTTAAGTCGACTTAATAAGGTCAACTTTAAGTTGACATAACAGAATGGCTACCCTTAAGTCAACTTTATTAAGTCGACTTAACATTGGACATAGTTGTCCACACTGGCCTTAAGCCGACTTAAGGAGTCAACTTAAGGCTTAAGTTGACCTAAAGAGGGGTAGTTATCAAGTCGACTTAAGCTTTCATTAAGTCGACTTAATGAAAGTCCAGTGTAGACATCCCATATAGTCTGGCAGAGAAGAGTAAGGGGGAGAAAGGGGAGATTTGATAGCAGCCTTCAACTAGCTGAAGGGAGGTTCCAAAGAGGATGCAGCTAGGTTAGTGGTGTCAGATGACAGAACTAGAAGCAATGGTTTCAAATTACAGTGAGGGAGATTTAGGCTGAAATAATTACTAGGAGGATGGTGAAGCACTAGAATGAGTTACCTAGAGAGATGGTGGAATCTCTATTCTAAGAGATTTTTAAGGCCTGGCTTGACAAAGCCCTGGTTGGGATGATTTACTTGGTGTTGATCCTGCTTTGAGCAGGGGGTTGGACTAGGTGGCCTCCTAAGGTCCCTTATAATCCTAAAACTTCTATGATTCTATGTGTCCATTATTCTAAATCACGAATATTTTCAATGAAGTCAATAAAGTTACGATGTGTAAGACTTCTGTAAGCAAGAGGGAATCCAGGTGTTTTCTTACCTCATACGTGAAATTACTGTACATATCTGCAGAAAAAAATGACAGTAATTTAATATTAATGTAAGCAGTATTAACTTGATACTGGCAAAAGTCTGTACTTTGCATTGGCAGAGTGTAAATATTTAAGTGGATAATGATGGAAACCAGGTCACCTGCAAATGGTGAAGATGTATCAGCCTCATTATGGATTGCAAGTGGCTTGCAAGAGTTGTCCAAATATTTCCATATACCATGACTTTTATTACACAATTCATATCACACAGTGTCCCACATACTTCATACTTCTTTCTCTATTAAAGAGGAAAAATTCTTCCATAATGTATCAAGATCCAGTCATTTCCCCACACCCTCACTAAACCATGCATCTCATTTCCCCTTTTCCTCTACTTGGCCAGTCAGTCTTCTTGCCCTAGCCCACTCTTGTAGTAACCCAGAGAACTGCTGCTGGTCTGAGAGAGGCACACACAATAAACAACTCCTCCCTACAATCCATTTTGGAATTACTCCTTCTATGTCAGCTTTCTCTTTGTACAAAGCACATGGCTGAAGTTAGTTTTAAACATTCTTCCATATAAGAATATCACTGTACTCTGCATATAAACTATTACTGAAAATGTTACTTCCTTCTTTGAAGGCCTTATATCTGTAATACTATCCTATCAGTTTTGGAATCATTTACGTATATAGGGCTCAGTCCTATATGATTTGCTGATTAAGTATCTCTGTTGACATCAACAGAAATTATGGATGTTCAAGAAATGGAGAATGAGACCCATAATAAAATTCCTTTATTGACTGTATAGAGACTCCCAAATTTCTAAATGCCATTTCTGATGGCTTTTTCCAGATTACTTTTGAGTGTTATTTACAGAGGGTTTTTTCCCTTTAAAGATATTTGTTTTACTTGCATAGAAAATTAAAATATATATTCAATATTGAAGTCAGTATTTTATTTTATTGCTAGCTTTCATGGTTGCGATCAACAGTGGAATGACACTGTAGTTCCTACTGTCTATGGTTTACAGAAGGGGTTTCTAACCTTTTTGAGTGAGGGGCCATTTCTTCTCTCACTCGGAGGGCTGGTGAGGAAATTGAACAGATAAGGCATAGAAATTGATCTTGCTGTTAATAAAATGTAAACAGTCAAAAATACTAATTTTATTAATAGTAAGATTAATTTCTATGCCTTACTTATCCAAAATTTCCTCAACCCCTCCCCCACCCCACCCCGTGAGAAAAAAATTGCCTTATATATCCATGACAGGGCAGGAATGGTGGGGACTTGAGAGGGGAAGGATGGCAGGAGCATGCAGGGCAATAGGGAGCAGGGATGGTCCTGTAGGGTTCTAAGGGAGACTGTGGGGAGCATGACAGGGCAGGGGTAGGATGACAGGCGACCAGGGCAGGGCAGGAGAAGGATGGTGGGGAGAAATGGGGGGGGGGCAGGGGTAGGATGTATGGCAGGTGAGCTTGCCAGGGCAGAGGTGCGGGGGGTGCGGTGGGAGGGGATGGGGAGCACTGTTGACATGTGGCGGGGTCCCACTACTCACCTTCCCCCCACCATGGCCATATGCTCCTGGACCCACTTCCCACTGCCTCCCCCAGCTCGGTCCCACCATCTTGACATCCCGCTGGCATGGACCTTCCTGGGCCTCGCTGCCCTCGCTGCCATCTGTCCCCTATGGCCTCCACTAACCGCCAACCACTACTCCTCCACCAGCCCCCCAGAACTGTTTGGGCCTCGCTACCCCCTGCTGCTACTCTGGCCCCCGCCCATGGCCTCTGCTCTCCTCCTCATCCCCTCAGGCCCCTCCGCTGCTGCCCCGTTCCTCCTGCGGTCTCCACTGCGCCTGACTGCTGCCACCCACCCCCCAACACCCTCCAGCCCTGCTGCACCAATCCCTCACTGCTGCTCCAGCCCTTGCCTCACTGGCCCCTTCCCTGAAGCCCCTTGCCAAGCCTTGCTGGGTTGCCACCTCCTCCCGGCCCTTGCTACCTTCCCATCCCCCGACCTCCCTCCCTCTTTGCTGGCCCCTCTCCCGCAGCCCCACAGGACTTCACCACCCCAATCCCCCCCACCTCCTTGCCTCGCCAGGCCACCACAGCCCCCTGACCCCTCCCTGGGCCTCCCTACTGGGCCTCAATGTCCCCCCCCCCCCACAGATTCCTCAATGTCCCTGCCACTGCCCCAGGCCTCGCTGCTGCCCCTTGGTACCCCTCCACTGGACCTCACCACCCCCCAGATCCCACAGCTTGCCACCACCCCAGGGCACTCCGCCACCACCTTCTCAGGCCCAGGGCCCCCTAATCCCTTTACCCCCTCCTGGCCCCCACCTAACCTGGTGGAGGGAGCTGAAAGGGGGTTGAGTCAGATCCCTGGCCAGGGGCCTCTCCCGCCCTCTGGGGCCTCGTGTGGTGAGTGCTCAGGGCAGGAGATTTGAAAAGGATGCAGTGGCCAGCCTGGCCCCAGCTACCCGTTCCACTGAGTCCCACGAGCCAGATTCCAGCCCGCGAGCTGCAGGTTGGATAAGCCTGGTTTACAGCATTAATTTCACTTCCCTTTTTCTTATCAACTTATCTTCAAAATGAGAAAGAAAGAAAGAAAGAAAGAAAGAAAGAAAGAAAGAAAGAAAGAAAGATTATTATATTACCCAATTCTTTATGGAATTCTAAGGTAATAACTTTCTTACCTGGGGACCTTCATTTTCAGAATATTTTTCACTGTTTTACATAGTTTTTTGTACTAGGACCAGTACTCTTCAACATATTCATAAATGAACTGGGAAAAGAGGTAAACAGTGAGATGGAAAAAATTGCAGATGATAAAAAACTACTCAAGATAGTTAAGTCCAAAACAGACTGTGAAGAGTTACAAAGGTGTCTCACAAAACTTGATGCCTGAGCAACAAAATGGCAGATTAAAAGCAATGTTTATAAATGCAAAGTAATGCACAATAGAAAACGTAACCAAGACTATACATATAAAATGATAAATTAGCTGTTACCACTCAAGAAAGATCTTGGAATCACTGAGGATAGTTCTTTGAAAAAATTCCACTCAGTGTGCAAAGACAGTCAAAAGAGTCAACAGAATGCTGGGAATCACGGGGAAAGGGATAGATAATAAGACAGAAAATATTGTATTGTTTCTTTATAAATCCATGGTATGCCCACATCTTGAAAAGCAGTTGCAGATCTGGTGGCCCCATGTAAAAAAAAATGAGATTGGAATAGGAATATACTGGGATTGGAAAAGGGCAACCAAAATGATAAGGGGTATGAAAAGCTTCCCTTGAGGATTTATTAATAAGACTGTGACATTTCAGCTTGGAAAAGAGATAACTAATGGAGGATATGACAGAGCTCTATAAAATCATGACTGGTGTAAAGAAACTAAATAAGGAAATGTTACTTATTCATTCTCATAACACAAAAAACTAGGGGCAACAAAATGAAATTAATAGGCAGCAGGTCTAAAATGAACAGAAGGAAGTATTTCTTCACACAATGCACAGTCAATCTGTGGCACTTCGTGCCAGAAGAAGTTGTGAAGGCCAAGACTATAACAGGATTCCAAAAAGAACTAGTTAAGTTCATGGAGGATAGATCCATCAAAGACTATTAATCAAGATAGGCAGCGATTGGTATTTGCCAGAGCCTGGGAATGGTTGAAGATTAGATAGATCACTTGAAGATTACCTGTTCTATTCATTCACTCTGCAGTGCTTGGCATTGGCCTTTGTCAAAAGACAGGATAGTGAGCTAAATGGATCATTGGTCTGACCCAGTATGGTCATCCTTATAACTGGCTCCTCTAGCTTAGCCTCTCCTGAGTCAGGATCCTCTGCCTCTTCAATATTACTAGACCGTGAGATGTGTATTCTCTTTTAGAATTCCCCAGTTACAGTCTTGATACCCTTTAAAAATATCCTGTATAATCCATTTTGAGCTCTTAAGAATGATTACAGCTGAAAGCAATATTTTACTTTAACTGCTATGAGAATACTGTAATTTGCTAACTTTTTTTATTTCCTGCATATATTCATAGTTCCCACAACTTTAAAAAATGGAATAATTTCTTTGATTTTTGCATTAAGTAAGGACATTTACATATGTATTCTAGTAAATTCCTCCTGTAAAACTGTTGACAGCTTTTGTTAATTGTACTTTGTATTATGCTTCCTTTGTTTATAGCAGATTAGACAGAGCCTCCAACAGAGGTCCTTCCCAGCTCTCAGCATTGTCTATGATAGTTTCTAAGCACCATTATTAGCCTTATAAAATCTTCCATTTCTGCACTTCTATGAAATTTTCATAATTAGATATGTGTAATTAAGATTTTTATTAAATTCTCTTAATTCTCCTTGTCCCAGTTAAAATGACAGACAAATACTCTGAGATGTTTTAATGCCTTACTTGTTCCCCAAGAGTTAGATTACAGAGCTAGGACCTGATTCCTACAAATTTTATGCACCATTTCCCAAATAACTTTTTAAAAAAATATTTTGCTCAGAAATTTGATTTTAATGAGGAAAGAACAAATACTTCTGATTTACTTTAATCCCTTGAGATGAGTTACCATTTCTATGCTCTGTACCTCATTATGCATTATATGGACTCTGAAAAAGAGGAAATAATCTCCACCACGAGTCATCACGCCCCTTGTTCTGTGTCTGCAATCGTTTAACTGGGGTTCCCATCTGCTGAAGGGGCATAAGCCTTGGTGCTTTCCTATTTCTTTTCTTTCCTGTCTGTATCTTAATAAAACTGTTTGCTTTTACTGTTTATCTGGTTTCCCAGTGTTGTGCCTATCGAACCCATCGAAACTTAAGGCTTGAGCTATAGTTTGTAGTCAGTGTCCTGTAACAGCAAGTGAAAAAAGCTTATAAGTAAGTATGGGGAGAAAATAAAGGTAACCTTGACAAAGGGCTGGAAGCTCTGGATGATGAGGTAATGGAAAATTACAATATGGTTATAAAATGAACAAGAGGAAAAATAGTGGGAGAAAGTCCTCAATATCTTAGATGTCATACACAAATTTAAAGAGTATAAGGAACAAAGAGGAAGAACTGGTAATCTTACTAAATTATGACTTGGTGGGATAAATCTTTCAACTGGAACTTTGGTGTTTATGATTATAGTTTGCTCAGGAAGACAGGCAAGAAATTGAGAAAAGTGTTGCATTTTACATTGTAGGCAACACGCAGCATGGGACCCACCTGACTGGGGCCTTCTGGTGATGTTTCTGGGAATTAATCAAGTGGTCCTCTCCAGGTGGTCTGTGTTCCCCTTGTTCAAATGTGGAACTCACATTCTGAGTCCACTCCTCGGTCCTTAGCCCCCGGCCAAATCTCTCAGAGTCCATACCTTCGAGGGTACAGTTCCACTCATTATTTATAGCCACTCTTTAAAACAGTCAATGACCCAGTGAGCCTAATGCCTCATCTAGCACTCTGGGGAAGTTGGGAGGGACCTAGGCCCACACTCTTCTCTGGGACCTGGCCCAGGGATCCTGTATGCTGCGACCCTGCTACTGCCTGGTGTATCCCGCCAATCTCAGTTGCACATTGCTTCCCTAGGCCACTTTCTCCACAGCCCCAGTCTTGTGCTTGCTGTCACCTAGGGTCTTGCTGCAGTCTGCTCAGGTCCTGCTGCTCTGGAGTTCAGCCACTGTCCACTCCTGACCTCTTGCCTCAGGATCACTGCTGTAGCCACTGCTGTTGTCTGCGCCTCTTCAGGACGCTGGCTTCTGGTCAGTTCCCGGTGGCACACTGGGAGCTCTCTGGGGTGCTGGTTACTGCAGCCAGCTAGAGAGAAGACCTTCTCCCTCAAGTTCCTAAGGCAGACTGACTGAGAGGCTCCTGTAGCTTCCCTTTTATACACTGAACCTGCCCCCAGATTGGGTCCTAGCTACTTTCACCTAATTGGCCTACTCTTCAGGCCCGGTTAACCCCTTGTATACCGCAGCGGGGCAACAACCCCACTATATACATCAAGAATATATACACTGGTTCTGAAGAGCAGAAGAAGCTGAAAGGCAGACCAATTGAAAGTTACTGAGTAAGGAAATTAAAAGGGGAAAAATAATAGGGACAACATCGTGATAAGAGTCCATTATCATTTCCAAATCAGAAGAAAGAAGTGGATAAAGCATTTCTAACAAACAAAACAAAACAGAAAGCAATCAACCAAAAGGACACAACAGGAATATCCCAAACACAAGACCTGTAGTAATGCAGGATTGTAAATGCCCAGACATCTGTTGGAAAAGCAGTAGGATAAAACACAATATCTCCAACAAGCTATTGAAATGTATTGAGGACAATATCTTATTTCAGAAGATGGAAGTAGCCGCCAGATGGGGCAATCGTTTTAGTTTTCATTCTGACATACAGAAATGAATTGGATGCAACTCTAAAGATGGAAGGAAATTTGGTGGGAAATGATCATGAAATGTGCAAAACCAACCTATCTGGGGTGCCTGTATAGCTGAGCTGGGCCCCACACCAAGCCGGTTACCACCAGGATTGGCCCAGTATATAGGGCATAGCCTCTTAGTGCATATAAAGGGCCTCGAACTTGTGGGCCTGCTTAATTTGTTTATGGATGGGAGTGAATCAAAATTCAGGTTCAACACAAAAGAAAGCCCTTCTGGGGTCAAGAAAAAGGCAATTATGCCCAAGGCCCAACTCCAAATGTGTTCAGGGGTGCCTAGGTAGCAGTTTTGTTGAAGTACTTATAGCTGGATAGCCAACTTACTCTCCACCTATCAGGCTTACACCTGGGGTTTCTTGGACTGCTCACAGAGCTGACAAATTTCTGGTGTGAAGGTCCCACCAGCTGTTTCAGGTCTCCTTCCCCACACCCTTGGGCTATGTCTACACTTGGAAATTTAAGTCAACTTTAAGTCGACTTAACTAAATCAACTTTAAGTCAATTTAGTTAAGTCGACTTAGTGAGTCTACACTTAAATTTTAAGTCGACTTTGGGGGGAACTTACAAAGTTGACCTAGAGCGTCCACACTGGATGCCTAAGTCGACTTCTAGGGGTTAGGGAACCGAGGGCAGGTCCACGGGGGCAAAGGGGGCACCCTTTGCCCAGTGCCAGGGGGCTCAGCCTTTGCCCCATTGTAGCAAATGGGGCAAAGGGGGCAAAGGGGGATGGGGCAAAGGGGGATGGGGACCCCGGCAGGGCATAGGGGCAGGGTGGGCAGGGCTCTGCCCTGCCCTGTGGGGGGGCATGCCAGGCTCCCCTGTGCCCCTCCTGGCAGGGAGGGCATTGTTGTAGTCCTGGGGTAGCCCTAAGTTGACTTAGGGCTACCCCACGTCTGCACTGGCTTAATTCGACTTTAAAAAGTCGACTTAAGCCTAAAGTCGAACTAAAAGTAGGTTTAATAAAGTCAACTTTATTTTCGTTAAGTCAACTTTATTTTCATTAAGCAAGCTGCTTAAGTCGACTTAAGAAAACTGTAGTGTAGATGCAGGGTAAATTAAGTCGACTTAAGCAAGTGTAGATGCAGCGTGGCAGACTGCAGCTTCCTCCTTTTAAAGTCATCCTCCCTATTACATATGACTGGCAGGGCTGGTGGTGCAGGTCTAACACAAGAAACAGAACATGCTAAGACCCATTACCTGTCAGTGACAGGTTTATACACCCCGTCACAGATAGATGTAATTAATTGAATGAAGTATGAGCAACAAAATAAGGACAAAAGACTTCATAAAAACAGATTTCAACAAATTCAGAGAACCATCAGGTGAGGTCCCCTGGGAAGAAAATCTAGGGAAAAAGATAGATAAGACACACTGAAAAGTTCAAGTAAGCTGGCAGTTTCTCAAAGAGACAATATTAAACACATAACAGAAAACTATCCTGACATGAAGGAAAAAGAGCAAGAATAAAAACAGGCCAGTATGACTCAATCGGGAGACTTTTAATGAACTGAAAATCAAAGAGGAAAGCCCCCAAAAGAGGAAACATGAACAAATTGTCAAGGATGAGTATAAAAGAATAGCACAATCAGGTAGGAATAAAATCGTCAAAGCTAAAGGCACAAAATGAGATACACCTATTGAGGGACACAAAAGGCAATAAGAAGAGGTTCTATAAATACATTACGAGCTAGGAACACATTAGGAGGAATGAAAAGTGTAGGTCCACTACTTGGTAGGCAAAGAAGACTAAAACACCAAGAAGGCTCAAGAGTTTAATTCCTGTTTTGTTTCAGTCATCACAAAACAGGCTACTTGTGATCAGATTCTTAACACAATTTTTATTAATAACAAGAGGGAAGGAATGCATGCCAGATTAGGGGAATTCAAGTTTCTAGAATATTTAGATAAATTTGTTGTGTTCAGGTCAGCAGAGCCCAATGACATTCACAATAGGGTACTTAGGGAAGGAGCTGAAACAATCTCAAATGTTAGTGAACAACTGAGAACACACAGAGAATTGGTGAGATCCCAGAGGATTGCAGAAGGGCAAACATGGTACCTATCTTTTAAAAGAGGAACAAAGAGAGCCCAAGGAATTATAGACAAGTCAAACTAACTTAAATACGTGGAAAAATATTGAAATCAATTTTTAAATAATCCATTTGGAAGCACCTAGAGAAAAATAGAGAATTAAGTAATATCCAGTATGGATTGGTTCTTGGGAACCTATCATCCAAATCAACCTAATGGCCTTCTTTGACAGGGTTACTGTCCCTAGTGGATAGCCAGGAAACAGTAGATGTGATATATCTTGACTTTAGTAAGTTTTTTGACACAGTCCCACATTCCATTCCCATACACAGCCCAAGGAAATGTGGTCTAGATGAAATTAGTATAAAGTGGGTACACAACTGATTGAAACTCTGTATTGAAATAGTAGTCACCAATGGTTTGCTGTCAGAATGGGAGGATTTATCTAGTGGGTTCCCACAGGAGTGTATTTTGGATCTATTACTATTCAATATTTTCAATTTAATTATTTGGATAATGAAGTAGAGAGTATTCTTATAAAATATGCAGATGTATCAAGTTGGGAGAGGTTTACAAGCACTTTGAATGATAATATTAGAATTTAAAATTATCTTGATTAAATTGAGGAATTAGTCTGATAGCAACAAAATGAAATTCAATAAAGACGAGAGCAAAGTACTGCACTTAGAAAGAAAAAAATCTAATGAACACATACAAAATGGGGAATAACTGGTTTGATAGTAATATTATAAAAAGGGATCTGGGGAGTATAGTGGATCACAAATTGAATATGTTCCAATTGTGTGAATAAGTTGTGAAAAAGCCTAATAGTTTGGGATGTATTAACAGTAGTGTCATATGAAAGACAGGATTTGGGAGATAGTTGTTACATACTATTTGGCACGTGTGAGGCCTCAGATGAAGTATTATGCCCAGGTTTGGGTGCTATATGTCAAGAAAGGTGTGTATGCATTGAAAAGAATCCAGAGGAGAGAAATAAAAATGATAAAAGGTTAAAGAAGGTTTCTATAAGGAGGATTAAAAAAATTGGGCCTATTTAGCCTTGAAAGAAGACTAAGAAGGGATCTGATTACAGTCTTCAAATATGTTAAGGGATGTCCTAAATATGATGATCGATTGTTCTTCATGTCTGTTAAAGCTAGGAGAAGAAGTAATTGCTTTACTCTGCAGCAAGGGTGAATTATTTTAGATATCAGTAAAAATCTCTCTAACTATAAGAATAGTTAAGTACTGGAGTAGGCTTCCAAGGGGGGGGGTTAAACATATATCTGCCAAAGATGGCCTCGGTTACTTGGGTCAGACTCAGACTCATAGGCTATGTCTACACTTGTAAATTTAAGTCGACTTTAGCTAAGTCGACTTAGCATGTCCACACTTTAAAGTCGACTTGGGAGGAACTTACAAAGTCAACCTAGAGCGTCCACACTGACACATAGGTTGACTTCTAGGGGCTAGGGGGACCTTGGGCAGGTCTACAGTGGCGGGGGGGCACCACTTGTGTACGGGGCAAAGGGGGACAAGGACCCTAGCAGGGCATAGGGGCAGGGTGTGATGCTGTCCGGATTTAGGGAACCATTTATGATATTATTTTCTATTAATATCTTATAAATGCTATAATCCATAGGAACTATGTCATGTTTGGTATCAATAGAAAGGTAGTAATTTGCTGGGAATGATTATATAGTTTATGTATTTGTATTAGAAGTTAGGCATATGGTTGTTATATCTATACTTTAACTTGTGTGATTCTGGGGAAACACCCCAGACAGGATGTTTACAACCATTGTCTCCTTAATGTTAAGGAAGTTCCCAGGTACAATGGGCCCAGAGAGAAACCCTGCAAAGCTTAGTTATATGTTTCAGCCCTGCTGCCCAGGTTTCGCCAAGTAAGTCTCAGGTTTTGTATCTTAAGAGATATATCATTCACTTTCTTGATCTTAGATATCATATGATCACATACATTATTGTAGGAAATTCAGTTCTTTCTACGTGTAATTTAAAGGAAGCTCTTTCATGTGGCAGATAACTCCAGAAACCGTTTTTGTAACATTTGTGTCTGGCCTTTCACTGTGCCTATTCAGCCCTCTGCATTTCATTGGCTATGTCTACACTACAAAAAGTTAGGTTGACTTTAAGTCGACCTAAAGTTGACCTTATTAGGTCGACTTAACAAAGTGGTTTCCCTGAATGGAGACTTAATAAGTTGACCTAACTGCCCTTAGGTTGACCTAATAAAGTGTACTTAAGCATCCAGACTGTGCTTAGGTTGACCTAAGAAGTTGACTTAAGGGTTAGGTCGACCTAACTGGAGGTTCTTAGGAAGTCGACCTAAACTTTTATTAAGTTGACTTAAGGAATTTCTTAGGTCGACTTAAGGAAAGCCTCGTGTGGACAGGGACTAAGTTAGGTCGACTTAAGCCTCCTTAAGTTGACCTAACTTGCAAATGTAGACATAGCCATTGTGTTTACCCAGTCTTTTCAGAAGAGATGGAATTCCTCCAACCTACTCTTCTAAGAATCTCTTTAGCATTTCTGGGCTTTATCCTCATGGACTTAAGCAGCAGAGGGATAAAAAGTGTAAACTGCAACTTGTGGTGGTAGAGTGACCATACGTCCCAATTTCATAGGGACAATCCAAAGATTAAGGGTGTTGTCTTAAATCAGGCTCATCGCTCATCCTTATTTTTTACACTTACTATCCGATCATTCTGTGTGATGGTATTCAAGATGTTGTTATTTAGTATTTGAAACTAAAATTGTCTCCTTCCATTTCCCTCCATTAGGCACAATCACCAGGATTTTGTTTTCTTGGCCAATCCAGCAGCATGCACGCAGATGTATATTCAGATGTAAACCTCTCGATACATATATATGCATATATAATTAGAAAGTTTGCTATAGCATTCAGAACTTTTCTAGCATGTGTATTGCCTAGCATCACTCTTAATTCAGGCCTCTCTAATCTATTAGCAAGTGTGGAAAAGAGGACAGATTAATATTACCTGGGGATAGTTGCAAGTATTTATAATTGTGATAACAATTATATGGAAGTCTCCTGTAATAATTAACCTACTTCTCAAAATCAGGCAATTAAATACTTTTCTTCCTCCTCCTTCTCCATTCCCCCACCCCATTTGTTTCAAACCAGTATATCACAAAGGTCAGCTAGTATTTATTCAGAGAAACAGTGTTTCTGCTCTTGTTTTTTAAAGAGAAGTGCTGAACAGGCTGAAGGGGAAGATCTGAGGTCAGCTACATTAACCCATGTAGATTCTTATCAGTGATATTGCAAAACCAGGACACAAAACATCATCATGATAAAGCAAACTGTTCTACATGAGGAGATCCTTGCATGCACACAGGGTATAGTATAGCTACACTACAGTGTAAGTCCAGGGTTCAAATCCAGGCTCAGGAATCACCCTCCTTCCATCTATGCCCAAACCACACTATCCAGGGCTCGTTCCCAGGACTGCATGAGTATCAAGGGTCTGAGACTGAGTCAAGCTAGGACACACTGTCCACACCCTATTGCTTTACAGCATAGATGCTGGCCCACCCGCCATTCTAGTGCTACAGGAATCCAGAAAAAGAATCTCACAATCCCACAGGCTGACTCTATTTCTCCTCTGGGAGTCAAAAGTTTGCTGGCTGGTGAAGTTTTTTTCACATTACACGTGAATAAAGAATCACAATTTGGGATGGAGCTAGGAAGACTGGGATATGGGTAGTTGGATTTAGATCTGCATAATTCAGCGTAGACATGGGAGTCCCAGGGATCAACAGTTCCTAATATGGGTTTACATATGAATGAAGATGTTCAAGTCCTAGGTAAACAAATCCATGGACTGCTAACTTGAGTTCCCCTAATCCTACACTTATAATGTACTGTAGACATGCCCAGAGAGTCCCAGTAAATTCAATGGGGTTCTGTGCAGGTACAGAGATCCTTTATAGAGAGTGAGCACCTTGCAGGATCAGGGACCGTGTCTTTTCTTTCTCTGCTATAACCTGTATCTTTCCCTGGTGAGAGCTTCTTAATGCAAATTAAATATTTGTTTTACTTCAACAAAACTTACACTTCTTAACAGGTCTATTGAAAAAACTTAACTGTTAGCTTATGTGATTACATACATACCATCAATCTGATTGTGCCATTGATTTTTAAACAGGACAACCCACTGCCTTAGTTTCTGATGAATTTAGACATCAAAACCATAGCCTTTGAATGCATACACCTCCGTATTCATCTCTCCCTTCTAGTGATCAAGGTAGAGCCTCCCCCCACTTTATGATTCTGAAGCTTGAAGAGAAAGATAGAACTAGAAGACTTATATTCAAAGTTTATAATTAATTCAGAACCTAATAAAGGAGGATTTTTTAAACATTTGCTAGTATTGTCTCTGTTAAATTGCTGCCTCAGATGTTGAAATTAAGTGTTGGCCTAGATTTTCAAGAACAACTGAAACGTTTCCAACTGGGTTTCTGCAGTAACTAAAGTAGCCTGATTTTCAGAGAATGGAGGATCAACACTTTCTAAAAAACAGGGTCCTTTTAGGTGTTTTTAATTGTTGCCTAAAGATGGAAGCAGTTTTGAAAATTTAGGCCTTAATTTCTAAAACTAAATCTTAAACTAGAAATTCTTTTTGGTTTATGCTTTCTACAGAAATTCAGGGTTATGTATTTGTTCTATATTCAT
This sequence comes from Pelusios castaneus, assembly GCA_007922175.1. Taxonomy (NCBI): domain Eukaryota; kingdom Metazoa; phylum Chordata; order Testudines; family Pelomedusidae; genus Pelusios; species Pelusios castaneus. Next base: position 24,280,810 of record ML685767.1, on the reverse strand, counting down.
TAAAAGTCTCCAGTATACTAAAGAAACATGAGTCAGCTTGAAACTGTTAATTACACTATAGGGCTCACATGGGAAATGATGGGTATGGAAATATTAAAATAGCTACTTACTCCCTGTGCCTGAAGTACTCGAATGTAAGGGAGTTTGACATCCAACCCCCACTGATTTTTGAATGGGATTCAGGTGCCCAATTCTTTTAAGTTTTGTTTTTTTGTTTTTTTAAAATTTTAGCCTATATGCTATTTTCCCCTCTCCATTCTCCCAGTTTGCTATCTATGGTTAGAGTTAAGACAAATGTCAGGCTTTGATGGTTACACAATTCATCTTTTCTACCCAGTTGAGTTACCATGACTCCAGATGAACATGGTAACAATTTTATAGGGTGACCAACTGACAAGATTCCAGTTTCAAGGACGGACCAATCCCATTTGTGGGACATAGCAAAATTAAAATGAATGAATCCCTTTAATGTAATTAAGAGCACTAATTTCACCCTGTAAAACAACCCTACTATGTGGCTGGGCCTCGCCCCTTTGGCTTGAGGCTTCTTACCTTCCCAAGTGGCCATGCTGCTTCCTTGTTCTCCCTGTGCTGTCCCATCAGCTAGTCCTGAGGCCCCCCCAAAACCCCACCGAGACTGAGGCTATGTACACATGATCAGATTAAAGCGCAACATGGCAATCGCGCTATAAAAAACACGTGACCTTTATTGTGGGAGAGCGCATACACACGTCGCTCCTTGCAACGCAACAGAGTTCTTTGCAATATCGAGGTGCAGCGCAATGAATTCTGGGCACCTATCCCATAGTTCTGTTTTCCCTGAATCGGCGCTTGGAATCCTGGGATGAAGGAAAGGAATGCAAAGTGCCATGGGTAAACTCTTCAGTTTCCCGCGGTGCACTGTGTTCCCCTTGCGTCTTCCACATTGCCAATAGCAACTTGCGCCTATTTTCAACAGTGCAGTGCCACACTACTTGCGAGCAATCACAGTTGCGACAGGATGGATCCTGCTCTAATCTCCACTGTCGCCTTCAGCATTCTAAATGCATCTTGGCTGGTTGCTCAGTACGCAATGAGCTCTGAAACAGACAAGGACGCTGAGGAGCAGAGCCTGATAGATGCCCTGCAGAGCAACAGCACCGCATTGCTCAGCTCCTTCACTGATCATCTGCACACGGTGCAACGCCGTTTCTGGTCACGAGAGATGAGCACCGAGTGGTGGGATCGCATTGTTATGCAGCTGTGGGATGACGAGCAGTGGGTACAGAACTTTCGAATGCGGAAAGCAACCTTTTTGGAACTGTGTTCAGAGTTGGCCCCTGCAGTGCAACATAAAGACACCAACATGAGGTCCGCCCTAACCGTGGAGAAGCGTGTTGCGATAGCTGTTTGGAAGATGGCGACTCCTGACTGCTATCAGTTGGTTACAAACCAATTTGGAGTCGGGAGGTCCACCGTTGGATTAGCCCTCTCACAAGTGTGCTGAGCCGTCAATCGCGTTCTGCTACAGAGGACGGTGACGTTGGGCAATGTTCGTGACATTGTGGACGGCTTTGCTGCCATGGGATTCCCTAACTGAGGAGGAGCAATAGATGGCACACATATCCCAATTTTAGCTCCAGACCATCTCACGACCGAGTACATCAACAGGAAGGGCTACTTCTCCATGGTGCTGCAAGCACTCGTGGATCACAAGGGGCGTTTCACGGACATCAGTGCTGGGTGGTCGGGAAAGGTGCATAATGCCCGCATTTTCAGGAACACTGGTCTGTACCGGAAGCTGCAAGGGGGTACCTTCTTCCCTGATCAAAAAATTACTGTGGGGGATGTGGAGATGCCCATAGTCATCCTCGGAGACCCAGCATACCCACTGATGCCATGGCTCATGAAGCCGTCCACCGGGAACCTAGATCGCAGCAAGGGGCGGTTCAATTACAGATTGAGCTGCTGCAGAATGACTGTAGAGTGTGCCTTCATCCGTTTAAAAGGGCACTGGTGCTATTTGTATGGGAGGCTGGACTTGGACGAGGACAACATCCCTGCTGTAATTGCGGCATGCTTTGTCCTTCATAACATTTGTGAAAATAGGGGAGAAAAGTTTTCCCCGGGGTGGGCTGTAGAGTCACAGTGCCTAGAGGCAGCATACAAACAGCCAGACACTAGGAGTATTAGGGTGGCCCAACGAGGAGCTGCTCGCATAAGGGAGGCACTCAGGGAGCATTTCAATGATGCCCTCCCCTAGTTCACTTCAAGGATGCATCAAGTGCACCTTATGAGATTTTCACTGTGAACAAATAAAGCCACTCTTCAAATTTTTTGTTACTGTTCTTATTAAGAGATGAAAGGGGGGGTTGGTGGGAGGTGTTACAGGTGGGTGTAGCTGCGGGTCTCTAAAAAGTAGCTCTGTGAGGGACTGGATGTTGCAGTATACCAGGGGGACGGGTGGCCTTCAAAGAAATGCTTCGAAGGACTACGGGGTGTGGGAGGCAGACACGGCTGAACTGTCTGGAGTGGAGCCCGAACATTAATCGCCTGGGTCTGCAAAGCAATCATGCTCTTGAGCAGTTCTGTTTGCTCCTTCATGATGCTTATCAGTTCGTCCCTGTGTTTCTGCCTCCTCTGTTGGGATTCCTCTCCCCAGGCTCGATTCTCCCTCGCGGATTCCTGTGCTGTTTTCAGCAGGTCCTGAAACATATCCTCCCTGTTTCTTCGAGCACGCTGCCAAATGTTTCTCATGCTGTCAGCTGGGGTAGACACCGGCCTTGTGAAGGTCAAATCTAATAAATAAAAGAATAATAAACCTATTTTTAACACATAGCCTAGATAACCAATGTAACCTTCCAGTAGCACATTCCACTGGAAGGTGCAGGGCAGTCAACATCCTATGCTTCACTGAAGCGGACAAGGTACGTCCTAATAGAAACCTTACTGTGGGCTAACATTCTGCACAGAGCACGCAGATGTAACCCGATATCTCTCTCCTCAGAGTGCCCCTGCCAGCTAGAATACATATCCTACATGCCACTGGATGCAAGCCAGGACCATATGCTGCTGGATTGTGTGCTGCCATGGTTCCCAGTGCTGTGCCTTGCTGCTGGCTAGGCCGAGTATCCTTATATGAAGCGTAGACACATACGCTCTCCCATCTAACCTGAGTAGGAGGCTCTGGAGGTACATCAAGGAAACCTTTAGTGACCTAAATACAGATGATTTTTTGACAATCACTGCTTGTGTTGATGCACTTCTAATGAATGCAGACTAAAGAGCGTGCACAGCGGGGACCGAGACAGCAAGCACCCCTACCCCGGACAATGATATTTTAGCAGGAGCCATAGCTGCACGAAAGAGAAACTTACCTGAACCCCCTCTGCCGTCTCAGAGAACACGCTGCAATTCATGTCTTGGGTGGATGTCTCAGCGGGGGTGCAGAAGAGCTCCTGGCTACACACTGTTGCACTCTCTCCAGGTCATCCTCCATCTCCTCCTCCTCATGGATCATGTCCTCATCGTGCTCGGCTCTGGCATTCAGTGGATGGGGGGGGGGGCGATGTGTCCACAGGCCTCTTTGCAGTGGTTGTGGGGTCCCCACTGAGGATAGCTTTGATCTCCTTGTAGTACCTGCATGTAGCAGGTGCTGATCCCGAGCGGCAGTTTGCCTACTTCACTTGGTGATAGTTTATTCTTAGCTCCTTCACCTTTGATCTGCACTGCACAGTGTCTCTATCATAACCTCTCTCTGACATGGCCCAAAAAATTATGCCATATGTATCGTAATTTCGCCTGCTGCCGCGTAGCTGCGCCTGCACAGCAGACTGTCCCCAGATGTTGATCAGGTCCAGCACCTCTGCCATGCTCCAAATAGGTGCACGTCTTCCACGATGGGCCGCCATTGCTTGTGAAGATCGGAGCTGCACTCCACTCCATGAGGAAGAGAACAGGAAGTGACAACAGAGGAGAAATTCAAAAATCCCAGGAATCGAAACAGGGCGGGGACTGTTTCATCACGGCCACAGAGAGCGGGTGGGGGGAAGACCAGAGAGGACGAGTTTGGAATGCTGGGACACTTCCAGAGGCCAATCATTGCGCGGTAAGCGTACACACGAGTCGAAAGGCTCAACAGCTGTTCCGCGTTAACTGCTACCACTCTCGTCAAGGTGGTTTTTCTATTGCGCTACAATAGGGCTGTTGACATGCAACAGCCCTATGGCACGTGTGGACGCTGTTGTTGTTATCGCGCAGTAATGACTATTAATGCACGATAAAGTGATTGTGTGTAGATGGCCTAACACAGAATGGAGCAGCCTGGCTGAGGAGCCCCTCCTCCCCAACTTCCCTGATGACAAAGTCACCACCATCAGATTGATCTTTCCAGATCAACTTAGCAGACAATTAAGACATTCTAAGTCAATCTGGAAATCGATTTAGTAAAGACATCCCCTAAAGTCACACAGCACAATGAAGGCACCACACTGAAGGGAAGTTAGGAAGTTGACAGCAGTTATGCAAGCTATTCTGCATAGCTTGAGTAACTCCTGTTGACTGCCATCAGATTTTCCTAGCAGTTTAGACGGGGCCTAGGTCATGGAGACCCAGGCTGTGTACATTCCCAGGGGTGAATTCTTCCTTCTACATGTGGCAAGCTGAGAATAACTTTGCCTCTTGGATGTGACTTGTGCCACAATAAAACATGACTCTGTCACCTTGTCAACAGTTTCATAGAATCATAGGGATGGAAGGGACCTCATGAGGTCATCTAGTCCAACCCCCCCCACTAAAAAGCAGGACCACAACTTCTCACAACCTCCGTCTCAAACTCCTCTGTGTGCAGTCCCTGTTCGCAAGCTTCCCCGGTCACTCAGCCACTGGCTTTTAAGGCCTTCTCTGCCTAGGTCAGCACTTGCCCCTCGTTAAGCACACAGGGGAAGGGTGATCACAAGGCTGATTGAAGCTGATTAGGGCTGAGCAGAGAACAATGGTACAAACAGCCCCCAGTCAATCACAATCCCAAATCACACAGAAACTGACAATTCACAGAAATCACCTGTGGGAAAAAAGACAAAAGTACACACTCAACAATTCACTCACCCCAAGGTTCGCTTTCTCCCTTGCTTGTTCAGCAAGGGGATCTCCTTCACCTCCTTCTCAGGGCTTCTCCTTCCCTCTCAAATTCCCCTGTTTGCAGTCCCTGTTTGCAAGCTCCCCCTGTTCGCTCAACCACTGGCTTTTAAGGCCTTCTCTGCCTAGGTCAGCCCTTGCCCCTTGTTAAGCACACCTCGTTATGGTACTGTGCTTCATATCAGGCTACTTACTGAAACCATACAGAAATAAAACCTTGTGCAATATACAGCTGCCCGCTTAACTCATGCTAGCAGCATACTATGCCATATTCCAAGATCCACACTGCCTAGTACATTAGTGGATGGAATTTGAGGAAGCTGGTTTTAATCTAAAAGTCCTGAATGATCTGGTATGTGATTATATAAGAAATCGCCTCATGGCCTTGGGGCTCAGCTTGGAAATACACTCTTATTTTTGGTTCCTGAAAGTCCAGAATTGTTCACTTTCCAAGCATGCTACAAAGGCCAACTATTTTCCTAAGCATCTGTATAAGAGGTGGGTTCTGTGATGGAGGAACTTAAGAATTAGAACTGTGTGTGGTAAAAAAGGTGTCTATTTTAGCAGGTCTGGTGCATATTTAGGCTTGACAGATATTTTTGTGGTAATTTCAATGATTAATACAGATTTTATTTTTAAACTTTTCCCCCTCAATTTTTAACTATTTTAATTTTCACAGTTGTAAAAATTAACATGGGTAGGGCTGGAGAAGTGCTGACAGTATGACCTCAGGGCCAGTGCAACCCTTACAGACATAAGATAGAAGAGGCTGGAGGTTAGGATTAAAATTCAAAATGATCTTTACAACCTTGAGAAGTGGTCTGAAATAAATATGAAGAAATTCAATAAGGACAAAAGCAAAGTACTGCACTGAGGAAGGAATAACCAATCGTCCAAATACAAAATGGGAAACGACTGCTTAGGAAGCAGTACTGCAGAAAAAGTTCTGGGGGTTATAATTGATCATAAACTTAACACGAATCAACAGTGTAATACTGTTGTAAAAAACCCCACATCATTCTAGGTTATAATAGGAGTGTTGTGAATAAGACACAAGAATTAATTCCTCCACTTTTTCACTGATAAAGCCTCAGCTGGAATACTGTGTCCAGTTCTGGGTACCACACTTTGGGAACCATGGAGAAAAATAAGAGAAAGTCCAGAGAGGAACAACAAAAAAACAAAAGGTCTAGAAAACATGTCCTACATGGAAAGATTGAAAATATGGGGGAAAGGGGATCAGTCTCAAGAAGAGAAGACTGAGGGGGAACATGACAACAGACTTCAAGTATATAAATGGTTGTTATAAAGAGGAGAGTGATTAATTATTCTTCTTAACCACCAAGGACAGAACAAGAAGTAATTGCAGCAAGGGAGATTTAGGGTAAACATTAGGAGAAACTTCCTAGCTGTGAAAGTAATTAAGCACTGGAACAAATTACCTAGGTAGGTTGTGGAATCTCTATCACTGGAATCTTTAAGAACAGGTTAGACATACACCTGTCAGAGATGGTCTAGACAATATTTACTTCATCTGTCACAGTCTCTTCTTAGTCTACATTTCTATGATTCTATTATTTTTTTCATCAATTTCCATGTCAGCTAAAAATGACTTTTACCAATTATTAACAATTATAATTCTACCTAACTGATGTATGCTCATTTGTTGGAAATAGTGGAACAGTTCCTTTAGACCTTGTTGTGGAGATTAATTAAATAATATATTGGTGCAACAAGAGCATAAGATAGGCGCCATTCCAAATTTTAAAAATCTAAATGACTACAAACCACTTTATTTGCTCCAGATAATTAAGTTTGTCCTCAGCCACCTGATCAGAATATCTCAGGATATTCAAGATTCTTGGTGTCAAATTTTAAATTTTCAGTTATTTTACATGAGACCTCAGACTCCAGAGATTTAACATAATAGGGTTCTAGGCAACAATTACATAAAAAAAATACTTATCTTTTTGATATCATCATCAAAAATTTATTTTGTAAGAGAGCCTTTAGCATTTAGAGTTCATATTCGTGTTTAACTAAAGAATTTTCCTTTCTTGAGCTAGCTGTTCTAGTGTTCTTGAATTTCTTTGAGTGTTGGAAGAGTTTAGAGTTTACTCCCCCCACCCTTTTCATTAAAATAAATATTTAATTCAAAGCTCACTTTGCAAACAAATCACATTTCATCTTTCAAGCCCATATTGTTCTCAGTCATTAACATCCAACTACTTCAGTATATTACTTAATACAACATTAATATGAAGTACAGTAGTGTGCATGCACACACTTTCTCACACACAATTTGTGTTATGAGGAATCTTTCATCAATCAGTTTACCTCTAGTAAAAAGAATAAAGAATTTGTTCATAACTACAGGGGAAGATCTCTGGGAAGAGGTCTCATTGTGTCACATAGCCCCTGCAACCCTGATTAAAATCAGTGTAACAAATCATAATTAGTTCATGGCAATCAGAGCCACATTATTTAATCCTTCAGGATCTCTGAGTACTGCCACTAGAGTCACAGAGTGCAGTCTGTGGCATGGCAGTGAATAAAGCTTTGTAAAGGACTCCACTTATCATTACTTGATGGAAAGGGGCAGAATGGAGAGAAGACAAAGTCCCCAAAAGACGCTGATTAGAAATCAAGCAGTTGAGATCCTGGGCTATGTCTACACTTGCACTTTTAAGTCGACTTTAACTAAGTCGACTTAACTAAGTCGACTTTAAATCGACTTAGTTAAGTTGACTTAGTGTGTCTACACTTAAAATTAAAGTCAACTTAAAAAGGAACTTACAAAGTCGACCTAGAGTGTCCACACTGGATGCTCTAGGTCGACTTTGTGGGGCTAGGGGGACCTTGGGCAGGTCCACGGTGGCAGGGGGGCACCCCCTGTGTGCAATGGGGCAAAGGGGGACAGGGACCCTGGCTGGACAGAGCCCTGTGTGTGATGCAGTCTGGATTTAGGGAAGCATTTATGATATTATTTTCAATGGATATCTCATAAATGCTATAATCCATAGGAACTATGTCATGTTTGGTATCAAAAGAAAGGTAGTAGTTTGCTGGGAATGATTACATAGTTTATGTCTAGGAAGTCTATTTCGATTAGAAGATAGGAATTTGATGTTATATCCATACTTTAACTTGTGTCATTCTGGAGGAATGTCTTAGATGGGTGGGTGTGAACAACCATTGTCTCCTTAATGTTTAGGAATTTTCCAGGGATAATGGTCCCAGGGAGTATCCTGATCAGCCATTAAGGACATAAAGAATACAACCATTGTGTCCTTAATGGTTCATCAGTTTAGTCCCTGGGACCATATCATCTGGCAGATTCCTTAACATTAAGGAGACAACGGTTGTTCACACCCTCCCGTCTAAGACATTCCTCCAGAATGACACAAGTTAAAGTATGGATATAACATCAAATTCCTATCTTCTAATCGAAATAGAATTCTTAGACATAAACTATATAATCATTCCCAGCAAATTACTACCTTTCTATTGATACCAAACACGACATAGTTCCTATGGATTATAGAGCGTTTATGAGATATCCATTGAAAATAATATCATAAATGCTTCTCTAAATCCAGACAGCAACACACACAGGGCTCTGCCCTGCCCTTTGGGGGGCATGCCAGGCTCCCTCTGTGCCCCCCCCCCCCGGCAGGGAGGGCAGTGGTGTAGTCCTGGAGTAGCCCTAAGTCGATTTAGGGCTACCCCATGTCTACACTGGCTTAATTCGACTTTAGAAAGTCGAATTAAGCCTTAGGTCGAGTAAAAAGCAGGTTTAATAAAGTCGACTTAATTTTCATTGTCGACTTTATTTTCCTTAAGTTGACTTAAGCAAGCTGTTTAAGTCGACTTAAGCAAAGTGTAGTGTAGACGCAGGGCAAATTAAATCGACTTAAACCAAGCTTAAGTTGACTTAATTTGCCAGTTTAGACGCAGCCATGGTTTCTTGTGGATATCTGCCCCTCAGCTACTTCTTCATACTCTGACTTCTCCCAATCAGAGACCCTATGTCAATCCTATGTTCTAGGGGTGGTACACGCTCCTAATCCATGAATTCTTTAACAGTACTCTCTTCATCTTTGCATGTGGAACACATGTCCTATATGAATTTATTCTCTTAACCAAAAAGAAAAATCTATAGTGGCAAAATATAAAAATATCACTCAAGTAATAATAATATTAACAAATTATTGAATATTAACATATTCAAATTCTTGCCTTTGAATGAGTGTGTGTATATATATACACAAACTCATTCAAAGGCAAGAATTTGAATCTGAATTGTGTAACTGTGGTAGAAAAGGTCTTCTATTTTTCCTTCCCTCTAAGAAGAATCCTACCTGATCTAGCATTGGTGCTTGAATTCCTCTCTTGATCGTAAATTTTCTGGCATGAATGAATTGGAAAAACGAACAAAGTTTGAAGTCATTCAGTGCATCTGATGCACTTGGCATCCTGTTAATAGCAAAATAGTAGCTGCAGATCTCCAAAGTATGTTAAAAGATTCAGTACCAATTGGTGGGCAAAGTGTTCTCTTCCTTAGGATGCTATGATCTGGATATCTCAGTCCATCACCAAAATATTCTCCTTCAACAAAGGTCTTGCTCTCTTTCTCTTGCTTCCTAGCTGCTTGTTTATCTGCCTGTGTCTGATAGATCATTCATTCTCCACTGATCCTGTTTTTCATTGTTCCCATATGATGCAAAATTTCTTCTCCAAAATGGTTTGCAACAAGTGTCTCAGTACCTCCCTGCTAGTTTCTCAAATTAAAGTTATTTATTCCCACAAAAAGTAGTTTATTTAGAATAGAATGTAATAACAGTTTCAAGGATAATTATATGTGTTTTAGGTTTCTGGAGCGACCACACTTTTTAGGTTCTCTATTATTGGAATATAAGGGTCCGGTTCGTTTTCTGTGAGTCACATTTTTTCTCATCTGTGTTAAGTCTCCCGTTACCCAATGAGCCTCGAGCACTTCAATAAACTGAATCAAGTTATTAGGAAGAGGAGTATGTGTGAGTGTCTCTTGACTATTCCCTGGATGTTGTCTCAACTCCCATTGCCTATCCTCAGTGCATTTCTCAGCAGCATTTTCATCATATACTGATGGGTTCCAATTACATTTTAGCTCCGTGCTGGAACTTTCTCTCATTTGAAATGTCAACAGTATTCAATATGATTTAGGTGCCTATGTGGATTAAGCCTTTGCAAAAAAGAGCTGTCATATAATGAATTATCAGGTGTAATGCAAGCACTTCTGTTGGCAAGTCACTGGGCCAGACTCCTGAAAGAGATAATGGATAGATATATTTCATTTTGATATTTTAATGAATATATGTCATTCTGACTTGTTAACATTTGAAAGCAACTATTAATAAATAGTCATAGTGAAAATTAGCAAATTGTTATATTTATAGGAAAACAGATCATGAGAAATAAAAAATTGCACTATTATCTACTCGTATTTTTTTAAAAAACACATTTATTTAGATTTATAAGCACTTTCCATATTCTTTATGTGCCCTTGACATAACTTAAAAATGCAACTGAAGTTCAGCATTTTTAAATAAACCAGCACAAATTCCCATTTGAACAATCTCTTCCCTCCTCTGCCCATTTTTAAATGCTTTGGCAAAAGATGAGTCTTCCAATGTATTTAGTGCCACGTTTCTGTGATATAGAAGTTTTGAAATTATTACCGGCCGTTGTATTTTTGTAAACATTTTATTATTAAATATAGTGGAACAGATATGAAGCCCTGCTTTAGAAGCACATAGCAGCTATAAAACTAATCAATCCAGTCTACTGAGGAATGCTCATAGGTAGCAGAAACATCGAGTGTCATCTACTGGGGGAGGGGTACCATCTAATAGGGGATACTGCAGGGATCAGTACTAGGCTCAGAGCTATTCAACATTTTCATCAGTGACCTGGAAGTAGTGTAGGAATGATTGCTGATAGAATTTGGAGATGGTACAAAGACTAGCAGAGTGATACTGATGAAGACAAAGCAGTCAAGGCAGATCTGCAGCACTGGGTAAACTGGGCCCATTCAAAAATGAATTCTTTTCAGGTGCAAAGTTATACATTTAGGAACAAAAAATGCAGGCCCTTCCTACACAATGGAGAACTGCATCCTGGAAAGCAGTGACTCTGAAAAGAATCTAGACGTCAGAGTAGACAAGCAAGTGAACATGAACAAATGAACATCCCAGTGTGATATTGAGGCTAAAAGGGCTAATAGGATCATTGGCTATTTAAAGATGGAACAGTGAGTAGGAATAAGAAGGTGATTTTACCTCTGCATACTGCACAGGTGAGACTGACAATGGAATATTGTGTCCAGTTCTGGTATCCGCATTTTTAAAAAGAAGGTTGAAAAATTGGAGATGATGCAGAAAACAGACAGACAGACAGACACACACACACACGGGATTCAAGGACTGAAGAAAATACCATACAGTGAGAAACAAACAGCGCAATCAGTTTAGCTTAGCAGAAAAAAGTTGAGCATTAACTTGATTACATGTATAAGTACCTTCATGGGGAGAAAATACCAGGTATTAAAAGGCTCTTTAATATAGCAGAGAAAGACATAACAGGAGCCAATGAGTGGAAGATAAAGCCAGACCAATTCATATGTGAAATTAGGCACACATTTTTAACAATAGGATCATTAACCATTGGGGAGGGGGATAGCAAGGGAAGTGGTAGATGCTTCATCTCTTGAGGACTTTAATCAAGTCTGGATGCCTTTCAGGAAGATATATTTTAGCTAAACACAAATTATTGGTTTCAATACAGGGTAAACTAGGTAAAATACAATGGCCTGTGATTTACTTGAGGTCAGACTAGAAGACCTAATAGTCTCTCCTGGATTTAACTATGAGTCTATGAATAGATGCTATCACAGCTCCTAACCCAGAGCATATGGTCAAGGGTTGAAGAATCAAGGCATCCTTAAAACCCTGAGATTCCCTGCTGCCCAAATATGTCCCTGTAGCTGTTGGCAGCTTGGTGTAAATTATTCTTCAGGCAGTTCTAAGTTATGACAGGCACTATCTGGTTTCCAAACTGATGAGCTTAAAAAACCTCTTTGGTCTTCTCCCTGACCTTTTGTTGACACTGTTCAGGTAAATTAGGGACCTTGCTCAAAAGCCACAGTATTTTTTGCTTTGAAATGTCAATAAAGAACATTGGAAAAATATACATAAAAAACATGTCCATTTGCACCTTCAATGGCGTTCACCTGTTCTCTTTAGTGCACCCCCCCCCCCCCGTCTGCCTCCCCAGTCCATCTAATCTAAAATCTCTCAAACTTAACTCAGGCCTAGGATCCTAGTACATGAAGATATGGAGGGTCCAAGTCACGCTGGGACTGATGTTTTGAGCCTTATTGCTTTGCAGAATAGATACAGCCCCTCCCACCCCTTGACTTCGGTCATGGGAGTCCATCAAAAGTATCTCGTCATATCACAGACCAACTTTTTTTGTCCTCTCTATTCCAAATACAGCTAAATGACTACAGTGAAAATGAAAGCCACCACCCTCTGATCCATGGTATACTTCAGCAGCTCAGTTAGTCAGTACTAACCCTTCCATTATCTTCTGATCACTGAGCTTGAAACACACTATTGGAAAGCCTTCTGTGCTTGCAATGGAGACCAACCACAACAAACCTTTTGTAAAGCATGCTTTGTCATGGGAGCACAACCAGATTCCTGTTAATCTTTGGTGAAAGGCTAGCAAAACTGTGGACATTAGTGAGCGTACAGGAATGAGCAAGCATGTCAGCAAATAGTGAAGAAGCTGACAGCATTTCAAATATGTCAGACTGGTGACCAGTGTGGGAAGAGGATTGAGTGGCTCAAGACCGAATACATGAAAACTAGGGATCAAAAGCGTGTCCCATGCACTTTGTTGACATTGTGCCAATTTTATGACGCATTTGACCAGATGCAGGGCACTGTACCCAACACAGAGCCAACAGTGAGGCATGATGACCTGGTCAGCTGAGATGACAACCTTTTGAGCCCAGAATTCAAACTGGGGAGTGATGAAAGTGAGCAGCAGGGCACAAAGAGAGAACTGACCCTGTTGCTGAAACTGGTCCCATAAGAGGCTCCCGAAGCAACACATCCTAGGCCATAGTCAGAAGAGATGTGTGATTCTCCTCCAAGAAATAACCCCCATGGGGAATCTGCAGTTGATACAGATGGGACAGAAGCCATCCTGGAGCCTGATAACTTCTTGCCTCCATTATAATGTTTAATATAGGAATGGGAGGGATTTCTATTCTATGCACCTTTGTAAAAATTATTAGAATACTCGACTAGCAGTGTACATCTACCAGTGGTAGATTGTATCCCAGTGACATAGCGCCCTGCCCCTCCACAATTCCACCACATGGATTTCAAAATGGCAATGAGGAAATGAAAACAGAAAAAGCACCATGAAAGTGATTTTTTTACTGGAAAGGCTTAGACTTTTGCTAGGGCATTCCCGTTTCTTAAAAATAAAAACCTTACACTTTCATAATTGTAAGTACAACACTCTGTAAACACGCAGCAGTATAAGAAGTCACCTGGACATAGTCAAGTATCTGTGGGTGGTGGGTAGGTGGGGGGGGCATGAAAATATGTTTAATTTGCAAATCAATTTTTTTTTCAGCTAAAGGTAGTCCATGCAGTCCATCGATGAAAAATGTATTTGTCCCAAATTCAACTAGGGTGTGAAACTGCATCCAGAAATGTGCTGGGGGTGGATGGGTAGGGGAGTGTAAGAAGTTTGGCTGTGAAGTTGTGTTTTTGCATGCAGCCATAACAGACTAAACTATGTGTAAGTTAACATACAATTCTGTTGGTTACCTCATGAATTCAGACCCAATCCCAGGAGTTGATAGATACAACCTTTTCCTGAAGAGGAATTGCAGATAGGTAGTCACATTTTGGAAATGGGTGTATTTTCCAGGTCCACTTTAGCAGCTGACTAGACATGGGACTCCACTTATAGATGTGCTGTTCAGTCACTCAGGTAATGACTACATTACAGAGGTCAGTCAAGTCATGTCGATGATTGTAAGTCGCTTTCACAACTTTGAGCATGTTCACACACCGCTTCTTTTATCAGCTGTGCGCATCCATAGTCATTCCTCTTCCATCGACAAAGAGATTATTACATCAGAGGTAGCTAGTCCACTTTGCAATTTACCACTCTCTATCACCTTCTGCCACAGGGAGCTGTGCTCACCCTCCTGTGATGTAGTTCTTTACATTCCCTGAGCTTCCAGCGTCATTTTGCACCATTTTCAATAGCCCCTATAAACTATGTGCCCGCCCTGTGTGTCTGACAGCATGGATCATGAATTGATGACCATTGTAGTGATGAGCATTATGACGACAAAGTGTCTGGTCCTGCAGCATTTCAGGAGCTGCAAGACAGAGAATGAATTGGTGATGCATGCCCTGCTGACAAATAATTCAGGATTGTTTCTGGCATTCATGCAACTGCTTGCCAAAGTGAACTGGTGGTACTAAGCTCAGGAAAACAGTAGTGGGATCCATCATGATGCATGTATGGGATGACAAGCAGTGACACCGAACTTTTTTTTTGCACAGATCCACTTTCCTGGAACAGTGTGTGGATCTCTCTCTAGCACAGCAGTGCAAGAACATCCGAAGGAGAGCTGTCCTCACTGTGGAAAGTGAGTGGTGATCACTGAGTGGAAGTTGGTAATCCCAGACTGCTACTGGTTAGTCATTAATCAATTTGAAATGGCTTGCTGTGATGCAAGTGTTCAGAGCCATTAATCACCTCATGCTTCAAAGAACTGTGACTCTTGATTATGCGTAGGAAATAATTGATGGCTTTGAGGCAATGGGATTCCCTCACACATATTCTAGTTTTGGACCTTGACCATTTTATAGAGTATATCAACTAAATGGGCTATTTCTTCATAGTCGTGCAAGTGCTGTGAATCACTGGGACCATTTCAATGACATTTCATGTGGGGTGGTCAGGGTTGGTTCATAATGCACATATCTTTCAGAGAACTGGACTGTATAGGAAGCTGCATGCTGGGAGTTTCTTTCCGGACCGTAAAATTCTGAAAGTGATCTTGGGAGATCCAGCTTACCCCGTACTTCTGGGGCACCGGAAGCCTTACACTGGAAACATGGATGTCAGCCAGGAGCACTTCAATAACAGGCTCAGCAGGCGCAGCATGACCTTTGAATGTGGCTGTGGGTAATTAAAAGGGGCCTGGTGCTGTCTTTGTGGCTGGTTAATCTTCAATGAAGAAAACATTACAATGGTCACCATGGCCTGCTGCACTCTCCATAATATTTGTGAATTTAAGGGGGGTAATTTTCGCTGGGCTGGACTGCTGAGGCTGATTGTCTGGCTGCTGATTTTGAGTAGCCAGATACAAGGGCAATTAGAGCGGTACAGTGAGAAGTTATTTGAATCAGGAAGGCTTCAAAGGGGCATTTTGACAATGATTCCCAGTAACGTGTTTTTATGTGATGCATTGGGCCAGGCAATGTTTGCTTGCCACTTCTAGTTATCCCTGTAATGCTTGCGTCCTGAGCATTAATTGCAAGGAGCAAGTATTCCTACCTATAGGCACTGTGTTTCAGTGTTAGCACTGAGTGATGTACATATGTATTTCACAAATAAAAGCTCATTTGATTTCAAAGACTCATGTTTAGTAAAGGCAAAACGCAAACTTTTGGTCAAACAAGGGACACGGCAAAGAACAGTCTCGCACTTAGACAAACAGAGTTCTGTGGCACTTTTAAAGACTAACAGATTTATTTATCACATGAGCTTTCATGGGAGAAAATCCCACTTTGTCAGATGCTTTGAAGATGGGAAACTCGCAGTTAGGGCACTCTTAGCTTAGTGTAATGCCAGCTTTTATTGGGAAACTTGTTCCTAGGCGTGGAGTGCCCAGGGTACTGAATGGGACTGAAAACAAGCAAGAAATGTTGTGGAAGTGTTTGGGGAAGGCATGGTCTGGAGTTCTGTGGTGGCTAAAGGAGCAATCTGTCTGTCCATCCAGAAGTTTTATCATCTACTTCTGACCCTTTATATGTGAAGGGGAACTTGCATGTGTTCCATCAGGGTAGCAGAATACAAACTGCTGACCAGAGCAGTCATTATCAACATTGTTGTACACCTCCTGGTGACCAATTAAGTTGACATAACCAGTGTCTGCACTGATGCTACATCACTCTATGTTGCAAAAAGTATTATGCTGCTTCTCAAGGTGGTTTTGTCAGTGTAGTAGGAAGTTATATTGATGTAAGAAGCATTTCAGTGTGTATACCTCCATTGTTTTGTTGGCAAAAGCTGACTTTTGTTGAAATAACAGGGTAGTGTAGACCAGGTCTATATGTTTGAATACAGTTTAACTTGCATACACTGCAAATTTTCCACCAACAGCCAGGAGTAACATTGCCTTTTACCAGTTAGGCACTATGAGAACTGTTATGTCCTCTAAAATGTGAGAGGTCTGAAGTGATAGAAAAAACGTTTGTAATACTGCAATGATAAACAGCTTTGAATTTTTAGTATACCATTTCTTTCCATTTCACTTATCAGGCTATGTCCAGGGAGATTCTCTGATCTGAAGCAACCCTTTCACAACATATTGAAGCTCAGTTTGGAAAAATAATATTTTATGTCCTTGAAATTGCATGATTTTTTTCTGTGCTTCAGCACTGAGCTATTTAAGACAATAGGGATCCTCTGTATCTTGTCCTCTTCCAGAACCATCAACTAGTACTGTCTGCATTACCTCCACAGCGTGACCTCACTGCAGTTAAAACCTCATCCAATGGACTTTTGCAGACTGTTCCAAGAAGAAACATTTCTGTGTTGAGCATATGGTAGAAGTTGTGGCCAAGGCCAACAAACAGGTCCAGTGTCAAAGACAGAGGGAATTCCAGCTAGAGGAAAGGCATGGCAAGAAGAAGACTGGGACTGGGTGTATAGCTTGAGGATAGAGTTTCAGCACAGGAGCAGGCACCTGCCACACCATTCCTGGAACAGAAATGGCAACTAACGGAGAACAGAGCTCAGGAGAAAGAACAAGTTGTGCGTCCAGTATTAGTAAGGGCTGCAAGAGTACTGGCTCCTGCTGCATCACACACATCACAGCATGAGTCCTTTGAGCAGTACTCTGTGTTGCAATATAGCAACAGCTTGAAAACTATAATTGGGTGACCCATGAAATACGATTCCATGAGCAACTGGGCATAGCAACAGTCTTCTTCAGTACTCTATACTGATCCCCTTCCCTGTGGATGCCTCCAATCCTTCTCCTGGCAGCAAGTGTATGGCCAATGAGAAAAGAACAGACCAGACAGAAGAATGGGGGGACAGAGGACAGGCCATGGTAGGGGGTTTCAATCTTCTACATAATTCTACTTTTTGCATTTGCTCATGAGCTCTTTTGAAAGGTTCTATTAGTGATGTGTTAATGGCAGCCGGCCTGCCTGGCAATGAGTGAATGTTGTATGTTTCTAATGCACACTTAGAAATAAAGATTTTTATTTTATCAGGAATGTTTACTGCTATCACTGGAGCACATTGTACAATGTGTATTTCAAATAAAGGTAAACACATGATCAGAGACAATTAGGAAGTAGTAAGTAAACACTGTTGTTCAATGCAGTCAAGTACATAAATCGATACTTCTAATCACTTTCTTATATCGTCCCATGCTGCGACTCACCTTACCCCTTATTTCAAAAGTTGGTGTCTCATTCATAAGGACATTGCATGGCAATCAACTCCCTCCCACCATCAAAACCATAAACCTTCTTATCCTGAATAAATGAGCCTCAAGCCCACCCCTTAAAAGCAGGTTTATAAAGGTATTATTTCCCCTTCTTCTGTGCAAATTCATAATGTGGGAGCAAAAAGCATCCCTGACTTCTGTTGCCTGCTTGCATCCAGCTCCAGCTAGAGTAGGTGCACTTTGGAGTGCAGGGCACCCATGCAGTTGGCCATTGCTGTCATAGTCCCATTCAAGGAGAAATGACTCAACTCTGACTTCAGAGGTTATGAAGAGCACAAGGTGGCAAGGCACCCCTCATAGAATCTAAGGTCAGAAGGGACCAGTATGATCATCGAGTCTGACCTCCTGCACAATGCAGGCCACAGAACCTCACCCACCCACTCCTACAATAAACCTCTAACTTATGACCAAGTTATTAAAGTCCTTAAATCATGATTAAAAGACATTAAGGTACAGAGAATCCACCAGCAATTGAGTCAGGCTCCATGCTGCAGAAGATGGTGAAAAATCCCCAGAGCCACCCTTCAGGCCTGCTAGATTAGGGGATTCCTCTACTGGCAAAAGAAGCTGAGAGGAAAATCTGCCCCACCCTGGACAAGACTTGTGAGAACTTCCAGTCCTAGCACGTTTTGGGGTGAGCTTTGTTCTGGCCCATGGAATGCCCTTTCATTTCCAAAGGGCAGGAGGTGAGCCAATAAGTCTCTATCAGCCACACCTCAGGGAGTACCTTCTCCTCTGAAGCTGTAGGCATTGGAGGTGATGTTGAAGTGCTGTTGCCCTGTGGTCAGAAAAGTACAAGCCTGTCTCCCAAGTTGGTATCATGGTTTTTCTCCTGCTGCTCCTCCCATGGGGAGAAGCACTATGTTCTTGTTTGGAAGGGGGGAGGGGCAGGAATTTTCTCCTTCTGCTGTGATGAGCGTCCAAACTGTTTGCAACTCTCTCTCGTCCCATCCCTCAGAGACAGAGGTAGGGGTTTTAATGGTTTGGGGTAGGCTTTAATTGGATTCAGGTAATACTAATTACCTTGCAATAATCTCTCCCTTCCCTATAGGGATCAGTGCCTTTAATATTCTGGGGCTGACATACCTGCCCTCAAGTACACTTTTGTAGCCCTCCAGTCTATCTTTATCACAACAGCTAGTCAGAGTCATGGGGACAGCATTGATGACACTGCCATACAAAGGGCTCTGTAGACATACCAACAGGATGTCAATCTGCCAAGAGCATATTCAACAAGTCATCCAGCACCTCTTCAATTGGGATATGTTGCACTAGCCAAGGCAAAAGGAGGCACGCCTGGTCCCCTTCCGTAATGGTAGGGGACAGTAACTAGGTTTATGATAATGTCATTTGTTGGAAATAGTGTCCCAGCCAGTCTATGACTGTAGACTTCTGATTGGTGAAGAATCCTGGCATCATGCATTTTCACAGTGCAGCCTACATTGACATTCATAAACACTGCCTGTGGTCCATGACAGCCTTCATACATACTCCTCTACTTCTTGATGAGGGTAAACTATGGGCACATGAGTCTCATCAATGGCCCAAGAGCAGTTTGGAAACCCCACTCCCTCAAAGCAAGCAGTTTTCTCAAGAATATATTTTATACCAACCACCTGGGGTAAAATCACATACCTAATTAACCCCAGAAAACTCCACCCCAGAAAACTTCATTACGTCTTTACCTATCTGGGGAAGTTAAGAAATAGATTGACTGAGCCAGGCATATATCCAGAAGTCACCTACCACAGGACAGACCCAAGAAAGAAAGCAACAGAACGCCACTGGCCATCACCTACACCCCCCACCCCCCAGCTACAATGTCTCCAACACATGATTAAGGATCTACAACCTATCCTAGAAGATGATCCCTCACTCTCTCAAGCCTTGGGAGGCAGGCCAATCCTTGCTTACAGACAGCCCCCCAACCTGAAGCAAATATCAGCAACTGGCCACCATACAACAAGAACACTAACCCGTAATCTATTCCTGCAACAAACCCTGTTGCTCACTCTGCCTGCACATCAACTCCAGTGACACAATCACTGGTCCTAACTACATCAGCCACACCATCAGGAGCTCATTCACCTGCACATCTACTAATGTGATATATGCTATTATGTGTGCAGTTCTGGTCCCCCATGTTTAAAAAGGATGAATTCAAATTGGAACAGGTGCAGAGAAGGGCTACAAGGATGGTCTGTGGAGTGGAAGACCTGCCCTATGAGTGGAGACTCAAGAAGCTTGGCTTGTTTAGCCTAACCAAAAGAAGGTTGAGAGGGGATATGATTGCTCTCTATAAATACATCAGAGGGATTACTATCAGGGAGGGAGAGGAATTATTTGAGTACAGCTCCAATGTGGACACCAGAACAAATGGTTATAAACTGTCCATCAAGAAATTTAGGCTTGAAATTAGATACAGGTTTCTAACCATTAGAGGAGTAAAGTTCTGGAATAGCCTTCCAAGCAGAGTTGTGGGGGCAAAAACCATAACTGCTTTCAAATCTGAGCTTGATAAATTTATGGAGGGGATGGTATGATTAGCCTGTTTTGGAAATTGACTGATATTTGGCTACGTGTGGTGGATATACAGGTGGCCTAAGAGGGGAGAGTAGATGGGGTGGGTTCTGGGTTACTACAGAGAATTGTTTCTTGGGTAACTGGCTGTTGAGACTTGCCACGTGCAGGGTTTAACTGATCGCCATATTTGGGGTCGGGAAGGAATTTCCCCCAGGGCTGATTGGCCTGGGATCTGGGAGTTTTTCGCCTTCCTCTGTAGCATAGGGCATGGGTCACCTACCAGTGAATTCTCTGTATCTTAAAGTCCTTAAATCATGATTTAAGGAGGTAAATAACTCAGTCATAAGTTGGTGGCCTATTGTTGGAGTGGGTGGGTGAGGTCTTGAGGCCTGCATTTTGCAGGAGGTCAGACTAGATGATCATACTGGTCCCTTCTGACCTTAAAGTCTATGAGTCTATGTGCCAGCAATGCCCCTCTGCCATGTACATTGGCCAAACCAGATTGTCCTTATGCCAAAGAATAAATGGACACAAATCTGATATAAAAATGGTAACATCTATAAACCATTAGGAGAGCACTTCAGTCTCTCTGGACACACTGTAGCAGACTTGAAAGCTGCCATGCTTCAACAAAAAAACCCTCAAAAACAGTCTTGAAAGTGAAACTGCAAAGCTGGAACTTTGACACAATCAGACTGGTTCTGAATAGGGACTTGGAATGGCTCTCTCATTACAAAAAGTAATTGCCCCTATTCACACATTCACATCTTCTAATCAACTATTGTGAATGGGCCTCATCTACCCTAACTGAATTGACTTTGCACTTGCCCTCCCCATTGTAATGCTTCTTACTGTCACAAGTGTATATATACCTCCTAAATGTGGTTTCCATTTCATGTGTCTGATGAAGCAGGTTGCAGCTCACGAAAGCTTATTCCCATAGACATTTGTGAGTCTTCAAGGTGCCACAGGACTTTTATTGTTTTTTCCTTTACCCACAGCTGACTTTCCAGTTCCAGACTGGTTGGCAATGGATATGTGGCTGTCTGGGGTAGGAAGCTTCCAGATGGCAAGAGCAAGCCACCTCAGGCAATGGTGTAATCATACTTATGTCTTCACGCTAGAGGTAGGAGCACACATCTCACAAAACTCCAGAAATATAACGTTCTTCATGTTAAATTTCTGGACCCACTACTGGTCATCCCAATAATACATTATGATGTAATTGCAGCCCAGCACCAGTCTATGTAAGAGGCATCAGCATCATGAGCAGCATCAGCCAGTTTGAGTCTTCCATGCCTGGATATCTGTCCTTCACCTCTTTCTCGTTCTGCTTCATCATAAGCTCTTCAAGTGCCTTTGGTGGGTCAGAAAATGCCACCAAAATGTCCAGCACCACCTCATAGAAGTTCAGCCTGTTTCCTATCACAGGAATGAAAGCACAGTTATGGGAAGCTCTTCAAAAGATACCTCCTCCATGTTGCCTGCTCTAAGGGTTGGCAGCACACAAGCCAAAATGACTGCTTAGCAGGAAGTGTGTTGGCAGAGTGTTCAAGCTTCCTGTTACAAGCAATATAGGCAGTCAAGTTTTCCCTACAGTGCACCAAGATCAAAGAGCTAAATAGGTCACAGTTCAGGAAGATGCTACAGAAGCTGTGATATGACTAGTTTTACTAGGACTGCACTTCAATGTGGAGGCAAAAGCCTAAGGCTCGAGCCCAGGTTAGAAAATTCTTAATAGAGAGCAGCGATTGGCAACCCATGACATGCATGCCAAACTTGGCACTCGTGCCTATCTGAAGTGGCACGCAGCACTTCTCAGGCTCCCCCTCCTGGCCCTGCACCCCAGTGGGGCCTGGGGCCACAAGAGCGGCATGTGTGCCATGGCTTCTGCCCCTGTTGGCCATGCTTCCCCGCTGGGGACCACGGCCAGCAGGGTACAAGAACCCCGCTTGTGGGGGCAGGGGCAGCAGAGAGAAGGAGTTTTTGGCCATGGCCCCACACCTGCTGGCCTCTCCCGGCACCTGCTGAGGGTGAGGTGGGGAGGGCTGGCAAAGGTTGCCGACCCCTGATATAGAATCAGTGCAGATTTTCAAGTCCTTTACCAACCCAGATTCACCTGCTTTGAATCTCTCTAATTCTAGGCTATGTAGAAATATCCTGAAAAGTTGAAATAAACAAAGGATATACATTCAGATCCTCTTCCCAAACAAGTCTCCTGTTCTGAGATTTTTCCCTTGCTTTCTACAGAGTCATAAAATGACATGCATCCTCCCCAGACAGGGTTTCCCCCCCCCCAATTCAAAATTCCAGCCTTAGCCAAACAAGCTAACTCAATAAAATAATAATAATAATAAATATGCTCTGTGATTCAGGAGAAACTATTCATCTGTCCTGCTACCTCTGTCTCACTTCTGCAACAGAAGACAGGGTTTAGATAGTTATTGCAAAACTTGCCAATGCCTTGCACATTAAAATTCCATAGGCATATATACACTCAGAATGGAACTTCCTATAGGAAGATCTAAAAATACCATGCAGTAACGATACCCATAGAGTTTGAAGTATCCTTCAAAACTCTGAAGTTCCTTTGTGTTACAGAGCAACTAGGTAAATGCTCTGGCATTCATGTGCCTATCAGCAACTGCATATCTTGCCCCATATCTATGACTTTTGAATAATAATAATAAAAAAAGCCTGGAACAGAATAGTGCTAGGTCTGAGTCTCAACTCAGGCTTAAAAGGAAAGGCACACCTATGTATTACAATACAACACATTCTGTGTTTAGCATGTGATAATTTGGAAGTAAATCATACCATTATTTCATATGGTCTTTTCCCATACTTGTATTTTTCTTATTAAATGCCTCACATGTGTCCTGTTTACATAATTCTAAATTTTATTTTTGTAGACCCTACATCCTCTTCCATTTAAAGTAACTATACAGAGAACTGCACAAATGAGAAATGAAAATTCTCTGGCAAGATTACATAACATCTGCATACTACTTTTTTTTCTTTTTCTTTTTTTTTTTTTACTGCATCAGAGACTTTAATAATATTACATACCAGCTAAGCTGAAGTTAAAAAAAAAGTTCCCATCATTTCAAGGGAACATGTTTCCATATGTCTTTTATTCTTTTGGATCTCATACAGACTTTTATTACTTTCACAACTGTGGTTCAGGTCATTTCTCAAATAGGAATATATCTAGGCTGTTGAATGTGTTGTCAATGTAAATAAGAGGTAGGAAGAATCCTAGTCTGAAGAATTATAGAGCCATCATATTGACCTCACACTGTACAGCAGAATTGTGAAGACAGAATATGTTACCACTTCACCAGAAATTGCTTTGGCAGTGTGTTAAATAGAATAAATAGAAAATCTTTTCCTATGAATCCATTGCATCTTGCAAGCTTTAAAAGAACATAGGTTTGCTATGGGGTATGTTTATAATCCTCATATAAGATCAAAGTAGACTTCTCAATTGTTGTTTTTTTTTTAATCAGGGGACGGAGGCATTTTACTCCATATCTGCATTATAAATCCTCCTGAGTTGTCTCCTATTCGATTAATCATGTAAAGGATTATTGATATATATTAGAATTACCTCTCTTCTTTTTGAGGGAGTGAAATAAAAGAAATAAAACCTCTAAGTTCTTATTTTCAATATTTTCTTTTCTTCTACAAATATAATTTTTGAATAAAGTGCTACATTCACCTTCAGCTATTTAATTTACTGATAATTTTATCTTTTTTTACCAGGAAGTACAGTATTTATTCATGTAACATGACATGCCACAATATTATAATGATTATCCAGTTGCTTTATCTATGGTCATATTACCATCTGGTGAAAACTAGCCATCTCATTGCATGTGTACCATCTGGACCACCATCTATCTACATACTAATTATTGTACAGATGAGATTTTTGTTTCTACACAAATACCATATTGGCTGCACCTTTCACTGATTCCTTAATTTAAAAAAAAAATACAATGTAAAATAATGTAAAACAGAAACTTGGCATCTAAAATTAGTTTTAGATGCCACATTTTCCCATTCATTTTTTTCTAAGGGATTAGACAGAGGAATGCTAATATAAAACATTTACCAGTATTTTGCCTTGCACTTGAATGGGATCAGTATCATGTTCTTTAAATGGGATGGCATTTTTAGTTTAAAGTAGGGTGACCAGATATCCTGATTTTATAGGGACAGTCCTGATATTCAGAGATTTTTCTTTTATTAGTGATATTACACCTCAATCTCATCCCAATTTTTTCACACTTGCTATCTGGTCACCCTAATTTAAGGTATTCAAAAGTTCAGTAATACACTGTTTACTGCACTGGAAGTTCTATGTAAACACACTGGGCCAAATTCTTCTCAATTACACAGAGTAAATCTACAATAACTTCATTCTCTTCTATTAAATTACCTTGGTTTTACACCACTGTAGAATTTGGTGCACTTAATTATGGCTGTTGTGTGGGTTTGTCTGTATAATTATGAACCAAATTCTGGGTTTATTCAGATTTGGGCATAAAATGGGTGTGTATTTGGGCTCCAACACTGCAAAGCCTGCACATGAATAATTTTGCACATCTAAATAGTTCTATTTAGTTCAACAAACTTCTCAGGCATGCAAAGTTATTCACATGCACAAATGATTGCTTGGTCAGTGTCTAGCATTGCAATTCTTGTTGGCTCTGCCCAATGCAGAGAGCTACTCCACTTCAATGTGCACCAGAAAATAAACTATTATTGGAATACAAGTCATCTGTGCAGGGTAACTTGCTGACCCAGTTGCATCAAAATTTATGCATACTAGTACATATGGGTCACACCTCCTAATTCTTAGCATAATTCCCAAGTTTTGTGCACCTTCTTATGTGACTTTTTATGAAAAATATGTAACTGGATAATTAGCATACTTCCAGAGAAGGTTCATAGGTCTCTAAATTTCAAATCACAAATTTGTGTGCAGATTTGGTGCTAATGAAAGATGTTGGTTTGACTATTATTGCCATCTATTGGGCAACAGGGCCACACACATTGCTCTGCCAGGGGAAAAAAGGAACATTTCATCCTCCATGACCCATGAAGTTTTTGGCTTCTCTGCTGTTTCTGCCAATTAGTGCAAACCATGGTGGTGAGCTTCACATGGGAGCTGGAACTGAGAACAAAAAAAAAATTATTTTCATGTAGGGACCATCTATCTTCTATCAGCTACTAGCTGTGATCAAGTTTTGCTCCCTTCAGTTCTGGGTTAGAGACAGATGGGTCACCTACAGACAAGAGTAGGTAGCTCATGTGGGGCATAAGAATTCTTGGATTTAATTTCTGCTTCTGGGAGTAGAATATAGTCTCTGCATTAAAGCAGTGGATTCAGCCAAATACATAATGGACACATTCATTTGGAAAGGATGTGTGACAAAATAAATAAAACTAGCCAATATTATACTAGAAGCCTTTGTTCTAAACCCAACCTATCTGTTAGAATAGCTGTCTCCCTTTCGGTTAGGGATATGAAATCTATGTTTAACAAGTGCTGTGAAATGTTCAGAACTACACAGTACAAGAGCTTGGAGGAGAATTCATGCTTTTCTAGCTCCAAAACCAGTTCATCTTTCCCTAAGCTATGGTATATTCTTTGGAGAAGTGCCTCTTGTAATGCATGACATCTTATCAGGGGTTGGGGCAAGCATGGTCATCTACCAAATCCATGAGTGTCACATGAGATGCATGATATCTGGGGATTCTGAATGTTCCTCGTTGCTCATTTTACAGAGAACCTGTGGCTGTCTGCAATGCAGTCTCTTCATGAATATGAACATGTCAAAATAGAAAAGAAAGTTTGAGCTCTGTGCTCTCTCCTCTGGAGATGAATCTTCAGGCATATTCTCATGTGTAGCCTTGAGACAGGATTTAATCCTATCTGCTATACAAGGGTTGATACTTCAGACTATTCAGTGCCTGTGGAAGATTCTTCTATGCTTCAAAAACATAATTTTGATTGTTAGGTCGCAGCAACATTATTACAGAAAGACTCCTAAAAAAAAAACCCGTGAGTGTTTTAATGCACCCTTTATCATTTCTTTTCATTATAATTAAGAACTTAACCTACACATTTCATTTTGGCTGGGAATAACTTTGTTTTTGAAGACTAATACTATGAACCCAAGGTCTAGTAACTTATTTTGTAAATATATGTCTGATTGAGAAGTGTTAAATGAAATAGCTTTTATAAGATCATACATTTATAACATCACAACAAAACAAATAGCTAATTAGGGATTATATTCAATCTTTTTCCTCCTTTGGTGAACTAACATTTAAATAAAATTAGAACTTGGATAAAAATTAATAAATAACACAATAGGTAAAAGTGTATAAAACTGCTCCTTAAATTTAAAAGCTTAAACAATTAGAACAGCCCCTAGTGTAATGCTTCTTGCATGTAAATGACCCCCCTTTGGCAAGAAATCAATAAAATACAAAAATCTCTTAATTAGTTGGAATTTCTAACTATGTACCCTTTCTTTTTAGGTTTCCAATTATTATGAAGGTGGAATAAAGCCTAAAGAAATTAACTCAGCAGAAAATGTGATATGTAGCTCCTATGATGTCATTTAACTCTTAATTAATTTGCTGCCTCTTGGCATCAATAAAATCTTCTCTCATTCTCCCCAGATTGGACTATGCAAAGAGATCTCAATAAACCCAGTTTGCACATTCTTTCTGAAATCCCAACTCTTTCAGCTCTGTCACTTTGTCTACACTTGTTAAATTAAGTCGACTTAACGGAGCATTTACACTTAAAGTCGACTTAAGTCAACCTTGTTAAGTTGACTCAACAGAGCCTGCAGTGTAGCCATACCAGTCTACACTGGCTTTAAGTTGAATTAATAAGGTCGACCTAAGCTTTAAGTCGACCTTCAGAGGTGGTGTTATTAAGTCGACTTAACAAGCATGCAGTGTGGAGGCAGAGTTCTGTAGGTCGACTTAAGCATCCTTAGGTCAACCTAAAGCGCCAGTGTAGATGCACCCTATATTGGAGGGTGTACATATGGTATAGGCACACAGAAGCATAGTTCTGTTAATGAGTGTAAAAATATATCTATAATACATTTAAGGGCTATTTCATAACTTTTAAATGAGTGCTACATCAGTTTCAGAATCTTTCCATTTCCATTTTTTTTAAAAAACAAATAAGCCCACCCTGGTACTTTGTAGGCAGGCCCTTAGCTTGCAAACTTTCATGTTTGCTTGGGGTGCAATTTAGTAGGTAACTCCTTAAACTGAGTAGTGCATTCCCCCCCCCCTTCCACTTTTTTGAAATAAAAAAAAGTGATTATATTCATCTTCCCTAGTTCCTCAATAAGATACCCTAATCACTCACATACGTTACCAGAAATAGAATATAAAGTGGTACTGTAACCAGTATTCATCCTACTATGAAGATAATCTCAGAAAAGATACACACAGAGTCCTGTGGCACTTTTAAAGACTGAGAGATTTATATATCGCATGAGATTTCATGGGAGAAAATCCTACATCATCTTTGAAAGTGCCACAGCACTCTGTTTCTCTGCAATAGACTAACCCCGTTACTCCTTTGGAATCTAGAAAAGGTGCCATTATGGCTGGTGATTCAGTAAAGTTAAGAAGGGAGTAGGGGGCAATTAATAAAAATTTCAAAAGTGCCTCCAACCAGATTTGTAAAGGTATTTAGACAGTTATTCAGAGAGAAGCTTAGTGAGATTTTCAAATGGGCGTAGGTGCTTAACTCCCTTTGATAACAATAGGATACAGGCACCATAAGTGCCCAAGTATCTTTTAGAAGAGGGACTGGAGTTACTGAATCACTTAGGTGCTTTTGAAAATTATGCTCCATATTTAATCAGAGGCTATGTCTACAATTGTCAAAATAAGTCAACTTTGCTAAGTCAACTTAGCATGTCCACACTGTAAATTTAGGTCAACTTAAAGTCAATCTTGCCAAATTGACTTAGAGCGTCCACACTGGATGCCTAAGCCCATTTCTAGGGGCTAGGTGGACCTGGGAGTGGTCCATGGTGGGAGGGGGGGGCACCTCTTTAAAAGTACATAGGGGATGAGCAGGACAGGGACAAGGGCAGGGTATGGGAGTGGGGTGGGCAGGGCTGTGTTCTGCCCTGTGGGTGGGCATGCCAGGCTCTGGCTGTGCCAGGCACCCTGGCAGAGAGGTCAGTGGGGGAGCCCTGGAGACCCTTAAAGTAGACTTAGGGCTAAGCCATGTCTACACTGGCTTAAGTCGACTTTAAACTAGGTTTTATAAATCAACTTACAATTCCCTTAAGTCGACTTAAGCAGCAGGAAATTGTAGTGTAGACGCAGAGTAAATTAAGTTGACTTAAGCAGTCTTAAGTTGACTTAATTTACAAGTGTAGATGCACCCAGAGTGAGGGCTTGGTACTTTCCATTCTGCTTGAGCATAGGAAGAGATGAATGATGAGGCAGAAGTATAAATTTGTTAGCCTTTAAAAGTGCCACAAGACTCCTTGTTTGTTTTACAAGCACCAAAGACAATGTACACCCTGACATCCTCAAAGTGGTGGCTCTGAAATAGACCCATCAGATAAAGTATCAACAGAAAAAGAGCCAGCAGTCATTAAGGCTAATACAGACTTTAGTGGGGAAAGACTTGATTTATCTGAGCATCTAATCCCTGATCCTCTATTTGTGTGGTAAATCAAAATGTTCATGGATTCAAAAAACAAACAAACAAAAAGCAAAACAAACAAATCACAACTTTACAAGTTTGTAAAGCAAAAGAGGTCCATTACTATTTTGCCATTTACAAGTGATGTTGTGTTGGAGAAAATCACCACTGGTGATCCCACTAGAATGGTATTGGTAAGGGGACTAACAACACAACAGATTGATTTTTCTTTCAAGAGTGTGTGAACTAGAAAGACATAATTTTAATTTGATTTCCTTGAGAGAAGGGTAAAACAAAAATATCTTTATAAGGCTCAAGTCTAATCAATAGACTGTGCAGCCATTTTGTTACACTGTATATTGTGCAATTTTGTAATGCATGTTATTTATACATTAATTGTTACACCATATTTGTGGATTGTTTTACATTGATGAGGTGTTTATCCTCTCTCATGGGGGTTTGATACCGGTCCAGGTAACATTAAGGTTTGCAGAGACCTGTTTCATGCTATATATAGGGTATTTCTTGTTTATTTTGAATGAAATTTAGCAGAGAACTCAACTCTTTAAATTTCACCAAAAAAAACCCAAAACCATTTTGCACATAAGATAAAGTGCATGCCATCCCTCTGTATGTCTCTTACTATAGACACACAAATACATAGATGAAAATGCATACACTTGAGAAATTTCTGACTTTCATTTGAAAGGGGAAAATGTCACAAGTAAAGTGTGAACAGCGGCAACGATGGCAGAAAATGTAATAAAAGCTTCAGTAGGTTCTTCTAATACCCAGAGTTGATCATTAGACACAAGTTGTTAAAGTGAATGGAGCAAACTTCTAGATATGTCCAAATAAACAGTGCCAAACCTGTTTACCTGTATGTATTTTCTGCCAGTCAATAGTTTTCCTGGGGCCTGCATTCTATATATGTACCAGTGCTGAATCCATGCTTCAGCATAATATTGCTAAAGATGCCCTCTCCTGAATGATATACAAAAGTGAGGCCTTGACCATTTGGGGCTACCCTATATCACTTTTTATTTAATTTATTGGATTACATATGTTAACACAGTTGACATAGCTAAATTTTGACTTAGGCAATCATATTGTGGTTATTTAAATGTATTCTATGATTTCAAGAGCAGACAACATTCTTTGCTTTTTACACTGACCTGCTCATAAGTACATGTCAGGTATTAAAGGACTCTTAATCTAGTACACAAAAGCATAACAAGACCCAATAGCTGGAAACTAAATTCAGAAAAATTCAAACTGGAAATAAGATACAGATTTTTAATCATGAAAAATACTAGCTACTGGAACAGCTTACAAAGAGGTGAAGAACATGCTCCATTACTTGGAGCCTTTAAATTGAGACTGGATGTCTTTCTAAAATAACCATGCTTTATTTTTCAATCACAAGTTATTGGATTCATTTAAGAATCGCTGTGTGAAATACCATAATGTGTTATAAAGGAGGTCAGAGTACTTGTTCTTGTCAAACTCTTCTGGCTTTAAAATGTATACATTTGTGACACTATTCTGTGCTCTGTTAAACAACTTGTTGCATTTATTCCCAACAGTGCATGGAAGGGTGCATCTACATCCCTAATGTATACTACCCAGATATTGTAAATCTTAATTAATAAAATATCTCTAAAGTCATTTACTATCCACAGCTGAGGAACACTGCAGGTATAATACAGAATATTATTAATACTTTGATTCTTGCCGATAATACTTCATCTTGCTTCCTACCCTCAACTTAAAATGTATCACTGGCCATTTTTACTCCCTCTCCCTCTCTCTCTCTGTCTCTCTCTCTCTGTAATATTTTTAAATATCTTGTCTGGGTCACTTTTTTTCTCCCTGTTTCCCATATCCTACAAAATTATTTCTTACGTTTCCTTTTTAAAATGTAGTTCCCATGTATTCTGTAGCCATTCCTTGTTTCTCTCAGTTTTTTTTCTTGGATGGTATAGCCCAATCCTTCTCTTTTAAGAAACCATTTTAAAAAGTAAATGTACTTCTAACTTTTAAAATAATTTTAATGTTTTACAAATGGATACACACAACTATTGTCAGATTAAGTGCTGTGTGTGCTACAGTTCTCAGTGAAAAGAGTTATTTACCGCCACCTGTTCATAGTCCACTGTTAACTGTCGGCCAGTTAACCAGGTACTATTGATTCCTTCCTTATTGAGGCAACGAATTCTGAAATACAGCATAATCTTTTTGTTTGTGGGGCTTTTTAGCAATTAGTTTCCTTTTTTTTCCTTTAACCCCTCCCCTCCAGCCCAACATACTGATCTATAATTGTAATAGTCTAAACTAGTCAAAAATATACGTCTTATATTATTGGTTGTGTTTCCAGAAATAAAACTTTTTTTTTTAAATATATCAATATTTCTCAGAAGTTGTTTGGCAGATTCAATTACTGTGAAATTACAATCAAAGTCAGTTGTTTTCTTCCTGTAGCAGACAGCGTAAAAATTGCAATATGTACTCGTTACTGCTGACTAAAGAACTATAGAAATAATTTCCCAAGTACATATGACAGTGAACTCCAATGTTGACTTTGGTCAAATCCAGTTCTCACACTGGTATAAATCCAGGTCCGCCCTGTGGAGGGAGCGGGGCCCAGGGCCAATTGGCCGAAGTGGGGCTCCACCCCACCCCAGGAGCCAGCCCTGGGCCGGGAGCCGGCCCAGATCTCGGCCCCGGCAGCTGCCTGTGGAGGGGGAGGGGGGCAAGGGGAGCCGGCTCCAGCCCTGGAGGCTGAGGCTGCCTGTGGGTGGGAGCTGGGCCCGGGCTTGGAAGCCGAGGCCGCCTGCAGGGCGGGGGACGGAGCCGGCTCTGGTCCCAGAGGCCACCTGCAGGGGGGAGCCGGCCATGTGGGGCAGGCTGGCCCAGAGGCTGGGCCCCACGTGCTCCGCCCCTGGGCCTGCCTGCTTCGCCCTAGGGGCAGGGAGAGCCGGCCCAGGGGCCGGGCATAGCCCTCCCGGCCCACTCCGCTGCCTTCGGCTCACTGCCGAAGGCAGGAGGAGGGGCTATGGGGCCCACGTAACCGCAGGGCCCGGGGCGATCACCCCATTCATCTCCCCCAGGGACGGCCCTGTATAAACCTGTAGTTACCCCCATTAAGTGCAGTTATTCTATGTCTACATTACAGTCACCAAAATGGTATTTGTCCCTTTACCACAGTGAAGCAAGCAAAATAAACAAACAAACAACCCAGAAAATCACAGCACAGCCATTTATCACTAGGAGAAATTTCTAAGAATTAATAACAAACAGACATGTGAAAGATTCAAATAAATAAAACTACATCACAACTATATTAAATGGAAAAACCATATTAGCTTAATATTAAAAGACAGTCACTACAAGTTGAGAAATAAGAAAGATATGTGTTCCATCCACATTGAGAACTCATCTGCACTACATGTTTTATATGATACATTTGGTATAAAATCACACTTATTAAGCAACATGTTTAATGGAAAATTAGAATAAGATATCTGGAATGTGGTCATCTTACCACTGTTGTTGAAAAGTGAATTTTTGCAGTTCCTGACTTCTGATTACTTTAACTATGTGATCTTAACAGTGCACTAAACAAAGCCAGTATGTTAAAGAGAAATAGAAAACAAGACGAAAATACTCAGGCCCAATAATGTTAGTATTTGAAGTACATTTCTACGCTGAAGTGACTCATTTAAAAACTGATATTGATCTAACTGATTCAGTATAAAATTTTATCACTTCGTATATAAAAAGATGAGGTTTAGGTTCCTCTTTTATATTTGGTAAAGTAATTGGACTTAAAATTGACATATTGATACAGGAGTTGATTCTACCTCCCTTCTGCTGACTTATACTTTGGTCCATGATTTTTATGGACTATTCATTGAAGGAGGTTCTACTCAAGGTGATTAAGAATGGCAGAACCAGGATTTTTAAGTGACTCATAATTCCAGAATGTACCCAGTAAGTAAATTAGTTTAGATGGATGGATGGATGGATGGATGGATGGATGGATGGATGGATGGATACCTATGAAAACCTATATGAATAAGTAAATGTAGCAGCGCTTATAGGTTTGTAAATATTCTTAGTGAGGTCACTCCATCTAAAACGAGGACACATTTCTACACATCTCACATAGATGTCTTTTTAATACTTGTATTTTTATCAATGGACAATATGATAAATGGTTTATTAAACCCTGGATACCTGGAATTATGTTAGGAGATTTCCATGTAGAAGCTAAGACTACTCAATTGAGGGAAACTGGTGCAAAACAAGATGAAGGGGATCTGTGTTTATGTTAGCACAGCTCAATAGAGCAAGTCCTGGAGTGCATCTAATTTGCTTACTAATGATATTAGAGCAATAAAATTATATTTGTTCTTCAAAATGACTGGTTATGGGCTACTTCCACTACATCTGATCTGGATCACCAGTTTCAGCACAGCCTCCTTAGGTTGAAATTTGTTCACTCAAAATGGAGGTCTGCTCACTTGCTATTTAAAAAACAAAGGAAAGAGTTAACACCACCGACATCCAGATTCTGATAACTTAACTCCTGATGCATAGAACTTACTCCAGAAGTACTCCCTCTGAAGTCAATGGGATGACCCACGGAGTGACATAATTAGTTGGATAAGAGTAAAAGAATCTAGTCCTGGATACCTTGCTCATTGCAAAGTGTTTGCTCAGCTCTAGTGATAAGCATGTGAAAACAAGAGTAACAGTAGTCATTTCACTGTTCCTTCACTGGCTCATGTTTATGAATTGTACCAGACATAAGCCACTTGTCTTCATTTTCAAGGCCCTTCATGGCCTATCCCTACTCTGTCATCTCTCCTTCACTACTGAAATGTCTGCTTCTGCCTCCAGTCAGACAATCATGCCAGCTTCTATAGCTCACTTGTTAAATTTTCAAACACCTTTGCTCTTTCCTTTATATTACTCTTCACACTTGGGAGAGTGTCTCCATAAACATCTGCAAAGCTTCCTTTTTGTTCTTATTGAAATCCCACCTTACAAAGCTCTAATTTATTATGGTACCTACAATTACTTAAACTGCAAGCTTTGGGGTGCAGGGTCCATATTTCTGTTATATAAATATATATATATATATATATATATATATATATAGCACCTAATACGATGGGTTCCTGGTTCATGAGTAGGGTTTCCATGTCTCACATACAACAAAATCAGGACATCTGGAATGATCCTGAGTGCATAAAATTGGACAGCTGGAAGTATGTTTTGAAGACCCTTCCAGCTTTCCCAGGACAGTTACCTCCAAAAAGGGATGAATATGAGAAAGCCTGGAGAGATGGCAACCCCACCCATAATTGGGACCCCAGATACTATGATAATACATATAATAGTCTGAACTCCAGTCCAAACCAAACTTCAAAACACTGTCTATACTACTACTTTTGAAGTGTTATCATGAGCATCATAAGCCTGAGTCTTGATCTGAATGGGAATGCTGCTGCAGTGGGCAGTGTAGATGTATCCAGAGATATTTAAGAATTTATTGAAATTAGAAATGAATCAAACTAACAAAGGCAGGATGATGAGTCTCTGAAATATGTGGTTATCCTTAGCAGGACCTCAATCCTGCAGTTATTTCTCAGTCAAAGATTCTATTGACTTCACACAAGGGATTTTGGCCTAGGAAAGAAATGCAGCACAAGGCCCTGGGCAATGTTCTGGGGACAGATTCTTGGCCATTGCAAATCAGCATAAGTTAATTGAAATCAATGGAGCTACATTCACGTATACCAGCTGGTGATCTGGCCTCTAGTGTGTGTAGGGATGGTGGATGTGCTGGCATTTTTAGCTGATTGGCAGAAAGCAGTGTGTACTGCTATGGTTTTGATACCATATTTGGATAAACTATATTGCATCCTGAAACACACAAATTCCAACTGGCTGGCACAATGAACTATTATGCTTCTGGAGGTTGATGTGTGGATGTAGTAGCTATCAGGAATATTTTATTAATATTATGTGTCCAACTACGTGACTTTTATTGTGTTTGAGTACAAAGGGTTAATTCCAGAAGCCAACTGCTCATCCACAGGAAAGTGGACAAAAGCTTCAGACAGCCCCATTCACAGATAATTGAAAGAACAAGGTATGTGTCCTTCACTGTGAAGTTTCACACAGATGATGTCGAAAATGGAATAAAGACCTCCAACTTCTTCCCTTGAATTTGAGACTAAGGCCATGTACACACGATCACTTTATCGCGCATTAACAGTCATTACTGCACGATAACAGCAACAGCGTACATACGTGCAATAGGGCTCTTGCGCGTCAACAGCCCACTTGTAGGGCAATACAAAAACCACCTCGACGAGGGTGGTAGCAGTTAACGTGGAACGGCAGTTGCGCCTTTCCACTCGTGTGTACGCTTACCGCGCAGTGATTGGCCTCCGGAAGTGTCCCAGCATTCCAAAGTCGTCCTCTCTGGTCTTCTCCCCACCCGCTCTCTGTGGCCGTGACGAAACAGTCCCCGCCCTGTTTCGATTCCTGGGATTTTCAAATTTCTCCTCTGTTTCATTTCCTGTTCTCTTCCTCGTGGACTGGAGTGCAGCTCCGATCTTCACTAGCAATGGCAGCCCATCTTGAAAGACGCACACCCATTTGGAGCACGGCAGAGGTGCTGGACCTGATCAGCATGCGGGGAGAGTCTGCTGTGCAGGCGCAGCTATGCGGCAGCAGGCGAAATTTCGATACATATGGCATAATTTCTCGGGCTATGTCAGAGAGAGATTATGAGAGAGACACTGTGCAGTGCAGATCAAAGGTGAAGGAGTTAAAAATAACCTATCACTGAGAGAAGGAGGCAAACTGCCTTTCGGGATCAGTGCCTGCTACATGCAGCTACTACAAGGAAATCGAAGCCATCCTCAGTGGGGACCCCACAACCACTGCAAAGAGTCCTGTGGACACATCAGCCCCCCCTCATCCACTGAATGCCAGAGCCGAGCAGGATGAGGACGTGATCGATGAGGAGGAGTAGATGGAGGATGACCTGGAGGAGAGCGCAACAGCAGATAGCCAGGAGCTCTTCTGCACCCCCGCTGAGACATCCACCCAAGACATGAATTGCAGCGTGTCCTCTGAGGCAGCAGAGGGGGTTCAGGTAAGTTTCTCTTCCGTGCAGCTATGGCTCCTGCTAAAAAATCATTGTCCGGCGCGGGGGTGCTTGCTCTCTTGATCCCCGCTGTGCACGCTCTTTACTATGCATTCATTAGAAGTGCATCAACACAAGCAGTGATTGTCAAAAAATTATCTGTATTTAGGTCACTAAAGGTTTCCTTGATGTACCACCAGAGCCTTCTACTCAGGTTAGATGGGATAGCGTATGTATCTACGCTCCCGTATAAGGATACTCGGCCTCACCAGCTGCAAAGCACAGCACTAGGAACCATGGCAGCACACAAAGCAGAAGCATACGGTCCCAGCTGGCATCCGGTGGCATGTAGGATATGTATTCTCGTTGGCAGGGGCACTCTGAGGAGACAGATATCGGGTTCCATCTGTGTGCCCTGTGCAGAATGTTGGTCCCCAGTAAGATTTCTATTAGTACATACCTTGTCCGCTTCAGCAAAGCATAGGATGTTGACTGCCCTGTACCTTTCAGTGGAATGTGCTACTGGAAGGTTACATTGGTTATCTAGGCTATATGTTAACAATAGGTTTATTATTCTTTTTTTTAATTAGATTCGACCTTCACAAGGCCGGTGTCTACCCCAGCTGACAGCATGAGAAACATTCAGCGGAGTGCTCGAAGAAACAGGGAGGATATGTTTCAGGAGCTGATGAAAACAACAGAGGCATCTGCGAGGGAGAATCGAGCCTGGAGAGAGGAATCCCAACAGAGGAGGCAGAAACACAGGGACGAAATGATAAGCATCATGAAGGAGCAAACAGAACTGCTCAAGAGCATGATTGCTCTGCAGACCCAGGCGATTAATGTACGGGCTCCACTTCAGCCGTGTCTGCCTCCCACACCCCGTAGTTCTTCAAAGCATTTATTTGAAGGCCACCCATCCCCCGGTATACTGAAACATCCAGTCCCTCACAGAGCTACTTTTTAGAGACCCGCAGCTACACCCACCTGTAACCCCTTCAAAAACCCCCAACCACCCCCCCTCTTTTATCTTTTAATAAAAACAGTAACAAAAAAATTGAAGATTGGCTTTATTTGTACACAGTGAAAATCTTATAAGGTGCACTTGATGCGTCCTTGAAGTGAACTACGGGAGGGCATCATTGAAATGCTCCCTGAGTGCCTCCCTTATGCGAGCACTCCTCGCTGGGCCCCCCTAATATTCCTAGTCGCTAACTGTTCGTATGCTGCCTTGAGGCGCTGTGCCTCCATAGCCCCCCCTGGGGAAAACTTTTCTCCCCTATTTTCACAAATGTTATGAAGGACACAGCACGCCGCAATTACAGCAGGGACGTTGTCCTCGTCCAAGTCCAGCCTCCCATAAAAACAGCGCCAGTGCCCTTTTAAGCGGCCGAAGGCACACTCCACAGTCATTCTGCAGCGGCTCAATCGGTAATTGAACCTCTCTTGCTGCGATCCAGGTTCCTGGTGTACGGCTTCATGAGCCATGGCATCAGTGGGTATGCTGGGTCTCCGAGGATGACTATGGGCATCTCCACATCCCCCACAGTAATTTTTTGATCTGGGAAGAAGGTACCCCCTTGCAGCTTCCGGTATAGTCCAGTGTTTCTGAAAATGCAGGCATCATGCACCTTTCCCGACCACCCAGCATTGATGTCCATAAAACGCCCCTTGTGATCCACGAGTGCTTGCAGCACCATGGAGAAGTAGCCCTTCCTGTTTATGTACTCGGTCGCAAGATGGTCTGGAGCCAAAATCAGGATGTGTGTGCCATCTATGGCTGCCCCACAGTTAGGGAATCCCATGGCAGCAAAGCCGTCCAGAATCTCACGAACATTGCCCATCGTCACTGTCCTCCATAGCAGAACGCGATTGATGGCTTGGCACTCTTGTGAGAAGGCCAATCCAACGGTGGACCTCCCGACTCCAAACTGGTTTGCAACCGACCGGTAGCAGTCGGGAGTCACCATCTTCCAGACAGCAATCGCAACACACTTCTCCACGGTTAGGGCTGACCTTATGTTGGTGTCTTTACATCGCAGGGCAGGGGCCAACTCTGAACACAGTTCCAGAAAGGTTGCTTTCCGCATTCGAAAGTTCTGTACCCACTACTCCTCACCTCACAGCTACATAACAATGCGATCCCACCACTCTGTGCTCATCTCTCGCGACCAGAAACGGTGTTGCACTGTGTGCAGATGATCGGTGAAGGAGCTGAGCAATGTGGTGCTGTTGCTCTGCAGGTCATCGATCAGCCCCTGCTCCTTGGCGTCCTCGTCTGATTCGGAGCTCATTGCATACTGAGCAACCAGCTGAGATGTATTTAAAATGCTGAAGGCAACAGTGGAGATTAGAGCAGGATCCATGCTGTCGCAGTTGTGATTAGCACAAGTAGTGCGACGCTGCACTGTTGAAAATAGGCGCAAGTTGCTATTGGCAACGAGGAAGATGCAAGGGGAACACAGTGCACCGCGGGAAAATGAGAGTTTACCCATGGCACTTTGCGTTCCTTTCCTTCATCCCAGGATTCCAAGCGCCGATTGAGGGAAAATTGAACTGTGGGATAGGTGCCCAGAATTCATTGCGCTACACCGCGATATTGCAAAGAATTCTGTTGCGTTGCAAGGAGCGACGTGTGTACGCGCTCTCCCACAATAAAGGTCACATGTTTTTATAGCGCGATTGCCATGTTGAGCTTTAATCTGATCGTGTGTACATAGCCTAATATTTCAAAATTTACCTATAGCAGTCAGTGCTCATATGCTGCAGAGGGATCTTTCATATAGCACGGAAATAGTTCTGTACTCACCCAAAAACTACAAAATACCAAACAAAAGGTGATATTTATTGCTATCATATTGGGAATTTTTTACAGCAGACAGAGCCCAAAAGAAATGTAAGGGTCACAGTTTAAAAAACAGGCACCATGCAGAATACAAAACTTCATGAGTGTGGGCACAATTAACTCATTTACCTGTTTGCAGATATATATGTAATTTTTACATGTTTAATTAGTTATCTAGGCATTTGTCTATATACAACCTAATGATATATTTTGAGAAAATGCAGTTCTAAATGAGCATATTTGTTAATAGTCAAGTTCCAATTACTTTTCTATTAGATTTATTTAATCAGAAGTCCCTGTATTTCTCTCCCAGAATTTCACCAACACAGTGTAGGTTTCATTAAGAGGGACTCTATAACAATGAAGCCTATAAACTAAACACTAAGGCTATGTCTACACTCAGAAAGTTAAGCCAACTTTATTAAGTCGACTTTAAGTCAACCTTATTAAGTTGTCTTAGAGAGTCTACACTTGACAGCAGACACTAGCAGCAGCTCCCGGGTTATTAAGTCGACTTAAGGAACATCTTAAGTCGACTTAATAAAAGCCCAGTGTGGACAGGGAGTAAGTTAGGTCAACTCAGGACTCCTTATATCGACCTAACTCGTAAGTGTAGATGCACCCTAAGAAACCAGATTCTTCACCGTGTTACATTCATGCTACTCCATTTTCTCCAGTAGGTTTGAGTGTGTGAAAGCAGAATTTACACACACACGCTAAGAGAATAGTTAACACCTTTACAGTGTAGATATGACTGCAAAAACAAAGCTCACCATTGCACAACCACTAGCTAAACACTATAAACCATACGTTTCAACTCTTCTGTTGATATTGTGAAAATAATTATGACTGTGAGCTGTCAGAAAGATTCAGTGCTTCAATTATGTTCATCGCCAACTGACAACCTACCTAGGCAAACCCTTTTAAAGTACAAGCCTCCTACCACACTAATGAGCTATTAAAGAACAAAATATATAGCTCCCATGAGTAGGAGGCACAGCATCATAGTTTCACACTGTTATAAACAGTAAATCTTTACATATGCTTACTGGCAATGATGTGCCACAAATGTCAGTATAAAGTCTTGTTTTCTAACTTCATCCATAATATTCCTCTTCATTACATTTACAATGTGCACACTAAATCTACTGTATACATACAAGGAACATTTCTTGCACAGAGAATGAGATTCAGGGGTGTTGCTGGATAGCAAAAAGATCCAGGGCTGTGGCCCCCAGCCCACTCCCTGCTAACCCCCCCCAGGCCACACCCCGAGACCCCACCCCCAGCTAGGCCCCACCCGCTGGCCAAGCCACTAGGCCCCTCCCCCAGTTCACAACCCCCACCCCCCAACCCATGCTGGGTTGCAATACAACTCCTTCATACTCATCTGAATTAAGAGCTCTAACAGAAGCAATCTTTCTTAAAAAGTCAGACCATGTCAGAAGGATGTGCCTCCCTGTCTGACAAGGAACAACATTCCCCATCTCCTCCAGGTTCCTGTGGCTGAATATCAGGAGCCAGGGAACTCAGCAAACAGGAGTGGGAAGGA
>ML685767.1:24210587-24240061 GCA_007922175.1 Pelusios castaneus | reverse complement strand
CTGCAGGGTGATCCCCAGGCCACCCACCCTTCAAATGACCAGGTGGGGGGGAAGGTGACCAGTCCCCACCTGTCACCCTGGAGAAGGAGGAGGGACAATCCCAAACCTACAATTTGCTGCTGCTCTGGCTGGTCACCAACCCATGGGGCAGGGGATGATCCCCAGCCTGCTCCCCAGACCCACTGGACTGACCTGGGGATTGATCCCCTGCTCCCAGCACCCCCCTCCCCACACACACAGTACTTACTGGTGCTGTGTAGAAGAAGCTGCTCCTAAATAAAGCAGGGTGCAGAGGAGTCAGCTGCAGTGCTGTGTGGCTGAGCTGGTGCAGCAGGGGAGAGAGAATTTAAAGTTCCCTCTTCTCTCCCTGCTAGTGACTGAGCTACAGGTGCAGCAGGCTTGTTCCCAGCTTTGCTCTGCCTCCCCTGCAAACAGGCTGTCTGATCATGTGCCTGCTGGGGAAAATAGATCCGGGGCTCAGGCTAATCTACCCGGAGCCGACGCCCTGTGAGCCCAACGACAAGGACGTCTCTGATGAGATTTCACCTTCAGGGAGGAAGAAATTCACATTAGTGTTAAACAAAACAAACAAGGAGTCCTGTGGAACTTTTAAAGACTAACGAATTTATTTATCACATGAGCTTCTGTGGGAGAAAATCCCACTTTATCAGACACTTTGAACTTACAGAATGGGAAGAAAATAAATGCAGGGAAGTGTACGACATAGGTTTAGATCAGGCTGATCAAAGATTTCAATAGTGTCCTGATGAAGACCTTATCTCTGTTTTCAGTAAGCGATGTTTTGGAAAAAATACAATGCTGACCATGAAACCATGCCACAATCTCTGGCATATTGTGTGCAGCAACATAACCATTTGTCACAATGTCATATGCACTGTGGGGTCTCATTGAGGCGTCATGCCCTGAAAACCCATTTTTTCTGCCAAGAATGAGACACAATAGAACAGGGGTCTGTACTATTAAAGGAAAATTATTTTGTTTGTCAGGAATGTTGAGAGTTGGAACTTCACTCAAAAGAGCACTCCCATATTATCTCAGTACAGTTTGTCAAATGCACAGATAAACCTGTAAAACATAGATTTCAAAGTCATTATTTCTATAGCATTTCAAAACAATTTCTTGTGACATACTGCTTCCATATGTCCATAATATATACTGGATCTAAGAAACAGACTCCTCATGAAACAGAAGTCTAGATAAGTGTAAGGGTCAATCACCTGGTCACCAAATTAAAATATGATACCATGAGACATAAGACAGTACTTAGATATTAGTACCTGCTGAAAGCCAGTAATGTGTTTGTCAGGATCACAGCAGGGTATGGTCAGGCAGGCCTAATGGTCAGAGTCATGAGAGAGCCAGGCCTGGAGATCAGAACTGAGCTGAACAGGAGTCAAAAATCAGGACCATGAGATACCCAGGGATATAATAGAGAGCAGAGCTGATGATCAGAGCCAGGGATCAGGAGCCAAAAGCCAGCATCAACAGGCGAGCCAGAGATGTGGCTGGGAAGCAGAGCCAGAGATCAAAGCTAGGGATTACAAGCCGAATGCCAGACTCAGTGGATGAGCTGGACATGTGACTGAGAAGGGGAGCCAGGAGTTGGAGTTAGAGGTGTGAAGGATGGAGAAGAGCCAGAACTCAAGAGGGCACAAGAACGGACAGTGCAGGAGCAGGCACAGAAAGTAGGACCAAATGAAGCTGCAGTCCTGGATGCACCGAGTAGACATTGAGCTCTGGCTTCTTCTGGATCAAGTAGTAGCTAGCTGCACCCCTCCAAAAATCAGGAAGTGCACTAAATCAGGCATACTCTGCCATGATCAGCTGTGTCCGGTGTGTTGCTAGGAGACTGACCCTGCTACAGCTCGCTCCCTGGCAGCAATGGCACCTTCTAAAGTCCATAGGGCTCAGCTTTTCTGGGTTCTTCTGGTGAAAAGTGTGTGAGAGCTCTGGACCATGGACATTCCCTTCTGTTTCCCATAGCCTTTCTTACAGTACATAACTCTCCAGCTGGTAAAGTCAAAATCCTGGATTTTAAGCACATCCAAAGTCTTGGTCCTTATATTCTTTCTGACCTTGACTGACCATCCACAGAAGGGGGCAGTTGACTAGAGTGGGTAGGATAGGGATTTTCTCTGTGGCTTTAGAAGAGATACATGAAAACTGGTGATCTTTCAGGGATTCAGGCAAGTGAAATTGGAATGCTACCAGGCTGAGTTGCTCAGCAACCTCAAATAGACCCATATATTGATGGTCCAATTGAGTAAATGGGCAGGAGGATTTGGACATATAGCATACAGCCAGAGCTTATTACCCACTCTTGATGTCAGGTAAACTTGGCAGTGTTGGTCCGCATGGCATTTCTTTGATTTCTTGTTTGCTTCCAGATGTTCCATAAATTCTTGGTGAATTTGGTAAAGGTCCATTGCAGAAGGAACTTTTGAGTCTGCAGGTGTTACTAGCTAGAAACCAGGGTGGAAACTGTAATTGGTATGAAATGGACTGAGCCGGGTGGAAGGATAGATGGAGTTATTGTGAGCCAATTCAGCAGAAGGAAGGCATGAGTCAGTCATCTTGGTGATTATTAAGGAAGCACTGAAAGTATTGCTTGGGGATTTGATTTATCCTCTACATCTGCCTGTCATTCTTCAGGTGGAAGGCCGAGGAGTTCAATTCCTAGAAGATGGCAAATTTGGGAAATGAATTATGGTCCCCAATCAGACATTATTCTGGCTGGCAATCCATGGAGCAGAAAAGCCTGGTTTAGAAAAAGGCAGGCTGTCACCTGAGCAGTGGGGAGAGGGCAAAAATAAATAATAATGTGCCATCTTAAAGAAAAGTCCAGTGACCACCTGGGAATGGGGTAGTTCTACAACGAAGTCCAGTGAGGCTACAGACAGGGTTGACATGAGGTAAGCAGAGTCTGGAGTAGATCAAGTGGTTTAGTACATAGGCACTTTTTTCAACAGCACAGGTCAGAGGAGCTGATGTATCTTTTCATGTCACTGCTCACCCCTGGGCACTGAAAAGTTCATACCACTAAGTCATGAGTTTTACTTCAGCGACAATGACTGGCAACTGGCATGTCATGGCTTACACCAAACACTTTGAATCTGGGCTGACCTTGTGGATAATAAAGGCACTTCCCATGACATCCATGGTGCAAATGGAAATCTGAGCTGAATGAGGTGTCAGAGATATTGAGTGTTTGACAGATTTTGGCCACTTATGGGTCTTTTGGCAAGAGAGTCTGAAAAAAGTGCACCAAATCCTTGGCTGTTTTTCAACAAATAAAATTAGATGGCTACAACACAGTATTTCAGAGAGCTGTGTATAGATCAGCATTTTCTCCCTTGTGGGAAAGAGCATCTGCTTTTCTGTTTTGTGATCCAGGGCTGTAGGTAATATTGAAATCAAATGTAGTAAAGAAAAGTGACCAATAGATTTGCTGGTGATAAAGATGGGCCTGCTGAGGATATTCTAAGTTCTTTTCATATGTGAGGATCTAGACATGGAACCAAGCTCCCTTTAAAAGATGTGTTCATTCTTTCAAGTTTTTCTTGGATTGTGGCAATTCTTTGTCCCAGCTAACACATTTTTTCTCTGTGGGGTTAGTTCACATTGGCTATCCCTACACTTACCAAAGTTATTTCGAATTAGTTAATTTGAACTAACTAATTCAAACTAATTTTAGTTAACTAGTAAATTTTAGTTCGAACTAAGCAAGTGCTTATTGGCAGTTGCTTAGTTCAAATTGGTCAATTGCATTGAGTTCAATGTGCCAGTTAGTTCGAACTAAGCGCTTGTACCAGGATACAATGGGGCAAATGCTGAGCCCCCTGGCACAATGGAAGGGGTGCCCCCCTGCCACCATGGACCAGTCCCAGGTCCACCTACCCCCTAGAAGTCGACTTAAGCGTCTAGTGTGGATGCTCTAAGTCGATTTGGCAAGGTCCCCTTGAAGTCGACTTAATTTTATAGTGTAGAGATGCTACTGTAACCCATATGCCTGAAAAGGCTATCTCTGAGAGACCTGCTGAGGGTGGGCTACTGTTGCTGGGCAGA
The DNA here is from genome assembly GCA_007922175.1 of Pelusios castaneus. NCBI lineage: Eukaryota > Metazoa > Chordata > Testudines > Pelomedusidae > Pelusios > Pelusios castaneus. The sequence continues at coordinate 24,235,975 of ML685767.1, read as the reverse complement.
TTAGCTACCCACAACTAGAAACTTCCAGAAGCAGGGAGTGGTAGCATTTTTGAGCATGCTCCACAGTGTACCCTGCTGGTGTGATGTGATGTCAGTCAGATGACATGGGAGCAGCAGCCTGTGCAGACAGCAGGCTAGAGCTGCCTTGAAAGGAGACCATGTGCTCAGTTTTCTGGAGAGAAGCTGAGCCAGGAGTGAACAAGATGTTTTCTCCCTGCAATGGAGTCATTTGCCTCACAGTGCCTTACAGACATGCATATGGGACTGAGGGCTGGTTGCAAAGGAGAAGACAAAGCTGCATGGAATGCTACAGAGGATTCCAGCAAAGGAAGAAGAGGACAGCTATTTCTTGCCACTTAAGCCTCTACACTGGAACAGAGATTGTAGCTGAGAGTTGGGTGAACTCCACCTGGACTTTGGGACTCTTGGGTATCTTTCCTGCAGGGTTTTCTGTAGGGATTGTTCTTGGTTAATTGTATTTTGTTTTCTTAGGATAAGGTTTATTTAGTTAGTAGTTAATAAAGTTCATTGTTATGTTTGTTTTTAGTAGTATTTTAATGTGGGAGGGTAACTCTGAGCAATCTTTGCCGTGAGTCCCATACAGACTGGATCCTGGGTCTCCAGCTGCTTTCTCCATAGGAGTTGGGATTGAATTAAATGAATTTTAGCCCACCCAAAGGTTACACTATGTCAACTTAACAAAGTCAACTTAAAGTTGACTTTGTTAAGTCAATTTAGCAACGTCGACTTATTTGGCAAAGTGTGGACATAGTCTAAGAGAACCTTTTAAATGAAACACTGCTAAAAATATGCAAATCCAAACAAATGTGGAAACTATGATCATCTAATTTGACCTTCCCACTGATTCCTGTGTCAAGCCCATAACTTCTGATTGAGATAAAGCAAAACTTTTTGAAAAGTATCCAGTCTTGATGTAGACTTTAAGTGACGCAGAATAAGACATAATGAAAGTCGGTAGACATATGTGCCTCTGTTACTCAGCTACTTTTGGAAATATTACCCACTATCTTACTATGATTATAGTCTCTGGCTGTATTATAGCCTTCCTTAATTCAGGGAAAAAAGCTAATTTCCTCAGGTACTCCTTTGCTCCCTAGTCCGGGTCAGGAGATCTTCTTTCTCCATTCCTAAGAATCTCCCTAATGGAAATGTCACCTTCCTATTTAAATCTTTCCCTTATTGAGAGGGCACAGCTGTCAGATCTACATCCCAGGAGCTTGATATGTCGCTGATCCCATCTCTTCTTGCCAAGTCTGGGATTTCAGGCAGTCTTTAGAAAAGCCTCTTCTTCTCTGTCCTTTCTGGGCCACAAAGGGCCAGGACTTATGCATCCCATCACAGCCCTAAGTAACGTTAACATGCTAGTTGCAGAAATCATCCCAGTAAGTTTGAGTTATGTCCAATCATTCTTTCCAATATTTAGTATCTCTCCTACTTTTTATTGCTTGTTTCCTGGCTTTTTTAAGTGGATTCTGTAAGTTATATAGTAAGCCACATTGTCACCACCAAAGGAATTACTGAGAAGTTACATCTACTACATATATTTGCTAATACTAAATCGAATGCCCATTTGTTAAACTTCTAGTATTTCGAGATCTTCCTTTTTCAAATAAAATATTTTCGCATGCATAGGAACTGCCTTTCCTGTTCAGACCAGTGGTCTATGTACTTCAGCATCCTTTTCCCCAATAGTTATCAGTAATAAATATGTCTGAGGAAGATTTAAAAAATCTGTCTTCAGAGAATAGCATTTCCCTCTAGCATCAGGAAGTTAATGGTTAACCTATGCCTTGAACTATGAGGAAAACTAAATTTCAACTCTCATGAGGCACTATAATAGGCCAATCAAATCAAAGTATCTCATTTTTCGGCAAACCATTTCTCAAGAACTTAGCTGTCTCCAGGCTTGGTCAATGGCAGCCCAGTTAAGTGACTATGCTCCATGATTGGACAAGAAAGCCAGCAGATCATCATTTAAACCTTGTAGCAATAGCAACACAGACATTCCATGCGTGTGGCCGTGTCAGCCTTGTTTCCTGTGTCTGTTCTTGTATGAACCAGAGGCTATTTCTGCTCTATCACTAATCCCTACCTTACTCCATAGCCCTAGCTCCTGACTCTAATCATTGGTTTGTCTCCTAGCCATGATTCTGTTTCTGCCATTTTACTCCTCCCTGATCACTCAGCCTGCCTCCTGTTCTGACCATTAGTTCACACAAACTACACTAAAGGATGCAACTGCATTTTGGAACGTGGGGGGGGGGGGGGGGAGTTGGGTTTTTTAACTAAAAGAAAAAAAATGAAAATTTTTCATAAAGAAAACATTTTTCATAAAACATTATTTTGTGAGAATGCAATTTTCCATTAAAAACCATTTAGATGGATTTTTTTGATCAACACTAATCACATATTGTCAAACACTTACCAATGTGTTCATTTTATCAAGTGACAAGCTCTCCTCTTATTTATACTGAGATAATTACAAGAGTAATTCCATTCACATCACTGGAATTACTTCAGATTTATATACAAACCTAAAAGAGCACATATTCCTAAATAGGTCTGCGGTCAGCCCAGGAAGCTTGAAAATTGGTGATCTAAATTCTACCTTAACTTAAACCTATGAAACTGCAGAGAGAGGAAAAATTGTCCCTGTAAATTTAAAATTCCTCTCCTATGAGAGAAGAGACCCAATTCTCCCTTCAGATATTCATATAAAACTGTAATTGACTTTAATGGGAATTGCATAGATGCAGCTGAGGTCAAAATTGCCTTTAAGATTTAGATAAGCATTTTCCTTGTATATTTTGAAGCAAATCTTTTTAGTCTCTCACCTCTTTTCCAATATGTTCCTCATGTCACATGAGACATAAGAAATGGCTTTATGAATCCCAGAAATGTGTTTACATGTGGAAAACAATTTTTTACTGTGGGTGCTAAAAGAACTTAATATCCTTCTGGTGATGTTGTGAGGAATTGTTAGTGGAAATAAAAGAGTTTTATTTTTACAGCCAGGAACCTCTGGCAGCAATTCACAAGACTTTCTTGTTAGAATATGTCACTAGTAAAATCAGAATAGTTTCCAGTTTGCAGTGTTTTTTAAATGTTATTTAATTACTTGGACTATTTATTTATTTTTAATTGGTACTTTTTGCAGCAATTATGCTACCTAATTAATTGCACATCTGTTTCGTTTTACATCACATTTGATGAGTTACTGATTGCCCACTCCTTTCAGGTCACTCATGACTTTCCTAGTGAAACACATAAAAGAATAAGTACCCTAACCCGCCACAACAATAACTTGTAGTAATAAGGCAGTTGCAGACCTCAATATAAAAGATTCCTACCATTGCATCCATTGATCTAGCAGCGTGTGCTGCATATTAATGTTGTAAACTACTCCTATATTCCCTCATCCCCCATCAGTTCCACTATTTGAAAGAAGAAATAGTCAAAGAAGTGACCCCTTTTCTCTGGGCATGTAGAGTTAGAAAGTTGCTACTATGGTGGCTATGGTTACTGATCTTAGACAAATACTAAAAATCAAACCTCAGTTTTCCAAAAGCAGGAGGATTTACCACAGGAAAACTAAATAGTAGTCCTTAATTCCTCTTACTGGGCCATTGTATTTCTGCTCAACAGGCGGCTTTGAAAGCTTTTTTAACCTAAACTTCTTTCCAATAATTTATTTTTCTTGCAATCATTTCAATTTTTCCAAATGAAGGTCAGCATTGCATTGCAGAGAAGTTGGTAAGAAATTAGATTAGGACATTTATATTGGCCACATAAGTGAAAGTAGACTCTCTGGCTATGTCTACGCTTAGCAAAGTTAGTTTGAATTAGTTAATTTGAACTAACTAATTTGAACTAATTTTAGCATGGCCCCACTAGAATGCTAGTTCGAACTAAGCAGTTTAGTTCGAATTGGTCGGTTGCATTGACGTCAATGTGCCAGTTAGTTTGAACTAAGCATTTAGTTCGAACTAATATGGCCACATTGACTTAATTCGAACTAACTAGTTCGAATTAAGGGTTAGTTTGAAGTAAAACGAGGTTTTATGAATTTGAACTAACTTTTTCTTAATTCGACTTAAGGAACTGCTTAAGTCGAATTAAGAAAACTCAAGTGTAGACACAGAGTAAATTAAGTCAACTTAAGCCTGCTTAAGTCAACTTAATTTACAAGTGTATACGCACCCTCTGAGACTGATCTACTCTGAGGATACTTAATCAAGCAGAATAGATATTTGTTATAAAAATCAGGGAAGTCTTTAACATTAGCATGAAAAAGCTGTGAAAATAAAATGGCTCCATAATATTTTTTCCTTATTTTACAGGCACTTAATGGGAAGAATTAGGATAAGTGAGAAGAACTGGTGTTGTTCTTCACCCTCTTGGCACTATTTGAACCCTTGGCAAAGGGAAACTTCTTATTGGCATCAAATTAGAAGTAACATCTCCTATCTCACCTGCATTGGCACCCCTGAATCCAAATGTAGGGGCTGTGACAAAGAAGGATGTGGACCAATTTTGCTGATCCTCTATTAACATAAGATCTCTTGGTAGCATAAAATTAGAACAACGTAGGGGTTTCTCTAATTCATGCCAGGGACAGGCTAACTTAGAACTAGGGAGTTATAACAGGCTCCCTGATACTCTGTCCTTGTCCTGCATTGATTAGAGCTTTGATTCAAGTCAGAATCAAGTCCTGAGCCTTTATTTTTGTGTTTATCGAGCTGCTGCTAAAGGTTCAATATCAGGATACCTCTTAAACATGACTTTGACCTAACATGAGATATTAAGTGTTTCAATCAGCCTGCAATTATGCTGGTTTCAGAAAATCATAGTGTGTGCCCGCTTTTTAATCATTTTCAATTTTATTCCTATTTCTACAATTTTCTCTTAGAACTGGTGCCTACTGTCTACTCTGTCCTATGAGACATAGCACTTCTGCCTGCTGTATAATGAATGAATAAGGATATTTGCTGTTCAGCTATGAAAAAATTCCTGAGTGGTCAAAAATGGAACGAGACTTATTTGGCTTACAGAAAACAGGTTTAGAAGCATCTTACAATAAACTGACGTTGGGTGACTAGATGACTAGAAATTCCATCCCACCATCTGGTTGTAAGGTCCCCTGGGAATAGGATTGTACAGGTTGCAGCTGCAAGAGCATGGGATAGCTGGCTGCTGCTGCAGAGACCCAGCAGAAGAAAGTCAACTCCTTATTGGAGGATATGGCCAGGGAGCATCCTGAGCTTGTAGTTCTATATGCCTGTCACCTTGGGTGTAAGACTTAGCCAGAACCCAAAGGGAAGGTGATGACTCTGATCTGTGCCTGATGAACTAAGGCTAGCCCTGGGACTGGTTTTGGTCATGGTGACTATTGCTGATAAAGCTGAGTATTTGTTACTGTTACCAGTGTTGGAGTAATTTCTGGAAGAACTTCTGTCTCCCCAAAGGCAGTTGGAATTTGCAAAGGGGTAACCACACCACCCTGCCTATGCAATAATTCCTCCATCTATATTTGTGCATGTAGAAGCCAATCCAGAATCCCAATGAAATCAATCGAAATATTCAGATTAGCTTCAATGAAAATTGTTATGAGAGCATTCTATGTCATATACATAAAGTAGTTAATACAAAAAAATGACAATAGATGTCACTCGGGAATATGTAGCATAGCTCCTAAATTCTGTAGAACCACTAAAACTTGCATGTGCTGTGAATGGCTGCTTCGGTGTCATTCTTAACAAATTGGAACAAGCTGTTGAGGCAATACATTATTCTTGGGAGTTTAGTGCAGAATTCCCTTTGACAGAATACAGTGAGGGTGGTAGGGGAGCTAAAATCAACTAATAAATTGTTGGAGGCAAACAATGTGAGTAGCTCTAATCTAAATTGAAGGCCTGATTCCGCAAGATGTTGAGCTCCTATAAATTCTCTTCATTCCAAATGCTTACATACCTTTACCTTCTCTGGCTGACAAAGAGTTGTATCTTAACTACTTTCAAGTTCTCAGGAAGTCAGTCCAAAATCTGAGATTTCCTCTTCCTAGCAACCTGAATGGATCTGGAGTGTGAAGCATGAGTTGTTTGGAGAAGACACCAGGAAGTCAAGCTGTGTAGTTAGATAGGAATATTTAACTGTAATTGAATAGCTCAATAAAATGTTGCTTTCGTAAGGATGAAGTGTTTTCATATTAGAGAGTGAAACACTTTTGGCTACACATCATGGAAATTACATGGTCCTGTGAAGGGAATATTCCACCTCATTTCTGATATTTTAGTACTCCTAAGAATTAATATAACAAATCACAGCAGCCAAAATGTAAATATAGTGCAATGGTGGAGTGTAAAACAAAGCCTATTACTTCTATTCAGCATTTACTTCATGATTATGCCCATTAACCTGTCATGCTGGGTGCTGTCATGAACCACTGATCTAAGGTCATGATACTACAAATGATCACTGTCAAGAGCAACAGCTCACCACTATGTCTCTAAAATGAATGTAATATTCATTTTCAGTACACAGTGCACTTATTTTTTCCTGACACTCCTCCCCCGCCCTCCCAAGATGTCACATTCCTATGTGGTTATACAATCACTCTGACCTGAAGAAGAAACAACGATAAAAGTTACATTCTTTTAAAAATATTTATTTTTCCACCACTCACTTGAGTGGATTTCTCTGTCATCCCTTTGCACGCCAGTGAAATTAGGCTTCTACCCCTCCAGTATTTAATCTAAACTGCAGTATCACATTAGGCTTACACATACACCTCCCCATTCTCCCTTTCTGTTTATATTTTGTGCTGCTGTACAAGTGCTTCATCTTATTGTGGGCCAGTTCATTACAATGGGATCTAAGTGCAGAAAAATCCTTTGCATTCAGATATAATTTATTTACACTGAAGGAGCGAGGAACACCATGTCTGTAACTGTTCTAGCACCTGTAATCAACTAAAAGTGAGAAGGGGACCATTTCTATGATACCCAGCATGATATTTATGTTGCTTGAAGTATTAACTTATCTAGTTCTCTTAATGGCTGCTGAACAGCCACACGTGAAACCAGCCAATTTTATCCCAATTCCTTCTGCAGCCGTATTGTCAGGAAGAAGGGAATTAGTGGAGGCATTCATCCATGGAGACAGCATCTATCTTTGCACATCTGAGTAATCCCTACCACAGAGATCCTCAGGATCTCCATGGCTAGAATACTTTACTCTCTGGGCTTGTCTATACTGAAATTGCTGCATCAGTCTCCACAGATCAACACAACAGGATCGATTGAGTGGCCGCTGGAGACCCGCTCAATAGATCCCAGAAGTGCTCTCCATTCAACACAGTAACTCCATCCTTCAGAAAGAAGTAACACTGCATCAAAAGGAGAACATTTCCCTTTGGTGCAGCCCAGCGAAGATGCCGTGGAAAGGGAGGCTACGTAAGTCAATAGGAGATATGCATTCTACAGCACATAGCTTGCATGTCTCCCATCAACCCAGCATGGCAGTATAAATCAGACCTCTGTCAACAATCTCAAAGGACAATTTGTGAAAACAAAACAACCCTCTATTACAGCAATCTCATGGCACATTCCAGTTTCTTCACAAAATGAGGCCTTGTTGCTCCATGTCTCATATTTCAACCCTTTTCAGTGATGATCTTCCATGACTTTCAGGACTGTCACCATCTATTAATGTTACAATGAAATCAGAGTAATCTTGGCTGTAATCATTGCATTCAGCATTCTAATAACAAGATGGTGGAGCTGAAATTCTGACCTTATAAAGATATTTATATAGGATTTCTGATTATGACTATAGTTTTCATAACTGCTACCTTTTAAGTAATTATATTAACAATTAAATCTAATAATAAAATTATTTATCACCTAATATTTGGCACTGATTTTATTGTATTGTGCTGAGAAGGTTATTAATGGGTACTTTAAATGTATTAAGGCCAACATTTACAAATAGATAACACCACAGAAGATTAAACTCTCTTTCTCTATAGTTTCATAATAAGTTTCCCTTGTTGATAGCTCATGACTAATATAAACCAAAGAGGAGACAGATCAGGATCAAGATACTAATAGAGGAGTGCCATACTTGAGACATCTGCCATAAGCGCTACTGGCTTCTCTAAATCTGGACAAGTTACCGCAAATCTTTTTAACGAACCATTCCCAATAAACTGCATTATCTACTGTAGACTACTATGAGTTGTCATTGCCCTACAGTACTTTTCCCCACTGAGGAAGGAAAAGAAAGACAGTCCTGATTCTGCCTCCATATTACAGAATAAAATGTAAACAATAATGTTCATATTAAAATGACATCTTAAATTTAAGAAGTTTCATATTTTATCTATCCCATTAATACCTCCATCTATCAGTGATTAGAACTGGCCAGTGAGCTAATCAAGACTTATTTTTCAATTTTATATCAAGAATGGGGGCTACCCACATTGTCCTTACCTGTAGTTTTTCAAATAGCTGCTGGTTATAACTGGGAGGGAAGGCAGATTTTCTGGCGAACATGGAATGGGATGCCACAGGGTGTTGGGTTAAGATAAGGAACAATTTCTGACTGCATAGCTATTCAGCACAATCTTCTACATTCCAATCATTACATGCCTTATTACTAAATAAAAGTAAAAGTCAGGGGAGGGGGGCAGGCGGGAAGCACACATGCCACTGTCAAATAGTGTTGAGGATAGCCAAGATAACCCTGAAAGTTCTCCAAATCTGTGATGGTGACAGAGCTGTGGCTCAGAATGGTATCCTCCAAACCTACAAAGACTTCTCTGTGGGGTGTGAGTTCAGAATCTATATGGGATAGCAGGACAAGAAAATAAGGAGTATCTTTTCTTCCTAACGTGTGTTCTCCACCTGGCTAGTAACAATTTTAATTTGTTTTTGATGTCAAAAGAGAAGAGACCCTATTCCTGAATTAGCTGGATTCATTTTCCTTCCCCCATCAAATGTTTTTGATCTTTCAGGCCAAATCCACAGAAGGCATAAATCAGCATAGCTCCATAGAAGCAAATGATTTGCAGCTAAGGAGCTTGCTTTATTATTGTTTTTATTATTTACTATGGAGACCAGAACCCTCTTGTGCTAGGTCCTATGCACATGTGCAATGAGTGTCCCTGCCCAGTTTACAGTCTAAATAGACAAGACAGACAGAAGGGCAAACAGACAATACGTTGCTTAGCCCAAGGTTGGGCAGTAGGTCAGTGGCAGAACCAGGAATAGAAGCCAGTTCTCCTGACCCCCAGTCCACTGCCCCCTCAACTGATCCATGCTGCCTGTCTCATGCCTTTATCTTTTAAATTATCTTGAAAGGTTGGTGAGGAGCAGAGCTAAGTTTATGAGTGGAGAATGGCTCTTAACAAAAGGCCACAGGCCAAGAAATAGCAGTCTCATGAATTGAGAAACAAAATTGAAAAAATAAATACAAGGGGGAAAAAACTATTTTAGTTTTATGGGGAAAGTCTAGGGGAATTTCTGGTTTCATTTGAGCTTGTAATACAGCCAGTATAACATAGCACTGATTACATAGAATTGTTTGTATTCTCTGTGTGCATTGAGTAAGGATTTTTTTTTAAATTTCATATATAATATAGTTTTCTGAGGTAAATCCACAGAGTTAATGCATATATTTAACACAAACAAAAGAAAGAAAAAAACATTTCCCCTTCCGTTGAATAGTTTCTTTCCCACAGATATGCACTAATTTTTTCTAGCCAGCTAGCAATCATTTTCCCAGTTCAAGCCTCAATCATGGGGGAGGGGGAACAGAACATTATTATATATTATACATTCTCCTTTTAAATGTTGTGGTTAAAAAATCTGCCCTCTTGGGACTGTCAGGGTATAATGGAAGCAGATTTTCATTTCCATTTCAATATACTACTAACATCTTTGGTAAGAAATAAATTCTTAACATAAAGTAAAAAAAAAATAAAAATAAAATAAAATAAAAATTTGTGCATAGGCAATATTGCTTACAGTATTTATTTCATTTGATTACTAGTAAGGCTGCTTTAACGACAGGATGCCTGTCCATTCTTAATCAATTTTATCCAAAATCACTTTGGGGTAAGTAAAAATTTATTCTCTTTAAATAGATGATGAAGGGAGGCAAACAGGATGAAAGATGTCTCTGTGGTGAGGGCCCTAGCCTGGGATCTGGGAAGACTTGCATTCAAGTCCCTGCTCTACTATAGTCAACTTGTGTCACCTTGAGCAAGCCACTTACAGTAGGAGTTTCAAAAGCACCTAAGCACATTAGGTGCCTAACTCTAATTGACTTTGAAGAGAGTTAGGTGCCTAGCTCAGGTGCTTTTGAAAATCCCACCCTTAGAATCTCTGTGCCTCAGGCCCCGTCTCTAAAAGGGGAATAATAGCATTTTCCTACCACAGAGGGGTCATGAGCTAGAAATAGGACACAATCTTCTGGATTCAATCTAATAAACCATCTACTTGACCATCCTCTTTAGTCTAGGTTATAGTACCTTTACTTACAGAGTAGAACCTTAATCTACGACATAGACACACTGAAGTCCCTTAAATATCCTCACTGGTACATTCCTATATAGGCTGCCTCATCTTACAAAAAGATATCACAGCCTTATTATGACAATGTTTCACATACGTTGGTTGTTGTTTGAATTAGCCCTTATGGAAGCCTTATTTCCCCAGCCCACTGATAAAAGTTGAAAGTATGTAACAAAGCTCAGTCTCAAAAATGTCAGAGATAATGAAAAGGCAAAAAAAGGGGAGAAGTGGCCAGTGATTCGCATAAAGGTTATACATCCATTATTCCACTTCTTCTGACGTAGCAACCCAAGGTATCTGAAAATGGCATGCTACCACTACCACAATGTTAATAGTCTCTCCGTTGTCACTATGGAAAAAAAAATGCTTCTAGGACAACAGAGTAGTAATGCTGGCTAAGGCCTTGTACACACTGCAAAGTTATTGCGCGATAAAGCCCTTTATCGCGCAATAAGAAGCAGAGCGTACACACTGTACTTACAGTTTTTGCGCGTTAAGACCCTTCTTCTTTCGCAAAATGTAAACCACCAAAACGAGCGTGGTTGCTGCTAACGCGGAATAGCTATTGCGCGACAGCCCGTGTGTGTACGCTTCTCGCGCAATGTGAACATTCCGGAAATGGCCCACAATTCCAATCCCCTCCCTTCTGCACTTCCTCCTGTCCTCTATTGCCGTGACGTCATTTTTCCCGACCTCCCCTTCTGCCCCGCGAATTTTTGAATTCCCCACTCTCCCTTCTGCCTCGCTGTTCTGTGGTGCTGCTCCTGTGTGCTCTGTTCTCAATGTTTTCACGCCGCAGCAAACGAGCTCCAGCCTGGACAACAGCAGAGGTGATGGATTTGATAGGCATCTGGGGAGAGTCCGCCGTGCAGTCACAGTTACGTGGCAGCCGGAGGAATTTCGACATTTTCGGACAAATATCTCAGGCGATGACTGAAAAGGGGTACGAGAGAGACACTCTGCAATGCCGGGCCAAGGTCAAGGAGCTGCGGATAACGTTCCACAGAGCCAGAGAGGCCAACCGGCGCTCTGGCTCCGCGCCAGCAACGTGCCGGTATTACAAGGAGTTGGAGGCGATCCTGGGCGGAGATCCCACAACCACCCCGATCTCTACGGTGGACACTTCCGCGACAGCATCAGAAAATGAAAAGGCGGCAGAAGGCGACGATGCAGTCGTTGACGAGGAAGCAGAGGAGGAAGAGGACGAGGACGGAGACAACGGAGCCACTGAGCTGGGGAGCCAGGAGTTATTCGCCACCCCGCCGGATACAAGCTCCACGGATTCCTTTTCAACGCCTTCCCAGGAATCGGCAGATGGCACCTCTGGTAAGTTATGTTGGCAGTGCTCTCTATTCTATCAGCTACAGCTTAGCGTGTACAGGAAGATAACGCTTTGAGTTCTCCTTTTATGTGTCTTCTTTTCTGTGCGATAATGATGAGTCGTGGTGTTACTGGCATTACATAAAAAGCGCATCAATGCATGCCTCAATTGCCAAGTAGTCGTTCCCTCTCAAGTCACTGAACGCGTGCTCCAAATATCTCCAGAGTCTTCTCTTGAAATTAGATGGTAGAGCGAGCCTCTGCCCTCCACCATTCAGGGAGACTCTTCCTCTCAGGCTAGCAAGCATGGCTGCGGGAACCATTGCCGCGCACAATCCTGCAGCGTAAGGTCCCGGCTGGAAGTCAGCCACATGCAGGAGATGCATTCTCGCTTGCAGAGGCACTCTAAGCAGCGTGATATCTGCTTCTATTGCAGCCATCTCTGACACGGGTTCAGAACAAGCAGCGTCAAGAGTCAACTGTCCCGTGGACCAACTCACAGCAACACGTCCCAATCTTTGGGAAACTTGTTACTGCCCACAGTATGTCCTCCCTTGAGTAACCAAGGAATGTGTTGTGAGAACCTCCTTATTTGCACCTGAACGTGGCGAGAACAATAATGCCATTCAAACTTTTTCATATCTGCACAGGAACGACCTTCGATGGACAGTGTACAGCTGCTGCAGAGCGTCTGAGGAAGATAAGGCGCAGGCCACGCAGGAGCAAGGAAGATATATTTAAAGAGCTCATGCAAGCCCATGAGGCTTCTGCGAGGGAGACAAGGCAATGGAGGAGGCAGTGCAGGGAGGACAAGAGACAGAGCAGCGAGAGGAGGGAGAAGCAGAAGGATGCCCTAATAGGCATTCTGCACGAACAGACAAACCTCCTGAAGTCCATGGTCGGTCTGCTCCAGTCTCACCCCCCCCACCCTCAGCATCATCTTCCTTTCCCTCCATCCACGCAACATTCTCCCCCCAGACAGTTTTTAGACCACCATGGACACCCATGGTGTAATGTTACCTCAACACCTCCCCCAACGTATGTCGTAGAGTCCCGCACCTATACCCACCTTTAGTCAACCCTTCCCTCACTGCGAACCTTACATTATTGTTATATTAATAAAGGACAAGCAATGTTAAACTCAATGTGACTTTATTTGGTGTCATTTTGAATATGCCTTAAACGTTTGTTGTTATAGAAACACAGAACAGGAAAAAAAAATCAATGAACTAATTCTCATACAGTTAAAAAAAAATAGCAATTAAAAAGTAAAAGAGAGATAAAAAGGTACACTTTTAGTCCGCAGTACCAAAATGATTCTTTAGCGCCTCCCTTATGCGCACAGCCCTTAGCTGAGCCCCCCGGATACCCCTGGTGTCCGGTTGCTGGTAGGCATATTCTAGGCGTTGTGCCTCCATGGACCACGAGCTATTAAATCTCTCCCCCCTGTTTTCACAAATATTGTGAAGAACACAACACGCAGAAATGACTGTAGGTATGTTGTCCTCATTTAGATCAAGCCTGCCATACAGCGATCTCCAACGTGCTTTTAAACGGCCAAAGGCACACTCAACAACCATTCGACACCTGCTTAGACGGTAATTGAAGCGCTCCTTGGCAGGGTCCAACTTCCCGGTGAAAGGCTTCATAAGCCATGGCATCAGTGGGTAGGCGGGGTCCCCAAGGATAACTACTGGCATCTCAACACCCTCCACTGTTAGTTTCTCGTCGGGAAAAAAGGTGCCCGCCTGTAGCCTCCTGAACAGTCCAGAGTTTCTGAAGATGCGTGCATCGTGCACCTTTCCAGACCAACCTGCATTTATGTCCGTGAAGCGACCACGATGGTCCACCAGTGCCTGAAGAACCATGGAGAAGTATCCCTTACGATTTATGTACTCGGAGGCGAGATGGTCGGGGGCGAGAATAGGGATGTGAGTTCCATCTATTGCACCACCACAGTTCGGGAAGCCCAACTCCTTAAATCCATCGATGATGTCCCTCACGTTCCCCAGTGTCACCGTCCTCCTTAGCAAAAGACGGTTGATGGCTCTGCACACTTGTGACAGAGCTACTCCAACGGTCGAACGTCCGACCCCGAACTGGTTTGCGACCGAGCGGTAGCAGTCCGGGGTTGCAAGTTTCCATAGGGCAATAGCCACACGCTTCTCCACGGAGATGGCGGATCTCATCCTCGTGTCCTTGCGCAGCAGGTCCGGGGCAAGCTCCTGGCAGAGTTCCATAAATGTGGCTTTCCGCATTCTAAAGTTCTGTAGCCACTGCTCATCATCCCACAGCTGAAGAACGATTCGGTCCCACCAATCTGTACTCGTCTGCCGGGACCAAACACGGCGGTTCAGGCTGTGCAGCTGGTCTGCAAAACTGATGAGAATATCAGTTCTGTTCTCAAGGCTGTCAGTATCCGAAATAGAGTCATCCGAGTCCTGCTCTGAATCAGAGTCAAAGGCGTACCGCATCAGAATCTGGGCTGTGTTTACAATGCTGAACGCAGCATTCAAGATCACAGCAGAATCCATGTTGATTATTAAAAGGCAGTTCCGGAAACCGGTTGCTTCAATTTGAAATTCGCGCTCGTTGCTATCGGCAACTGCTGGGTAGCGTCAGTAGCATAATGCACCACGGGAAATGATATTGGGGACTGTGGGATAGGTACCCACAATTCAGTTTGTTTTTCTGGAGGACTGCGAAAAGAAGGGGGGGGCTTTGTTCCGTTAGAGCCAGCCGAGTGTGTACGCGATCTCGCGCAACAACAGCCACGGGACATTTAAGGCGCAACAGGATTATTGCACGGTAAGAATGGTAGTGTGTACATAGCCTAAGAAAACCAGTTGAGAATTCAGAACAGTTTAAGGACTGGAGTGGGAACTGAAATCAGATTTTGGAAATAGGGAAGTTGCTTTAGTAAAAAACAGAAAAGCATTTGTTTACTGATTCTGAAAATTTACTGCACAGACGAAACCTATGAACAGGAAAACAAGCAAAAAGAACAAAAGCATATAAGTCACGTTCGGTTTCTGCTAGTCAGGAAATGTCCCTTTAACCGGTCCTGAGCTACATGATGTGCAAAGCCAAAGACAGAATCATTCAGGCATGGATGAGCCTACGAATTATATGCAAGGACCATTTTCACTACCTGCCACCCAAGTACCAAAAGAAAACATAATAATGGCACCATGAGACATTACTGTTGAAACATTATAAACAGAATCACTGATTCAATTTCTTTTAGCTATAAGAAAAGGAAATGAATTAGCTGAGCCCACAAGTAGAAGATACTATATCTCTGAGACTTAATTTCCCTGATAATTAGTTAACTTTTTATTTATTAGGCACCCAACATATAGAAATGGGGCCTGTACATGTGAACAGAAAAGAAACACTATTACTGGTAAACACAAAAATAGAGTGCACATTGATAGTTCAACCTCTAGGTGACAAAGATGACAGATAACAGTGCTGAGAACTATATCAGAGAATAAAGGTAAAACCTTTCTGGTTAGCCAAAGATCAAAGACTTTTCATCATCACATTCAAGAGCCTTATAGATCTAGTAATAGGAGTCCCACAAATCACAAGCCATAGTGGTGAAAGAGTACATACTATCTGATTTGAGAGAATAGTCACACATCCCCACTGAAGCCTCAAGGGGCTTTAGTTTACTTATCAGCATCAGTTATTGTATGTCTTGTTTGAAGTGGTCTAGCTTTCATCTGGACTCTTAGCTCAGGCAGGCACAGGGGAAGAGAAGAGGGTATACACTGAAAGGAAACAGAGCTGAGTATCATACATACTAATGGTAATCCAGGCCAAAATGATTCAACTCATACAGCTGTTACCCCCATGCCTCAGTTTACCCGACTGTTTCTATTACATTTATTAAGAATTACTAAATGGAGGTAATTTTAATGTGGTGTGCTCACTTAATGGCCTAAACCTTAGGAAAATACGACTACAGCCCATCGATCAAGAACAGACATAGAGCAGGAAATTCTTCCAAAACAAATCTTACCATTTATTTGATAAGCGTCAATACAATGAAATTGCAATATTGAGCATATTTTGGCATAAATTAAATAAGCGGAGAGTCAAATGACCATTAAGCAGTCAAATAGAATGTTGCAGCTCTGCTGAACCACTTTATCATATGAGCATTCAAATACATAATACCAATATTTATCAATGAAAACTTACACTCTATACCTTATAATGACTAAAAGTCCTAATCTCCTATGTCATTCAGCAAATGGTGATCAGTCATTTGCTAGATGGATTGTAGATGAGACCTTTTCACTTAAGCCGCATTCACTCAGCTTTATTAACACGCAAGCTCCACAAGTGCAACCTCTGTCATACTTACAAACCCTTAAAATTGCTTCTGACTCGTCTTAATGGCTCCTTTTCTGTTCTGTCATTTAGGCAAAGGTAGCCAGAATTTGGGCAATATAAGTTGGAACTGAGTTAGCCGAGACAAAAGAGTCTTGTGGCACTTTTAAAGACTAACAGATTTATTAATCGCATGATCTTTCGTGGGAGAAAATCCCACTTCGTCAGACGCTTTGAAGATAGGAAAGTTACAGAGTGGGAGGAAATTAAATGCAGGGGAGTGTATGACATAGCATCAGGTCAGGCTGTAACAGCAAATCAAAGTAGGTGTTTGTGGGGATTTATTCAGCATACGCAGATATGCTGACGCTGTAATAGATTTATTCAGCATACACAGACATGATGACACTGTAATTGGAAGATCACAGCCAGGTCGGACAAGGATACTTCAGGCTGCAATGGCATACTGCCACATACTTTCACACCAGCCTTGGCGTTTCAGTGTCTGGATTTCTGTGAGAATTTACTGATAGTGAGGAGTAAGAAGAGCAGTAAACACAATTATAAATCTAGGGGTTATCTAACCAATGGCTTACAGGTTTGTTTTATATAATTATATATGCACCAATTAACTGCCTTGTCATAGTTGGTGGTGGGACTATGGAAATGTATAAAAATCTTTACTTATGTATCAATAAACGTTCTTGCTGCAATCATATTGGTTGTTTATGCTTGATCCAGGCCCGCCACGGTCTCGACAGGTGTTAGGATTCAAAACACTGGGGAACAGCACATAGAGGAGGGGGGAGGTCAATTCACTTGATGTAATGCGAGAAAAATCCATAGTCCCTGTTTAACCCCAAGGCAACTGAGTCAAATTTGCATATAAGTTCGAGTTCTGCAGACTCTCTTTGAACCTGTGATTTGTTATTCATCTGTTTCAACACAGCTATTAACAAGTCGTTAAGGGAGTGAGCAGGGAGGTTGAAGTGTTCCCCTACAGGTTTTTCAGTATTTTCAATACTGGGTCTCCGAGGATGACTATGGGCATCTCCACCTCCCCCACTGTAATTTTTTGATCAGGGAAAAAGGTACCCCCTTGCAGCTTCCGGTACAGACCAGTGTTCCTGAAAATGCAGGCATCATGCACCTTTCCCAACCACCCAGCATTGATGTCCGTAAAATGCCCCTTATGATCCACAAGTGCTTGCAGCACCATGGAGAAGTAGCCCTTCCTGTTTATATACTCGGTCGCGAGATGGTCTGGAGCCAAAATTGGGATGTGTGTGCCGTCTATTGCTCCCCCGCAGTTAGGGAATCCCATGGCAGCAAAGCCGTCCACAATCTCACGAACATTGCCCAACGTCACCGTCCTCCGTAGCAGAACGCGATTGATGGCTTGGCACACTTGTGAGAGGGCTAATCCGACAGTGGACCTCCCGAGTCCAAACAGGTTTGCAACCGACCGGTAGCAGTCAGGAGTCGCCATCTTCCAGACAGCAATCGCAACACGCTTCTCCACAGTTAGGGTTGACCTCATATTGGTGTCTTTCCGTCGCAAGGCAGGGGCCAACTCTGAACACAGTTCCAGAAATGTTGCCTTCCGCATTCGAAAGTTCTGTATCCACTGCTCGTCATCCCACAGCTGCATAAGAATGCGATCCCACCACTCGGTGCTCGTCTCTCTCGACCAGAAATGGCGTTGCACCGTGTGCAGATGATCGGTGAAGGAGCTGAGCAATGCGGTGCTGTTGCTCTGCATGGCATCGATCAGCCCCTGCTCCTCGGTGTCCTCGTCTGACTTGGAGCTCATTGCGTACCGAGCAACAAGCCGGGATGTATTCAGAATGGCGACAGTGGAGATCAGAGCAGGATCCATGCTGTCGCTGTTGTGATTGCTTGCAAGTGGTGCGGTGCATCACTGCACTGTTGAAAATAGGCTCGAGTTGCTATTGGAAACGAGGAAGACGCTAGGGGAACACAAAACACCACGGGAAACTGAGAGTTTACCCATGGCGCTTTGCGTTCCTTTCCTTCATCCCATGATTCATAGCGCCGATTCAGGGAAAATGGAATGATGGGACAGGTGCCCAGAAGTCATTGCGCTCAACCGCGATAATGCAAGGGATTTTGTTGCGTTGCAAGGAGTGACGTGTGTATGCGTTATCCCGCAATAAAGGTCACGTGACTTTTATAGCGCGATTGCCATGTTGCGCTTTAATCTGATCGTGTGTACATAGCCTTAGATATCTTGGGGTAAAAATCTCTGGTCACACAGCAATGTGTAATAGGATAGACAATGAATCCAAAGGAAACTACAAGTAAATGTTAAATTTTCAAACTTCCCAATCATATGTATATTTTACATGTGTAAATGCAGATGTCTGAGGATACAAACAGTTGTGAGTGAAGAATTCACAGGTGCAGTTTAGGAGCTCTTTAGAAAATGTGTCCTTCAGGCGCCAATGAACAGATTTCAGCTCTCTGAACCTTTGCTAGCCAGTTCTGACATACGTTAGAGCAGCTAGAGACTTGTTCTTGCTTACACTACTACCAAAAAAGCAAGTTAAGGACCTCCTCCCAATGGAGAACAGGTATAATGAGACTCCACTCCAATATGGCTCCTCTCCAGTCTGCCCTGCACACCCCTAGGCTGAGGACAAATAGGCAGCTGGTGCAGGAAGTGTCTACATTTGCATCTGCCAGCTTTATGTTGTGGAACATTCTCTTATACAAAGGGAATTCTCTGCTGACCATTTCTAGCTAGAATATAGCCTCTTACAACACCTGAATCAAGCCGTTAGTACTTACAGATATACACCAATGATGAGAACAGAAATTCCTCCTCTTCATTTTAAAGGAGATCTGAACACAGCTAAGGGAGACTAGAAAAAAAAGATGCTGTAGAAAAGAAAATTATACTCAATGCTCACAAGCCAAGTAAACTATAGATAATAGGAAAGAAAGTACTAAAGTCACTGGGGAAGTGAAAGGTAAAACTCCAATAAAATGCTGATGAGAGAAGCTACAAACACTGAAGAATACAGCAAGTCTAAATAGATCAGAAAAAGAGCAGTTATTGCAGTGATGCGTCAAAGACTACAGCAAATAAAATAAACAACAAGGTTAGTTTTTTTTAAAGCACCAAGGAGGAAAACATGATCCCTAAAATCATCCAAGTTCCCTTTACATTTCAGCTGATTTTTTAATCTTATTATATAAAGCCCTTTAGTGCCTTTTCAGTGACTCTTACCCATCCTGGTGAGCTTTTTAATTTGTTTAATTCATTAATTAGCATGCATACTCTGTATCATGGAGGGAGAGAGAGATTATGCTTTCCCAATAGTGGGAGCAAAATCTGAGTCTGCCTGTTTAGCAGGAACATAGACCTTCCCCAGCCCCTGGAACCCCTGCTGTGAAGTGTGGCAATGTGACCCTGGTACTTAAAGTCACACGTCTCTTTTCTCTTCTGTTTTTATGCTTCAGAAATTTCCCAATAATCTCCTAGGGAGCAGCAAAAAGGGTAAAAGAAAACCTTCAAGCATAGTGCATCATTACCAGACAACACATTTTTTTACTTTTCTTTGAAAAGCAAGTTTCAGAAATCACTTACAGACTTCATTCTCCCTGCAGAGGCCATTCAGCAGGTAAAATGCAACTTGAATCCAACAGAAAATCTGCACCAGAATCCTTTAAATGTCAAACAACAGTTAAAATGTTCTATGACTAAGATTTTAATTTTCTTAATGTCAAAGTTCTTCTGTAGGAGAGGTTTAGATATAGTTATTTGATATCTACCACAGCTATTAGAGAGATGGTCCTTCATTTAAAAAATAATAGAACTCAGACTGAACTAGTCTACAATTCAGGACAAAATTCCCTCCACCTGATGTAGAGAGAAATAACCGTTCAAGTGAAAAGTCATGAATATTAGTAGGGCTAGGTTTAAAATTTATTCTTAGACTCTCTATGTGTGAGAGCTTCTTTTAGTAGTTTGATGTTAGGCCATATACATGGTATGTCTTTTTTAAAACACTGATTTAGAGACTACTTTAGGCCTATTTATTACAATCTCAATACTACGTTTTGTCCCCGGTCTAGTAAATCCTGGTAGCAATCACAAACGTGAGCCCATGGCTTCCTTTTAAATATTTCTTGTTTATATTTCCTTCTTAGGAAACACTGCCATTCCCAAGTTCCTTGGGGATCTCTGAGAGATGGCACTTAGGGCAGAAAGCAGTATATTTTATATTACCTATATAAAGGGATTAGTATAATGAAAGCATACTTCTATATGTCTATAAGGATAGTCTCCTAATCCTTTATTATTGTTTTTCTTTTCCCCAGCTTTCCATCCAGGTCAACTCTGGAAACCGTATACTTGCCAACACCATCAGGTAGTGTAAAAGAAACCAATGAAACAGAAGCAGTAACATTAGTAAAATTAGAACCAGTGGCAGCTGCTATATATACTGTGCACCTGACCCAATTCTGAGGGCACTGCAGCATATGCATAGCATGTGCTTTTTGTCATCAGCTCAGAGCAGAACACAATCAGCCATGCAACCTAATCTACCTTTGTTGGAATGAAAGAGGAGTTTACATGACAGAAATGCCCATAGATGTCAGACTCAGTTTACCAAAGAGTCAGAAACTCACAATGATTTATTTTAGCAAAAAAAAAAAAAAAAAAAAATCCACTCTGTATCCAAACTTTCCTCATTTCATGTATTCTCTATTTCTGTATATTAAAATGTTATACTGTATATATATACTGTATTTCTGTATATTAAAACCATGCAGCAGTGTTGCTGTTAACATTTTTGACAAGTTGAAACGCTAAAATGTCCCAGATACATCTCTGAAAATAGGAGGAACAAGGAAGAGATATGGCTGAACATCTGAACCAGATAGCACATGTATATTGCTTCTTCTCTTTCCCTGTGAAATGCTGAAACAATTAGTATTTCCCCCACACTACAAAAAGAAAAATGCTGGATAAACAGCTAATTAATATAAGAGTGAAGCAACTGTCTACCATAATAGAAGTTGGTCCCATAAAAGGTATCACCCATCTTGTCTCTTTACCATATTAGGCAAACACTACATTGGCCAGTGCAGAACCATACCCATTGGTCAATGTTGGATGCTGAGAAGGGAATTTGTAAAAGGGAAAGGCAGTGACTTCTCTTCCTCCCATTAAATTCAGTGAGATTTTTGCAAGCAATTTAAATAGGAGCATTAGTAAGTCCTTTATTTTTGTCCAGTTGATTCAGTTCTAACTCATTGCCATATGCTTTGTTTTTCTTTGTAATATGGCAATAATGAGCAATGAGTAAATAAAACTTGGTATAAACAGTGGCAATCGTTGAGAATATTTCTTTGCTTTCTGAACACCTACCCTTCCTGTTCAAGTCAAGCTACTTCACTGTCTGCCAGTATTATAATATCAGTCACTGGAGCCCTGTTTGGCATTTCAGTATCTGCCAGTCTCTAACTAATAATGCCTGTTGGCAAGTTTTAATTTCATTAGAGATATCATTGTAGCACACTGCTAAATAAGCACCACCAAAAAGTAGCAGAAGAGTGCAAGAAGTCATTAAATTATTACTCCCAAAGTCTCATGATGATTATTGTTAATAGGGCAATCAAATCCTGCTGTATTGTTCTCTAACTACATGTCTGCTTAGTGGGTGGCATACATTTTCATTAAATAAAGACTTATGGTTAGAAGGGGAATGTAATCAACATTAATGACTTGAAAAGTAATTGAAAATACCGTCAGCACCCCACCCAACTATTAAAAAAAGACAAATATTCAAAAATGTTCAAACTAATTCCATTTTGTCTTTCTGACTGTTTGTAGACTATCACTCTCCCACATAGTTATCTACTTTACTGGTTTAAATTGAATTGAATTAGAATAAAATACATTTTATTTCAAAATAAAGTTTCAACATTGACTACTCTTGGTTACAAGTGTTGAATACAGAAAAGCACTATACATTCAAACCCATAAAAATTCAATTTGTGAGCACTAAATCACTTTTGGTGAAGTTGACTCAACCACTCAGTAAAAATAATTACAACATCCCCACCCTTCCCCCTGTGTTCCTACCCTTTCCATAAATCAGACTTACATTATGTTGCAGTTTTATGCTTAAATAACATGCTCAAATAAAGAACCAACTCAATTTCTCTCATGCTTGTGATATACAACATTCCTTACTAGGATTACATGGACTTTTTTTTTTAATTTATGAGAATTCAATATTATTAAATTGTCTTTAGACTACCATACAGAGCCATTGCTGTCATATTTTAATATAACCATGAGGCAACTGACCAGAGCTTATATATTTTCTTCCAGGTGCAATTGCAACGATTTGAAAGATCAATATTTTAAAGAATTTCTAGCTTGATGGATGAGGCTGGGCTACATGGATTAAAAATACTTAAACATTTCTATATAAAAATATTTTAGAAATAGTATCAATCCACCAGCCACCTTTAAACTTTTCATATTGTTTAGAGATGGAAAAACTTATTTTCAGGGAGTAGCTGCAAAAGTATTTTTCCTTCCTCTTATCTGTAAGAAGGCAGATGTTCCAGAATTAATACATATGAATCATTGGCAATTTATTCTTTAGTATAAAATGAAATATATTTTCTGGTGTTAAGCAAAGTATCAAATAGAGCCTGTAATATAATTTGTGGACTTTTGTGACACTTGGATAGAAAAGAGACAGGCGTTATTTCTGTAATTATGTATTCTTCATAATTAAAAAAAAATAATATTAATGTCAGCATCCTCAATTCTTCAAGCCCTTGATCTTTTACTTAAAATCTAGCAGCCATTCAAGAAAGTACTGAAGCTAAGAATGAAACAGGACATAGCACACAGCCCTCAGTGGACTAAAATATAGGTGCATGCAGTTAGCAAATTATAGCACTACTGATGCTGAATACCCTAGGCTAAAACACTTATCCCTGAAGTACATAAGCTTTGAGCCTCCTTCCATTGAAATCAATGGCAAAACTCTAATTGATCTCAATGGTGAAGGATCAAACATTGAATTCTAACAGTATCTGGGAATTAAGTATTGCATGGGAAGTGAACAATAGTGTAGTTATATTTTATTTTCCATATGCCTCCTACCTGTCGAACACTCAGATTTTGGAAGAATTTCTGTTTCACAAATCACTCCTTCTGCCCTATGACCTATACATGAGTTCCTTACAGACGTAGATCCTGATGCTTCATCTTATTGCTCCTTAAGTAGTCTTTCCCACCTGTGAAAACTGCATAAAATTCTACCAGCTCAGAGTTCCCATTTAAGGTGGCAGCTTTTGACACCTGCTTTACCAGATTTAAATGAGCACACAAGGAAAAAAGCAAAAACAATGGAGATTCAAGATTATTGTCCTAAATTACCAAAGAGTGTTTCTGAAACTCACATACAGAACATGTGATATTGGAATTAAAAAGTAACAAAATATTTCTTTAGAAGTGATTATATAATGAAAAACTACATACAAATCTTCTTTAATATTACCTGTAAAATCCCATAAATACATGCACATTTAGAAGTAACATCCAGAGCCGTCCCTGGGGAGGGGGGGGGGGGGCTGAACAGGGCGGTCGCCCCAGGCCCCACGCTTACGTGGGCCCCGCACTGTCCCGCTCCCAGCAGGGCAGTGCAGGGCCCACGCACACCACAGCCCCTCCTCCCACAGCCACCCCGCTGCCTTCGGCAGCAGGGCGGGGCGGGCTGGCAGGGCTATGCACAGCCCTGGGCTGGCCCTCTCCCCGCCCCACATTTGCTGCCAATGTAGAGCTGGTTGGAGTGCCACCATCAGCAAAAGAAGAATTTTTAAACACACATCCTCTGCAGAATAAAGTTTGACTTTAAAAATACCCCATTAAAAACATAAACACATAGTTTGTTTATTTTAATTCTTAAAAGTAGGCTGTACTGTGCCATCAGTTCTTAGGCAAAATCCCTCCCTGGTTTTAGGGGGCTATTCTGCTTAATGACTGATATAGTACGCTGTTTGGTATAAGATAGCAGTACAGTATAACCAAAAGGGACACTTATATTTCCAGCATTCAGATGTTACCAGGGCCATTGCGTGGGGGGAGTGGGGCCCAGGGCCAATATGCACCCTACACAGCTCAATGAAATTCTCAAGATCCTTGCTGATACATAATGCATGATTCTCTTGTATTTACAGAACTTGAACAAGTACAACCACAACCGGTCACATGTGGAAGAAGATGCATAGATGGTAAAGAACAATAGCTGTAGCCTGCTGGACACAGTAAAGAAATTGTTAAATTGCTGCTGGAATTCCTGAGGCAGCTCCACATGCTAGATTGCTGATTCTGAGTCCAAGAAATGAGAATTAACTGGTGAGCCTGCATCACAACACAGCTTTGGGATGATGAGCAATGACTGAAGAACACAGCTGTTATCAGGGACATTAATTCCTGACTGGCCCATTAACACTGACAATGGTGAAATGCCAATAGAGATTCTGGGGGACTCAGCCTACCCCTGGCTGCCCTAGCTCATGAAGTCATATACTAGCCACATTGACAACACCAAGGAAAGATTCAGCTATCAGCTTAGCAGGTGCAGAATGACTCTTTAATGTGGTTTTGGCAGATTGTGGGGTTGCTGGTGATGTTTGCTCTCTAGATTAGATTTCAGAAAGGCAAACATCCCTATCGTTATTGCTGTCTGTTCTGTACTGCACAATATCTCTACAATGAAGGGGAAAAGCTACCACCAGGGTGGAAGAATGAAGTGAAGTGGTTGTCTGCTGAATTTAAACTGTCAGAAACAAGGGCTACTAGACGAGCTCATGGTAGAGCTGTATGACGGAGGGAAGACTTAAAGACCATTTGAACAGTCAGGTACATTAGCATTGTCTAAAGAGCCCGTTACTGTAGAATGTTCAGGGGTGGCTATGATGCGTCCTATGATGATATCTGTAATTTTTTGTGTTACAGATTGAATACGGGGGTGTTATTATCTGCCACTATGAGTTCTGTAATGCTTGTTGTATACACGTGTGTGTGTGTGTGTGTGTGTGTGTGTGTGTGTGTGTGTGTGTGTGTGTGTGTGT
>ML685767.1:24199485-24210577 GCA_007922175.1 Pelusios castaneus | reverse complement strand
TGTGTGTGTGTGTGTGTGTGTGTGTGTGTGTGTGTGTGTGTGTGTGTTGGGGTGGAGGTGGAGTTGGGGGGTATTGCTTCCTGCTGTCATTGGAGATTTTTAAGAGTAGGCCAGAGAAACATCTCTCAGGGATGCTATAGAGATAATAATAATGGCATTAGTTCAGGAGACTGGACTAGATGACCACTTGAGATTGCTTCCAGTCCTATATTTCTATGTGTAGCTGTAGTACTCCTTGTTTTCATCCAGCATGGCATGCTAGTGCTACTGGTGTACACCAGGATGCCACCTTTTTTGCTGTGGAGTGTAGGCACTACTGACTATGAAGCTTTCCAGTGATGGGAACAACTGTGGCCTTGGTGTTCTTTGGGTTTGTAGATCAACAATGCTCTGCAAGAAATTGTGTTTGTTCCCTGAACAGACCCATTTTCCCATGTACCTCTTAGTCCTTTCCCCTCTCCTGCAACAGGTGATCCCTCCAATCTCAGTATTTCTCCATTATATTCATTATACAGCTCCTCCAAGCCCTGTGTTCACCCTCTGAGGCCACAGAGGGTTGGATGAGTTTGCTGAATATATTTTCACTTTTTTCCTCTTGATCTGGGTCAGATATGCAGCAGATGCAGAAGTGGGACCTCTCAAGGTCACCATTCTAGAGGCTGCACATTAAAATAGCTAGATACAGCATTAGATTTACAGTCACTGTGGAAAGGGAAAGATAAAACTCAAAACTCCCTTGCATTATTCCTATCAATACCTTTAATAAGAAATACTCATTGCCACTTTAGCCTTGGCCTCATTATGCCACCATTTTTCAGCTTATACCACAATAAGTATAGCCTAGCTTGCGGTGGGTGGTGGTGTTCTGTTGCATGGAAGATTTTAAAAGCTAGGTCTTGGTATAAGGCAAGTACTGCAACTATTGGGAATATTTGCACAGGTGGTGGTGATCTTGGCTGATATTGCAGTCCTGACAAAGGCACAGAGGAGTGAGCTGAGTGTCCCAAAGCCATTCAGACCATATGCTGCTAAACAGTTTACTGCAGTGATCCCAGCAGAACTCATATTCAGAATGTCTTGGCAATGCTTCCTACTGCAGTGGAAAAAATAAGGCTGTTATCTCTAGAAATGTTCAGGAAAGAATTACAGAGTGTTATCATGAAAGTTTAAGAGAGATCATTCAAGATAACAAAAAAGACATCCCTATTCAGATGTACAAATTACTCCACGTCTCTTACTGCCTAGCCGAACAAACCAAAGGGTGCATCTACACTTACAAAGTAAGTCGACTTAAGCTTACTTAAGTCCACTTAATTTAATCTGCGTCCACACTACATTTTCCTTAAGTCGACTTAAGCAGCTGCTTAAGTCGACTTAAGGAAAATTTAAGTCGACTTTACTAAATCTAGTTTTAAGTCAACTTTTCTGGCTAAGTCGACTTTAGAAAGTAGACTTAGCCAGTGTGGACGCAGAGTAGCCCTAAGTCAACTTTAAGTCAATTTAGGGGGCTTTAGGGCTTCCCCACTGCTCTCCTTGCCAGGGTGGCTGGCACAGCCACAGCCTGGCGTGCCCCCCCCCCGCACAGGGCAAGACAGAGCCCTGCCCACCCTGCCCCTATGCCCTGCTAGGGTCCCTGTCAGGCACAGCCCCTATTGTTCCAAGATACAATGGGGCAAAAGCTGAGCCCCCTGGCACTTGGCAAGGGGTGCCCCCCTGCCACCGTGGACCTGTCCCAGGTCCACCTAACCCCTACAAGTCAACCTAGGCGTCCAGTGTGTGGATGCTCTAGGTTGATTTGGCAGGGTCCCCTCTAAGTTGACTTAATTTTTGAGTGGGGACATGCTAAGTTGACTTAAATTAACAAGTGTAGACATAGCCAAAGAATTGAAAAGAGGGTTCTGTTTATCTCCTGTTTCTCCTACCTTCACCCAAGCAGAGCATACTGAACTGATGTACACTGTACAGTCAGACTGTAAGACTATTTTTCTTTCTAACATTATACCAGTAATCAAGCAAACTTAATGTCTTTGTTCCCTAATCATAGAATCATAGAATCTTGGGACTGGAAGGGACCTCATGAAGTCATCTAGTCCAACCCCCTGCTAAAAGCAAGACCATTCCCACTAAATCATCCCAGCCAGGATTTTGTCTAACTGGGCCTTAAATATCTCCAAAGACGGAAATTCCACCACCTCCCTAGATAGCCCATTCACCACCCTCCTAGTGAGAAAGTTTTTTCTAATATCCAACCTCGACCTCGACCTCCCCAGCTGTAACTTGAAACCATTGCTTCTTGTTCTGTCCTCTTACTACCGAGAACAGCCGAGCCCCCTGCTGTTTGGAGCACCCCTTCAAGTAGTTGAAGGTTGCTACCAAATCCCCCCTCAATCTTCTCTTCTGCAGACTAAATAAGCCTAGTTCCTTCAGTCTCTCCTCATAAGTCATGTGCCCCAGCCCCCTAATCATTTTCATTGTCCTCCGCTGGACTCTTTCTAATTTGTCCACATCCTTTCTGTAGTGGGGAGCCCAAAACTGGACACAGTATTCCAGATGCAGCCTCACCAGTGCCGAATAGAGGGAAATAATCACATCCCTCAATCTGCTGGCAATATTCCTACTGATGCAGCCCAATATGCCATTGGCCTTTTTGGCAACAAGAGCACACTGTTGACTCATATCCAACTTCCCGTCCACCATAATCCCCAGGTCCTTTTCTACAGTGCTGCTACTCAGCAGATCGGTCCCCAGCCTGTAGCAGTGCATGGGATTTTTCCGTCCTAACTGCAGGACTTTACTCTTGTCCTTGTTGAACCTCATGAGATTTATTTTAGCCCAATGTTCCAATTTGTCTAAGTCTCCCTGAATGCTGCCCTCCAGCGTGTCTACCATTCCCCCCAGCTTGGTGTCACCCACAAACTTACTAAGAACGCAATCTCTCCCATCATCAAGATCACTAATGAAGATGTTGAACAGAACACCCCTGGGGCACGCCACTTGTTACTGGTTGCCAACTAGATACTGAGCCATTGATTCCTACTGCTGAGCCCATTGATCTAGCCAGTTTTCTATCCACCTTACGGTCCACTCATCCAAACCATATTCCTTAACTTGCCGATGGTAATGCTGTGGGAAACCATATCAAAAGCCTTGCTAAAGTCAAGGTATATCACGTCAATGGCTCTTCCCACATCCACAAATCCAGTCATCTCATCATAGAAAGCAATTAGGTTGGTCAGGCATGATTTGGCCTTGGCGAATCCAGGTGTTCCTCCAGGTGTTTCAGGATGGATTCTTTGAGGACCTGCTCCATGATTTTTCCAGGGACTGAGGTGAGGCTGACCGGTCTGTAGTTCCCTGGATCCTCCTTCTTCCCTTTATTGAAGATAGGTACTATATTTGCCTTTTTCCATTCCTACAGGACCTCCCCCGCTCGCCACGAGTTTTCAAAGATAATGGCCAGTGGCTCTGCAGTCACAACGGCCAACTCTGTCAACACTCTTGGTTGCAGTTCATCTGGCCCCATAAACTTGTGTACATCCAACTTCATTAAGTAGCCCCTAACTTGACCTTCCATTGCCAAGAGGCGCTCTTCTTCTCTCCATTCTGTGTTACCCAGTGTAGTAGCCTGGGAGCTGGCCTTCCCTGCGAAGACTGAAGTAAAAAAAAGCATTGAGTACTTCAGCCTTTTCTGCATCATCCACCACATGAATACCTGCCCCATTCAGTAAGGGACTTACACCATCCCTGATCCTGTTCTTGTTAATAACATCCTTGCAGACCCCCTTCCTGTTATCCTTCACATCTCTTGCTAGCTGCAACTCCAATTTTCCTTTGGCCTTTCTGATTTTATCCCTGCAGTCCCGAGCAATATCTTTATACACCTCCCTAGTCATCTGTGCAAGCTTCCACTTCTTGCAAGCTCCCCTTTTATGTTTCAGCTCACCGCAGAGTTCTCTGCTAAGTCACACTGGGCGCCTTCCACATTTGCTGTTCTTTCTGCACATCAGAATGGTATCTTCCTGTGCCCTTAACTGGGGTTCTTTAAAATACAGCCAGCTGTCTTGGACACCTTTCCCATTCAGATCAGCCTCCCAAGGGATTCTGTCTATCAGTTCCCTCAGGGAGCCAAAATCTGATTTTCTGAAGTCCAGGGTGTGTGATCTGCTTCTTTCCTTTCTTCCATTGATCAGGATCCTGAACTGTACCATCTTACGGTCACTGCTGCCCAGTTTTCCATTCAGTTCTACTCCCCTGATCAATTCTTCTCTGTTTGTGAGCAGCAGGTCGAGAGGTGCAAGGCCCCTAGTTGGTTCCTCCAGCATTTGTACCAGGAAATTGTCCTCAACGCTCTCCAAAAACTTCCTGGATTGCCTGTGCACTGCTCTATTGCAGTAAATGTCAGGATAATTGAAGTCCCAATGAGAACCAAGGCCTGTGATTTGGAAACTTCTGTTAGTTGTCCAGATGTCCATTGTCCATAATGTTGTGGATGGGATGGGTGCCACCTTTCAATAGCAAAGAAGTTTGCAGGGGATAGGAGGGGAGGGAATGAAAGCAATGAGGTTTCAGACAACAAGAAAGGGGAAAAGTTACTTTAAAAAGTAATTCTTATACTAACTTATCCAAGATTCCTCCTCTTAATCTACAGACTCATATGCATTTACCTGGCAGAACTGACTTGACTCTGGAGTATTTTCAGAAAGTTCCTGGCATGAATTAAGTTCATTGACATGCTGTGCTCCACACCTCCCAATCACTCCCCCGCACACACACACCAGACCACTAATAGCTTTGGGTGTCCCCAAACTATCTTGAGGTCCTGCAAAGTGTCCATAATCATATGCAGGTGCTATTGGATCCCTGCTGAGTATGGCATGCAGTTTGTCATAAAAGTGGGAAGTTTATGGGGCAATGCCATATTTCTTGGTGTTCTCCCTCACCTACTGGTATTCCTAGTGTAGTTTCTGCTTATCCCTGTCATGTCCCTGCTGCATCATCCCCCGTGCACTCTGCTTAATGAAGATGTTTTCATGGCTGTTCCTTAGCTGTGCTTTAATAGTCTCTTTCCATAGACCCAGGAGATCCAATGCTACTCTACTGCTCCTGGCTGGAGTGTTACTGGTAGTTGTGGAACTGGCAAGGCCAGACACAAATAGCAAAGGTGAGCTGGTTGGTGTGCTTGTCAAGGTGGCCAATCAGGAAAAGGTATATAAAAGATCACAGGAGGGTCTTTCAAGAAGAGGGCTTCTGGTGACTGGTCTCTGGCCAGTGGAGTCCTAAACTGTGACCAAAACAGCCATGCCATGGGGTCAGGGGAATTGTGTCAACACAAGTCATGCCGTATCTATATTCACACTGCATCAACCTAAGTAGGTTAAAATCAAATCTATACAGTAGGTTTAATATTTTGCATGCCCTCTTTTAGGGTTTATATAATGTACCCATGTGGAATTGGAATTATTATATATTTTTTTTCTTCATCTACTACAACTGTAACTTGCATTTACAGGAACCAATTAGAATTTTTCATTGTAATTTGGCTTTTCTTTTTCCTTAAAACTTGTTTTTGAAATGTTTCCATTCTGAAAATGAAAAATTCCATTTTCCAGTATAATTTGGTAGAATATTGGAAAATGAAAAGCAACACATCATTTTCCCTTTGTTGTCACTGGGCGCCTAGAGCCCACAACGGGCACTCCTTTTTTTTTTTTTTTTTTTTGCAGTTATAGCACAAACTCAAACAAATCAAAACAAAATAACAGGATTATAAATGTTTGAATATTTCTGTGGCATTTTAGCCCCCTTTTTTAAAACCTACTTTACTAAGCATTAATGGGAATAATGCATTTACCTCAAGGGAAAAGATGCCTGAATGGCCTTTAAACACTATTTATTGTTTCTTTAACTACATCCTCATATCTCTTTCACAAACCTCACTCATCTTATTTCTAATTTAATTCCCTTGATTCTTCTAATTTCTAAAGCTAGTGAAGAACACTGACAGTATTTAAATGAGATCTAGCAGAGTTTAAGATGAGAATTTGTATTTCTGTGTGAAATATTAAAAAGATAGAGAAGAGAAGGAAAAGATCCTTCTGGGCATCTGCAATAGCAGGATAACTTTTATTATAGTTTGAACAGTTTAGCTTCTAAATACAAAATGTGTTTTATTGTTCATACAGCTGTTCCAACAGATTGTCTTCATGAGTGAAGAACAGAAGAAGGTAAGACATAGATGTTTGTAAATGAAAACATAGTTTAATTATTTCTTAATTAAGGGAATGTGGTTCAATTAAACCAAATTACAATGTGAGACGATAGGATCAACTGGCTAAAAAGATCAAAACACATCACTGAAAAGGATTTCAAGAAGATGTGTCAATAAAGATAAAGTGCATTCAAGGAGATTTAAAGGGGACAAGACAGAAGATAAGATATCAGGTGGAAAAGTAGTCATTTTGGTTTATTGCTGTTCTGACATTAATTATAAATGGCAGGTCAGCTGTCAGTCAAGCAACGTATTCTCTTGGAGAATGAGAGCAAGTTACCCTTCAACTAACATGTTGGTTAGAATTTTGTTGGAAGATCCCCACTAAAAATAGGAATGAGTAAATTAAAATAGCAGATGGGCAAAACTTTCCTCTAAAATAGCAGCCAAGCTGACTCCGAAGTTTAGTTTTATTTTATTTGATTTTTATGTTCTAGACATTTTAAAAGTTTTTAAAACATTTTTTTTCATCAGAGTTAGAAGTGGAAATATCAAAATACCTCCTAATTTCTTCTCTTTGATATTTCTGATTTAGCCAAAGCCAGGAAATACCAGAAAATTCATGAGTGAGCCTATTATTTCATCATGAATTCTATTTTAAAAGATACAAATGAGTCTGGATAAACATCATGTCTTTGGATGTTTTCTGAAATAAACCAGAATGCCAAACCTTCTGGCATGTGTTTTGTCACAAATACAAGTTATTAGAGATAAACATTCTCGTCACTTCAGACACTTTTAGAGGCCTTGAACCAAAATCTTTTTTTCTTAATGTGAGATTTTAGGATCTCCCCCCCCCCCCTTTTTTTTTAAAAAAAAAAATTATACCAACAAAAGTGGTAGTGTAGGCAGAACCTTAGATCGGAAATGGTAAAAAAGCTATCTCAACTCATTCTCTATGTATCTCTTCCAACTATTGAACTAGAATAGTCATTCTAGCAATAATTTGTGGGAAAATTATGCCTAAGGAGCTGAGCAAAAGCCCAGAGTCAATTATGACAACACTCCCATCAACCTTTCTGGGTTTTAAATCAAGTTCGAGGGAACAGATTTTCAAAGGTGTTTGTGATTTGATGGAAATAAGTGCCTGATGGAATTTGCAAAAGTATCTAAGAAGGTTAGGTACTTAACTCCCATTAAAATCAATGGGAATAAGGTTCTTAATAATCCTCTAGGCATCTATCTGTATTTTAAGAATACTTTCCAAAAAATTGTCCATAGGTGCCAAACTAGGCAATGAGATATAAAGAACACCCATTATACTTTGTATACACAGTCTGAAAAAGAACAAAAAGTAAAAACATTTCGCTCATTTCCATCTTTTATTGGCAGCAAGTACTACTGGAGTTAGGCCACTTCATTTCACAGGTAACCAAGGACTTACTGCCGGCACCACATATATAGCAATTAAGAAACCAACTTAAAAAGTGTGAAACTTTCATTTTTAGTTTTTTTAAAGAAAGAACTGACAAGTCAAAAACTGGGATTCCCACTAATGTATGGTAGAAACTCTTTGTGAAACAAAGAGTAAACAAGTACTATAATATAGAGTACATTTTTATATGATGCAGTGGCTTATATATTTTTAAATTGCAATTAATTAACACAGTACTGAAAAACCAAGAATCACCATCATTTTATTTCCTCCCAGCTACACAATGACCTGTCACAAAAGTGAAATTACTATAAAATACATATTCATTAGCATTTCAGTTATGTAAACAGTTCATAGCACTGATAATGGCTTTAAAAACAAGTATAGGCCATATTGTACCTCAGAAGAAAAAGATCCTGCATAGTGAACAGGAAAACCCACAAGGTTCAACTCATTGCATTTCCTTCACTTCTATTTGGATGGAGGAGCCTCTAGCCCAGTGGTTCCCAACTGGTGTGCCACGGCAACACCTGAAGTATGCCGCGGGAAATTGCCGGGAGCTGGGCTCATTTAAATCTCCCACCCTGCTCAGCCCAGCCACGTGGGTTGTGCAGGGTGGGGAAAAGCCTGGCTGCTGCACTCACTGCAGGTAGGCTGGGGCAGGGGGTGAGGGTTTGGGGGAGGCATTGGGGTTGGGGGGTTGGTGGGGGTCACAGTGGGGGGCATGGGATAGTGGGGGACTGCAGGCGCTGGGGGGGCGGAGGGCTGTTGCAGTGGCCCAATCCAGCCTCTCCCGGCAGCCCCAGAGCCGGTGGTGGCGGCCCGATCCGGTGGCCCCAGAGCCTGTGACGGCCCAATCCTGCCTGTCGTGGTGGCCCCGGAGCCTGCGACCAGCCTGCCCTGGGGTCCAGCCTGCCCTAGTGTCTGGTGGCAGTGGGCTCCATTGTGCCCCAGACCCGGGACACCTGCAATAGTGGGATCTGGCTCCAGCCCTGCCCTCCCTTTCCCTAGGTTCACCCTGCCACCCTACATAGCCACTCCTGTTCTCCCTGCCCCTCTTCTCTCTTGCCACCCTTACCCTGCTCCCCATATGGCTGCCCTTGCCCTCTTTTGCGACCCCTGCCCTGCTACCCCACCACCTCATATAGCAGCATTTCCCAACCAGTGTGCTGTGGTTCATGAATATTCATGAATTAATTTAAATATCTGAGAGTTTTAATGGTGGTGTGCTTGAAACAATTTGAATGTATAAAGGTGTGCCATAGTAGAGAAAAGGTTGGAAATCGCTGCTCTAGCCTGCAAGTCTCTAGCCATTCATGGTGTGTGGAGGCACGACGTGGTACATCCATGAAGCTACAATACCACAGGCACTACCAACCACCCTTAGCAGAATAGCTGACTGAGGAGCTCCTGTGCTGTTATGCATTCTCCTACTAATTGTACAGCATTGAATAAAAAGAACAAGGGATATTGCATTATCATCCTATGTTGAAATATATCTGCAGGGCCCTAGCTGGATGGATGAGTCCACATTTACTCTGCCCTTACTTCCTCCCATATAGCAATGTCTCCCCGCAGCTCTGGGAGAGGTAACACAGCACAGCAGCAGCATAATATTGCAATAAGTCAAGGGAACTTAGACATAACCATAGGGTTGTGTGTTTGAATTTAATAATACCAACAATATGAGATGTCACAATTGGTTCAACAGAAAATTATTTAATCTGAGTTTATTAGTCAAAGATGAATACAGGACAATACAGAAAGGAGTACTT
Source organism: Pelusios castaneus (assembly GCA_007922175.1). NCBI lineage: Eukaryota > Metazoa > Chordata > Testudines > Pelomedusidae > Pelusios > Pelusios castaneus. Next base: position 24,201,159 of record ML685767.1, on the reverse strand, counting down.
GTGTGAAGAGCAGCTAGCAGCACTGAACTGTTCCAGCGATCTCTCAGAACTACATCTCTTATTTACTGACTTAGGACAAAGACAATTCCTTGGGGAGAAAGGAAAAGCTACTTTCTCACAACAGATCCCTCTGAGTGCTCTTTTCCCCAATATCTGAATTTACTTCATTACTTCATGGAATTTCTTTTATGGTGTGTCATTTTAGATGATTGATAAACTAAAGGGATTTCTAATCCAATCATTATTACTTGCAGCTGTGGTAATTCCTTATAATTTAAAGACACCTTTCAATGGATCATTAATTTACATATCATGGAAAACATCTGCAATGACAAATACCTCTTATCGTAGAACATCATTGGTTTATAAATATCCCTTATCAGTTATCTCAACTTGTTCATGTTAAACCCTTTTGGCACTAACTAAGAATACTAGTTATTAGAGAAGTGCCTTTCTTTACAGCTGGACTAGGCAAAGGGGATTAAAAGATTACACACGTTTCAATATTGAATACATGCCTTTCTTCATTTTGTCATTCACTAAGGTTCCACTTAAGTACTGAGAAGTCTTAGGTGTAATCTACAATACCCTATCCAACAGCTCAACCTGAAATAATTTTGAATACATTTTTATCTTTCTCCCCATCGTGTCCTATTTGCTAGTATGAAAAGTGTATGACATCAATTCTAAGATGTTACCAGCAGTGATGGCAACAATTTCTACATTTTGTTAGTTAGCCTGCTCCTGAACTCCATCTTACTGGAATTACTGCTTATTTTAGAAGCAAAGGAAATAAAAGAAGTCATTTTTTTTCCCCATGCACATTTTTGAGCAATCCTTGGCTAAGTTCTGAACCATACTTGGATGAGATTCAGAAGAAGCTGGGCCCAAAATTCAAGTCCAGATCAGGTTCTATTTTCTTCACAGCAAGCCCTGCAACCAGTCCTGGGATACTATTTGCTCTCATTTGGGAAGCAGGTGAAAGGAAATAGAGGTATTTGCAACCCTTTTAGTTTTCACACCTCTTCCCAGGACTCCCTCATACACAAAGCCTTCAGAACACTTACCTGTTTGGATTAGGTTTCCTGCTTCTTCCTTCCCCATTTCACTGAGCAGTGGTAGGACCCTGTGGTGGAGTGCACACTCCTAGCCACACAGGCACCCCAAAAATGTGTTTTTTGGGGAATTCAGTTCAAGTGGTCCCCCATCCAGCTCATGTTCCACCACTTTCCGATGACTCAGCCCTTTGGCTGAGTACAACAATTTACTCGGCCCTCCGGCTGAGTACCTAAGTTCATGTCCCTCCCTTCCAGGGAAAAGTCCACTCCATTTTCCTGGGCACTATTTAAGCCCTCAATGGCCTGGGGGTCCAGGGATGCCCTGGCACTCTGGGAGAGTGGTGAGGGACCCAGTCCCACCCACTTCTCCAGGCCTCAGCCCAGGGACCCTAAGTGCTGTGACCTTAGCACTAATGCTGCCACCTCCCAGCACTCTCTCACAGTAGACACCGACTTCCCAGGGCCACTTTCCCCACAGCCCCCAATCCAGTCCATACCATCATGTCAGGGCCACTCCATCCATCTATTTCTTCTGTCCCTCTGGAACCTCCACAGACTTCTGTCCCATGTGTAGTGAGGCAGTATGGCCCCCCTCAGAGATGGACAGCCCGGGCCC
>ML685767.1:24186302-24199475 GCA_007922175.1 Pelusios castaneus | reverse complement strand
GGGGCCAAGGGCAGTTTGTTTGCCTGCCTGCCCCGCCCGAGGGGCCAGAGACAGTTTGGTTTTTCCTTCCAGGGACGGAGGGACGAGTCAGGCCCAGCCAGGGAGGGCTGGCCACCTGACTACACATGCCAGACCCTCTCCTCTGGACTGCTCTCTGGACCTCTGCTGCCTTCCGTACCTTCAGGATCTCTGCACCACTGGTCAACTCCCAGTGGCACACTGTGAGCTTTCCCAGGTGCTGACTTCCTCAGCCAGTCAGCCAGAGGGACAACCTTCCCCTCTGAACTCCCCAGGCTAGCTTACCTCCTGGTGCCTGCAGCTCGCTTCTTATACTGGCTGCTGCTCCCTGATTAGCCCTTCACTGCTTGCAGCCCATTGGCTGCAGCTCCCTGGCCTTCTTTAACCCTATAAAGGCCAGTGTGAGGCAACTCCCCATCAGAGACCCTGAAAGCTCTAATGCATCTGTAACAGAGTTCACTCTCCTCAGGGCTACCTTGGCCTGGCTGTTCTGGAGATTAGCTCCACCCAGTTAGACACCCCTTTTTTCTCTCAAGCATTTGTCAAGGCCTCACTTGTGTCTGGGATTCCATGTTCCTACCATTTGTGATTTGATTGCTTCCTCTTTGTAGCTTGATCCTTCAGCCAGGTCATTATGTATTTTCCCCCTTCTTAGATATCAAACCATCCCAAGTAGTATTCAGATCCACTGCCCCGACTGTGCTACTTCCCCCATGGCTGGTAGGGCAACCCAGGCTGCCCACTATTCTGGGTTCCAGCTCAGAGACCCTCTAATCAGTGCCCAGGTCTCCACCATCTTAAACCTTGCTGCCATTTCCCTGAGTCTTTTCTTATACCCTTTCTTAGGCTTCCACTGTACCATCCTTCTGGGTAAACCCTTCCTTCAGGGCCTGGATCCTGGAGATTTCTATTCCCCCTCTCAATTTCCTCCTTTTCCTCTCTAATATCCAGAGAGTGGCAACATGCTTCCTTTTTGCAGCTCCCCCTTCCTTCCTTCTTTGCGGACTTGACTGAATAGTCTATAGCCACTATCATCTACAATTTCTCAGTATTTAGTGACTTATGTCAACTTGCTCTGGCTTTTGTCTGTCAAGTGTAACAGCGCTTTAAAAAAAAACAAACCTCATTTCCTTTATGTTTGACCAAACAATAATATGATTTTTTTTAAAATCCTGAGATGTTTGAGTTTCTCAGAAAGCTTTTCCCTTTTTTGCCAGAACATTTACATACCCATAAAAGATGATCAGTTGTTTCTTTCATCTTACAGGGCACACATAGTCCATCTTTGTGTCTACATATTTTTAAACAGGGGGGGTCAAACGTACACCCCATGATCCAGATACAGCCCACCCACCTCACTGGTCTGGCTCATGTAGCATTCCATGTGATGTGGTAAGATCTGTACACACTCTCCCTCTTTTAGTGGGAGAGAGGGTACAGGTCTTATTGCATCACATGGAGGGCTATGTGACCAAAACTGTGCTCTGCAATGCCATGAGACCACACTCTCTCTCTAAAAGCGGGAGAGAATGTGGTCTCACATTATTGTAGAGTGCAGTCTTGTATACACAGTGCTCTTTGTGATGCCATGAGAGTGTACAGGTCTCACGGCATCCCATGGGGTGTTATGTGTGAAAGACTGCTCCAAAAGGCAGGAGAAAAGAGTGTGGTCTCCCAGCATTGCAGAGGGCAGAACTACTGCTTCTTCACAGTACACTTTCAGCTGCAGGAAAACCTTCTTGCAGCTGCTCAGTTTACCATCTTCTACCATTCAGTTGCTATTGCCACCCATGCATCTTTCCAGAAGAACTGTTCCAAAAATATATTGGGAAATAGCTTAAGAAAGAGAGAAGCCAATTGTTATATTAGATTTGTTCAGACTGCAAGAAATATATTCCTTTTCTCCCTGGTGCCTAGTACAGACACATCTCTTCCTCTTCACCATTTTGGGATTACTCAATGCTCCTGTGCAACAAAGAAGAAAAAATATTCAAAATATCTGTGTAGTCTTGCAAAGTAAAATACTACCAAACTATAATAATTCCACATATTGTAGGAGCATTTTAGAGCTCAGTAATTCAGACAAACCAATAGCTTGTGGCATCAGGGAGTGCTGAGTATGCCAGACAGATATGGTTGTACCTAGTATTTCAATTTATGGTATATATGGTCCAACTGAAGTACATTTAACTCAAATCTGGCCCACCATAGCAAATGAACTTGACTCCCCGGTTTTAAAAGACTTTTGTTTAAGCTATGATGGCCAGTGAGCACACTAAATAAAAAAAACCCACTTCATTAGTCTTATCCAGGTCCTGAAGTATGTTGTAATTCTCAACTCTAGGGCACAAATAAAAACATCATCTTCCTCTTTTCTTCATTAGTGCCTCCCCCCCCCTTTTTTTTTTTTTTTTTTTTTTGCAATACCTTTTAATTCTTTCTCTATTAGGTGGTTTTGAATTCCTGTTTACTCAAGGGTATTTCTACATCAATCCTTCCATTTCTTACAGTGTTTTTAGCTGCCTTGTCTACCATTTCATTCCCTGTTATCCCAAGCTGCACTGGGATCGAAGCTAATGCTGCATGTATCTACTGCTGTACTAATTCTATTATTAGAAATATAATTTCATTGATTAAATCGCTTCTACATACTGAGACACCCATTTCTATCACCATAAAACCTGAGATTGAATCTGAAAAAAATATTCTTGCTGCTGGGCGTATATCCCAGATCCAATTTAATGCTACCATTATTGCTACTAGTTCAGTTGTCATGAGAGCTATATAATCAGATATTTTTACATGTACTAGTTCACAATTTTGGTATATAATATGCCATTCCTACTCTACCTATTCTTTCTTTTTTTGGATCCATCTGTATATGTTTAACAAAACCAACCCCATTTTTCATCCATACACTAGCACACTTCATTTTAAATACCTAATGTCTCTGTCTCTTTTTAAATACTTTTAGTTTATAAAATAAATCTAAATCCACATTTTGACATGCAACTTTCCATCCATAACCAATGTTTTCATGACTGAAAGTTTTGACTTTATTCAGCTTTTCCATGTCTTTTAACTCCTGCATCCACACTTTAACTCATAAAACATGTAGGCTATGTCTACACTTACAAAAGCTAGTTCAAATTAGTTAATTTGAACTAACTAATTTGAATTAGTTTTAGTTAGTTCGAATTAACTTAATTCAAACTAGCATGGCCCCACTAGAATGCTAGTTTGAACTAGCCATGGCCATGCAGGGCACTTGCTTAGTTTAAATTAGTCAGTTGCAGGAAGGTCAATGTGCCGGTTAGTTCGAAATAAGCAGTTAGTTCAAACTAACACGGCCACATTAGGTTAGTTCGAGCTAACTAGTTCGAATTAACCGTTAATTCGAACTAAGCAATTGAGTTTATTAGTTCGAATTGAGGAAGCCCTTAATTCGAACTAATGAAAGCCTAGTGTGGATAAGGCTTAAGTTAGTTCAAATTAAGCTTCCTTAATTTGAACTAACTTGCAAGTGTAGACATAGCCGTATAGAGTGCTAACATCCTGTGGTATAGGTTGCCTATCAAATTTCCAACAATTCTCCTAAATTTGTTTGGTACATTCATTACTGTGGTTCCCAATTAGCTTTGATGCAGAAAGTTAGGTCCAGTATCTTCATTCATAGTGTATCTTTAACATGCATATAGGTATTGTAACTAGAATACTGAATGCAATTTATAGGCCCCTGGATTTTATTAAATCCATTTTTTAAGTTCTGATTTACGTACTGATCCAAAAGTTTGGCAGCTACAGTCAATGGCTGGTCTGATTAAGGCTCACTGCACTCTCAACAATGTTTTCTTTTCTTCCCTCATTTAGTCCCGACAAGACTATTGAGCAGGTTAATCCTTCTTGAACATTTGTATATACATATTTTAGGAGATGAGTACACACATCCCTGCAGCACTGTATACACTATTCCAGATGTGGATGAAACATTGATTTACATAGTGGTATTACAATATTTTTTGTCTTATTATCTAACCCTTTGTTAATGATTCCTAACATTCCATTTTAATTGTCTTTGCACATTGAGTGGATGTTTTCAGGAAACTATCCAGAATGACTCCAAGATCACTTTCTTGAGCAGTAACTGCTAAATTAGCCCCCATGATTTTGTATGTATAGTTGGGATTATTTTTTCCAATGTCTATTACTTTGTACTTATCAACAATGAAATTCTCCTGCCATTTTGTTGCCTAGTCATCCAGTTTTGAGAGGTAACATTTCACAATCTGCTTTGACTTAATTGCCCTGAGTAATTTTGTATCAACTGCAAACTTTGCTGACTCATTGTTTACCCCCTTTTCTGGATCATTTAAGAATATATTGAAGAGTACTGGTCCCTGTATGGTTCCCTGGGGGACACCACTATTTACCTCTCTTAATTCTGAAAGCTGAACATTTATTCCTACCGTCTCCTACCTTTTAACCAGTTACTGATCCATGAGAAGACTTTCCCTTTCATCCCATCACTGCTTACTTTGCTAAAGAGCCTTTGATGAGGGACCTTGTCATAGGCTTTCTGAAAATCCAAGCACATTATATCTACTAGATCACTTTTGTCTATGTTTGTTGATCCCCTCAAAGAATTCTAATAGTTTCTTGAGCCATGATTTCTCTTAATGAAAGCCATGTTGATTCTTCCCCAACAATTAGTGTTCATCTGTGTGTCTAATAATTCTGTTCATTTCTATAATTTCAAACAATTTGCCTTGTATTGAATTTAAACTTACCAACTTGTAATTTCCAGGACTGCTTCTGGAGTCTTTCTTAAAATTTGGCATTATGCTCACTGTCCTCTAATTATCTGCTACAAAACCTGATTTAAGTGATAGATTAGATACCAGTTAGTTGCACAATTTCATATTTGAGTTCCTTCACAACTCTTGGCCAATACCATCTGGTGATTTATTAGTGTTCAATTTATCAATTTGTTCCAAAACCTGCTCTACTGAGATCTCAATCTATGACAGTTCAGCAGATCTATCATTTTAAAAGAATATCTCAGGTGCAGGAAACTCCCTTACATCCCTTGAAGTGAAGACAGATGCAAACAATTCATTTAGCTCTCCTGCAATGGCCTTCTCTTCCCTGAATGTTCTTTTAGAACCTTGGTCATCCAGTGACATCACTGATTTTTTGATAGATTTACTGTTTCTGAGGTACTTAAAATTTTGGTGTTAGTTTTTGAGTCTTTTGTTAGTTATTTTTCAAATTCTTTTTCAGCCTGCCTATTTTATTTTTCACACTTCAGTTGCTAGCATTTATGCACCTTTCTATTTTCCTCAGTAAATATTATGTGATCTTTTCAAAGTAGTGTAGTATCAAATATTACTCCTAGTTTAAACTTTTGAACTATACGTATTTCTTCTCTATGTAAATACTGTTCACATTCCATTGCAACTTTCCTTTTTGTAATTCAATTTATTCACATGAAAATAGTTTCCATTTAGCATTCTTAAAATTCTAGGTGAGTAATTTTCATTACCTACAACTTAAAAGTGATAAGTATAGGGAAATTATCACCCCTCATTCTTTCTTCCTTATATATTTTCAATCTGCATTTACTTTCATATCTGCTGTTATAATTCCCAGATATAAACAGGAAAAAAACTACCCTCTGCTGCATTAAATTTAGTTGGTATGCCATCATTTAAAACCCCTTGATAGTTTTCATCAATTAACTTTTCTAAGTATACATTCTTTGTATCCGTCATTTTATTTCCCCACAATTCATAATGACTATAATCTTTTAGCATTTTCTTCACTATTTCTTCTCACTCCAAAGTTTTTAATTTTTCCACATAGGTTATATTATAAATGCTTAAAGAAATATTCTTTTACATTGGAGTGTCAAAAGCATTATATTCTATATTTACTTTTTCACTCTCCACTGCTATGTAGTTTAATCTTTCCCTTATAAAAGTACAACTCCACTTCCTGGTTTTTGGTCTTGCCTAAAGGAAATATACCTTGAAATTTTAAAAAAGCGAGATTTTCCATTAACCATATTTCTTGGATACATTTGACATCTCATTTAGTTTTCATTTCCAGGATATTATCTTTTAGTTCTTGACTATGAACTACCAGAGACCATGCACATTTTAACAGAAGATTAAGATCCCCATGTTAATCATATTTCACGATTGATTTCATTCAAAATTGTTTGGATGCAGTCCATTGACAAGGTGATAACAAATAAATATTTGACTCTGATATTGTCCTACTTTGTGGTGTACAATTTATCATTCCTATCATAAATGAAATAAACCTTTCTTTTTGCATTTCTAGAATATCACCCACTATTCCTTCTTCAGTGTTTGCCATAATATTTGTATAACAAAGTTATCTTTACAGTGGTCCTTTTCCTTCAGTAACTGTCTCTTCCTTTTCCACCTGATGCTTTGAGATTCTCCTTACTGGTTCCAGATAAGATTGTTATCATTGTTAACAATTTTTGTCTTTTGTATCTCTATAGCTTACCTTGCTGCAATACAATCTCCATGTGCTCGATTATGATTACTATTGCAGTTGCTAGTTTTGACCTCTCTCCCTTCTATGCAATCTTCATGGGAATACTTTCCTGTACATTGACCGCATCTTTTTTTTCTTCATAAAGACCTTCTACATGCCCATTCTGTTGGCATGTATAATGCCTTAGGCTATGTACACACGAGAACACTTGTCCCGCAATAAGTTATTGCAGGACAAGTAAAGCACTATAAATATAGCGCTTTCTTGTGTACACACGTGCTGTTTCTTTCGCAAAGAAGCATTCACCGTGTGAATGCTCCTTTGCGAAAGAACAGCAGTGCATGGTGGGCACCTGTCCCACCATGCACTGCCCACAGCCAGCCCCCTACCCAGCTGCAGGGCTTCCGGTGCTAGCAGGGGCTGCATTGCCAGCCCCCGCTGTCATCCGAAGCCCTGAGGCTGAGCTGGGGGGGCCGGGCTTCGGGAGTCAGCAGGCGCCGCCGCAGCACCTGCTGACACCCGAACCAGTCCAGGGGTTCAGGTGGCGGCAGAAGCTCCAGCGGAGCTTCTGCCGCCATCTGAACCCCTGGACTGAGCTGGGGGACCGGCTCTGGTCCGAGCTGGCCCCCCAGCTCAGCTCCCAACTTCGGGAGTCAGCAGGCGCCGCGGCGGGCGAACCTGAGAGCTGAGCTGGGGGGCTGGCTCGAACCAGTACACACGAGTATTACCGCAGAACAGCTGTTCCGCGATAATGCTACCACTCTCGTTTTGAGTGGTTTAACTGTTGCGCGGCAAGAGGGTGTTGCCGCGCAACAGAGAAATTGATCGTGTGTACCCTATTTGCTTTATTGCATGGTAAGGAGCCTTACCGCGCAATAAAGTGATCGTGTGTACATAGCCTTACAGGAGAGGAGATATATGCCTTGGCTCTGAATGTCTGAAATATCCAGTGTTACTTTTTTCAGGTAAAGTCCCTCCCTTAAATATAATCATGACAACTGTTGATGACTTCTTTGCTCCTCCTTATTAACTAGTTAATCACTTACATACTAACTTTTTCTCCTTTGCTTTTGATTCTCATCATTAGTCAGCTCTAACATCACTTCATATACTACACCCATGATTTCAGTCAAATACTTTGGTAGTTTACAGCCTATTTTACCTTTCTTGTAAGAGGGTGCCACTGAGCCTGCCCCACTTACACTTCCTCTGTGCTCACAAAGTCACTCAGAGACCCTGGTGATCAGTAATGACTGGTGCAGTTTTATTTACAGATTGTGCTGCCACCACTTTTAATCATACATAGTTTGCCTTCTAGTGTCTGCACCCAGGAGAGAAGAGTTATTGCTCTGCTTCCATGCCCTCTTTCCTGGGTTCCTTAGTCCCAGGCTAATTGGGCTGGTAGATGTCTCTCGTTCCCTAATTAGATGCTGATTTTCTCCAGCCAGCTCCAATTTATCTCTTCAAATTATAATTGGCATGACAGAGGGCTGACTTAGCAGTTCTTGTTCAGCACCCTGTCATATACCTATCTTTTTACCTCCTCTAACTGAGTTTTAGGGTAACAGATCCAAGCCCAGAACTGTGCTCCCCACTTTCTGTTGCCAACTTCCTAGCTTTATAATAGCCCTGCCTGTTCCTTTTCATCTGAGCACCATCCTCAATCTGGGATTATTTAGGCCACTTAATTCCCCTCAAGTGTGGACTACTGACTTAAATGGTCCTTCTTCAACTTCATTATCCCCTTTCAGGCTAGTGTAGGGGTGAACACCCCATCACGGTATGTAATAGATCATGACAGCATCCAAGATTCCTTTAACTATGTCCGTCACTTGTTCCATACAGTGAAGGTGTGACAAAGGAGGGTTGGTGTATAGACACAATTGCTCTCTCTGTCCTTTGGAGCTGTTCCCAGATCAATGGACTCCCCAATTACCTGGTTCAATCAGCTCACTGACCTATTATTTTAAACTGGACTGAAGAAAAGAGAACATATAGAGAGCTAGAATCTAGCCCTTAAAGTGCACTTCCTACATTTGACTTACAGAGAACAGTTAACTTATGCTCTTTGCACATCCAAGCTGTGGGATCAGGAATTTGACCTTACATTTTTGGTTTATATTTTTTAAGTGCAACATAATAAAATACCTGCTTTTTCCCCTGTGTTAAATACCACATTTTGGAAAGCTTTAGTGCATAATATAGCCACCATACTTTATAAATTAAAGCAAAAAGTTAAAAACTTCTTTTGCATAAACATTGTTACCAGTAGATTTGATTATTATACAGGTGCAGTGCTTTCTTAGGGCTATCTTTCCCTTTTTACCCAGAGGAATATGTTCAGCCTATGCACTTGCAGCCTCATAGAAGTGCACATTTTGCATTTTAAGATAATATATGGAATTTAATATTGTTATGCAATATGTGTACTTAAAGTGCTATGCTTTTATTCTAGATTGTGAAAGCAAAATTCATTGAATCTGCATAACATTTAACATAGTTAAATTTAAAAGTAGGTATGTATAGTGTAGGTAGGTATGCATGGAAAAAACAAATTTATCTCCAAGCTTAGATCTAAGCATGACTAGCTCACGTGTCAGATAATCTGAGTTGCTGCTAAATTCTTCTGTACCAGTCTACATTAAAAGCTTCTATATACAATCACAGCTAGAAGAATAGAAATCTCAAGGTGAATTGGAAGCAGATGGATGTAATAATATAAGGAGCATTGCCCAGAGAATGTAAATAAAACACTATGCCTGACATGCTGATCTTTTGTTTAAACTGTAAAACTTTGAAGCCAGGATCCATGGCTTCTTCTTGACTGTCTGTGGAATACATATGGTTTTGGAATCCATATGTTTTTATCTACCTATACTATATTATGGATTTCTTCTTTATAGAATATCTGAGATAGAAATAGCAGTCCAATTAATTGATGGGGATTCCCACTTCTATAATACATTAGAAGACTACATTATATTCACACGTTGGCCCACATCTGGCAAAACATTGAGTACTGGCTCCAGCAGTGATACAATGTATACAGACTTTTGGTATCCTGCCTCCCTGGTTTGCAATTCATCTGCAACATATAACAATGGCAAAGCAAGAACGCATTCTGCAGTGTATATAAATACATATCTGGCAACCTTTTCAGAATGAGAAAAAAGGTTTTACTTTTTTTCCCCTTTATAATAAGTTCTGCTGATTTCTAAATTTCTGGAAATTTTTAACAGTTCATAGTGGTAGAAATGTGAGAACTATTTTTTTTTTCCCCACAATAATTCAGCATGCACATTTGGACTTTTCATTCACCTCTGATATGCCACATGGATGATCCACACTCCCAAGTTCCATTCTTGATATAGTTTATATATTTTATGCATTTTCATTAATTTAATGTGTTGCACTAAGAAACATTATTCATCAAAGATTGCAGGTGTAAAGAATTTGAACAATTATTAATCCTAGGCCCACAGTTTTTGGGTTCCAGTTTCCCTGAAACCAAAAAGGAGTAAATCAGAGGAATAAAAGTAAATTGCTGAATCAATGCACAGAATTGCAGCCTCATGGATTCCAATAACAACAGTGGAGTTTTAAAATTTACCACAAAATGCCCTGATAATGCTAACAAACTGAAGGATGACATACAAAAAATGTGGACTGAAAAGAGAAAAAGTAATTAATATGTTGCTTTATCTAATCTAAACCAGAGGTGTCAAAATAATTTAGCCTTGGGGGCCATTTCTGCCAGCAACTCAGTCTGGCAGGCCACTCCCCCCCACTCCCCCAAGCCTCCCACCTCCCAATCTTGCTGCCAAGGCCCCCACCTCCCACTCTATTCACTCCTGCTCCCCCAAGACCCTCAACTCACATGCTAGCTCCCAAGCCCCCATGTCCCACTCTACTCACCGCCACTCTCCCAGGTCCCACACTGGGCCACTCTACTCACCCCTGCTCCTCCAAGACTCCCACTGGGCCACTCTACTCACCCCTGCTCTCCCAAGCTCCCCAACTCCTGCTTTTCCAAGCCACCCACCTTCCTCTCTACTTACCTCACTCCCCCAAGTTCCCCACCATCTGCTCTACTTACCCCCTGCTCCTCCAAGCCTCCCCACTGGGCTGCTCTACTCATCCCCAAGGTGCTTCACAGGACCACACTGAAAACCGGACCATGCTGCCACCAGCCTGCCTCGCCCCCTGTGACTGACCAGTTGGCCAGGGGGGCAGAGCGAGAGAGCTGCACAGAGCACAGCTTCTGGCTGCGAGCCCCTGCTAACTCCGTCTGGGCCCACTCCTCAAGTGCAGGCTGCAGCAGTGCAGATCACGGGCCGCACGTTTGACACCTTCAATCTAAACCTATGAATTCTTGTTTTGGTAACTAGAGCTTTGATTTAAAAAATACATTATCTAAAATCTTAATGTGACTGATCTGAGTGTTCTTTTAGCTCTTCTTCAATAATCAAGGCTGCATCTAGATACAGGCATTTCTTGGTAATCTTTGACATAATCTGTCGAAAAGCATACATTAACTATATCCATTATTTGTTTCTTTAGTGATCACTTGTGTCTATTGTGCTCAAAGTGACTCAAGATTTTCCAAATTACTGTTATGAAAGTTAAAATAATCCAAAGACAATTTTATACTGTAGGTTTTACATATTTTTAATTATTAGAAATATATGTCATTCTTGTATTTAATATCTTCTTGTAGACAGATTTCTAGATGTTGTAAATAACCCATAGATCTACTACATTCAATGATAGTAAAGTCTATGATGTGAAGTAAAGGGAGTTCCTCCAATTCACATCTGCTAAAAATTCAGGTCATGATGTATTTCTTAATGTTCTACTGACTTCATGAAGGATGTTTACAAATTTTTATCTAACTGTATTTTTCAGTAGAAACTGTAATTTCAATTAAGCAAAATTATTTGAAGAAAGCATCTTTAATTGAAAAGTTATTTTTTAATCTGAAAACTCATAAAGCCCCCCCCCCAAAAAAAATTTCACCACATTTTTCATTTTTGTCAATTTTTTTCTGTGGGATAAAAATACTGGCCAACTTTAGGCTTCACCAGGTATGTAACTATAGACATGTTTAAAATATAAGGAGGTTGTGTGCTGCAAAACTTCAGCACAGGCTGAGGGAATGTCAAATTCATTTGTCACATGAAGTCTCCATTAGAGATGGGCAACCTACAAAGGTTCAGAATAGAGTAGAACAAAATATATTTTTTTTAATTTTTCCCTTTTAGTCAGAATTGATGTTTTTAAAATTTCTGATATTTTGATGAACTTGGAACAATTTTCTGTTTGTTTGTTTTCTAGCTATGAACATTAATTAAAATGCTTTGGCTACATTTTGTAGTTCTTTGTTGTATTTCATCTTGGGAAGTTTGGGTTTCATTGGTCAAACGAGTCACATAAAGTACTGGCATCTGCACTGACTGTCTAAGCTGACCCTAGGCATGGTGTAATATGGAGTCTGGCAGAATCCCTGACTCATTTACATAGAGAGATTGGCTGCATTTTGTCATTCTAAGATAGTCAGGGGAAAAAAAGCTGTTAAGTACAGTCGCAGGAAACAAAACTATGTTGCTCTTCCCACAGTGATAGTGATGGGGCGAGGAAGCCTGGTTTATACTCCATATCCCCCAAACCATCCATGATTTAAAGGAGTTGTAAATTTGCCCTTGAAGAATCTCACAACTCAAAGCTTGATCTAAAGTCCACTGAACTTGATAGGAACCTTTCCATTAATACTAATGGGCTCTGGATCAGGCACTTAGTATGCTCTACCAGGGTCAGATAGGCATATAAAAATATTTGAGGTTCTGCTGTCACTTAAGATTTTTTTATGTTGGGTTTCCTGTGTCTTCTTACAAACTTTAGAATGAACATAGAGAATCTACATGCAGTGTTTATTTTTTATTTAAGTCCTCTTGTCATCTTAGCATACAGGTCCAAGACCTTGATAATTCCTTAACTATACTGATAGAATTAGCTGCTGAAGAAAATAAAGTAGTCCTTTGGCTGCACAGGGTCTTTTGTTTCTTGATCAGCAACCAGAACTTCTTATTGCTCAGAACCCACTCAGACCTGGTCTGCACTGCCACCAGAGGTTGACATTGACTTATACATTGTCATGCCACAGTATTTTCACTGAACTGTGTTGATGAGGGATGCCCTTCAGTCAACAAATCCTTCCTCCTTTCACGGAGGAGGAATAATGGCATTGATGAGAGAGCATTTTCAGGCTCAATAAAATTGGTCTCCACAACCCGCTCAATCAATTCTGCTGCAATGTAGACATACCTTCAGTCTCCTCCATCAGCTACATATATTGAGCAAGAACATGAGAAGAAAGCACTCTCAACTAGAATTTTGCAGCTGTTGTCACTGTATTAGCAGACAATGCCTTGGTTTCTAAGGTTACTACTCTACCGTGTGAAAACACTGGGAGGTGGAAGAGCTGGTAAAGATCCCTATGCCATGTCTGGAATTAAATCCAAGTATACAGGACTTGACCACTTTCATCCTGACTTGATGTGTTTATATCTATCTATCTATCTATCTATCTATCTATCTATCTATCTATCTATCTATCTATCTATCTATCTA
>ML685767.1:24106219-24186292 GCA_007922175.1 Pelusios castaneus | reverse complement strand
CTATCTATCTATCTATCTATCTATCTATCTATCTATCTATCTATCTAATTGCTGTAACCCTCTTGTCTTTTCTTATCACTCAAAATATTCCAAAGCTTGGTTCCATGTTCTTTTGGATTACATTTTCAGTTGGAAGTAAGTTTCACAAATTGATCTATGAATAATTTTGTCTTCCCAAAAATTAGTCTGCCAAGCACAAAATGGTTTCTGAATTGAAATAGTAAGTATAACAAAGGCCTGTCAGGGATAGTCTAGGAGTACTTGCCCTTGCTTCAGCACAGGGAGCTGGACCAGATGACTCCTTGACATCTGTTTCAGCCCTACATTTCTATCATTCTATGATTTCAGTTGATGTCAGAGTCTGTGGTACATTTTAAGATGCAAGTTGTAGGGCAGGTTCAGATGAAGCCACATGTAGACAAAGATGTTTTCCCCCAATGGAGAAAAGGAAGTGGATCCTGATACAACTAGAAAAATGATTAAGATAGAATGTCAGAATTGGAGAGAGGGTTGGATAGCCTCACACTGAAAACGTAAAACTGTCTGCCTGTTCTCACTGGGAATAAGTGAGTTGAAGGATGGCTTTTGGAGACTGAAAAAGTTCAGTTCAACAAAAGATGAAAATGGGGCCATTTCTTCTTTTGTCTGGACTGTTATGTCTCACTAAAATGAAAATATGGAACACTGCTTAAAATTTAATTATGAGGAAAAATTGAGACAAAATTAAATTCCATTTTTAAATATGGAATTTTTCATTTTTAATCTATTGTTTCCCAATAAATATTTCATGAAGATTTTTATTATGATGACTATGGGGCATATTCATGGCTGCAGAAATATCCCAGGATATATGAGTCCATAAGTACTCATTAGAGCTATTAAATCACAAAGTCTACTTTTGCAAAGGCTCCAAATTTGAATTTGCATTCTCTAACTCCTTATTATTTGTAATATGCAGTGCTATTTGTTATGCAATTTGGCATGTCTCCACTTATTATCTGTGTGGGTTTTGCACCTGCTGCATGGATTTTTTTTAACCAACATTAATAAGTGGCAAGAAAAAAAATATAAGGGAACAGCTATGGTTTACCAGGCAAAAGTGCAGATTTTTTAAAATAGTATGGGTTAGTTTAGCAATTATAGAAGGTTCTTTTTTAAATTGTTAAGGAGAAAAAAAAAACGGAAATTTATACTAAGATAGATTTTGGACAGAATTTCAGACAGAACTTCTATTATGGGTTATGAATTGCATCTTCCGTAACAACCAATCTGTAGTAAAGGGATATTGCTAACCCTACCTCTCTCTCTTGCTTACAGTTAAAGATGTGTCAAGAGTCTCCATGGGATTATTTAACACAAGTTTGCAAATGGTATTGTCTATATAAAATACTCACATGATGTCATAAACCTCTAAAATAGCAATAATCCTTGAGCAGACCACAACTATAGTATTTTATATTCCTGGCTTTAAAAAAATATACATGTTTCCAGTCCAAGTTAATCTGAGGTTAAAAACAAAACAAAATTTCACAGAAAGTCAAATTACTGATGCCACACAATTTGAAAAAGCTTAAATAAAAAGCAAAGAAAAATACTTTTCAAATTTTGTTCTTCTCTAAGAGAGAGAAGAAAAAAGAAAGCAGAAGGGGAATAAGATATATTAAGTGAGGGGAAGGAATGAAAAAATAGTTAACAATAAAACATTACTTTTAATGCATGAGACACAACCTATGTACAAGGAAGTTTAATTTTTACAAAGATAAACATGATACTTTTCTAGCTTCCAGAATGATTATTTTAGTGTCATTTAGCAGGAAGGGTGAGATCAGAAATTAACCCTCAAAAGTCAATAGAAAATCAAAAGCTCCTTCTCTCTGTTTCTTCCCATTAGAAATTGTGGTGCACATATTAAAGCCTAACTTGAAATGGGCAGATTCAGACTGTTGAACACTTTAATGCAGCATTGAACTGAATATAGGAGGGCAATTTCAGTCTTGTTTTGATATAGCTTATTGAGTGGATAGTCAACAGGGAGACAGAATAGGAAATACTAAAAGTTTTAAGTAGTGAGATCTCTTTTTAAATATGCTGTTTCTACTGTTCATTTCAATAGCTGTTAATGTTTAGGGATTTTCAATCAGATCCTTTTATCTTCCATTTTAAAAGTAATTAAAGAAAAGTACAGTTCCAAGCATGGATGATGGATTTTCAAAGGTGACCTCTATCTGTTCTTAATTCAAGATGTCTTTTGCACTTCCTATACCAGACACTCATCTGGTTTGAACTGCAGTGTTATGGAAGTGCTAATATGGTAACTTTGTGTTGAAAACAGTATAATGGAAAAATGAACTTGCTAAATTAATGCTTGATTACTGCACTGCTTAGACTGTGATTGGGAGGCATTGCAATTTTAATTCTACCATACTACAGATGAGCATTAATAATATACCTGTGTAATTGGATGTGTTTCCTTAATCAGAGTAAGGAAAATGGAAAGTTCAGTACATTCGTTTTGTTTTGAAATTTTTTAGAAGTGAACATTACTTCAGATTATTACAGAGCTAACTTGACTCAATAGATATTACAAATAAAAGGAAAATACCATTATTTTCAAGGTCACTCACTAAGGGTATGTCTACACTGGCAAGTTAGGTCGACTTAAGGATGCTTAAGTCGACCAAAAGAAAGCCACATCCACACCTGGCTTTCATTAAGTCGACTTAAGCGCTTCATTAAGTCGACTTAATAACTATCACTCCTTAGACAACAGAGTCTTGTGGCACTTTTAAAGACTAACAGATTTATTAATTAGTCTTTAAAAGTGCCACAAGACTCTGTTGTCTTTCTACAATAGACTAACACGGCTACCCCTTTGGAATATCACTCCTTAGGTTGACTGAACATTTAAGTCGATTTGTTAAGTCGACCTAAAACTGGTGTGGACACCTTAAATTGACTTAATTCTCTAAGTTGACATAGGGCTGGGGACAAGGAAGCCGTGACTCCCTTCTGCCGGGGAGCCGCGGCTCCCTTGTCCCCAGGGGGAGCCACAGTTCTCTTTGCCCTGGGAGCTGTGGCTCCCTTCTTGCCCATCTCCCTGGCAAGAAGAGAGCCGCGGCTTCTGGCAAGAAGGGCGCCGTGGCTCCCCGGCAAAAAGGGACCCCCAGCTCCCTTCTCCCTGGAAGCCATGGCTCCCTTCTTGCTGGGGAGCTGGGCAAGTAGGGAGCCACAACTCCACGGGACAAGTGGAGCTGCAGCTCCCCAACAAGAAGGGAGCCATGGCTCCCTGGAACAACGGGAGCTGTGGATCCTCAACAAGCAGGGAGCCCTAGCTCCCCTTGTCCCTGGGAGCCATGGCTCCTCTTGTCCCAGGGAACCGCAGCTCCGAAGCTCTGTCAACCTAGCCAGTCAACTTAAGAGTCTAATGTAGACTCTTTTAAGTTGACTCAACAAGGTCGACTAAGTTGACTTAAGTCGACCTTGTTAAGTCAACTTAATAGAGTCGACTTAGCTTTGTTAATGTAGACATAGCCCTAGTGCCAGATTTTGATACTCTTACTTCCTGAGTAAGATGCTGTCTGTGTGAGAAAGGCTATAAAAATATAGCCTGGGATTGGCTCAGATGACTTCCCTGGGAGTTTTGCAAAAACTTAATTTAGACTGCAGAATTAGACTCTTTGTATTAAATGACTGATTCCGAACCCTATGAAGTTGATGGAAAGCATTCTATTAACTTGTATGGCTTTAAGATTAGGTCCTAAATGAAGGCAATACCTGCAAACTGCTTTGGAGTAAAGTGAAAATAACTACGGGGTTGCCTAGCTATTTCTTTTAATCTGGAACAGATAATTATAATATATTGTTGGTTGAATCTCAGTGTTTTATCATTAATACTAGAGAGGTCAAATGATAGTAGTAATGAGCCTGCCTGCCTGCAAAAAAATCAGATCCATTAGGTACAGCCCACATCTTCCCCAGGAAAGGAGATGAGAGTAAAATAGAGGAATCCTGAGATTGCTTTAACATATTTCAGGGCTCATAGGTAGGCCCAAAGTCCAAGAGTATAAAGGTGGCTTAAAACTGTTACTTTACTGTCTGGTCTTGCCTCAAGCATAGCTTGGCTGGACCAGATGATCTGAGTCAAAGTTTTCACCAGGCCATTACAAAACGTTTTCTGATCACACAAGCAATGCTTGTTGGAATGTCTTCTGTTATATTGCCACGTCACCTTTTTTGGTAGTCTCAGAGAAGGTTGTGGACAATTCCATTGGGTCTTGGAATGTTTGTTGTTCTCAATCACACTGAACACAGGGTAATCTGCTGTACTGTAAACTGTGGAAGGACAAAGATCAGCTTTGCAATCTTGGTCAAATTCTTGAATAACTGTGCCATCAGCCCAAGTCAGTTCTGCACAGGGGAGATCAACTAACATCCACTCCATCTTCAGGGATTTCATCTCCTTTGTGCAACTGACAATGGCCAGACTGTTCTTGACGCTCTTTGGAATCACAAGGACTTAAGTTCAGGAAAATTCTATGCACTAAGTGAGCAGTATCTGAACATCTTACACTTGCAGTTTCTCACTTTCTGTTTTCAACATTGGCCAAAAAAAGTAATACCAAAGAAAGTACAAGAAAAGTTATTTTTGATCCATCTGAAGTCAGAAAATCTTATGGGATACATAGATTTGCAAGACTTCCAAACTCATTTTAGACCAAAGAGCCTTAGTAAGCTTTGAGGTACCGGTGCTTAACATCATTAATTTCTATGATACTAGTACCCATAAATCCCAATCAGAAATCAGAGACCTATTCTTCTATGTAAAAAAGTAAATACATAGACAAACAAGAGCTCAGAGAGGCATCTGGGGACAAAGTTATAGTAGAGACAGCTGTGTGCATAAACTAGTCAGGACTGCAGTCACTAGGGGTCACTGGCCTAACCAATGCCTGATGATCCAAAACTAAATTTATTTTTTAATTATTTATTTTGTGTGTGTGTGTGTGTGTGTGTGTGCGTGCGTGCGTTTCACTCATCACTAGCAAAAAAGGAAGCAGTTTTCTCCTGTCAAATATGACCTCAGGTGTTTAAAATCCCATGAGTGCTGTGGCAGCTGAGAAAGGACAGAAAAAAGCATCAAGTATTTCTTAAGAGAGCTAGAGAATGAACTTCTTGCTGGATATCTTCATTTTGGGTGAATCTACACTTACTAGTTAGGTCGATTTAAGGAGACTTAAGTCGACCTAACTTACTCCAGGCCCACACTGTGCTTTTATTAAGTCTACTTAAGCTGTTCCTTAAGTCAACTTAAGAGAAGCTTAAATCGACTTAATAAAACCTAGTTTTAGGTCGAATTAAGTCTTAAGCCAACTTCTTCCATAAATTGACCTAGGGTGGAGGGACAAGGGAGCCACTGTGGCTCCCTTGTCCTCAGGGGAGACCCTGCTCCCTTCTCCTGGGGACCGCAGCTTCCCGGCAAGAGGAGCCGCGGCTCCCTTTTTGCTGGGAAGCTGTGGGTCCCGGGGAGAAGGGCTCCCCAGCCAGGGCTCCAGTGGGAGAGAATCCCCCGCTGGAGCCCTGGCTGGGGCGGCAGAGATTCCCTCGCTGCTGGAGCCCCAGCCAGGGTGGCGGGGGAATCCTTCACCACCGGAGCCCCAGCAAGAGATTCCCTCCCAGCTGGAGCCCTGGCTGGAGAGCCCTGGAGGCTCCCTTCTCCCTGGGAAGCCGCTTGTGGCTCGTCCCGGGTAGAGCCAGCCCTGCACAGCTGTCTCTCCATGGGATGAGCCACTAGCAGCTTGCCTGTCCCTGTGGGGAGAGCCAGTCCTGTGGGGCTGGTTCTCCCTGTGGGAAGCCGCCAGCGGCTTTCCTGTCCCTGCGGAGAGAGCCAGCTCTGCATGGGTGGCCCTGCGCAGCTGGCTCTCCCTGGTGGAAACCGTGGCTCTTCTAGTTTGGGGAGCTGAGGCTCCTCTCGACCTATCCAGTCGACTTACAGAGTCTAGTGTAGACCCTCTAAGTCAACTTAATAAGGTCAACTTAATGTCAACTTAATAAAGTCAACTTAGTAAAGTCGACCTAACTTTCTAAGTGTAGACATAGCCTATATTAGGTCTCCATATGACACACACATCTGGCCCTCTTTAGGAAATGGAGGACCAAGAATTCTATGATGTTAACTAAACTCCACAGAGGATTGTCATAGCATATGATTAGCAAAATTTCATAAAACATTTTTTTCTGAATTCAAGATTACAAAATAATTCTTAAATATAATCATGTTTTGCTACATAATAGAGCTCTTCTTGTCCTTTTTGCAGTGTTTTTGGGGTCAGTAATACAGTGGGTTCCATGGGCAGCTAGCTTAATATTCTGTTCTGTAATCATTTGTGAAATAAACACTATAGCTGAGAGTCCAGGAAAACTTTTCACACATGAAACTAGTTTACTTAATTTCTTACAAATTTAAATTATAAGTGTATCTTAAACACATTTTTTAGTCTTGAAGGTTAATTAAATTTCAATTGACTATTAAGAATATAATTATTGATAATTACCCACACTGTAAAAATATGTATTTATTATAAAATTCTCAATCCTCAAATGTTTCTAATTACCAGTTAATGTTTTATGAATATACAGTTGTTCTCTATTTAGTCTATATTTAATGTGTTTTGCATTTAAATATGCAGAAGATTCTTATCAGATGTCAATTAAAGTTTAAGAAAAATGTGGCAAAATGCCAGAGAAATAAAAGGAAATGTAATTACGCATTTGTGGTTTTCAGTGGACATCCAACTTTGCAGTCACTTGGTTTTTGAGACCCAGCAAAATATTACTGTGAATGCAGCATTTTGCAGCAGGTATGCTTAAAATAAATGTAAAAGAATAATATGCTTTATCTATTGGCTAGCTTCACTATCAATTCCCTCAGTGGTTTTCTACCCAAAGCTTGGAAACCATGTAATTATCTATTGTGTTTGAGAATGGACTGAAGAACACCATGGTTCATCAGCTACCTGAATTACTATAGTTCAGTACATCTCCAGCTACAGTATTTCCATCTAGAGTATTTTGTTTTATTTCAATGTTTATTTTAACAAGATTCAAGTTGGTTACTGTGATACCGATTTAGGTGTTATTGATCCTGAATCCTACATATCTCTTCTGGAATTGATGGTTTTCATGGCATTGCTGAGCTCAAAAGTAATTCCACTTTATCCTGAGCCGGCATGTCATTTTCATGCCAACTTGTACAACATACAGCAGTTCATCTGCATAGCAACCCTTTGTGAGCAACATTTTATCCTAGTGCTCTGCTTTCTGCACTGACTTCCCACTGAAAATAGTGTCCAGTTCCATATCTCTGCCCTGATATTTAAAACCTTCAGAAGATCTGCTTGGTGCTCCACATTTCTTAAATCAAGTAATTTATTTAAGCCACAATTAAATTGGGTAGCAAATCTATGCGTAAGTTTAATTAAAGTCTACTCACATGTTTAAGGTTCCACATATGCTTCAATACCTTGGTGAACAGTAGTTAACTTAAGCATGTGCTTAAGTATTGTTCTGAATCAAGGGTTCAAGGGAATAACTTTCAGACACCCATTTTTTAAAAGCTTTGCTTTATAGTCCTACACACTTTCTTTCTGACTCCTTTGTCCCTTCAAGGTGCCTAGAACAAAAACTGAATATTCCAATAAACCTTTTAGCCTTCAATATTTTATAAACAATAATAAAAAATGTAGTAATTAGGGGAAGCTACTTATCTCAGAGTTCTAGAGTCTGAAATCTTCTGTTAATCCTTTGAAAATGCTAATATTCATCCTCTCCTCCTTATGTCAGATTTATACAGGGGTAGCTCCACTGGGTGCAGTTCTCAAATCAGTGAAATCCATTTATTTCAATGGAGCTACTTACGATTTACACAAGGGTGAGGAGAGAATCAGGCCTATTGCCTATGATTTCAAGTGTTCTTTTCCACATTCCTACAGGCCATCTCTGATATTGAACAAGGCGGGAGCTGATTATGAACTGATTATAGCTAGGGATGTGGAGAGTTTTTTTGGTTTTTGTTGTTGTTGTTGGTTTGTTTGTTTTTTTTTAAATGTTATGGGCCCATGATCAGCAGCAGTTTATCTAGCCAGTACAAAGCAGTTCAATTTCAAACCTGGGGTTGAGACACATTTGCTGGACAATGTAGAATAAATGCATTATCACTAAGAGTGTTGTTTAAAACATAGTCATGCAAAAACAGGTGTGTTCTTAACTCAGTTTAACTAATCTGAGTTAACTAACCAGAGTGAAAAATAGCAGTAAAACAAGGCAACATGACTTTCAACTCAGATTAGCAGCTCTAGTTAAAGCCTATCGGGAAACCTGAGATTGAATTCAAACTGCTAACCCAAGTTAAAACCTGAGCTGTCATGTTTTCACTAAAACAAACCAGGAGTCCTGTGGCACTTTTAAAGACTAACAAATTTATTTATTGCATGAGCTTTTGTGGGAGAAAATCCCACTTCTTCAGATGCTTTGAAGATGGGGAATTTACAGAATGGGGGAAATTAAATACAGGGAAATGTATGACACAAGATCAGGTCAGGCTGTAACAGCAAATCAAAACTCCTCCTTTGGAACATGTTTTCACTAGTATTTAAACTCTGGTTAGCAAACCTGGATTTATCTATGGGGAAGGGGAGGTAATGAAGATATGTGTTAAGTGTATTGTATCTGTGTTGTGGCTAAACAGGGGACTTCTGGACTATTTATCAACTTTCCCTCATCGCTAAATTCTCTTTTTAAAGTTTGTCTAAAAACTGAAATACAAATTATTCAGTTGGAAAAAGCCATCACACAACTGTTCCATAGGATTTTCTGAAGAAGTAACAGAGAGAATGGGAATGCTACATAAAGAACAGCTGCATCATGTGCTTAGAACTAGCATTGTATACATCCATAAGGTAGAAAACACAAATATTTCTATTTGTGAGGTGTTGGTTTTAACTTGAGATGTAGATGCAGTTTTAAAATATTTATAGAAGAACAACACAGCCTCTGCTCTTCCAAACATCCTGAGAATATTAAGGCTTTTGCTATACTGATTTCCTTAATAATGTTAAACCACTAGAATTGCTTTAATATTAGCACAAAGCTAGGGAGGGATCTTTGACATGTTTCTTACTGACTTAAAGTAGTATACCTGAAAGGTTAATATTTTGAGTTAAGGAAGGGAAGTGTTAGCTGCTTACATATGATTAGGTATTTAGCTTAAGTAAGTAACAAAGAAGATATTTAATGAGAAATATTCTAGCAACCTATGTCCCTCTTAACTTAGAATCTGGTAGCTGGTCCCAATTAACCCATAGGCCCTTACCTAGGGCCACAGCTCCTGCAGTCATACACTGAAGGCAGAATCTCAACTTTCTTTAAGTAGACCAAAAAAAAAAAAAAGTTTCTAGTTCATCTAATGGTAAAGAAAATCTTGAAACTGCAGTGAGGTGGGACTGTTTGCAGAAAGTCTGAAACAACCATTCAGAGAGGGAAAGTGCTTCTTTTACCTCAACGCAGTGATCACTCCAAAATATCTTCCTCTGGGGAATCTTGTCAACACCACAATAGGATGGGGAAGAAGAAAAAGATTGCTGCAGGCTGGGTCCACCCACCCAAATGGGTATATATCAGATACTAGGGTAAGCACTAGAGGACCTCTCTACGCTGGCCCAGTCTGTCTGGAAGGGGTGAAGGGACCACCAACTAACTAACCATTACCCCTGCTGCTCCTAAGGGAGGACGGAGTGCCCTGATTCTATTTGTTGATTGAACCTGTTTGGTGCTCTTGGCGATTCCCAACTGTTTCTAACTAACAAAAAAGCAAACGGATGGGCAATAAAAGTGAGTTTCCATTTTAGGGAATAATATCCTTTTATTTTTTCCATATATGACTTTTTAAATAGTTTTTTTTTCTATGATGCTCCCAATAGTATCAAAGTCACAACACTCCTGTGAGATATAGAAGTACTGTCATCCTTAAGTGACAGATTGGGGAAATGGATGGAAAAGTAGGGTAACAGACTTTCCCAGTCACACAGGTAGGATTCAGATCTCCTAAATCACAATCTAGTGCATTAATCAGAAAGGCTGTCCTTTCCTGATGTGTGGCAAGGAGCAAATGTCTAACAGCTTTTGAGGTAACTGTACCCCTGATGCCCCTGGCTTCCTTAAGGGATATCCCATTTAGGTCGCAGCAGGCCTCTAGCCATCAGCTTTTTGATGGAGGAAACTCATGTTCCTCCCTCTCTGGATGGGGAAATTAGGGGACAATTGCTACCTGTCTTCATTATAGTCATGTTAGCAAGTATGACCTTAGTTCAGCATTTGCTGTCCTGTTATCTTCTAGGGGCTATGGAGGGATGAACCAGGGACCAACCCATCTTCATAAAAGGAAAGTATTGATTTACAACAAAAGTAATGCAGAGAAAACAAACAAAATATATAGCTTATAAGCATGCTAGCCCTATCAGGTGTCATCCATCTTCCACATGGAGTCCATGGTAGGTTTCAAAATCTTTAAAGTACTTTCTGCATGATCTGTCATTCTTGGTCACAGTGTCATAACTTTTCTTAAATATAGTGAAAGCATCTACCTCAGGCTGCCCACTTCATACATTTCTTTTCTTCTTTGTTTGCTTGGTCTCTTGAACCTGATCAAAACCAGGGCTCAGTACTTATCCATACATAAAATCATAGAAATGGAAGGGTGGAAGGAACTTCAGGTGCTCACCCAGTCCATGTCCCAGCACTGAGGCAGGACATCTTTAGTTGTATATGAATTTTCCATTAGTTACCCTCTATTGATGTTAGTTCATAATAGCTCACTCATACTTCGGTGACTTCCCCTTAATCACTGTATGGCTGTTTTGTTTCAAGTAAGAAATTGATCCTTCCTCTTTGGTGGGTAACAATTTATAGTGAGAGGGGAAACTCAGCCACATCTGTTTCTATAGAAAATATATACCAGAAGTTTCCCCGCTCTGTTTAGAAGAGTTTTAAAAATTACAGCACCACTTTCCCCCCTTTGGAATCTTACCAGAAGAAATGGACAATTCTGAATCTGTCAAAAGGGCAAAACTCAGGATATTATTCTAAGACTCAACATATTTAATATCCTGACAGGGGAAAAACGCCATCTGATGCCAATGGATGTGTAAAGGAAAGAATTTGGATCTAATAGAACAAGATTTTAAAAAATAATGGATTCAAGATGGTTAGTAGAAAAAGTTATGAAAAGCCACGCAAAGATACTGAGGTTCATTGTAAAGCAATTTAAAATTAACTGAGTAAAAGCA
Source organism: Pelusios castaneus (assembly GCA_007922175.1). Lineage (NCBI taxonomy): Eukaryota > Metazoa > Chordata > Testudines > Pelomedusidae > Pelusios > Pelusios castaneus. The sequence continues at coordinate 24,174,953 of ML685767.1, read as the reverse complement.
ATAGATAAAAGTTAAGTTTTATTTTAAGGTAAATTTATTAGTCAACACTTCCACAAGTTACTGCCTAATGATATGTGCTTGTGGGAATGCGATAAAGAAACAATGGTGGGGAAAGCACAACAGGAGCAACTTACTCTACGCTTAGTTCTAACTCTAGTTCATGATTTCCCATATGTTTCTTTTGTATTATTGTCCCATGTATATGTGGCATTACCCTCCACCTTTCTCCAGCACAGAACATGCATTAATAATTAAGTTATTATTCAGAGCAAACAACTATGTAGTCAAAGCCTGTAGATGTTACCAGGGCAAAGACAGATTGTGCTTAAAATTGAAGAATTGACAGGAGTTGATTGGTTATAAACTGAATGGTTAAAATGACAATTACGTTAGTATAAAGCCCCTCTCTCTTGATTCTTAAGAAAATGTGGAACAAACAAGTTAGTGTTGGAAGAATAATCATTTTAAAATCTAGGATTAATCTTTTAAGAAAAGAGAGGCAATCCTGAATTATTTGATGAGTATTGTTTGACCACCTACAGAACTTGCTAAATTATGAAGAAAGGTAATCTCAAATTTATTTTACAACTGAAAGGAAAAAAACACCAAACACATTATTGCTAAATGCTATGCCACCTTCAGTAAAAAAATAAAAATGGACAGCATTTTAAATCATAAGTTGGACTCCCAACTCCCATAAGTTGTACGCTTCTCTGTCATAGTTTCTGAGCTGCTCAGATATTCTGAAAGCTTCTGAGAAACATTGTCCTGGGTTTTAGTGAGGTGGGTCTAGTGCATTTCAAATTCAGCACCGGTTGGCAAAAGCTTTTAGTTGTACTCCGCTCACGTAGTTTTAGCAGCAGTAAACCCAACACCACAAAGCACACAGGGTAGCTCTTCTGTTTCTCTGGAAGTCCTCAGAACATGTTATTTCATTTTCTGATGAGTACAACTCTGAGTCTCTCCCCTTTGAAAGGGAAAGGCCCTCTTTAAAGCAACAAGCCTCATGACTGCCAAATTTTGTTCTGGCCTATATGTGACATTTCACATCCATTGCTTGAAGAGTTAATTTGCATATATATAGTTTACAGGCAAAGAAACTTAGTCTTATGGTCAATATAACCTGTCCTCATCTGTAAAAGGAACAGGCCAGGCAACACTGTACTTGGCAGCTCTAAGAAGGGCAAGGAAGAGGGTGTCTGCTGGGTCTATGGATATTGCTGGGGGTGGAGGCTATTGGCAGACAAGGGGTTGCTAAGAGATAGTGAACATGACTGGCAGGATCCTGACACAATAGGAGACAGAAAGGAGCCTGTAACAGGTCCTTAACTGTGTATTGCTGCCCTACATGCATTCTCCATTAGCAGATGCTCCCATTACCTACTGGGTATGATCTATGAGTGGGACTAGGGCTTAACAGAGGTCACACCAGCCTTTAGCATAACTGTGGTTAAATACTTGCAGTCTTCTTGCAACTCAGCCAGATTTGAGACACTCCATCTGAGATACAGCAATATGTGACAGGACCACTAGATGCAGGTCCGTCCCTAGGGGGCAGTGAACAGGGCGATCGCCCCGGGCCCCCCCCCCCGGACACACTCTTCCCTGCTCCGTGGGCCAGGAGCACTAATCCCAGCCTCTGGGCTAGCTCTCCCCACCCCTGGGGTGGAGCAAGTGGCCGGGGCCCACCTCTGCGGCCTCAGGTCCCCGGCTGGGGCGTCGGCCGCAGCAGACTGGGGCCTGGTTGCGGCTGGCTCCCTCCATCGGCGGCCCCTGCTTCCGGGGCCGGGCCCAGAACCAGCTCCCCGCTGGCGGCCTCAGCCTCCCCGCCCGGGCTGGCTCCCTGGGGGGGTAGAGCGGCCTGCCTGCCCTCCAGCATGGGGGGGTGGGGCCCCGTCTAAGCCAGTTGGCCCTGGGCCCCGCTACCCCCACAGGACAGCCCTGACTAGCTGGATCACTGTTACATGAGATGCAAGATATTTGGCACCATTGGAGCCTATAAATCACAGCTCTAACTAATTAGGTCTGGGAGCACCTCACCAAACTACTTCTGACAATTGGCTGGGAATTCACTTCCCAAAGCCCAGAGCTTTCCCTGGTTCAGTGGGGCCTCTTTTAGGTCTATCAGTGAACAGGTTATGGCAACCTTCAGGGTCCCCTTCAGAAGGCAGTATGGCACCTAGAAATAGATAATCAGAAGCACTTCTTCCTAAGGATCCTCAAAGCACTTTACAGGGGTATAATGAGAGTTAATTACAATTGGTAAAACTGGTACAGCTTACCACGGTTAAACTGCTTTACATAGAGTTTAAATATTTTGTTCACCATTGTATAAATAGCGGCAGAACCAGGAAAAGAACTTATGGAAACTGGCTTCCACTCCTCTGTTTTAACTTCAGACCACAAAGCTACTACCCACATGACTCAAATCACATTTTTGTTGGATATCAATATTCATAAATGGAGAGGAAGAACGCAGGCAGCTCATAACCTTGCTAGAATAATGAACAAATATTTTCACAAATAATTTGTGTAATGACCAACAGGAAAAAAATGTTGTATAAATTATTCACCAAATATTACCCAATTTAAGAACTGATCAAAGAATTGTCATGTTTAAGATGTAGTGGTCTGACCTAGTCATCAGAGTAAGAGTCAGGAGGCAAGCAGAGTCAGATTACCAGCAGATCAGATTAAAATAATACAAGCAGATATAGTGAAGAGAAGACTATTTTAAGCATCAGAAACACAGATGCCTTGGCAATTTCCTGTTCATGAGCTTGGTTTAAATAGCAGCAAGGAACCAGTCAGGACGCTCTCAGTTCTACCAATCAGCTCACAAGAGTGGTGTCCTCTGACAAGAGTTTAGTTTCTAATTCTAGAATAGGCCATTGGGTGACAAGTTGGCATATGCTGACTCCTAAGAAGTTTGTTAGGGTGACCAGATGTCCTGATTTTATAGGAACAATTCTAATATTTGGGGCTTTTTCTTATATAGATGCCTATTACTTCCCAGTTCCTGTCCTGATTTTTCCACACTTGCAATGAAAAAGCTGCATTACAAAATGTATTGCTAGTTGAAATATTAGCTGTAAATAAACTCTTTAGGTAATTGGATTTTTTTAATTGTCGGGGACAGTAGGCCTTGTAGATTGGGGTTCAAGACCTACTGTCCCTGACAATTAAAAAAACAATCCAATTACCTAAAGAGTTCATTTACAACTAATATTTCAACTAGCAGTAAATTTTGCAATGCAGCTTGTCCAATCTGTTTACCACCACATGGTATTTCTTTTCAATGTAAACACACACAGTATTCTGTATTGACATCACGGGCTATTATCAAGTGAAACATCGAGTTATATATCTCTTGTTAAAGCATTAGATGTCATGGATTCTGTCAAATCCCCTGAGCAATTATAGAGCAATGATTCTATAATCTGTACTCTGTGCCACAAATCAGTGATTACTGTACTGTTTTTTCATCTCAAATGTCTTGAAAGTCTTGGATTCTGCAATAAATTAATAATTCCATATGACATAAATAAAGGCCAGATTCTACAGTTGGATACATTCAGGTAGATCTTTGCGTTAGGTGGTAATGAAGCCAGTGACAAACAGAACAGGGAAGCCCCAGTGCTTTCAAGAAGGGTTAATGCTCTATTAATAATAGTTGGGAAATGATAGATAGTCAGCAGTTCCGGTTGGAAAAATTCTGATATATTATTCTCATTGGATTTTGCCACTTCATCAAAAGTGAAAAATTTGACTGAGACAGTTCAGTTTCAACAAAGTTCCAGTTGAACCCCGCCTGCTTGGTTTCATGCCATCTCATTTGCCTAACTCCCCATTAGTCCTCCAGCAGGCCTGAGAAGAAGCTGGGAGTCTCGGCTCACAGCAGTCTGGGTTCCCAGGTACATGTGTTCTTGGCAGCTCATGAAGTGGGCTGACAGGTAGTTGGGAACCTGGAAGGCCTGGAGGCTAGGGTCCCAAGCTCCCAGCTCCTCAGCAGACTGGGTTCTGTGAGCTTGCAGGTTCTCTATCCCTGAAGCAGCCAGCCATGCAGATTGATTTGGAGTTGGTGATTCCAGGGCTCCTAGGATGATCCTATCTAGAGCAGCATCCCAGGTGGACTGACCTAGAGATGGAACACCATTTCCTTTTCTAACCCATATGCCTGAAAAGGCTATCTCTGAGAGACCTGCTGAGGGTGGGTTACTGTTGTTGGGCAGATTAGCGACCCACAACTGGAAACTTCCAGAAGCAGGGAGTGGTAGCAATTTGAGCATGCTCCACAGTGTACCCTCCTGGTGTGATGGGATGTTGTCAGTCAGATGACTGGAGAGCAGCAGCCTGAGCAGACAGCAGGCAGGAGCTGCCTTGAGGGGAGACCATGTGCTCAGTGTTCTGGAGAGGAGCTGAGCCAGGAGTGAACAAGATGTTTTCTCCATGTAAAGGAGTCATTTGCATCAGACCTTGCAGACATGCATATGGGACTGAGGGCTGGTTGCAGAGAAGAAGAGAAAGCCTGCATGGAATGCTACAGAGGATCCCAGCAAAGAAAGAAGAGGACAGCTATTTCTTGCCACTCAAGCTTCCACACTGGAACAGAGACTGTAGCTGAGAGTTGGATGAACTCCACACAGACTTTGGGACTCTTGGGTATCTTTCATGCAAGGGATTGTTCTTGGTTAATTGTATTTTGTTTTCTTAGGATAAGGTTTATTTAGTTAGTAGTTAATAAAGTTCATTGTTATGTTTTTAGTAGTATTTTAATGTGTGAGTGTAGCTCTGAGCAAGCTTTGCCGTGAGTCCTGTACAGACTGGATCCTGGGTCTCCAGCTGCTTTCCCCATAGGGGTTGGGATTGATTTCTGTGGAGCACTGGAGAAGGGCAACTAAATGAATTTAGCCCACCCGAAGGTTACACTTCCATGGAGAATTTGAACATTTTTGTGTTTTGCTCCAAATTGGACCAAAATATCAAAATCCTCCATGCAATGGAACAGCCTCTGTCCATTCAGGTCTAACTGACAGTACAGATCTTTCTGTACTAAGCTAACTCTTTCACCTAGTACTTGCAGAGGCCCATTGATTTCAGTAAGGCCACATACAGGCAGAAGATTGGGGATTTAGATGCATTCCTCCTTACCAGTGGCTGGAAAAATTTCAACAAAACAATTGTTGGAATTTGCAGATTCCGCAAACTCAAAACTTACTGTGAGGATGGTCTGATTTTACTGAAGCTTCAGTGGAACTTGCTTCCTGTTAACTCATCTACCCATCTCTTCAGCTGCCTATTAGAGGGACTGCTGCTGGGGCTGGGGTCCGTAGGGCTTCCAACATCTATAACTATAGGGTACTATGTCAGTCAGCTGGTCTCTGAGACACAGCTGCATTTCCTTTCATAGAGAATTTCAAAATAGTTAGTTTTCATTCCAAAACAAAACAAAACCCAATTCTCTTAATGTCAAAATCTTCTATAAAACAGAATTACTCTCTCTGCCCTGTTCCAGTTCTTGGTCTTTATTCTCCCACATTAGCAATATAGAATAACTATGAGACTGAAATAAATCCCTCTTATTTTCATTTTTAGTAAACACAATTCTTAAGCTGTTCAATAGCTTTCATAGCTAATTTTTCCCTATAGTTCTGTCCTCAAAGAATGTTTAAGTCAGAAAAAATGAGAAGCTCAAATAATAGGACTATTTACTGATGCTCCTATATGCAAACAGTAACATCAGCCATGCCTCTAATTGATTCAGCCATCAACATTCACCTGCTGATAGACACTCCCTTAGGATTTAGGTAATACAATGTACAACATGGATGACTGAGTTTGTCAACACCAGTCATTTTTCTGTGAAACTTATCATCATGAAATGAAATATTTTGAAAGGCAGAAACTAAGGTGAACAGAGAAGCTCCCTCTAGATATATGGTGGGAATATGTTACACAGTAAATCACAAAGAGGAAGGTAAACAGAAGATGCATGATTATTGGGAAATTACATCCTAACAAGTGACATCCTATCAATTTTCTGGTCAGGATGTTGTTCTCTAGAGCCACATATTCTTTCTACACTTATTATAGCTTGAATCATTTTTTTCCAGTTATTAAAAGAAGGTGTTGCAATACCAACATGCAGTCAGATCATTTCAAACTACCCCCTTACCACCTGTATTCAGTTTTGTTGTAGCCATGTCAGTCCCAGGATATTAGAGAGACAAGACTTGTGAGGTAATATCTTTCATTAGACCAAGTTCTGTTGGTGAGAGAGACAAGCTCTTTCTGGATAAGCTCAAATGTTCATGAAACACATTGGTCCAATAAAAGTAAGATATTCCTTCACCCAACTTGCCCCCTTAGCAACTGACATTCTAAACTGAAGAGAGACATATCTGAGGGAAGAGAAAGGAAATGTTTGCAAGTCAAGAATGCAGTCAATGTGGTCCACTGGACATGTTGCTAGATTGAGAATCAAGACATGTTGGTTCTGACCCCCACATTGTTAATGACCTGGTGTGTGGTCTTGAGAAAGTCATTTAACTTGTCTTGTTTTGGTAAAGATTCCCCATCTGAAAAATGGGAATATTAATATAGTTACTCAGATTTCTATAGCATTTGGAGATCTGTGAAGGGAAAGTACTATACAAGTATTAAGAATTAATTTTAAATATTTCTATTATGGTGGTGCCCAGATGTCACAAATGGCCCTGTAGTGCTAGAAGCTAATACAGAGATAGAAAACAGGTCACTCCCAATAGAACTTATTCAACTCAATACTAAGTACCTGCTTATTAACCTTATCCTTCACTATATACACCATATCACTGGCATCAGTGTTTGGACAAGATCAGCTCATTAATGAAGAACAGCTAATTGAAGCTGAACCTGAGAAGACAGAGATGATGATGATGATGATGATGATGATGATGGGCAGAGGAAATCATTTTAATAAGTTTGCAGCCATAATGCAGTCTCCTTTGGCTGAAAGTACACACAAATAGTTAAGGCCATAGTTTAGGAATGCTCTTGGATCCCTCACTGATGCTGACTTCTCAGGTAACAACATCTGTGAATAACAATTTCTATTATCTCTAATGGGATAGAAGACTTGCATCCTTGTGGACAATGACCTGACCTCAGTTATTCACAATATGATCACTTCTCAGCTAGATTACAGGAATGCATTATTTCTGGGCATGAAGGCTCCACTTAGGAATCTCCAGCTAGTATGGAATACTGCAATTTGTCTCCTCAGCAACATGGGCTGTTTCAAAACACATCTCTACATTAGTTCCAGATACAATACTGAATCAAATTCAAGGCACTCAATATCAAGTTACAGGTCCTGGTGCTCCAGGACAAAGATCATAGTCAACAACTTCTGCTACTCTGGCACAATGAAACTCTCAGTACCAAGAGTAAAGCTCATCTGTATGGAGACAGAATTACCTCAGGTCTGGCTCCCAAGAACTAAGTACCATCATAAACTTCCCACCTTCAGCACCCAGTGCAAGGCACCTTTCTTTGACCAATTCCTATCTGACAAACAAGTCACAAAGTGTATACTGGGGGGGGGGGGGGGGGAATACCAAAACAAGGCACTTCACTGCATAAACTTTTCTCTTTGTGGAGAGAATGACAAGAACCAACATGTGACAGATGTTCACCATGTCATTTAATGCAAAACTAAAGATGTTTAGATACTACAGTGATAAGTGTTGTATAAATCCCTGAGCAGAATAGACTAAGTTCTGAGGAATTGCCCATACTAAATATTTACTGTTAATTTCTTGACATTGTGTTTTGGGCATGTTCATAGAATTTTTATTATTGGAATATATCTGCAGTAGCACTGGATAATCACAATCACCATTGTAACTGAGCCGCTGTAATAGCATTCATGGAAATAGTGCTATGTAATCTTTCTGGAGATAGTGAAAAGTATAAGCTGATAATGTCCACTCTTTCATAGACACTGTAGACAAAATATCTTCACTTTGGGCAACATAGTCACCTATATTTAAACCTTAACATATTATCAACTTACCAGAGATGAGCAAGTAAGAAACTATTCAAAAAAGCTCTCATTTAGCCAGCTTAATTTATTTTGGTGGAAGAATGTTTATAGATTCCAAGGTCATAAGGGACCATAATAATGATAATTTAATCTATATAAAATAGACTATAGAATTTCTCAAAATTTGTAGCCCACAGGATGTTTTATTAATAGGTATCTTGATTTAAAAATTGTTAGTAATGGGGAATTCACCATGAATCTTAGTATATTATTCCAATGGTTATTTACTTTCACTGTTAAAAATGCATACCTTATTTTCAGTCTGAATTTGTGTAGCATCAACTTCCAGTCAGTGGACCACATTATACCTTTCTCTGATAGATGAAAGAGCTGATTATTAAATATCAGTTCTCCATGTAAGCACTAATAGATTGTAATCAAGCCACATCTTAAACTTTTTTTAGTTAAACTAAATAAATTAGTTGATTATAAAACAGGTTTGCTATATGGTAATCATTCTCACGGCTCTTCTCTTAACCCTCTCCAATTTTTTTTACTTCCTTCTTGAATTATCAACCCAGGAACTGGACACAGCGTTCCAGCAGTGATTGCACTAGTGCCAAATATAGCAGTACAATAACTTTTTTCCTACTTGTGATTCTGCAGTTTATGAATTCAAGGATGTCATTAGCCTTTTTGGGTACAGCATTGCAAAAGGAGTGCATGTTCAGCCGATTATTGATCATGACATCCAATTTTTTTTTTCAATGTCACTGCTTCCCAGGATAGAGTCCCCCATCTGGTAAGTATGAACTATATTATTTGTTCTTAACTGTTCTGGGCAATTACATGTGTATTTCCCCTCAGTGGTTCAGCAAGGGCCCCACTCTCAAGATTTCAGTTTCCCAGTCATTGCCTTTTAGCGTGCAGATCTGGTCATCCCATCTCAAAAAAGATATATTGGAATTGGAAAGTACAGATAAAGGCAAATAAAATAATTAAAAGTATGGAAAAGCTTCCATATGAGGAGAAATGAATAAGATTGGAACTTCTCAGCCTGGAGAAGAGATGACTAAGGGGGATATGACAAAGGTCTATAAAATCATGACTGGTGTAGAGAATCTAAATATGTTTTATTTACTTATTCTCATAACACAAAAACTAGGGATGACCAAATGAAATTAATAGGCAGTAGGTTTAAAACAAACAAAAGAAGGTATTTCTTCATATAACACACAGTTAACCTGTGGAACTCCTTGCTAAAAGATGTGAATACCAAGCATATGACAGGGAACAAAAACTAACAAGAAAAGTTCATGGAGGATAGGTCTAGCAATGGCTATTAGTGAGGATAGGCAAGGATTGCTGTTTGTCAGAGGCTGGGAATGGCTGATTGGATGGATCACTTGATGATTACCTGTTCTAATCATTTCCTCTGGGGCACCTTGTTGGAAGACAGGTACAGGACTAGATGAAACATTTGTCTGACCCAATATGGCTATTCTTATGAGACACATCTCACTTCCTTCTATCTTGAATAATTCCAGTACATACAGTTCCCTGCCTTCATTTGTTTATTCCCAGCTGAGAGAAGCTGCCCAAGCACATCTGCTTTCTTTCTCTTCAGAGACTTGTACTAGAGTGATTGTCAATAGTTATAAGTTACAAATGGGTAGTCGTGTTAGTCTATTGCAGAAAAATAAACAGAGTCCTGTGGCATTTTTAAAGACTTCTATTCAAGCCTATATTATTCTTATGGCAAAAGCACAACAGAGAAAATATACTAAAAGCAATAAAACAATCTATATATGCAGTAATAAGCTAACCAGACTGAGCGCTGGCAGGCGCATTCCTTCAACATTCTACCATAGGGGTTTCCATGCAGTGACAAGTTCATCACGGCTTCAGATCAGAACATATTTAAGTCCAGCCTCTATACAGTTCAGGTGTCTTTGATGTGTAATTTGCAAAAGCAGGTAATTAGTAGACAATGGGTTTTCCTCCACAAGGCATAACTTCAAATAAGGGTGGCTTCAAACTGGATTATTTATATTCCACTTACCTCCAGGTGCCTCCTAGGAAATTTACAGGTATTCTTCCAAAAAGCCCTTTCAAGTTCCTAATATCATCTAGAATTGCATTAGTTGTCTCCTAAAGAAGGTAAAAGAAGGTATATACATACAATTCCACAATAACACAAACACACACACAAAATTCCTTTTTAAAAAAACAAAACAAGTGAATTCTTAAAAGGCATTAAAACTAATTCAGTAAGGTTTACCATAACAATTCAGTAAAATTCATTCAAAATATTGTAGGAAATGTTCAGCCTGTCATATATACATTTAGTCATATTAAAAAAGCATATAGTTTGCTTGTGCCCAGTTTACCAAGTGATACAAATTGCTCTGTGTTAATGACTGTCCTCTTCATTATTTACCACTCCCCCAAGTGTTGTGTTATCTGCAAACTTTATCCATGATCAATTCATGTTTTGTTCCAAGTCATTTACAAAAATGTTAAACAGTGCAGGGCCTAAAACAGATCCCTACAGGACCCCACTAAAAATGCACCCACTCCATGGGGCTTCCACATTTACAATTACACTTTGAGACTTATCAGTTAGCCAGCTTTTAACCTATTTTGTTTGTGCCATGTTAATTTTATATTGTTGTAAGTCATGAGCCCATGCATCCTCACTACCCTGCCTCGGGAAGGGCTTTCAACCCCCCAAAATGATAGGCAGTCCCTAGCTCCAGGCAGGGGCAAACGAACAGTCTCAAGTCTGCCAGCATTGCAGAGGCGGGTAAACTGGTTCTAGCTTTGTACTGGCTTTAGAGGCTGAGATCAGGGGAGTACTCTCAGGTTGGTATGGGAATGGGGGAGAGGGACTCAGGCCCTGCCAAGTCCACTGCCTACCAGCCCAGCTCCCTATCTGTGGCGGAGGGATCTGCCAAGGAGTCAGCAGGGTCCCAGCTCAACACGCTGACTTGGGTTCCGGCTTTAGAGCAGTTAAACTATTGCTCCCCTCCCCTGGGCTACTTTCTGCCCCTTTTCCCAGTGGTACCTGTTTGGCCACATCCCACTCGGCCTCGTTAGGGTAATCTCCCAGGGGTAGGTTGCAGAACCCATCAATGTGATCTGGGGGTGGTAGATCTAGCAGATCGTCAGTGCTGTCAGCATGCGGCAGTTCCTCCAGATCACAGCCCATTAGGGTCTCCTCCCTTTTGTTGCCAGCCAGCAACTTCTCCATGTGATTGGCCTCAGGCAGGATTGCCAGGTCCTCAGGGGCGAGTGGCTTGGGGCTTCAAGCACTGGTACTTCCTCCACATTGCAGCTAGTCTGGGTCTCCTCCCCACCGTTGGTAACTGGCCACTCTCCTTGGTTCCAATCCATGGGCCATCGGTAAGCAGGATCAGGCTCCAAGGCAGCAGGCAGCTTTTCTGTAAGGTACTGGTCCCAGGGCAGGGGAAGCTCCTGAGAGAGGGGAGAGACATCCTTCCCTTCTGGGAGCTCAGACTGTACTGAGCTGTCAGGCCTTCCTTTTGTACTTCCAGCCCCGTCCTCTGACTTCCAGCCTGATGGACAGGTAATTTCTAGCTCCGCCCAGCCGGGCCTCACCTGTCCCTCCTGGTCTGTCTCTAAGGGAGACCATGCCCCCTCACTACAATTGTTCTTATCTTTTTTAATCTCAATGTGACATGGTACAAAGTCAAAGGCCTGTATATTACATCAATGGTATTATCTTTATCAGCTAAACTTGTCATCTTCTCAAAAAAAAAAAAAAAAAAAAAGAAGAAAAAATGATATGAAGTTGGTTTGACAGGATCTCTTTTCTAGAAATCCTGTGGATTGGCATTAATTATATTGCCTCCTTTAATTCTTTATTGATTCGAATTTCAGTTGCTCCATTATCTTGTCCAGGATCAATGTCAGAAAGGCAGGTCTATAATTATCCTATGTCATGCCATTTATCCATTTTAAATATTGGCACATTAGCTTTCTTCCAGTTTCTGGAATTCTCTCAGCATTCCAAAACTTATTGATCCTGCAAGCTCCTCTGCCAGCTCTTTCAAAATTATCTGGAACTGCTGACCTAAATGTTTAACTTTAGTAATTGCTGTCTAACATCTTCATGAAAAACTAGTGAAATAGAGAGGGTGTCAACATATCATGAGACTGCATCATCTGTTTTCCCTCCTTGACTAAAAAGTATTTATTAAAAACTTCACCTTTTTGATGATTAATAGTAGTTCAATGAGGTCATCTATTATCTGTGAGATGTCTTACAACACAACGTCATTAATGCTGACATGAACCACCCCCAACTGATACTTGCCATCAGATTCAGAAGCCTATCCAATCTTATGTCTTGGTTCTGGTAAAACAGCACAGCATTCTGTTATCTGCTTGTCCCGTACAGAACGTTGTTTTGATTCTTTTGAGTACTGAATCCCCAATAAGGATTGTCTGTTTTCCTTGGGTGGTTGGAGAACTTTGTGGGAAAGCATGCTTTTCCTACAGGTTGGGTAGAGCTGTACGTGGCAGCTTGACATCTTTCCTTTCCCTTGGACAAGCTGAATCTTCAGAAACATCTTCCACAATTTCCATATTGAGGACCTGGTATCAATTAGAAATGTCTAGCTGTATGGAATTCCTTTTGGCCCTCTTTTCTCTCTGGTGGCCAAAGCCTGGCCATCATTGTCTGTCTTCAGCAGTAAAGAATGCCATCATGATCTCTTTCCTCTAGTCTCTTCTCTTGACTTCCTCTCTTTTTGACTCCTTGGTGGCTAGCTCTTTCCTTCTTCAAACTTGAAGAACAGAGGTTTCACAAACCTGGCTGTTTATGAAAACCTCAGCTTCTCTTATATCCAGTAGCATCTCTAATTGCCTATCCAATCCAAGAATCTTCTCCCTCATCATAGCCACCAATTTGTACTTCACACACATGAAATCCCTTCTGGCTTAATGCAGGAAGGAGAACATCATACATCCTTTACAGGTTACCACCACTGTTCCGTTGCTGGCCATCTTCAAATTTTATGTAAAGGAAAACCTGGAAAGACTCTCTCCCAGGACTCTCAATTCTCTCTGAAATTCGTTGGTTGGCTACCTCAGTACACAGTTCCTAAATTTACCTAGTCAGTGACTTTTATACCAAGTCTTCAAGCTTAGCTCAGCTCAGCTTTGATTCTTATCAGCAGGGAGCAATTAACCACTGAGAAACTTCAAACAATGGAATTGATCAAAGCTGCAAGGGTCAGAGCCACATAGCCTTATCAAGCTACTGATCAAAGTTCCAAGGGTCACAGCTTTGTAGCCTTTACCAAGACACCAACAAACAGGCATGTCCTCAGCCTCATGGCCAAGAGTGCCCAGAGAACAAATAAATGCATGACTCACCAAGTCATGCTGTCTCCAAGCATGGAGATCACAGCTTCACCCTCTGAAACTCTTTTATTACCTAGATACCTCAGTGACAGACACCAGAAAAAGCTTTTTAACCAGATTATTTGTGTGAGAATTGGAATCTTCGCTTTTCCTGAATCGCCCACCTTTGAGAATGTACCTTTAGTTGCTAGCAGTAGGGTCAGTTACAGAACAATAGTGTGTTTAGCTTTAAGCACAAATAGTACAGTTCATAAAGACAAATCTTGGCAGCTTTCCCAAATACACATCTGACCCTCTTTTGTCTTATAGCTCAGACCTAGAGGCAATGAGCACTAACTGCTACATTTAACTATACTGGGACTATACGCTGTTTCTGGGAAATATGTCACAAATCCATCACAAGAGGACACAAAAGTATTCCTGAGCCAGCTATGCTCAGCTGTACTGTGTTACTGATGAACCCTCACTAGAGCACACCTCTTGCTAGCTATTTGACCTAAAGTGTCATAGAAGTGGACCCAACAGATGATGAGAATTCACAGTACAAAGAAGAAGCATTTTTGACAGTGCTGTTAAACTATAACCTGGTAAAAGTAGCCTCAGGTTATTTAATGGGAAATTTCTTTGGTTGTCAAAAACCACATCCTCACATTTTTGTTTTAAGGAATATAATCAGCAGTCAGTCCCAGTGAATAGACCAGGAACATCAGCAGCAAGTTGTTTGTAGGTGTCACCAATAAACTTTTATTTTCTCTCAAGAAGAGATGTTGGGAAAATGAGTTTGTGTATTGGGAAAGGCAGGGGTGATGTCAGAAGTGGATCCTGAAACATAGCATTTATGAAGTGTGACACGAAACACATTGTGCTAAGGAGGCACAAAAATTGCCATGCTGATTTCAAATTAAGAACCTTTATGAGGTTACTAGTTATTTGCTGGACTGATGTCATGGCAGAACCTATTATGATGTCAGTGGATCATCCACTTTCCCTCGCTTACTAAGATAATACTAAAGCATGAGCCTCTGTGAGATTATTGGCTTACCATCTCTAGCCTTTCATACTGAAAGCATCTGTGAAACCAATTCCACTAACTCTGATTGATATAAATGTACAGGTCTGTTAGGCAAAGGCATACACTCTAAGTCAATAATTCTCAAACTTTTAAAATGTCTCCTCCTCTCTCCCGGTGGATTTTGTATAATAATTACACCCTCCACTTACCAGAGCCTCTCCCTCACTTTCACAAAAAAAAAAACCAAAAAAACCCCTAGATGATTAATTGGGAGGGGGACCGATAACAGCGCCTCCCTCGCAGCTCAGGAGCCCCGTGCAAGACACCAGGGAAAAGGGCAGCGGGGGCAGGGAATCACGCTTTCTCATCAGGGTTATCCTCAGGCAGCAGTGTGGATGCAGCGGATGCTTCCAAGAGCCTGCAGCGCAGCAGCAATGCAGAGAACATGCTTGGCAGTGGCAGGGGGCAGCTGCTGCTGGAGGCAGGCAATGTCTCCCTGGAGCCGTGCACCGACTAGAGATGGAAGCAGCTGTGCAAAGTGTAGAGAGTGGAGCTGGAACAGCTCTGTCCCCTCTCCACCAGCTGTGCTGGGCCCCACTTCCTGCAAGAACCTCTCCCTGCCTCTACTCCCCTCCTAAGGGTCCTCCCACCCTCAGCCCCAGCCTAGTGCTGCCTGCGTGAGGCGCCGGGGTCCCTACGGCCACCCAGCACCTCTGTCATCCAGTGCCCCCACCCAGCAGGTGTAGAGAACTCCACCATCATAAGTTTTAGGGGGGTCCACCAACCTCCCAAACTCTGCCCCCTGTGATTCATGTCATGCACCCTTTTGGGGGCCCATCCCCCCAGTTTGAGAACTACTGCTCTAAGTTATCCAAGGTAGAAAAAGGTCCAGCTCAAATTGTTAATAGGAAGTACAAAAGGGAGACAAACTGGATTAATCCAACCAAAAGATCTACTGATAGCACAATCAAACCTGAAATTTAGGGACCAAAATCTGTCAAATTAGATTTAGTTGATGGATAAAGTAATGAAGGGATGGGCTTTTCAGCTCTCTCATGAAGGGATGGGCTTGTCAACCCTCTCAGACCAGGGACAGCTGGACTGAAAGAAGTAATCTTCATGATCATTGCTTTCATCTCCACCATCACCTGGAATCATGGAATCCATGATGGCACTATTAGGCTTTTATCATCCTGATCCTGAGATAACCCACTTAGATATGGCCAGAAAGAGAAATCGATGACATGCCCATCCCCCGCGTCATCAGCTACATTCTGAAGAATGCTGAAATGTGAGCTTTGGGTTCCTATTATCAGCTCCCTATTAGGTCCTTTTCCTTCCCCTCCCTTATTTGAACTTATGCTCCTCTCTCCATTTGCCTTCTGTTTAATAAGTGCTTGGCTTAGTTGGCCAAGACCACATCTTTTACACACTGCTGTGAACCCATGGCTAAAGAGACAGCCTAATGCAATGCTCTAAACTGCTGAATGTTGGTGCGAGTTTGCCACATTTCAGAGTAGTTGATAAGACCATGTGCTGTGTCTGTATATCTCCAGCAATGATTTTGCAAGTGAGAGTCAGCACCAGAAACAGAAGCTGCATTTTCTATATTTCTGTTCTTCTCTCTCCCTTCCTTGTATGTCTGCTTTCAAGGAAATTGGATCAGACTTCAACACAACAGATCCAGAACATCTTCACTAATGTTTCCTCTTCTCCCCATAGAGAATAGTTGTTGCCATCTAAAAGATCATCAAACAGGTTTTGTTGTTTGTTTTCTTACAAAAACCGCCTCCATGTAAAGAGGAAGGGAATAAGGGATGTTGTTAAAATGAAAGCCTTATGAAATACTTCTCATGTTTTAATTGTTGTTCCCACTTTTTTTCTGTACCTTTAATAAAAAAATTATGAAAAATTGTAATGGTGACTGTTCCCACTGAACTAAGCAGGCCAAGGTCTCTGTATTCAACCCCCCAAACCACATTTAACTATTGAGTGTTGTCAAGTGATAGGATCACGTTAACACTTCTGACTCTCTGGGCCCATTTCTTCCACTGAAACTTTCCCAACAGGACTCTCTAAGATTACTGGCTGAGCCAGGGCCGGCCTTAGCACTAGGCAAACTAGGCAGCTGCCTCGGGCCGCTGACTGTTAGGGGTCGCCACCACCCTAAAAATAGAAAACTCCCAGGTGGAACACTGCATTCCGGTGCATTCTGCCCAGGGCCCAGCAAAGTCGCAGACTCGGACAGAACACTTGTTCCGCCCTGTCTGCTGCGGCCAGGCTGGGGAGTTTCAAATCTCCCGCCCTAACCATGCTCAGACAGAGCATGCTCAGGGCGGGAGTGGCCTGTCCCAGGAATGGCTCTGCCAGCCCCCCCTGCAAGCTCCGAGCCTCTGGCCAGGTAAGAGGGGCTGGGAAGGGGCTGCGGGGGAGGGGGACAGAGGACCCGGGAAAGGGGTTGAGGGGTGGGGGGGCAGAAGAGCCAGGAAGGGGCCCCAGGCCTGATCCAGCCATGCTGCCTGCCTGTGATGGTGGCACGTGGTGGCGGCAGAGTGGCGGATCAGGCCTTAAGAAGGTCAGAAGAAGCCAGGATGGGCAAAAATGGAAGGGGCTCAGAGTATGTCTTTACTGACAGTGGCACCGCTGGCTGTGCAAGATTGATTTTGTGGATTTGATTGAGTGGCAGTGAAGACTCGCTCAATCAAACCTGGAAGTCAATTCTGTAAATCCCTCCTCCCGCTCTCCCCTGCCCGACAAGTAGCATAGCATGGGAGGGCACTTTCTGTCAGTGCAGCACAATGGAGACACGGCTGTAAGTAGACATTAAGAAACTGACAGAAGATATGTAAGTTGTATGTAGCTAACGTGTATATCTCCTTTCAATTGCTGCCGAAATCCGCAACCAATGTAGGCCAGGCCTTAGATAGTCACGTGGGAAGCAGCATCTTTTGCATAATTGTGGAAGATATACTGAAGCACTAACGGTGCATCTAGACTGGTAAATTAAGTCAACTTAAGCTTGCTTAAATCGACTTAATTTACTCTGCGTCTACACTGCACTTTCCTTAAGTCGACTTAAGGAAAATTAAGTCAACTTTATAAAACCTCTTTTTAAGTCGACTTTTGGCTTAAGTCGACTTTCTAAAGTCGACTTAAGCCAGTGTAGACCTGGAGTAGCCCACTGCCCTCCCTGCCAGCGTGGGTGGCACAGGGAGAGCCTGGCATGCCCCCCCACAGGGTAGGGCAGAGCCCTGCCCACCCTGCCCCTATGCCCTGCCATGGTCCCTGTCCCCCTTTGCCCCATTGTACCCAGGTACAATGGGGCAAAGGCTGAGCCCCCTGGCACTTGGCAAGGGGTGCCCACCTGCCACCGTGGACCAGTCCAACATCCCCCTAGTCCCTATAAGTCAACCTAGGTGTCCAGTGTGGATGCTCTAGGTCGACTTTGTAGGGTCCCCCCAAAGTCCACTTAAAATTTAAGTGTAGACATGCTAAGTCGACTTAAATTAACAAGTGTAGACATAGCCTAAATCTTCAGCCTCCTGCCATAGGAATAATAGCATTGGAATCCTCCTACAGATTTTCCTAGCTCCCTTCAACCCTGCCCCCTGCCTACAGTCAGAAACAGAATGTGATATACTTTTGCCTTTTCCACATGACTATTGTGATAAGAAGGGTCACTTCTTAACCTGAAGTTCATGGATTTTAAGGGGACCTGAAATGCTCTTCATTTATTTTATTTCAACTTCTGGATTGTTGTACTCCTCCCATTCTGACACATTCATACAAAATGGATGGGTGAAATAACTATGAGGATAGTCAAACAAAGAGTGAGATAATCTGCCTAGCCAAGATAGCAGCTTCAGTGGAGCAATAACAGGGCTATAATCAGTAGTAAAAAAAAGACTTCAGAAAGCTGGAATCTGCAAGCAAAAATCTGGAGACTTTACAGGTACTAAACAGCATGAAACACCAAATATAAAGTTACCAAATCTTTGCAATTTCCTCCTTACAAATAGGCCCGGGAACTGAGGATGACATTTCAGTAGCTACCGTCATCTATTTATTGCCTTTTTTTGGCAAGTATATGCTGCACTTACAGAGTAGGTGACCAGATGATAAAGTCTAATAGGACTTTCCTGTCTCTTTGACTTTATGATCCTTAAAACCCACAGTAGACAGGAACTTCAGTCAGATCCCCAAAGTACTTAGAATATAACATTTCTTCTTGTGAATGGACATAAGTTGTTTAGAGAGGTATAAGGATTGAAATTGATTTTGTATTCTCTCTGCCTCAGGCCCTTGGGGATTCAATGATAAACAAAGAAGAGACTGTGAATTCTGATGTTTGGAGGGAGGGTAAATAATTAAAAACTGTTCAGTGTACAAGAGCAGTTCTCAAGGTTGCAGTTGCAGTGATAAAGGCTTGTAATTAGTGGTATTACTTTGTTTTGTAGCATATATGGAAATATTGTTTGTTTGTGGTGTTTAAAACATTTAATTATTATGTAGAAATGGAAAAAGCAAAGATTTTGCCCCCAAAGATTTTGGGTGGGGATAAGATGAGGATGGATCAGAGTCTGGATGAAGAAAACATGAGCTGTAATGACTGGAGGGTGAAGGGGGAAATAAAACCACAAGCAAGCCACAGTGAAGCGGAAACCCAGGAAAATAAAATAATGGAAATAAGATAGCTGTGGCAAAACTTGAAAAGACTTTATTATATAAGTAAAAAGACCTCTAAGAAAGGGAAGATATGGCAATCACAGCAACATGGAATGGGCTATCTAGGGAGGTGGTAGAATCTTCATCTTTGGAGATTTTTAAGGCTCAGTTAGACAAAACCCTGGCTGGGATAATTTAGGGGGAGTGGTCCTGCTTTTTAGCAGGGGGTTGGACTAGATGACCTCGTGAGGTCCCTTCCAACCCTATTATTCTATGATTCTATGATCTGTTTCTCCAGCTATTTTATCTTATTCCTCTGAGATCCATTTTAGTTCTTCCAAATGCACGAGTGTAACCCCTTCCACTGACTAGCACAAAGTAAAAGACAACACTGAAGAGGAGCAGAATAGCAGTTAATAATGGTAACTCTGAGTGAAGAAGATTAAATCAGTATGCATGGGGGAGAAAGTTGTGCAGATGGGAGGTGCAACATATATCTGATACTTTCTTAGGGTGCATCTACACTTAAGTAATCTGCATCTACACTACATTTTCCTTAAGTCAACTTGAGGAAAATTAAAGTCGACTTTATAAAACCTAGTAAGTCGACTTTACTGGCTAAGTCAACTTTATTAAGTCGACTTAGCCAGTGTAGACTCAAATTAGCCCTAAGTCGACTTTAAGTCGACTTAAAAGGCTCCAGGGCTCCCCCACTGCCTTCCCTGCCAGGGTGGCTGGCACAGCCACAGCCTGGCATGCCCCCCCACAGGGCAGGACAGAGCCCTGCCCACCCTGCTCCTATGCCCTGCCACTGTCCCTGTCCTGCTCAGACCCCATTGTACCCAGATACAATGGGGCAAATGCTGAGCCCCCTGGCAATTGGCAAGGGGTGCCCCCCTGCCACCATGGACCAGTCCCAGGTCCATCTAGCCCCTACAAGTCAACTTAGGCGTCCAGTGTGGGTGCTCTAAGTTGATTTGGCAGGGTCCTCTTTAAGTCGACTTAATTTTTGAGTGTAGACATGCTAAGTCGACTTAAATTAACAAGTGTAGACTTAGCCTTAGTGGAGTCTCATTGCAAAGAGTCAATGTGATTCCTGAAAGGTTTCTCTCCTCTCTCCCCCCACATTTTCTTTCTCATTTTATAATTACATTAACAAGTGCCATTATGACTACAATATGCAATCATATTAAGTTTATCAGTATCCTGCACATAATTAGTGAAGTGAAATGGCAACAGTATGGCACATAACTGTGCATTATGGAGCACTGAGTTTCTCAGAGAAAGAAATTAAAAATATTAAAACTTTATAAAATATTTTTCTTCTTAGCCCTACAGATATATGACCCTGCCAAAACTTCTTTGACTTCTGTATTGATGTTCAGAACTAAAAGTTCAAAACAAAGAGGTCCACACTTACAGCAAGGCTCCATATTTTACTAAAATAATTTATTCCCCACATTGTTATATCTTAGATGGCTTCCTTTGGGGCTTTAGAAGAGGCCACATAACTAGAGACATGAAACCATATAGGTCTAACTAGTGGTACTAGAGGGAAACAGACTTTCTGTTTAGAGCCCTTTGAAGTGATTGCTGATTTTGCAGAGAATTTGATGCACAGCATGTTAACCACAATGAAAGAGCATACTTGTACACAATACATTAAGAGGTCAAAGGAGTATACCTTCACTGCAGCATTAGATCCAAATTCAAAGAACTGATTTCTGCTCCTCTCTCATTGAGTGGAGTTGACCTGGAATACTATGGAAAACCACATGGTTGCAAACTACATAGCAGAGAAGGTAGTGAGAAAGAGAAAGGAAACCCAAAGTTCAGATAGGAGAGATTATGAAATCCTTACTTAACTGTGGAGGAGGCTGATCTCTGGTACTACTGCTGCAGTTGCCAGTTTTTCTTCACAGTAATTCATCTGCAATATCTGAAAAGTCACTCTGGGAACAGCTGCCAGATGTTGTTTGGATGAAGGTGACAGAAAATGTTATAATGCTAGATGAATTTGGCATATGTGCATCACATATAATAAAGTTCTACTTGCAAGAGTAATGCTAATTTATGCAAAATAGCAAGCCTCTACTCTAATATCAGGCCAGCAGCAGAGGCTATGGCTGGCATTAGATAAAGAGCATGCAATGCTGCATCTCACTGAGTGTTCACTCTGCGTATGTCTATAATTCACCTGAGACATTTACAGGAACTAGAAAAGAGGGCATGCTGTCAAATAAAAAAGTTGCTTATCTAGAGAAGATCTCATTTCTTCTCTTTTTTGGTCAGTCTAGTTTGGAAATCGAAATAGTGAAAGTCAAGAGGTTTTATGACTACTTGACCAAGGTAGTTAAAAAAAAAAGAGAAAAGGAAAAAAAAAGTGATGGGGGAGAAAGAAATAAAATGTTTTTTGAAATTTCAAAATCATGTTTATTCTGCAGGTTTCCAAAAGGATTTTTTTTTTTCATTTGCTGAAAACGTTACTGTTACAGGGTACTTCAGCTGCTTAGTGAGCAGCACTACTGAGCCTGTTTTCTTGGTCTCCCAATCATGGGGGGTTGGGGAGGAGAAAGTCTATTTCTTTTCTTCCATATATACCTGAAGTCCTTTTCAAGACAGGACATGACATAGTGCTGGTATACGGTATTAAGGGAGCTTAATGGGGAAGGTACTCTTCTCCACCCAGCTCACCTGCAGACCCTTGGTTTAATCTACTCCTTGTTCCTCCCAATTATGTATCCCCCCAGTTATTGAGACAATTGTCTCATTAGCTCACCAATTAGCTATTCAGTCATAATCTCTACCTTGTGAGCAATAAACACATATTCAATTATTTCTGTTTTTTGCAGTAGTACTACCCAAATATACCTGCCCACAATACTATTCTCTTATATGTATACCTAATATTACTGATTCCACAAGTCTTATTAGAAACTGGGTCAGTGTTCCTTTCTACTCTGGTTACTTCTTTGAAGGCTTCTTTCCAAGGAGGCTTCTGACTTTCGGGGGGAGAAAATAATAAAAGAAAACAAAAAATTGTACTGCGAATATAATAATTATCTCAAAACTAGTTTAATAACTCAGGTTTTTAAACGATCATTTTGAACAGCTTGAAAAGTGAGCCTTGATTTTCAGTTGTTCTCATTTTCAAAGCGGATTTTTAGGATGTGACATTTAACAACCTATGGGTGCGTCTACACTTGTAAATTAAGTCGACTTAAGCTTGCTTAAATCGACTTAATTTACTCTGCATCTACACTTTCCTTAAATCGACTTAAGGAAAAATTAAGTCGACTTTCTTAAACCTCGTTTTAAGTCGATTTTCTGCTTAAGTCGACTTTCTAAAGTCAACTTAAGCCAGTGTAAAGGTGGAGTACCCCTAAGTCGACTCTAAGTTGACTTAGGGGCCTCCAGGGCTTCCCCACTGCCCTCCCTGCCAGGGTGGCTGGCACAGGGAGAGCCTGGCATACCCCCCCACAGGGCAGGGCAGACCCCTGCCCACGCTGCCCCTAAGCCCTGCCAGGGTCCCTGTCCCCCTTTGCCCTACTGTACCCAGGTACAATGGGGCAAAAGCTGAGTCCACTGGCACTTGGCAAGGTGTGCCCCCCGGCCACTGTGGATCAGTCCAAGGTCTACCTAGCCCCTACAAGTTGACCTAGGCGTCCAGTGTGAATGCTCTAGGTTGACTTTGTAGGGTCCCCTCAAAGTCGACTTAAAATTTAAGTGTGGACATGCTAAGTTGACTTAAATTAACAAATGTAGACATAGCCTATGACAGTAAGTCATCCATTGAAAGTAAATGGGAGTTTGGCAACTCTCTTGAGACACCTTGAAAATCTCAGCCTTAATTGATGATGGCCATTACTACCAGCTTGTCCAGAAGGAATTATTGAACAGGGTGATATATGACAAGTGTCTTGGGCCAGAGCTAAAAGATTGAAATGGTCAAGACCCCTATGTTAACCTCTAAGTCAAGATTTTTCAAAATGACTAGTGATTTAAAGTACTCATTTTTTTGGAGTCTCAACTTCAGTTACCTTAGAAGGGCTTGGTTTTCAATGTATGGACATTCAGCACTCAAAATCGGGCCCCTTTAAAGCGTCACAAGTTTGGCCCTCAATAATGAGGGGCTCAGTATCACTAGTAACCTTTGAATATCCTGGCTGAAGGTGCTGGGATTGTTCATTTATCTGGTTATTCTTTATAGAGTCACTAGAGATCATTTTGTGGGAATTCAAAGCTAATGATCCATTCTGAAGCCAGTGTAGCCACCCGCACTTTTTTCTGGAATGAATTCAAAATCTTTAAAAAAATATCATTAATAAAACCAGCAGCATAGAAGAGCTCTAACTTCTCCTGGCACAGCTCCCAAGTTTTCTGCACAAAAATAAATAAAGTATTAAACAGAGAAATGTGTGAGAAACCTTGCCAGATGCAGATTCTCAGGGGATATTGAGTGAAGGCAGGAACTGATAATTGAAAAGAAGGTTTGAAGTTTTCTTTTAATTGAAAAATAAAAGCATATCACCTGATAAATTCAATGTAATAAATACTTTGAAAATAAAAAGTGAAAATAAAACTGACAAAGAAATACAATAAGTATAACACTTATAACTGAAGAAAGACCTTACCTATGAATATTATCACCAGAGTTGAATTAAAAATGAGCACTAAATGCAATCCAATTTATTGCATGCCTATTTTATCATATGTCAATTATTGTTAGCAAGCAATCTTCTTTATTTCAGCTGTTGTTTCATACAGGAGTGCCAAGCAGTCATGTTACAACAGAGGTCTGTCAGAATTACATGATAAATCCACTTAAAAAGAGATCTTTTAAAAAGCCTACGGAAATTACTATATTTTAGTTTCTTTATTTCCCCTGTAGCAGGCCACAATATTTTTCTGCTTTCAGTTTTACCTCTATTTTCTCTGCAGGGCTAATAGAAATAAAAAGCAGGGAAAACTTATTTGTTGACACTTATATCAGCAGATATGGCTAGTTAACACAGTGAACAATTCTGATGACTAAGAAGTTGCAATATTTCTATAGCCACTTTTCAAAATAGAAAAACAACTGGTTCACCTTCCATAAAATGAAGTCCTCCACCTTTTTGATAACATAGTCCACATCAAGGGAACTATTTATTGCCAAGGGCCAATAGATAGCTCCTCCCATTGGGAATATCTGGCACCCATTGACCAGGTACAGGAGAAATATGTTGATTGGCTAGCATTCCTCAGCTCCAAGGAATTAACCATGCTCAGAGACCATGTGGATCTTCTTTCTGCTCCATTCCAGAAGCCCACCCAACCCACCTGAACTAGAAATGGGAACCTCACCTGGCAGATGCTGTAGGTCTAACTGTTTGCCTGTTTGGGGGTGGGGGAGATAAGAAACGAATTTTTTCTCCCACGGGCCAAGTTGGCAGAGGACCAGGGATTTTTTGCCCTCCTCTCAGCACCCACAAGCCACAGGGGGTTTAATAGGAATGTGCAGGGTATCTGAGGTAATGGGGTGGTTTTGATTACTCATCATAACTTGTGACCAATTTCCAGTGTGGATAAAAGAACAAAATTAATGGTTCTTAGAGGGAAAAAACCTTGGGATTTTGGTGATTGGCCTGGGGCTCATATGATAGGGTCAGACCTTGTCACCTATCCTGCTGAATCTCTGCTCCTGCCCTGCTCCCCCCCCCCATCGGTGCATCCGTTCCTCCCCCCCGCACCCCTTGGTGCAGTGAGAGGGTACTAGAACTCAAAGAGAGGTGAGTATGGGGTGACGGTGGAGGGAAGGCTGAGTAGAGTCTTTCCCTTGTTATGGGTTATGTCGTATTGAGCCTGTAACCTGACACCAGTTATGGGTTATACCAGTGGTTCCCAACTTGTGGCCTGGGGTCCAAAAGTGACCCGCGGTGGCTTTCAGAGTGTCCCGTGGCTCCCCTCATGCTGGCTGCAGAAAGGAGCTGTTGCGTAAGAATCCAGGTGGAGCATGTTTGCTTGGGGCTAAAAGACTGGTGCAGGCTCCTAGCTCCAGCCAACGGGGCAGGAGATCAGCACTTCCCTCTACCCAGCTGTAGCAGGGAGTAGAGCAAAGTGCTCTGCCTAGGTCCATAGGCACTGGGATCCCTGCTGGAGCCAGAGGGGAGGGAGATCAGGCTCAACAGTTCCAGCAGAGAGCAAATCCTGGGTCCATAGGTGCTGTGGTCCTTGATGGAGTCAGAAGGAGGGGAGCACTGATCTTCCATTCCTCTGACTACAGAAGGGAATCACTAGCTAGGGACCCAGGTGGAGTGTATAGGACTGCGGGACATGTTTGGTTTCCCTTCTGCAGCCAAGGAGACAGGAGATCAGTGAGGAGGCAGCCTCCTTTCTGAACTGCATCCATCTGACTAAATTGGGGCGGGGGAAGGGCTTGCTGGCAGAGACTGTAAAAATGATATCTGTAGGTTGGGATTATATGAAAAGGAGCCCTATAACCCACACATGGGAACCAGTTAAATGACTGATATTGGAGAGCATGGATGATGTCAGATAATGCCTCTCCCTTGTGTTAAAAGTTGTGACCTGCCACTTAATTCCATGCATGTGTGTGTCCTCATTTTGTGTCTAAATCCACTGGTATCATCCTTATTTTTTCCTTTATTCAGTTTTATCAGAAGTGGAATTCCTGGTTTAAGATTAGATAAATCCAGGATATATTCAATTAGTAAAAGAAGGAAGCCCAAGATCTCTTATGGTATGTCTTCACTGCTGGATTGCAGTGATCAATTGAACAGATAGTAAAGACCTGCTCTATCAATCCCAGATAAACAATCAGACTGCCAAATCCTTCAGTTTAGGTAAATTCTCTCATTGAATTGAAACTAGGGGAGTGGCTACATAGGAAAGAGATTAGCCACACAAGCCCGTTAAGTGTAGTCCCCGGGGCTTGTGCGCACTAGACAGCCCTTTCATGTGTGTGGTCTGAAGGCAGCAGTCCATTCTGGACTGCTTTCACATATATGGAGCCACTGTTACATACATGAAACAAATGAAACAATTTACCATACATAGAATGAATTTCAACACTCAAAAAATAAACACCAATTTACAAACTCAATTTGACTCTGTAAAAGTGGAAACTTACATTTCATACCTAAACACAATTCTGAAATAATATCCATCCTCCCTACAGCAGAAAGCATTAGAAAGACTCTTCCTCAAAGTGTCTGATGAAGTGCGATTTTCTCCCATAAAAGCTCATGCAATAAATAAATTTGTTAGTCTTTAAAAGTGCTATAGTATTCTTTATTTGTTTTGCTGAACTAGACTAACATGGCTACCCCTTTCGAATAGGTCAGCCTACTTACTATATATTATAAACTTGGAGACAAATATTATTCTGATCTAACTTTTGTGGTGAGAATGGCAAGCATCTTAAGACGGCATCCATATATACTTTTGTATTATATCAGCAATAATGACAAACCCAAGCGTTCGAAAACCATGAGACAAGCCACCAAACTAATTTTGGTTTAGAAAACCTGAGAATTTTTTTTAAAATGGGCACAAATTGTTTGCTTTTTGATTTCTGAGCCTTTAGGATGCAATGAGGACATATTTTTCAATATGTTTTCTGCGACCACAAGTGCTAGAAAGTCACTTTTTAAAAATGAAAGCAGAAATTTACATGAAGCTTTTGCATGTCATATATTTTACCAGCTATTTTGGTTCTAGTTGAGTGTATCTGGACTTGGAGTCTGAAACCTGTCTGGAAAAATATGATTCAGGCTTTCAATCATCTCCATATGATCAGAAAAATCACCCCACTGAAACCACAGCTGCTGGCATTCCATGACTTGGGGTCATAATACAATATCAATCCTAAGGATGTGGCCTATAGATTCGTTAGAGCCCCCATAGCACATGGTCCCATGCATTATCCTAGATCCATGCAGAGTTTGTTTTGAGCAGTTAAGAAAGAGCTTGATCTTTTAGGGAGTGGGGGCAGTTGGATATGAATCCGCTTCAAAATGTATCATACTGTGGAACTGCATACAACTTTAAATAGTGGAATTTGAACTATAGCTTTGACTTTTTATAATGAGCCTTCATTCCCTCTTCATCAGTCACTTGCCTCGAGAACTGAAAACTGGTCTGCCATAGTATATATTATCTCTATCTAATTTTAATCTAACTGACTCAGTTGATGTTACTATTTGTTAGTGTTCTTCCTTAGACTTTCTATAAACTAAAAGGTCATCCATATAAACGTCTGCTGTCTCCAGGCTTTGCCAACTCCTGATCATTTTCCTCCAGGGGGCTTACTTCAATGTGTTGTGCTTGGAATGAGACTTAAACCCATTCAGCAACTGAAGCTGGGAGGCATTGTGATCTAGCAGACAAAGAACCAGACTGGAACTCAGGATATGTGGATTTTAATTATGGTTATGACACTGACTTCTTGTGTGACCTTGGGCAAATAACTTCATTTCTCTGTGCCTCTGTTTACAATCCTATCATTTGTCTATCTTGCCTATTTAGGTAGTTCCAGTCCCATAAAACATACATTCTTTCACTATCTTTATCTCTCATGGCCAGTTCTCAGCTGGGGCCCCTAAGTACAACTGTAAAATGATTGAGAACTGGCTTTATCATTTCTAAAATTAATAAATTTGGACAAACTAAGATTATATCTATGTTGATATGGCTAGCTTTTGTTTAGTTTTGACGTGTTACCTTAGTGATCTTGTTATTGAGCAAAGTGTCTTGCATCTACTCTGTAGAAGTGATGTTTTGGCCATACGATATGCCTAAATTGGAGGACCACAAACTCACAAAATAACTGCCAAAGGACAATAAGAGAAAAATAGGAAGATGTCCCCATACAGTGTAAAATGATATGGCCAAATACATGCACAGTGGTAATAAACTAATCAGAAAAGAAACAAATGTCATTAAAATTGCATGGATGGGAAAGACACAACAAACTGAAAGTTGCACATGTGTATTATATGCATTGCAGAACACATAATATTCATAATACTTAATAGTAATTAAAAGAGAACAAATGAATATGTAATTTGGGTGCTTATAACATACAATAGATTGCAAGAGGCAGTTGGAGCTCTGTAGGAGAAACCCAACATGACCCACCTATGCCACAGATGGCCATTTTCTTTTTCTGTGTAACTGTTATACATTCCTTTAATAGTCATTGTAATTGCAAGGCATGCTTTTGATTCAAATAAAGGTTTAAATTAATAAACCTCATTGGTTTGGATCCAAGTGTGAGGCATTCTCAACAAATAATATAAATAAGCAGCAAGTTCAAAATGCAAAGACCTGTCCATTAAGAGGAGTATTTTGCTACCAGAATATTATATTTATCTTTCATGATCTGCACCAGCTGTCCGTGGCTTACTAGTGTTAGTCAATATATGCATGTTCCACATAGCATATACCACACTCATGGCTATTATGCACAAACTGTATGTATGTACGTATGAAAGTGGTGGGAAGTTATGTTAACTTATGCATTATGATCTCCAAAAAATTCTGTTCATCCATGTTAAGGATCCCACTGTACTTCGCAAAGTTTTGGAACCAAAAAATAGGAACCGTGGCAAAGACAACTACATGAATAGTGTGTTCTAGCCTAGGTTGGGATGTATCTCTACACCCACTGGTTTGGAATGTAGAATCCAAAACAGAGATAAGCAAAGTACACAACCAAACAAAACGTTCAGGAACTGATGTGAAATGGTGGATTTCAGCAAAGATTATGGAAACTTTTTGTCACCAAATATTAGAAGTTTTATTGTGCTCTGCACCTGCTGAAGGATACAGCATACATAGCACAGAATTGAGAGGTAGGAGGGAAAGCTGAATTTTAGGTCACCTTTGTGCTCTCTGGAGGTGGTCAGAGACAAAAAATTACTTTAAAATTAGGAAGTCAAAACTTGCTGAAGAAAATAGAAAAAGGAGCAGCAATTCTGGAAAGCCACATGTACAAGTATAATTAGACAGGCTAAAAAAAGAATTTGAAGAGCAACTAGCAAAAGACAAAAAATCTAATATACATTTTTAAGTATAACAGAAGCAGGATGCCTGCCAAATAATTAGTAGGGCAATTGAATGATTGTGATGATAAAGGAGCACTCGAGGAAGACAATGTCATTGTGGAGAAGCCAAATGAACTCTTTACACTGGTCTTCAATATGGAGAATGTGAGGTAGATTACCATATCTAAGGTATTCTTTTTAGGTGAGAAATCTGAAGAACTGCCCCTGGTGGAGGTGTCAATAAAATAGGTTCTGAAACAAAATTTATAAATTAAACAGTAATACGTCACCAGGCTCACCTCATATTTACCGAAGACTCTGAAGGTACTTCAATAGGAAACTGCAGAACTATTAACTGTGGTATGAAACCTATCACTTAAATCAACCACTTTACCAGATGACTGATGGGCCGATAATGTAATGCTAATTTTTAAAAATGGCTTCTGAGGTGACTGTGGCAATTACAGGTCAGTAAGTTTAACTTCAGTACCAGGCAATTTGGTGGAAACTATAGTAAAGAACAGAATTATCAGAGACCTACAGGAACATCATATGTTGGGGAAGAGCTTTTGAAAAGAAAAGTCATGCTTCACCAATCTATTGAAGGGGAGCTCAACAAACATGTGGACAAAGGTGATTCAGTGGATACAGTGTACTTGGTTTTTCAGAAAGCCTTTAACAGGGTGCCTTATCAAAGACCCTTTGCTAAGTAGGTTGATCAGATAGCAAGTACAAACAATTGGGACAGGGAGTGAAGGGTAAACGGCATCTAGATAAGATAAAATTTGGAAATCTTGTCACCCTGTTGCACGGTAAACAGTCACGGATGGGATAAGAGAAAAGTTCTTCTCATGCATCAGTAACTGGTTAAAATACAGGAAACAAAGTGTAGGAATAAATGATCAATTTTCAGAATGAAGAGGGGTAAATAGCAGTGTCCCTTGGGGATCTATACAGGGACCAGTATTCTTCAATAAATTCTTAAATGGTCTGGAAAAAGGGGTCAATAGTGTGGTAGTAAAGTTTGCAGATGATACAAAATTACATTAGAAAACTAAGCTGTAAAGAGTTACAAAAGAATCTCACAAAACTGGGTGAATGGACAACAAAATGGCAGATAAAATTCAGACAACAGAGTCCTGTGGCACTTTTAAAGTCTTTAAAAGTGCCACAGGACTCTGTTGTCTTTCTACAATAGACTAACACGGCTACCCCTTTGGAAGATAAAATTCAGTAAGTGCACAACATTGAAAAACATAATTCCAAACATACATACACAATGATGGGGTCTTAATTACCTGTTATCATTCAAGAAACTCTGGAGTCATTGTGGTTAGTAAACTGAAAACTTCTGCTCGGTGTGCAGCAGCAGTCAAAAAAGCAAACAAGGTTAGGAGCCATTAGGAATATGTTTGTTCATAAGACATAAAATGTCATAATGGCACTATTTAAAACCATGGACAAGCCCACACCTTGAATACTGTGGGCGCTCTTAAACTACAGACTGTTAGAAGTTGGGACTGGACAACGGGATAGATCACTTGATAAAATGCCCTGTTTTGTTCTTTCCCTCTGAAGCATCCGGCAGCATTGTCAGAAGACAGGATACTGGGCTAGAGGGAGTACTGGTCTGACCCACTGTGGCCATCCTTATATTTTATGGATGCTGACCTGCTGTACAGGTCAGAATTAACCCTAATGAAAGTTAAAGAGCCCCTAGGGACTATTCTATTATATGACAACCTTTTCACAGCTGTCTTCAAGATTCTCTGTAGCCAAGAATCTCTGTTGGACTAAGCATTATGGACATGATCCCTCCAGCCTTTACACTTTACAACCTTTATCACCCTCCACACACTTTCACAGTTAATAAAACAAGATTCACAATATTGCTGTGGGGCACTCACTTTACTTTGTTCTTGTATTTCACTGACTGACTGGCGATGCCCTGCCTCTTGTATACCAGTGAGGACAGGGCTGATGCCATTCTAGGAGGTTCAAGGAAAATGTAGTTCTCAGAAAGTCTGAAAGGCTGCGTCTACACTGGTAAATTAAGTCGACTTAAGCGTGCTTAAGTTGACTTAATTTACCCTGCGTCTACACTACAGTTTCCTTAAATCGACTTAAGCAGCTTGCTTAAGTCGACTTAAGGAAAATAAAGTCGACAATTAAAATTAAGTCGACTTTATAACACCGCCTTTCAACTAGACCTAAAGCTTAAGTCGACTCCGTAGAGTTGACTTAAGCCAGTGTAGACGTGGGGTAGCCCTAAGTCGACTTAGGGCTACCCCAGGGCTACACCAATGCCAGGGAGGGCCCTGCCAGGGGGGGCACAGGGAGAGCCTGGCATGCCCCCCCACAGGGCAGGACAGAGCCCTGCCCACCCTGCCCCTATGCCCTGCCAGGGTCCCTGTCCCCCTTTGCCCCATTGTACCTAGGTACAATAGGCCAAAGGCTGACCCCCCTGGCACTTGGCAAGGGGTGCCCCCGCCCTGTGGACCTCCCCTCGGTCCCCCTGAGCCCCTAGAAGTCGACCTAGGCATCCAGTGTGGACACTCTAGGTCGACTTTGTAAGTTCCCCTTTAAGTCAACTTTATTTTTAAGTGTAGACACACTAAGTCGACTTAACTAAGTCGACTTAGTTAAAGTCGACTTAAATTAACAAGTGTAGACATAGTCAAAGATACCATGATATTCAACAAGGTCCAGAACATTCTAGAAGTTATTGAAAAATGAATCCACATTAGGGATACCTGAAACATTTTCTTTAAACATTGTATTTTCATTTTAATTGCTAAGAACAGAAACAGCACCCTGAGCCTGGTACCCTCAGGCCTGGAACCCCAGGCAACTGCCTGGATCGCTTGTCCCTAGAAACAGTCCTTATGCAGCAGCCCCTCGTTGCTGCTCCACTGAATCTCTTTAAATCTATATAGATAGTGACATGCGCGTTTCTTATCACAGCACGCCTCTCTGTTGGTTCAGATATGTGCTCTTATGTCCTAGTCTCCTTTCTAATCCAGTTCTTTCTTCATTTAGGGAAGCAGAGAGATCCTCACTCTTCAGGTAGTTCTGAGTATATAGGCTCTGATGTTTACTCTCAATAAAATACACACAGGCACTCCTTAACATAAGCCAAGTTTTTCTGAACACCACCTCAGTTTCCTCTGGGACATTATGGGTCCAATCCAAAATCCACCGAAATCAATGAAAAGACAGACTCAAATCAATGGCTGTGGTTTAGTCTCCGGTTACTTGCCAATGCCCCATTATCGACAGAAATGTTAAGCACATATTACTTGTTTTGAGGCCGGAATGGTCTTTAATTGATCCAGGTAAATTACCTGAATCAATTTTGAATTTAACAACAGTGTGGAAAATCCTGAGATTAACAGTACAAGCCTGTTCACAAGAGTTATCTTTGACACTGATTCCAAGAGAGAGGAATTTCTGCACCTTGACTGTGCTACATCTTTGAATCATTTGCCATAAAAGAGGCACTTCCACAGTCAGAACCTGCACCCTGACCCCCATGTGTACCCAAGAAAAGGGTCAGGTCAACATAAAGGGACTCTAAAAATATTCAAGCCAGGGGAGAGCTAAAATGGTGCATATTTGTGTAAACAACCCTCACCAGTAAAACAACAGTTATATTAGAAGGCAATTATAATCTTTAAAGTTTCTTTGTGTTTTGGTGCTTCTGCATAAAATAACCTCCAGCCCAGATTCCTACTCTACTTCAAATATCATTCTCTATGTATTCTCACAACTGCTAGACTCACCTTTTCACCACTGTAGTCCCAAAAGAAGCTAGAGCAAAGAAAATTCAGCATTGTATTCAAAGGTAGAAAGCCCACTTAAACCAGAAGTAGGACAGAGAATTAACTGCTGTTATGGACAATCCTCAGTGTTTTTATAGTCCATGTACATTACCCAGTTACTATAATTATAGGCATTACAAAAATGCTTCTAGGAGAATAAACACACCATGTGAACCACAAGGAGAGAAATCTGACCATTGCCCCTAAGCAGTGTCATGTCAACACTTGTTTGTAATCTTACAGTTTGCTCACATAAACCTGATATCATTAGTTTAGCATCATATGTAACACCATA
The DNA here is from genome assembly GCA_007922175.1 of Pelusios castaneus. Taxonomy (NCBI): domain Eukaryota; kingdom Metazoa; phylum Chordata; order Testudines; family Pelomedusidae; genus Pelusios; species Pelusios castaneus. The sequence continues at coordinate 24,141,694 of ML685767.1, read as the reverse complement.
ACCAGGATTGACATCAACGCAGTGAACAGAAAATAACCAAGAAAAGTTATGATATCCTAGCGGCTCACTTCTTTGCACCATAGTGTATCAGATTTCTAGATCTCCTTTTTCACAGTTCTTCCAGTCATTATAGGAAGATGAGAAGTAGACTACTGCGCTGAATTTTCAGTGTTTAGATATTGATTCCTTTGGTAGTCTCTAGTTGGGTGTGGGATACAGGGACCTGACCTTGTCCTCAGCTCCCGATCCCAGTCCAGGGGCACTCTGAATAGTAGCTGTGAACTGCTGACAGTGCTTAGAGTTGCATTTTTTCCCTTTGGGCTACTTCCCTCCCTGTACGTTAAACTTCCTGGGTTCCCTGGCCTCTCTCCTCCTGGGCAGGGTCTCTCCTGGCCCTCCTGGCTGGGGGTCTCTTTGCTCTACTTGAGCAGGGTCCACCCTCCCCCCCCCCAGCCTCTGTACCTTTCATGTGGTTCTTCTCTGATTCTCCAGTCAACTCCAACACTACACTAGCTCTCCTCACTCTCCCCTGTCTGGCTGGAGCATGGTTTGTTTTGGTTTTTTAATCAGGTCACTGGCTGAGCCTTACCTGGCTTCAGGTGCTCTTAATTGACCTGTAGTAACCACTGCTTAGTACACAGGGAACAAGACTCTGATCATTCTGGGGTTTATACATCTCCCTTATATCACCCCCCTGCTCACAGTCATGGAACCTCTTCATTAGCCTCCGCCTAGCTCTGGCCAAAGTGTCCATCTATAAGACCAGGGAGAGGAGGTTGGTTGAGGGGTTGCTCTGTGACTGTAGGTCTATTTCTGTTCATTTATCTATTCACATATTCCGGCAGAATTTCTCTGGGCAGCATCCGCTGGCTCCCTAGACACCTTCAGGGAGCAGATGGCACTGTTCAGGGTTCTCTGCTTGATATCCTTTTCCAGTTCCCTCCATTTGACTCTTGGACCCCCTCCCCCATTACTGATTTTTTTTTTCCCGTTAGTTGTCTCACTAATCAATTGAGTCCTGGGTCCAGCGACTCCTCTTCTTAGTTTGGGGGAGGGGCCATTAGCAGTGGGAGGGCTCATACCCACTCACTTCTCAGAACACAAATAGGATCTCCCTTCTGCTAAAGACCAGGTCATGGCTGTGTCTCTTTGAAATTCTCTAGTTAGGTAGGGGAGACAAAGTAATACCATCCTAAAGCATGATGCTTCTTCTGTCTGCCAGTCAGCTGATAGAAGGAATGTCCTTTTCTAAAGCACCATTCCTCCTGGAGCTCCCTTGGATGGGTGTGTCTTCAGTCCACTCAATATGTATGCTGGACAGGAAATTATAACGTATGGTCCCACACATTTACAGGGGTTCTGTTAAAGAAGATATGAATACTTTCCTGAGAACCATTGAATGATCCTTCAAACAAATTTGGCTAATTACCTTTAGCACTGACTCTCTCAAGAGTCCTTATTAAATCCTCATGTGAAGAAACCTCTTCCCTGATCCCAGGCATGGCTGGCTGATTCTTTCACTCTTGCAAGATTAGTTAACACCATCCCATAAAATAAAGTCTAACTGGGGCCCTGGCATTTTTTTCATGCCTCTGGAACTACCAGCTTCAGTACAGCCAGAATCTATGCCTCTTCTGGCCAGCCCTGCATTAGCTGTGGTGTGCTGGAATGGAATTCATTCTTTACCAGTCTTGCACTGATTGCTTTCAAGTTCTGAAAGGTAGGCTCCTATCATCTTTATATTTACCAAATTATATCTTTTGCTGACAATAAAACAAATGATTAGTGGTTGAAAAAATTTATCTATTTTTCATAACTATTTCAATATCCATTGCGTTCCCTTCTGTGTCTCATACTACAGACAGTAGTACAAAGACATCTCTACTAAAGCCTATATGGTAGCACTCTCTTCAGAGCTGTTACAATATATGATCAGATTGAACCCTTAATTCAGATTGCAGCATGAACTTCTTCTATAGCTAGTGGGTTGCAGACAGTTTTTTCTATTGCTATATAGCTGCTGTATGAATTTGTTGCCACTGCAGTTATAATTTTGTTGGCATTTCAGGATTTCTTTGATTTTTTTCCCTTGGTGCAGAGCATGCTTGGATATCCCATTTCTGGGACTAATGCGAATGGGATGAGTACCTACCTTGCTCCCAGTGGAGAATAGAGACCCTGAGTCAATGTCCGAATTTTCTCACCAACCTGGGGTCCAGCTTCATTGTTTACTCAAAATCACAATCAGCCTCAAACACCCACACACTATAAATCTCAGACCAAGTATCCTTTCCGAGCGTGACTATACACGCTGTTTTGGACCAGCATCTGTTGGTGAAAGAGATAAGGTTTTAAACTTAACAGATCTCTTCTTCTTACCTGGGAAAATTCCAAAGGGGTAGCCGTGTTAGTCTATTGTAGAAAGACAACAGAGTCTTGTGGCACTTTTAAAGACTAACAGATTTATTAATCGCATGAGCTTTCGTGGGAGAAAATCCCACTTCGTCAGATGCTTTGAAGATAGGAAAGTTACAGAGTGGGAGGAAATTAAATGCAGGGGAGTGTATGACATAGCATCAGGTCAGGCTGTAACTTTCCTATCTTCAAAGCATCTGACGAAGTGGGATTTTCTCCCACGAAAGCTCATGCGATTAATAAATCTGTTAGTCTTTAAAAGTGCCACAAGACTCTGTTGTCTTACCTGGGAAAGGTACTCAGAGCATCAGAATTAAATACAAAGTGGAAGAAAACATACAGGATGCCCACTTCATCCTGAATTGTCTCTTATGAAACATGTTAACTCCATATGCAAACTAATCTGTTCTGCTTTGTAGTTAGCTCAGATTCTCAGTACCTTTCGCAGACCTGAAGAAGAGTCTGATGTAAGCTTGAAAAGCTTGCAAGCTTGTCTCTTTCACCAACAGATGCTGATCTTAGAAAACATATTTCCTCGACCACTTTGTTTCTCTAACAATCTGAACTAACACAGCTACAAAAGTTCAAACAATATGCCAACTATGATAGTGATGGCAACTTCCTTCAATAGATAAAGCTTACTGGGTTAAGTGTAAATATTTTAAGAGTGCATTTTATTACATATGCAAATGTTTATGTATTATTATGCATTTTGTAAGCAATGTCTCTAGGAAGGAGGCATGACTAATGTAAATCCTAGGAAATGTTATGAGTTTCAGGGGATTGATTAAAACAATGGGAACTATTAAATTTAAGGAGGTTTCCTAGGAAATATTAGGGGGAGGTGTATGCAAATGTAATCCCTCTGGTTATGCAAGAATCGACCTTTTGAAGCCTTGTCATGAAAAGAAACCAATTTCCCAAAAGTTATCTTTTCCCGGATCAAAGATCCAAACTGTATTAAGGAATGGCTCACAGATTCACAGGTATGTTTGTTCTGAGCCCATGTGATTGTGTGCTTGTAACCAGAGAAAATCCCTTTAGCGGTGTTTGAAAAACTGTCCACCTGCCAAAGCCCTTGTTGGAGTTCAGGGGTAATTTCTGTAAAGTCCATTAGCATGCATGGAGTTTCTTTTATTGTTTTAATGTGTTTTCTGTGTAATACTTTCATTTTAAGAATAAATGTACTTGTCTAGAAAAAGCAGTAAGTAATTAAGTAACTTAATTTATGCTATTATGCTATTTATATGCTATGCTATTTATAGCTTTTAAATGTTGTGACTCAGGCATGGATTATCTAGACTAGCAGGTAGGACCAGGAGCCAGGCCCAATGGTCAGAGCAGGAGTAGGGCTAGCTGGATGAGGAGGAGTTGGAGCTGGGAGTCAAGCCAGGGATCAGAAATGCAGTCAAAAACCAGGAGTCAAGCCTAAGGTTAGAGCCAGAATCAGGAGTCTAGCCAGGAATCACAGCTGCTGTCATGGTTCAGGCATCATGCAAGGGTCAGGGTCAGAGTTAAAGCCAGGGGCAAAGTCAGGAATCAGAGCCAAAGACCAGACCTGAAGGCCAAAGGAGGGAACAAGAATAGATTCCAATGACAGGCTAGGTCCTGCTAGGTTGTTCAGACAGTTTGCTGGAACTCCCCCCCCCCCCCCACAAAACAAAACAAAACAAAACAAAACCATCCTTAAATAACGCACCAAGACTACTTAAAGGTCATGGAGTGGAGGTGCTGCCATATCTTCCATGGACAGCACTTTCTGCGGTGCTAATTACTCCAGGGTTTACAGCACATGGATTGTGGCTTTGCCATGGCTGCCATGTGGCACTGTGAAAACCTTTAAACCTGGATTCTAGTTCTCCCAGATCCTTACACTGAGAAGTAAAGGCAAAGAAGGCCTGCTTAGGCAATCTGAACTGCTGGGGGAATTCTCAGTGTAGGCAGGGAACTATATAGCCTGGAAATACTCTGGCTAGGAAGGAGAAAGAGGTGTGTCTCCACCTAGAGGTGATGGCTTGGAAATAGAAGTTTAAGAGATGATATTTTTCCTAGATTTTGTTGGGGGAATATATTTATAGTTGTCCTGAATTGTGACACATACTGTGTCTCTCCAGGACACAAAGAGACATTCGCATTTGCATGGTGTTATATCCTAGTTGAAACTAACTGAGCCCTCTTTCCTAGGATTGCCACCTGTTCAGGTTTTTCCAGTAACATTCTTTGTTAGTGGTAGCTGTCCTGAGAAATCTGTAAGGATGCTCAGCACCCTCATCTCTCTACGGGCTCAGGAGCATCCTGAATGTTCTATATTTTTATTTTTTACCTCTGAGGTGGAAGCCCTTCTCTGACCACTGTGACTCAATACTAGAGCTGGACAAAAAGCCTGACATTCTGAAAATGATTTTTTTCCTTTGGCATTCAGAAAATAAACAATGTGAAATTTTCACAAAAATGTTTTGCTTTTTTTAACTCTCTCTTTTCTGCACTAAATTATTATCCTAAATCTTAATGCACTAGCTAGTAACTTAAATGACTATATCTGCATTCCTGTAAAGGATCTTTGAATTTGCAGGTCTGTTACCCCCACACTAGGGCACCCCATCTTTATCCCAATCAGTAGCGCTCCAGAGGAAAGGCACCTCCCCTTACCCACTTCACATTCAAGAGCTCAGGCTCACCCATTCCCAGGCCGTAGTGCTCCAGGTATAACCTGGTTAATTGACTTCCCCAATTCATAAGGCTCAGTGTGTAATTCTCTGCAGGTTTGCAGGGTTGTTGTTTTTTTTTACCAGTGAAGGAGCTTTACACAGTAATATCCTTATTCTGTATTTATTAACAATTACTAAAATAGAATACTCATGCTAAGCATACAATGCTCACCATGCCCAATAAGGCAGACAAACCTCTCTTGGTGGCCAGTCAGCATTAGATCATCTGAGGTTCCAGCTTCTGCATATGGTTGGCAAGGAACTGAGGTTTGGCAGCTCTGATCTTGGGCTGTGTGTGTCCTGGAGTTAGGTTCCAAAAACTGGACCTCAGTTTATATAGTTAAAATGTGGGTAACTGTACCTTAGCCAATCATTTAAAACTGAAGTACTACAAAACACCAGTCTTAACCCATTATGAAACAGATTTTTTTAACTAATCATATCACAACACATTAATTGATTTAAATATTGCACACTTAGTTATGCAACAGACAGAAACAATTGAAGAACGAGACAGAAATCTTTCAGATAAACAATAGAGAAATGGGTACCATAAAGACAAAATAATAAATGTAAATTTTAAAACAACTATTGATCAGTGATTCTTTGCCAGACAGAATACTATCGAACAAAGTTTTCTTTACATTTTTTAAGATCTCTGTCTTTTCTGGTGCTAGTAGGGGTTATTAAGACAGTAACATCTTATAAACAGCCTAATACTACATTGCCTTGATGTAATTTCAGGAACATAATGATGTGACTACATGCTTCTTAGCTTATGTCTTCTCTCTTTCCTAACATGGTTGCTACTGCTTAGCCAAATCACAAAGCTAAAACTTGACCAAAAACAAGGCCTCAGACCTTACAGCTGTTACAAAGTATGAGAATTTTCACTAGCATTTTGAGAAACAAAATTTTCAAGTATTACCAAGAAAAAGGGCTATTGTAAATTACATTTTAAAAAAACCACAACCACCAAAATGATGATTTAATAGAAAGTTAGGAGACTCCTGACAGGAAATGAGAAATGACTGTTTTCCTAAAGGCTTGTAAATGCTCTTCCTCTATGCTGAAGTCTCAGGAATAGCATCATTGTTTCAGCTGTTCAATAAAATCATTATCTGTAATAACTTATTTTGCCCAACCCCCACTACTTCCCTTTCTTTTAGTAGTTTGGATTTTTTTTGTATTTTCACCTAAATATCTAATCTATATTATCTTTGTGAATGGATAAACTGTAATTTTTGTTTTGTTCTATTATGTTACTCTTTCATGCTGTGCTGTTTAAAGGAAAACTCAAATGAAAGGCCTGTGAACAAAAAAAAAACTAACTCAAACCATTGATGGCAGTAATATTAGCATGTATGTCTGCCAAGCCAATCTTAACTAACTGTCTTATCTGGGTACTTCAGTAGATCTGCAGCCAAATTTGATGTTCCACCTCAAGTCCCCTTTCATCAGTGGAGTAGGAAGAGGCCTCAAAGAATATTCCCTGTAAGGGAAAAATTCTGGCTGGGACAAAACTGTCAGAACAGATTTATGCCAGCTCTCTCCCAATACATGTGGTGTGACTGAAGGACACAGCACTTCAGCTAATATCAAGTGGCAGGCAGTCTCTAGGAAGTTTCAGCAGCCTGGAGGCTACTGTGAAATTTAGAAAGGACCCTATATCAGGACTGAAAATCAGTGAGGTCAGTATGATTCCCCCTCTAGTCCAGGAATACAGGAACAGGGATTCATAGCTTCACAATTTTAACTCACCAACTGCTGATCTCCAGGGTTGCCAAAAACATCATATAACAGAAGTCTTAATTAAGAGGGAGTATCCTTTTATCTTTTCAATGCATTATTTTCTATTTTCTGGTCCAGAGTTGAGCTAGACTGGTAATGCCTTTTCCCAGCTGCTGCTGCTGTTGCTGCTGACAACATTGATAAAGTAATAGTAATATTACTTGCATTCCCCTCAACACTATGATTGTTTCTCTCCAGTTTTATTTGGGCCAACTTATGTATCTAAAAGGACTAGTTCAAAATGGCATTCACCTTTACTATTTCCATTCTTTCTGAGGAATATCTTTTTATAAGTCAAGAGATGATTATTAAAAATGTATATACTTGGACTGAGGTAGAAATGGAAATAGGAGACAGACACGTTGAAAGTCTCTGGGTAAAAATAAAAGGAGTAAAAAGCAAGGATGATATCATGGTAGGGATCTACTACAGGCCACATAACCAGGAAGAAGAGATGGATGAGGCTTTTTTTTGAACAATTAACAAAATCATCCAAAGCACCGGACTTGGTGGTTATGGGGGACTTCAGCTACCAAGACATTTGTTGGGAAAATAACACTGCAAGGCACAGATTATCAATTTTTTATTCCAAAAGGTGGAGAAAGCTACTAGGGGAGAGGCCATTCTTGATTTGATTTTGACAGAGAGGAACTGGTTGAGAATTTGGAAGTGGAAGGTAGCTTAGGTGAAAGTGATCATGAAATGGTAGAATTCATGACTCTAAGGAATGGCCAGTAGAGAAAACACCAAAATAAAGACAATGGATTTGAAAAAGGCAGACTTTAGCACACTCAGGCTGCGTCTACACTGGTAAATTAAGTCGACTTAAGCTTGCTTAAATCGACTTAATTTACCCTGCGTCTACACTAGAGTTTCCTTAAGTCGACTTAAGCAGCTTGCTTAAGTCGACTTAAGGAAAATAAAGTTGACTTAATTAAAATTAAGTCGACTTTATTAAACCTCCTTTCAACTAGACCTAAGGCTTAATTCAATGTTTAAAGTTGAATTAAGCCAGTGAAGACATAGGGTAGCCCTAAGTCGACTACACCAATGCCCTCCCTGCCGGGGGGGGAGTACAGGGGGAGCTTGGAATGCCCCCCCCCAAAGGGCAGGGCAGAGCCCTGTGTGACGCTGTCTGGATTTAGGGAAGCATTTATGATATTAGTTTCTATTCATATCTCATAAATGCTATAATCCATAGGAACTATGTCATGTTTGGTATCAATAGAAAGGTAGTAATTTGCTGGGAATGATTATATAGTTTATGTCTAGGAATTCTATTTGTATTAGAAGTTAAGAATTTGGTGTTATATCTATACTTTAACTTGTGTCATTCTGGTGAAAGGCCCTAGACAGGAGGCTATCAACAACCATTGTCTCCTTAATGGCTCATCAGATTTCTCCATGGGCCCATTGTAACTGGGAGTATCTACAACCATTGTGTCTTTAATATTAAGTAAGCTCCCTCCTACAAAAAAAGAAGAAAATCCAGAGAAGAGCAACAAGAATGATTGAAGGTCGGGAACACTTGACTTTATGGAAGATTGAAAGATCTGGGTTTGTTTAGTCTGAAAAAAGAGGAGACTGAGAAGGGACATGATAACACTTTTCAAGTACCTAAAAGGTTGTCAAGAGGAAGAGGGAGAATAATTGTTTCCCTTAATAGGACAAGAAGCAATGGGCTTAAATTCCGGCAAGGGATGTTCTGGTTGGACATTAGAAAGAAATTCCTAACTGTCAGGGTGATTAACCACTGGAATAAGCTGCCTTGGCAGATTGTGGAATCTCCATCTTTGGAAGTTTTTAAGAGCAGATTACATAAGCACCTGCCAGGGATGGTTTAAGAGGGTACTTGGTCCTGCCACGAGTGCAGGGGCCTGGACTCAATAACCTCTTGTGGTCCCTTCCAGTTTCTATGATTCTATGATTCTGTTTGTTTTACTCATGAAAGTCCTCAGAATTACTTTAGTGGAAGATTTATATGACTATGGCAATCCCAGCCCAACAAGGGCAGGGGGAAGAGATAATGTAACAGATAGTTGAACGAAGTCATGAAGAACACTAAAGCTCTGATTCATCAAAGTGCTTATGAATAAGTTTAAAATTAAGTTTGTATAGGAATGCTTTCCTGTATGAGGCCTAAATGCAATAAACAATATTGCAGAAAAGAAATGTATAACAGAAAAATCTCAAACCGGTAACTGCAACCTTTATGTAGCAATCAGTTAAAAAAAAAAAAAAGATACAAGGCAATATTCAAACACCTCAAACTGAAAGCAATCAAACATTGTAAACAAATATTTACTTCAGTGCCTACAAGAAATGGAGATATTTTTAAGTGAGCAACAAGCAAAATATGTCCATACAGGCACTTCCACTAGCTTTCTGTGTTAATACAGATCCAGCTTCTGTGTCAATTATAATGCTGATGCATAAAAATAATTCAGCACAACATATGACATTCAATGTGATAACTAACTTCAGCAACACAAGAAAGGTATGAAAAGTGACTTCTAGGTTAAGCAAACTTGGATTAGTAATACCCAATGAAAAACAAAACAAACAAAGATATGAAAACATAAACATGTCAATCATACCACAACTTAAATCATTCTGAAGTAGCTAAAGATGCATAGTAAGAGGGAAAATAAGTATAGCAGAGATAAAACAGGTAAAGATTAAGACTAAATAAAATCATTAAACTTAACAAGAAAACAGAAAGAAACAGATTAAAAAGGAAACTAGCAAAAATAACAAACAGTTGCTCCTGTTTAAAACTGTACCATTTAACATAGAAATATATCCCTAAACACAAGATGGACATCACATGAGATAATAATGTCAGTTAACAGGAAACAGTGACTATAATAAATGTGACACACACATGAATGCTGAAAAATAACTGGTCTTCATTTTCTGGACCCCACCGTCTGAAGTGGGTCAGTATATATTAAATCCTGTGGCTCTTATACCAGTAATATCTAGTGGGTTCACTCAGTCAAGAAACACTGGCAAACTGGCGCTTGAGCTGCTAACTAACAGCAGAAAGGTCAAAACTTATAAGGAGCAAGGAGAGAGGATTTTTATATCTAGCAATCAGAAATCCCAGTCTACTTAGCTAAGGATTAAGGTAATAACCTGAAACATCTTGGGAAAATTTCCATCAAGCATAATACAAGTATGGAAAGGGCATGTATCTATTCATATACCTATTGAATTTATAATTACCCCAAAGAAATCATTTTTTACTTTAATCTGATGATCTTGAGTCATTGCTGATACATTTTTTTAGAATAGCTTTCTCCCCCCTTCCCCCCCCCCCAACCTGTCCTGTTTGATACAGTGTGGAATAAGTGTTAACTCGGAAAAGTCAATGGCGGTGTTGCTGCATGCTGTGCAGTACACTACAGATTCAAGAAGGGCAAGTTCCATCAGAGAGGGGCTCAGCACTACCTGATTGCTGGATCTAGTGGAGACGGTATTTCATTGACCGTTAGCCTCTTACCTTGCCCTTTGTACTGTCAGCTCACTTATTCTTTTTGACTACAGTCAACCATGCAATTTCATATTTGTTTTAAAAGGGCTCAAGGGACGTGCATGCTAATAGGGGAAGGCCAGAAAAGAAGGACTAGTCAGAAGAGAAGGAATCAGAATGGTAAAGGGTAAATTTTCTATGGAGTGCGTGGTAGGTATGGACAATCTGTGTGAAATCTCAGCTGCTTTGAAATCAATTGGAGTTTGACCATTGACTTCAGTGGGGTCTTTAGTTAAAGAGTTGTCAAATAAAAATAGATGTGAGAAACAGAAACACATTCGACTAGTCTAAGAAACAGGGGGAAGAAAAGCTGTCATGCAGCTAACATCACAAAAGGTGATGCAGTGCACAACATGTGGTTAACATTACAAACTCTTTAGCAATGCAAAGCAATTCAAAAGAACATATGTAGATTCCTGTTAAATAATTCAGTCCAAGTGAGCTCCACTCAGGCTGGCTAATTCTTTTGCTGTAGTTCTGTGGCTAGGAACAAAGGCAACCTTATATTCTAATGTCTGGCCCCTTCCAACTTGTATGCTTGATTTTCACTACTTATTTATGAAAAAAGGACTTGAGCTAATATCCAGTTAGGCATTGAACTTCAGAATCTCTCTGCAATATTTCAATTAACTTACTACAGTGATTTGGTGGTTTTTTTGTTTGTTTGTAAAGGGCTAGATTACAACTTGAACTAGGTACCCATGCAAATGTGTTACGCAGAATAAGAACCACGTTTACAGCCCTGCAAGATTTACCTGGACCCTGGGCCCAAGCATGCACAAATAAGCAAATGCTGTTTCCTTCCTATTCCTCCCATACAGCAGATGAGCAAAGAGGATTTGGAGGTTGTCAGAGCTTTGGGATATCTCTCAGTACCCCATTCAACGGAGCTGTTTTGTAGAAGGTGCATTTTACAGGTGCTATATATCAGAAGCATATTACTAGCCATCAATCCCCTGAACTAAGGAAGAAATATGGAAGGAATTGGGACTCACACTAACATTCTGGGATGCCAGTATTTATATGCCACCCCGGCTCAAGGCTATACCAAAGGAACAATCTAACCCTTCACTGTTACTTATTGGGATGCTAAAGAGAGTTGCTGAAGATAGGTTACGCAAGTGTGACTGAGGGCAGAATGTGGCCCACCATTTTTATGATACTGGTTAACTTTGTTGTGTCCACTAGAAAATGTGTTTACGAACTAATTTTAATGTGTTTCTTTTTATATAAATTAGTCACATTTGTTAGCCTTAATAAATAGCATGCAGCCTGACATTCAAGGCAACACAGTAACAAATGGGATTCTTAAAAAAATAAAAAATAAAAAAAATAAAAAAAAAAGCTGCCACCTCACATTGGCTTCTATATGCCATTCCTTCAAAAAACAAAAAAAACCTTCAGCTATACATTTTGTTATGTTGCTATACACAAAATCAGTGCAACACTTTTCTGTTACCACATGTTTATCTAAAGTATTTGCAGTTCTCTTGACTTATTATTGCATTTGTTTGACTATCTGCAAACTTGGCTGAGCCCCATTTATATGAACTTTTGTTTTTTGTTTTGTTTTATTTCATTTTATTTTTTTTTCCCCAACAAACTTTCAGCATTTGTCATGTGGTCTGATGTCCTCCATATTTAGAAAGGAAGTTCCTTCATGTTTTCCTCCCCTGAAGTGGAACTCACCTATCCTTGCTAGTGAATAATTGATTATGGTGAAGTGTGCGAGGAACCTGGATACTTGCCTGAAGGACAATATACAAGTGGCAGAGTGAGACAATAGCCAAACTATTTCTGGGCAGTCATGCAGAATTTACAGTATGTCACTAGGTCATTAATAAAAATGTATATCATGGCATAGTCTTCACCCCCATATCTGATATAAGAAAGGGAGCCAGAAATTGTGCTGATATGTAATGTAAGCCACATGGAAGACAGGTCCACACTACACATTTTAGCTATGCTTTAATACATTAATTAGCAGATGATAGCTAACAGACACCATACAAACATTTGTTTCAGGGCAAATGCAATAAATGTGACAAGCAACAAATGCTTGTGTCTGTCACAGCTCTAGTCTTCCCCTTCTGAATGTTCACCAGATTGCTGTGTTTGAGTCCCCTACCTTGGACTCATATGTTCTTACAGTTCCTTTCCTGTAGGTAAACTTCTGTGCTGTCTTTTTCTTTGGCCTCTCTGGAACACTTTTTAGACACACGCTATCTTGTCTGTTACCTCTGCATAAAAGTAGAACCTCACAATCTACTGCCATAAGCCCCCAAGGCAAGGGCTGATCCTCTCCATCCTTCCCATCCTCAAAACACTTCAATAGTTCAGTTCTTCTTTCCCACGCTCCAGTCTTTGTGGACACCCTGTTTTGTTGTTTCTCTCTCCAGGTACACGTGGTAGCTGAAACACATAACATACAAACTTTGCAAAAGGAATTCTAACTTAAATATTGTTTTCTGTACATAACACAAGACACATACACATCCAGACAAAACCTCAGTTTCCTCCCCACTGTTGAGGTCAGAATCCACCAGGATACTCCCTCTTCTCCTCCTGTACAGCCTTTTCTTCAGCTTCTAGGCTCATTTCTCCATTTCTAAAATGGGAAGAGAAACTGCCTTTTTTGAAGTTGCTGTCTCCTCTGTCATGTGACAACGCCCCCCCCTCCTCCCCCATCAGCCTTATCAGCTGTTCAAGGTCTGCCTGCTTACTAGCTCGCTGCTCCGAATCAGTTTTCTTGGTTTTGCTAATTTCTTTGTCTAAGGGTGTTTCCATTTAACCACCCTTCATTGTTGGCCCCCTTGAAATTTAATCTCAAAATGGAGGTAAAAAGACAGTATAGAAGGTAGATGAGCTTTATTGTCACTACGCGGTTTGAAGGTTGATAATGCACTCTCTCTATATATCTTTAGCTCACATATAATTAATATATTGTACATAAGAAAGATTAACTGAATCTTCACATCACCCTGCCCACAGCAGAGTCTGAATTTTGGGGGGAAGTTTTGTTCACTAGGAAATTTTGCAAATCTGATTTTTCATTCCAATCAGCATAAAAGAAATTTTGAAATGTCAGAATTTCCCACAGAACAGAAATACTATTTTCTGGCCATCTTCCTTTATACACTCCAAATATAAATGTATACTGAATATATATATATATATATATATATATATATATATATATATATATATAAGAGGAATAAGACAACCAACATCACTAATGGATTATCTACCTACTCATTTATGAATATTTTATTAAAAGGCTGGAAATTATGCTTAACATACTTTGCAAAAGGCTTTCAGCTCTGAAAATGGTATATGGCCCAGATTCAGCACTTAGGCATGTGCTTAATGTTAATCAGTTGACCATACCATTGATTTCAGTGGGAGTACTCACATGCTTAAAGTGAAGCATGTGGAAAAATGCTTTGCTGAACTGGGGATCTATTAAAATGTTATAGTTATTTATATTTTATGGGCAGGCAATTAGCCATAGTTGTCTGAAAGAGGAACTTCTTGTTAGAGACAGAAGTAAAATCTGCTGTTTTCTGGACAATGGATAGTTTTCAAATATATTTTTATATACCACATGGCAGTGTAAAATTCTTCTACCGCTTTTCTCCATCTGCCATATCATTCCTTTTTTTGAAAATTTCTTATATATTAGTCATGTACTGTACTCAGTCACCTAGGCAACAAGAATTATTCCCTTACAGAACATATTTTATTTTCAAATTTTGTATAATAATGATAATGTGTAGCTACAGTATTATTATCTGGAAGTCGAAAGTGAAGCAGAAGTTGTTTTGTATTAGAGATTTTCATATTGCATGGAAGATCAAAATTTGTACTGACGATAATGAGTTAACTTACATTTATATAGCTCTTTTCCTCCAGAAAGATCTCAATGCACTTTACAAATGAATTTGCATATATTTGTAAATATACCTGGGATGGAACAAAATCCATTTAACAATGGAAATGAATAATAAACAACCATTTAGACCAGGAAATGAAGAATAATATTTTATATAATTAAAATGACAGGTGGAATTTAGGTAGAAAGAGTATGATTTTCTAAACTATAATTTAGCTAAAATAAAAGCGTTAAATGTCCTTACTCCCTTGAAAAATGCCAAAACATCATTAATGGCCTCAAGTGATGTTTGTCTCATTCAAAAGATAGCATGGCATAGACATTTGTATTTTCAATGACTGGAATTACAGTATTCGCTTGCCAGTTATTCAAGCAGAATTGCTAATGTTTTACCAGACAAAATAGATTTCCAGGAGAGGCTGGGGAGTCTAAATTCTTGGGTGAGTCCCAGAGGTGGCCAGTTCGAATTTGAGTGGATTAGATAGGCGGGGAAGAGAAAAATAGGAAAAGAAAAAACAATGGTATGGGAAAACAAGCAAAATAAACTAGGATGACCAAGAAAGGGGAGTAGATGGTAACAGGAGCCTGTGTTCCCCATCTTTCTTTCTTTCTTTGCCAAATCTTTACATTACTTTAGGAATATTTTTTTCTATTTAATGGATATTTAATGGGGTGATTTTATTAATAAAAATGATCCCTGCCATCTAAAAACAAGCAGCCAAAATAAAATTTTAAATGCATTTAAAATAGAGTTAATAACCTAAGGAGCAAGGTTCTGGATATATGTCTACTTCATTTTATTCATATTACTGAACCACCACATATAATTTGGCAATTTCAGCTGTCTTTGATCATCAGAGGATGAAGATTTATCTATCATAGAGGCTAATTACTGTTATCGTCTACCATACACAGTGGTCTCTATAGGCCCTGCTTGTACTTTTTGATAGAAAGAAGAGGGCCAGCCTTTGATGATATTAGACCTACCTCATCAAAGAGTCAGTGGGGCACTAGTCTTATTGCTTTCACTTCTAAAGAGACATTAGAAACACAGCCATCTGCTTTACAGCAGAAAAATCCAGCAAGAATGCTTTGTTAAAATGAAGACATCTTATCCTTCATTAGGACTGTGGACACTGTCTCCTGAACATTTTAGGAAAATAATTGATAAAGGAATAAGCAAAGAAGTTACGAATATTATCACTGTTCCCTTATAGTATAATCTATCCTAACTAATATTTCTGACATCTCTATTATTTGTACTATTAGCAGCACTTTCAATTTGGGAGTATAGTTTTATGAGCATGATGTGTATGTACAAGTATGATGCATTTAGCTTCAAAAATAAAAAAAGCAAATTTCTTATTAAATATAAAAACAACAGTGTATCATTGGTTAGATTTGAATTTTGCAGATGGAAAGAAATTAGTGAACAAATAACCTGAACTAAGCTGTTATAAACAAAACATTCAAATACTGACAAAAGCAGTTTCTGAAATCTAAATTATCTCTTACTCTTAAATAAATTAAATAACACATTTCATCTTGTTTGTGTTATTTAATTATCTGATAGAAATAAAAATGCAGGGAGCAAGTCTGAATCAGAAGAAAGATTGGCTTTTTGTGTCACAGAGAGACATTCAGATTAGTTGTTAACAATAAAATGCTATAAGCCATATGCTTTGTGAGGTTTTCTTTTAAGCTTGAAATTAGAATGTGCTAATTAGAGTGCAGGCCACATATAAAAATATAGCACTCCATGACAATTGTGCCTGTATGAGGACTACACTGTTGATGACTGGAAGAATGGTGCTATAATTATCTTACGATCCAAGAAGTAATTCACCTTAGTAATTTTTGAATATGTCAAGAGTCTAGTTCACAAATCACTTAATCACTTTTTATGCATTCTTTGTGCTGCAATTTACTGTATATGAGAAAAGTGACTTGCGTACCAATGTCATATAATTTGCTTCAAATTCACTAACCCTCTAACTCTCAGTATTGTAACTGTATTTAATTTCAGCTCCATTTCTTAGGGCTCTAAAGGCCCACAGAGATGTGAAGCTGTCAATGTTTCCAGCTGCAGGCAGGTTACATGTATTCATAAAGGGAGTTATATAAAATTTCCCAGAATGCCAATGGATAAAATAGTCTTGCTAGTGTGAACAGCATTCCCCCAAAACTGCACGTTTCTTCAGTTTTTTATCAGAGCACCATCTTTATTTCCCACTGTGAAAATTGCAAGAAAGCTAGAAAGTTTATTGAGCAAAGATGGCTGATTTTACTAATTTATATAGCGCTTTTCTGATGTGTTCTTTTCGATGTTCATTAGATACTGGACTTGGAGCATCGAAGTCATGCTACTAATGACTTACAATATATTAAATCATTTTTTCTATAGATCAGATATTATTTCATTAGTCAAATTGGCCAATACATCTGGGTTGGGAATTTTCTAATAAAATGTTTTCTTAATAGAAAATGTAGTTTCTGAAAAATAAACATTTTTCCTGACGTAAATATCAGTTTTGCAAAAATGAAATATTATATTTCAGATCTACCCAAAATGGCTTGTTGAACCAAATCATAAAGTTTTGTTTTGGCTATGTTTGACACTGAAGCTTGTCCTGTGTGGCGTCAGCTACATTGGTGTGTTTTGGGATCTGTATTTTTAAAAAGGAGCCCTTGGGAGATCTCTTTCTGATGAAATCACCCCATCTCAGCATAGTGCCAGATCAACCTACCAGAGATTATGTCTTTGGGGCTTATAAAGATACTTCGGAAGAGTAAATAAATTGCCTTGGAAATGGACTAAGCTGTCCTGGATTTCAGATATTTCTTTTTGAATGCCTTCAGTAAGATACCCTGCCTGCCTACAACATCTTCCTACACAAACACACATACAAAGCCTGGTCCAAATTATACAAGCTGAATGTTTTACTTCACATTCAATATAATCAATAGATTTTTCAGCTAAAAAATACACAGATTCCCAGCAATGTGGAGTTACAATTAGCTTGTTTTCCAATAGGTAGTGCCTTGTTCTTGGTTTATACGACAGTTTTTTGATTGAATGAACAAAAAATGAACAGTTTCCCCAATACCTCATCTCTTCTCTCTGCAAACCAACTGGAAGTTTATCAGAGACTAAGCAATTTCATTTGTTTTTTTAAGGAATCCTTTGTTATAGAATTGATAACTCAACACTGCTCATGTAGTTACCCCTCCCCTGGGATCTGACTTGACCACCAAACCCAAGGCCATGGCTAAAATCCATTGACTCCAATGTAAAAATCCCATTCACTTCATTGGGTGTTGAATTAAGCCTTATTTTGGCACATAAGAGCGATCAGATGGTAAGAACTTCCAATCACTGGGTATCTGGGCTAGCAACAACCCTGAGTCTGAGTATTCCATTATTGACCTCATGTGACTGAGGATTTCTTCCAGAGGTTGCCCACACATGCTGATTTATGAAGATGATGATGATCCACTGCATAATAATTAATGCATTTTTAGTTATAAATGAAAATGAGAGATAACTAATTTAGTTTCTAGATGTTCCTATCACTTGAGTAAGAGTAAAATAAAGTAATATATCAAAAAAGAAAAGGAAACAGCAATGATACAAAATTATGAAAAATTATTAATAGCTACTTGTCAAAATGTAAACCAAATGAATTCCTAATTTTATTTATACATTACCTTTCAATGACATTTGTTTCTACAGTAGCATTTTTGTTGAGTTATACCTTGCAGCATATCCTGCTAGTCTACAAATTAGGGCTGTTACAGTTTGAGACAGCAAATTGAGATTGAAGAATATAATCTTTGGCTCTCCCACAGATTCGCTGTGCAACCTCGGATAAGTCACAGTCTATCTGTGCCTCAATTCCCCATCAACAAAACAGCAATACCTTCCTTTCCATCTAGAAGTGTTGTAAAGATATTATTCAGAATTGTTTTAGGTGTTTATATACTGTAGTGATGGAGGTCATAGCAGATGATAAATAAACAGAGTTCTGTGGCACTTTTAAAGACTAACAGATTTATTTATTGCATAAGCTTTCGTGGGAGAAAAATCCCACTTCATCAGATGCTTTGAAGATGGGAAATATACAGAATGGGAGGAAATTAAATGCAGAGAAGTGTATGACATAGGATCAAGTCAGGCTGTAACACCAAATCAAAATAGATGTTAGGATTCAAACACTGGGGAACAGCACATAGAGGAAGGTGAAGTCAAATCACCTATTGGACAAACAGGACAGTCTCTGCTCAAAAGAATAAATGGACACAAATCTGACATAATAATTTGGAACACTAAAAAACCAATAGGGGAAGACTTCAATCACTCCATTGATGACTTGCTAATAGTTGTGCGAAACAGATGAATAACAAATCACAGCTTCAAAGAGAAACTGCAGAACTCGAATTTATATGCAAATTTGACTCAGTTGCCTTGGGGTTAAACAGGGACTATGGATTTTTCTCTCTTTACAACAGGTGATTTGACCTCACCTTCCTCTATGTGCTGTTCCCCTGTGTTTGAATCCTAACATCTATTTTGATTTGCTGTTATAGCCTGACCTGATCCTATGTCATACAGTTCCCTTCATTTAATTTCCTCCCATTCTGTAAATTTCCCATCTTCAAAGCTTCTGACAAAGTGGGATTTTCTCCCTCGAAAGCTCATGCAATAAATAAATCTGTTAGTCTTTAAAAGTGCCACAGGACTCTGTTTGTTTTTCTGCAATAGACTAACATGACTACCCCTCTGGAACTTGACTACATAGATGATAAATAGTAATAGGTAAACTATGGACCAAGGCTTGTGGGGAAAGGGACATTTATGACAGAGGAAAGGAGCCCACTCAGTGAACACCTTGCTAGTAGCCATACTGAGCAGGGCCTAATTCTAAGATATACAGACATAAAAAAAACGCAATATGCCACAGGGAAGAGAGATTTTCCACAAGAAAAGATGGTCCTGAGGTCATGTCTACATAGTGCCACAAATGCGTACTCTGGGAATGTGATTTCAAAAGTGTACTAACCACACTGTGCACTAACTAGTCTGTGAAGACCCTGCTGGTGAGCATTAAAAGCTCCCTACTATGCTTTACCATTGTAGAATATTAAAGTATACTAGGAAATGATTAGTATGTACTACAGGGTCTGCACGTACCAATTAGTGTGAAATGTGGTGCACTTTAGTAATCACACCCTTGTATCTATTTTCCAGAGTGTTTGCCATTGAGCCATTTTTTGGTACCACTTCTCATCCATTCACAGAAAATGACCAATTCACCAACGTTGATTCTTCATCATCTATGCCTGTAGGTTGGCAAGACCAGCAAGCTCCAGTACAAATGTGGATATTTTACTCTGGTGGTTTGTATAGTTAGAAAAGACATTTATACCCATTAAACATTTTAGGAGAACATTATCTGGGACTTGTACTTAATCATGAAAGCAGGTCCATGGCTTGGCATCGTATTATAAGGTGATAAGCAAGACTACATTATACAATATTATCTCTGTACAAAAGCCAACAGCATATTGCTTCCACATAATTTTCTGGATAGCCACATGAAGTATTAGCTTTTTGTATATAGAGCTTAATATCTTCACCTACTGGAGTGTTTTTAGTAAAAAAAAAAAAAAAAACAGCAAGGAAGGTGAATTTTGTCACTGTGTATTTATTATTGATCTTGCTGTTTGTTTCAACATAATTGCACTGTTTGTTTGATGCTGTTTGATACATAACCTTATACTTTGAAATGCTAATTGTTAAGACAAAGTTTACTATGGCAGCTGCATAATGAGGTATCATTATTTCTAGGTCTTTCTCTGAGTGCGCCATAAGTGCAAAGCCATACAAAAAGAGTAATTTTCTAATAAGGTTTCTGACAACATTGTTGAGGCATGCAAATGAACTAGATTAAAAACTTGGCCTTAGTGTAATCTATTCTTTACTCTCTGTGGTCAGTTATGAGTTGCCTCATTTTCTCTTGCTGTGGAAGTAAATCCAAACAGCAGTATGAAACTGACACAACACTTAACAGCAGATATAATGCTAGAAAGAATGGATATCATTTCATCCACAAAGCCAAGAACACCTATACCATCATGGTGTTGAGGCACCTTGTTGGGCATCTTTTGTGAGCATCTTTATTTTTTCAGAATCCAAAGTCCAGGAAGACAGAATCTAACAAAGATTTTGTCAAATTGATAAAGATTATGTGGCTAGCTCCATTTTGCTCCCTGGATATTTTGTTTGATTTTCAAGCAACAAAGATCATGCCCATAGCTCTGTGTCATAATCAAAACTCCACTGTACCTCTAGGAGTCTGGGACTGTTAAATTGTCCAGTAGTCAGTTGAGAAGAGCTCCTGTCAATATTTTGTCTGGAGCTGACAGTTAACGGATTACCTCTTTAATTACAACAGTCACTTCTTTGAGCCATTTTCCTTGTAAGAATAACAAAGTTGAAATCTTGTAACTTTTGCAGCATTATTTCTAATAACCTGATATCCCAAAGAAATAAGGTTATATTGGTCTGTCAGTATGTCACATATATAAAGAACTTAAAAGATATTCCACTGGGCCTCAGAGTTCTACCGTTTTTCCCCCAGTGCTAGCAAGCTTTTGTAAGCTCCATTGCAAAGAAAAGTTTTATTGAGGTTATTCCTCATTGGCTGTAATTCTACATGTGCCTGTGCCTTCTCTGTGTTAAAATTTATGATTAAAGTCAGTTAATGTTCATGTTATGAGTGATGGGTGCTTCCTTGAAAAAAATTCAATTCCCACTGTTACATGCAGCGACGGAATCACAGTCTCATCTTCAAAAAAAAGATTTTTCTGTGTGCTTCCCCCTGTACACCCACATTATCAGGCATAAAATCAGAATTTTGTTAAAATATCACTTTAAAATTTTCCGTACAGAAAATCTGCTTCTGATATGCAGATTGTCAGTCAGCAACACCAAATTTGTATTCTTTGTTCCTCATACCATGCAAATAATTTCTATGGGTGAAATCCTAAGAATTTTGATCTTGATTCAATGGAGCCACCCTGTCTGAGCAATCTTGATTTTGTTTATTCTTCAAGACAAACATTTCACCTGTTACCAAAGACATTTATTTATCAAACATTAGTCTAATATTTCTGCAATCTCCTCTGGAACACAGTTAGTCAAACTGTATTTTGTTCCCAGTGAGCACAAAAAAAAAAAAAAAAAGTGAATTCACTTCAAGGATGAAGTGTCATACTTTATATTTTGATTTTGAAGGTCAATATGTCCACCAATTGGCAGCAGGAATAGTACCTTTAATAGGAATATCTGAGCCTTTCTCTGGTTTGCAGGTTGGGAGCAACACTTAACCTAGTGTAGAAGAAAGAAAAGTTTGGGGTGTAGTGCATCAGTTTTATACTTGATGAAATTTGACATTTATTACTAAGCTGTGTTCAATATATTTTTATAATTATCAGCAAAGAACTGGAATCCATGAAGCTTAATACTTTTTTCAAACTGTATAGTCGTCACACTATATTTCTTCCATTTGTGATTTTGCTTATTTAAGAGATATTCACTATGAATGCCCAAAGTCATGGAATGAGTTTGTGATAGACCTTGGAAAAGTACTCTCAGTCCCCTCTTCTAGCTACTGGATAACTTTCCCATCTTTGAGAAACTACATGAATGTAGGAGAGGAAAGAGGGACAGACTTGTTAGAAAAAAAAAAGCAAACAGGTTGTCTTGGAGAAGGATGGGGGACGAATGGCCCTCTTTATTACCCGCTCATTCTCTCGACGTCTCGAGTGAGCCAAGCGGGATTGTTTCCCAACTCTTTTTATACAGAAGAGTATGGTAATACATACATGAGTGACAATGTCCCAAAGACCCTTCTTTGGTTACATTAGTACCCACGTAATGCAATTAGTACCTATATAATTATTCACGCCTCTGTTTACTGTTTACTGACTTTGTCCACATTGCACAGGCATTCTTTTCTACCTTATATTAAATTGCTGAGTTCATAGTTCCTAGGGGCTGGGGGTTACCAAAAGGGCAAGGACCTGGGTTAATGAGCAAAAGGGGAAGAGAAAGTATCCCACATTAGGATGCAGACTATGCAAGATACCCAAACTGCCAAGAAAATTCTATACTAAGCAACCAATTATACAAGGTTAAACATATATGCTGCTTAGCAACTTTTAATTTATTTGCACAAAATTCAACAGGCATATTACTTACTCTATATTAAAAGACAATGATCTATTGCACAGGGTTAAACATACATACTGTTTACTCTATACCAAAGGCAAAAAACCAAATCCTATCCTAAGCAAAATCCATTAGAGACTAAAAATTAAAAATACATAATGCTTGCCCAGATATATCCTGTGACACAAACTTGACCCTTTCCCCAGTGTTGCTCTAGTTTAAACTTTCCTACAAGACTGTCTTCCAATCCATTGACACTTTAAAGAAAATAATTTACTATAGTCTACCTGGGAGAAAGAAGGTGTAGATCTATGAGCTATGACTGGTAGTTATTACTGACAGATATACATGACATTAAACTAAAAATAAAATGTGCTAAGCAAAAGTTTGATTTTCTGCCATAGAGATCGTTCATTGTTAATTCAAGAGTCAATACAATGCAGAGGAGTAAATACAGAAAGAGCAGAAAGTGGGATGTAGGATTCATAGATGGAATGTTTCCCTTTCCCAGAACAGGTTTTCCAGTAATTATGGTAAAGATGACTGATGGAAAAGCATAATTGGCACACAACACACAACAGGGGCTGAGATATTATAAACAGAACAGTATTAACAGCAGTTATTTACAGAGAAATACAAGAATTTTTACATTAATTAAAATTAAAGGTGAAGCAACAGAAAAAACATGTATTAGTTTGATGTAAATTGGCAATGTGCAGGAGGCAATTGATAGCCAAGTAAATTATAATGGTTTAATATGAAATGAAAATCTGCGTAAGGTTTGGGACAATGTTTTACTGGTATCATCCATAATACTTATACAGTATTCTTTTTGGACACACTAACAACTGAAAGATATATTCAACTGGCCACCTAAGGATGGAAGAACAAAGAACATAGTTCATCCAAAACAAAATAATTTGAAATCATTATGCCTACATTGTAGGATGTGAAAGAGCGGGAGGCCAGGTGCATGATGGATATTCTCTTCAAGAACATATTTTAAAAGGAAATACGGAAGACATAGATACATTATTTCCCATGAAAATGGAGCAGGTACTAAATAAAAAAATAGTATCTCATTATTTTATGCCATTTCACCATGAATCAAAAGATAATTAGATACACTATTCAGAAATAATCTGTTAAGGTTCCCCTATACACTGAAAAATCATAATGGATCCAGCTCATTATCACAACCTGGGCTGGATCTTGTTGACACTATTCCACAAAGATTCCTATTGACACTGCTTCACTGTGTATAATTATTTAAATATTCACAGGGCCTATGAGAGACTGAGCATGACTCTGGGGCCTTGTGATTAAGGCACTTATCTAGGAAGTGAAAGACTCAGATTACAATTCCTCAGCTTTAACAAACATAGAAGAATTAATACACAGCAGAACAGCTTCATCAGGAGAGATGCACCCAAAATACCCTATATCCCAATGCTTAGGCCACTCCCCTGGGACATGGGAGACTTGAATTCAAGCTGCTACTCCACAGGCAGGCAGAGTGGACATTTGAACAGGGTCTGTCACATCTTGGGTGAGTGCTTTAATCTCTGTGCTGAAGGTTATAGTGGGGCCAGTTCCTGCACCTGTTTCTTTTGCATGGGCTCATGTGTGCTCAGAGGACACCTATGAGAGAGGGTCCTAAGGTGGAAAAACACCTAATCTGAGAATCCTATTAGGGCTTAAGTGTGTAGGCAATGAGCTGCTGGGCAGTGTCAGAACTGAGGCATATGTACACATGTCCAGCCACTGAAATATAAGCACCTAGGGGACTTTAACAGTAAGAATGCAAATGCTTACATGGTTAGGCAGTTGTTGAGCAAGGTTTTATGAATGCCAATGGTGCCTAAATGTTGCTCTTATAGACCAAAGG
The DNA here is from genome assembly GCA_007922175.1 of Pelusios castaneus. Classification (NCBI taxonomy): domain Eukaryota; kingdom Metazoa; phylum Chordata; order Testudines; family Pelomedusidae; genus Pelusios; species Pelusios castaneus. The sequence goes on along the minus strand of ML685767.1, from coordinate 24,117,232 downwards.
TGGCAAGTAGATGCCTACGTCCTATTGTGGATCTGGGCCTTGGTAAACATTTACATTTGTGCAAAGTGCATTGCTTTGATAGCATTTCATACTCACTCTGCACAGGGGTGAATCACTACAGAAATGACATAACCAATGGGGAACCAGAGCCTGGCTCTTTGTCCAGTCTCTAAGAGGGAGGCTAACCTTGCTGTGGTTGACCTCATTTATCAATATGCCATTCCAACTATTTTTAGCTTTTCTCTGCTATTTCCATTTGGGAGTTTTGCCTACTGCAGTTAATTCACCCAATTCAAACCTGAAAACTACAAATAACAATGCGTGAACTGGTTCTGAAAAGGTAAAAGGTGGAATCAAGTGTCACCAAATCAAATAGGGAATTTGTCCTGTAAGGTAATTTCTAATGGTGCATTTTTAAATTGTACCCAAAGGAGGCGCAAACTAACTACTCTGTTAACTGTCCATTTGGCACACAAAATGACTGCCTGGAGATGTACGTGTCTTCATTGATTGATATCAAACAAATAATATTCTGTCAAGGATTTAGAATGGCATTTATCGGAAAGCCATGCATTGATATTGATCCAAATTGGTTCCTATCAAATGCCATATATCTTCTTGACAGAAGAATAAGTTATGTCCACTGCCAATCATCAGCATCCAAAATATTGAGAAAAACATTGTTATGTGTTGGAGGCAAAAATAAAAGGAAATGTACCAAGCAATTCACCACCAACAACCAAATGTAGTAATATATTAGCCAGTTACTAAGCATGAAAAAAAATTAAAATAAACAGTTTTTTGTTTTTGTTTTGGAAAAAAAAAAATCTCCATCGCTCTGAATGCAGTGGATTCTTCTTTGTTGAGAACAACAATTAAAATGTAGGGAAGAGTACAAATAAAGCCATGGCCAGGGCAAATTCATCAACTGCAAAAATAACCTTACCTTCCACATTCCTGAGTTATGTCTCTAAATATAATGCCCAGCATCAGTTCTTGCTCAGTAGCTCTACTGATCCAAATCACTTTTGGAGATGACGTCAGGCTCTGAGTCCAACAGCATATCCAGTGATTAGTACCTGATAATGAGCAAGATTAGCCATCAATACTTTTGCTGGCAAACTTAGTATGTCATGACTGGGGCTGCCCCAAAGGAAATCCTACTTCTGTAAAGCCCCTCCACAGAAACAGCCCTTCTGAAAACTGTGGTTTAACATTGTTATTTATTATTATCTACCAAGTAACTACCTTTCCAGATTTCAGTAAGCTTTCCCTAGGTAGCCAACACTACAGCACTTTGCTTTTATAGTTGATCAAATATAGTGAAAATGGTTTCTGCCATGCCATCTCAAGAAGGTTTAATACCAAAATATATCTGATTCTAGGCTATTGTCATTATTTTAAGGAAGTTTACTTTCCCAATAGAGAGATATGCAGGATTTTAATCTGTTGAGAATAGAGCTGGGCAGAGATCAACAATTCTATTCTGCAGAGGATTTAAAGATTGCAAAAGTTAGTTTCAAACTTGGAACGCCCCCCCCACACAGACACACATATTTTGAATTTTTCCCCACAACTTTATTGGTCTCTGCACATCTTTTCCGCCTGATAAACTGTTCTGGAGCCAGGGACCTTGGAAGTCTGGAGAGCCCTGACTCTAAGGCTATGTCTACACTTGTTAATTTAAGTCGATTTAGCATGTCCCCACTCAAAAATTAAGTCGACTTAGAGGGGACCCTGCCTAGGTTGACTTGTACGGGCTACGTGGACCTGGGAAAGGTCCACGGTGGAGGGGGGAGCTGCTTAAATCGACTTAAGGAAAATGTAGTGTGGACGCAGATTAAATTAAATCAATTTAAGCAAGTTTAAGTCGACTTAATTTGTAAGTGTAGATGCACCCTAAGACAGGTTACAAGTTGGGGTCATCAGGAACTGTGGACCCAGGAAGCCCAGGCTGCAGGAACCATGAGCCTGGAAGCCAGGGCTCTCAGGCTCCTCCATCCCCATTAACTAGTAAGTGGCTAGGTAGTGGGAAAACAGGCAGGTTTTAAAATGGGCCTGGCAGGCAGGGTGTTGACAAAAACCTGAATTCTGGCAGACTATTGTCAAAAGTGACATAGTCCTGCAGCCTGTTTTCATTTAGATAAAATCAGTAAATTCCAAGGAAAAATGTTTTGTCAATATATTTTGACCAACTCTTCTCTAAAATCTTTTAAATTGGTTTGAGAAATGGAGCTGAACTTTTGCTCACCATTTGCTCATACTGCTGTTCTTAGCTGACAAGTGACTCGCTAAAAATGACATTGTCTCAGTGAATTACATATAATTTTTTTCTCAAATTAAAAGTGAAAAGATAACTTTTCTGACTATCAGTGCCACCAAGCCCCTTTGGTCTCTGCCAGACACATTGCTTCTCCTCCTTCCCCATTTTACACCTCACCCACCAGTAATAAACAATCTGTGGGCCGAATAATGCTTTGTTTTATCTGGTGATCATAACAGACAATGTTATATATCAGGTAACCAACTCACCTGTGCAACCTCACGGTTGTCAATGACATATGGACATCCTTCACATTTAGTGAATTTGCTTACATGTAATTTAGGGCATAATTTGAAAACTGCAGGGCTGCACAGTTATTCAGTAATTAAGGGCTTACTTTTTTATCATAGAATTTTGGTTATTAGTAATGATACACAATAACTTCAATGGCTAGTCTTTCCATTGCCAGAAGTGCCTTTTTTTTCTTTTATTTTATTGAAAAAATGATTTAGAAACAATGAAGTTCTCTCTCTCAAAAACTGCGTACTCTATATAATGTACTTATTTCACAGTGTGATCCTACTGTGAGAAGGGCCATTAGAGCAAGAAAGAATTCTGCTTGTTCAGATAGAATGTAAAACATATTGGTGGTATGTTTTAATGTAAACTAGGAACAAATGTAAAGATCATCCTCCAACTTTAGGAGTAAAATATAAATAGACTAGGGCTATCCTCAGCCTAAGTACAAATCAAAGGTATTTTAACATGCGGCCTTCTTTGACCAAGACCAAAATGAAAGTTTCAAGTGTCTCTCACTTCAAAAAGTATTCAACATCCTTTCCTCTGCTGTTTAACTCTCTTTTCTTAGTTCTCTCTCACAGTTCTTCTGCCAGCCTTACCCTACTCTCCTGATCTCTCTCCTTATAAACATCTTACATTATTAGTCCTTTTTTCTTTACTTCCTCATGGTCTCTCATCTTGTTCTTTCTCTTCCCGCTTTCTCTTATTATCACTCATCCCCCAACATTTTCTCACCCCAGCTCCCACAGTAAATTAAAAATAAGATAACTCACACAATGTGTGCCAATCATCATCTGAGCCATTCTGCTTGTACTTCGTATCCCTTTCCCCTTCTATTAACTTTTTCAGTGCACTACTTAGATTGTAAATTATTCAAACAAGGATATATCTTCATGTTATATTTGCACCACATCTATATGACCCTAATCTTGATTGGATTCTTTTAGCACAACTTGACTATAAAAGTTCAAAAAAGAAAAAAATAACCCTCTGAATCACCCTTCAGGTTCCAAGTCTTTCTCCTAGAGCTGACAGGAAATTGTCCATGTAGATTTTTTTTTTAATGGAAAATAGAATTTTTGTAAAATCGAATGTTTCCCACAGGAAAAGATTTATTTTGTTGAAGTATTTTTTTTTTATTTTCCTTATCAACAGAATAATATTTAGCTTCATTCTAAGTCATCCCAGATTGAAGCATACACGTTTATCAAGGCAAACTGAAATGTTTTATTCCGAGTCAGTTCAGCATTAATTGTGGCTACTTGAGCTGCATGGTGCTTCATGGGAGTTGTACTGTGGGTGCTTTCTGCCCCCATTCTCTTCTGTGGGATGAATTATATCACTTTATGCAACCTCCCTTCTGATTGAACAGATCTGATGCTTCATGAGATACTTAGTCCAGCCAAACAGCATGGCCAAGGAGGGAATGAGGCAACTCACATGAGTCCACAGATTAACGTTGAACCAAGTTGAAATGAAACCTATCAATTTAGTGAATAGTTCAGTTTAACTTTTTATCAGAAATGGCAAAACAAATTGTGTTTTTTTCCATAACTTTCCTGTCTGTGGAAAACTGACATCTCAGCATTTGAAACCAAATTAACAAATGTGATCCGGAAAAACAAACTTCAAAATATCTGAATTTTCCACAAGACAGACATTCCAATTTTTGACTAGCTATAACTTGCAAAGAACCTACCTCCTTTATTCTTTTTGCAAGGCTTACCCTCCATTGTGTCACAAAGCACTGTTCTCTTAATCTACTATTCTGAAAAAAAATAATTAAATTGCCATATCTGACCTAATAAGAATATTATGTAAATCTCATCATTCACGATGACCAACAGTGGTATTCTTCTCTAGCCATAAAGGTGACGTATTTCTTGCCAACCTTTGCAACAGGTCAATAAGTACAGCACAACATAGGACACCCTTTAAATCTTGGCATGAAAATTTGACTCCACTAAATTCCATGAGAATTTTGCTATAGTCTTAAAGAGAGTCAGGAATTCACTATTTATGTGAATAATTCCTTACCTCACTTAGTTTTATCACAATACTGCAGTAAAATTGCATAGTCTGAAAGGTAAGTATTAAGATAATAATTCAACTCACAATACATGTAAGAAAATTCCACAAAATGCATTCCATTTCCCTATTTGAATTCTACATTACATATTCAAGAAAACTGAACATAGTTTATTTAAATGTGCAGTGGTGCAGACATTGAAATAAACACACACATGCACATTAAAATATGCACCATGTACTGTAAATCCATTTGAATTTCACACTGAATCTTAAACATCTTTAATTTGAATGTGCAATCAGCATTGTGACCCTCCTCCCCCAAAAAGCAACACATGGAAATTGAATATAAAAACAATTTTAGTACAACATTATGGATAAGAAGCTGAACACCTGAAAATTATGAAATTCAAAAATATTTTCAACAGCAACAATATTTTAGCCCTATTACAAACATATAGAAGCATAAAGCTGAACAACAAACAGATCAATATTATGAAATAATGTGTATGTGAATGGAGTTGAGTTATAGCATTCTGTGAAAAATAGTTTTTCTTACTTTAAAAATTCTCATCCATAACATTCTATTAATGCAGATTGTTTCCACTGAATTGTAGATTAGATTATAATGAGAAAATGACTCAGTTATTCCTATGTGTGCTACATTGTCTTCTGTGGGATGGGAGAATGGGTTGTTATAGATATAGAAATAGAAATATGTAATTATATCACTGTCCAGTACTTCTCTTACTTTTTATTTAAAATGCATTGGTTTCAATTTTTTTTTCTTTTATTAATTTGAAGTTGACAAAATAGAATTTCTGTCAGATAGAGACAAATTCATCCCATGCAGAGGCTTAGCACAAAGCAAATTCACAATTTAGCCCCTATTTTGAGGATTTATGTGAAATTTAGTAAGGCATAGGCCTTGTGCAGCTTGCCTGCACAGGGTTAAATTTCACCTATAGCATCATTAGACGGGAACTACTCAACTGAAAAATAATTGATGGATTCTTTGTCTTTTTAGGTTGAAACTATACCTTGGTGGTTAGGAAAATCTTATATTTTTCTCCTCTTTTCAGTGCTGACTTCACTGTGAGAGCCAGGTCATGGGTGGTCAGATTAGTGACTAGAGACAAAGTCAGACATCAGAAATCAGTCTCACGTTGGTCCAGGATCAGGAACCAGGGGTTAGAGTTTGGTGTCAGGGCCAACTCAGGAGTGTGGCGGTAAGGTCTAAATCAGGAACCAGCGGTCAAGCAGTAGACAAAGCCGAGAGAGAAGCCAGGTATCTGAACTAGGAGATAAATCCAAGGCCAGGAACCAGAAAGCAGAATCAGAATGAGGATGTAGACTCTGCAGCAGTAGCTAGCTGGGTTCCACCTAGTTGCACAGACAATCTCCTGTATCCTCCCCAGTCTTGTGTAGTATGTCTGAACCAATCAGGAATTCAGAATGTCTTCTCACTTAGTGTTGGTGGCACATCCTGTGATGAGTGGGAGTCTCTGAGGCTCATGATCTATCAAGTATTCCTGCTATTATAACTGGTAATTGATGGCATGGAGATGATTGCTGATCAAAGAAGCTACAGATCCAAATTCTAGACATATTACTTCTTACTTTTATAAAAAGGTACCTTCACTGTGCGGATGGAAAGCCAAACTATCGTCTTACTCTTTTCCATCCCAGGTGCTCCACTCTATATGACCTAGGCTTACTTTTTAAAAGAACTAGATGAAACACATTCCTGTTCAAAGTGCCAGCCCCAAGACCAATGCACCATTTATGTCCTACTTATATAAAACACTAAGTGGCTAGACAAGATCAGCCAATAGAGTCATTACAGTGGAGTCTATGCTTCAATCTCAGAACTTATGTTTATTTTACTTTTGAAAAACGTGGATATTTTTCCAAGTTTTGTGTTGACACCTTTGTGATGTAGCACAAGTTAGGATACAGTGACAATAGCATCTAACATGCATATATTAAGTGGATATGAAAGCCCTTTGGCTGCATTGGACTGAAAACAATTGAATTTTTTGCCCATTTAAATGTTTTTTCCACCCCTTTTTACGTTACAGAACAGCTCTAAAAAAAATCAGGAGATGTTAACCAAGAAAAGTATTCACTGATAAAGGTTGGAAAATCTAGCTCTAGCTCAATTTTCAAGATCTCTAGAAGACATTTAGACTCCTGTTGCAAAGTTAGGACATATTTTTGCACCCATTTACTTCATCAATCAGAGGATCAAGTTCTTAATACACAAATTTTTGATAAAGTCATAAAAATACCTAATTCTATATTGTCATTTTTAGAACAAATGTGAGTGCAGCATATGTGCACATGACCACCGTAGACTACTGAAATATATTCTCTGGTTTATGAAAAAGCAGAGATAACAGTTGTGCAAAATTCCACATTAAATGCAAAGAGCATAAATTAGCTTTGCCCCTGGGAAGGTCTAAGATGTACATGGAGGTTTTTGAAAGATATTCATAATTAGGAATATTTAATAGACATTTTTTCATTCTTCAGGCAAGACATATCTTTTTTAGAAAATAAAATACACTATAATAAATCCCCCATAACATTTCTATATTTTAACTGTTAAGTTACATTGCTTGAAGACAAAGTGGAATTGCCCGCAATGGGTTTATGGGGGGGGGGGGGGGGAACACAGCTTATAACAGGCAAGATGTGGGGGGAAAAAAAAAAGAAGGTATGATCTTGCAGTGTGCTTAAGGTCCCTATGACTAGGTGCCTGGGATGGACCACACTGAGAATGACACACTAGGTGCAGACTGCAAGAAATAGGGCAGACAATCCCCACAAACTGGTGGTTTATTAATAATTAGATTTATCAAACCAGTAACAAAGAACTTCTGTATGACACCCTGGTTAAGAAGAAGTCACCACAGCCCCCTTTATCATTCTAGCCCTGGGCTCCTAGTCACACAACCAAATCTAATATAGTGAGAGTTTACTGAAAACCCATTTCACCATATGTGAGGTTCTTACTAATCCCAAAGGATCAGAAGTTTATCCCCAGATCAATATGAATCTCAGTTCTTACCCAAAGATCACGCTATCAGCCAATCCTTAGTAAAGTAATTAAAGATTTATTAATAAAAGAAAAGGAGAGTTATAAATGATTAATAGATCATAAACATACACATGATTGCAAAGTACTTACATCAGGGTTGTAGCAGTGATGGAATAGACTCCTGGCTTGCAAAAGTCTCCCTGGTAACTTGAAAAAGATCAGCAGGTCCTGAGTCCATAGTTCAGGATGCTCCTTTTTTTGTTGTAAATCTACAGCCAATTAAATTAGAGCAGGAAAGATGATGATCCAGCTGTAGCTTCCATCATCTGCCATTTGCATGAGAATTTACTGCCCCAAACAAAGCCCATAGCCCATATGTATAGAAAGTTCTTGCCCAAGATAAAGTCCAGAGTCACATGAGCATATCACAGAGGGTGGTCATTGGTTCCGTGCTGCCTGAGACATCCGCAGGAAGACATACTGAGCAGGATGAGTAACTTCAATGCCTATTATCAGGTCTGAGTGTCCTTAATGGAACATCAACATAGATTCACATCTGGGCTAGCCAGCTATCTGAGGAGTTTCACCCAGAAATAGAACACATGTTTAAGATGCAAGTATATAGTATAGTATATATTCATAACTTCAGAAACTAAGAGGCTACATGCATATCTAGCAAATCATAATTTTTCCATTGATACTTTACATGACATACTTCATGCCTGATCTATGGAAACTGTGTAACAGCAAGTTCCAGATAGGTAGCCCAGTTAGCCTCATTCAGCAAAACAAACAGGAGTCCTGTGGTACTTTTGAAGATGAACACATTTAATCAGATGAGCTTTCGTGGGTAGAATCCCACTTCATCAGACACATGAAATGGAGGTTACAATATAAAAGGGGATGTATAAATGCAGAGAAGTCACAAGGTCTGTCCAGAATTTTTTCAGCAAACCAAGCAAGTTGTTTGGATTCAAACAGTGTGGAAGAATGGTGGTAACAACAGTGATATAAATAAAGAGTTCCAAAGCACTTTTAAAGACTAACACATTTATTTATCGTATAAGCTTTCATGGGCCTAATCCCACTTCCTCAAATGCTCATCTTCCTTATACAGAGCATCACAGTCCCTTGCAAGCAATGGGGTCCCTCAACACCCATTTAAGTCACTCAACAACTTGCAAGACATGCTCAAGACCTTGCAGATTCAGACCCTAAATTACCTTCAACAGCAGTTTTTACATAAATAATAACTGCTGATATCCTTACTTTGCACTCATCATTTAATTGTTCTCTGACAAGTGTACCTCCAATATTTGGCTCCTAATCTTCTCCATGATTTCTGCCTACACCAACAGAAACAGAGATAAAAGCAAACTGGAGCTGGGACTGGAGGAGTACTCAAGAGGAGTACTGCTCTCAATCCTCATAAGTGTAGAGTTATCCCTTCTGTTTGGATGATGTGGTTAGATCTCTCTTTTCTCTTTCCATTTAGTTTAGTTTCCCTTGACTTTAAAATCAGCCCACCCAACAGATAAGAGCCTACCAAAGAGCAGCAAGCAAAACAGGATTGTAACATTCCTGCCACATTGCCTTCTAAGCTTGGGAATGATAGACTCGTCTCTTCTGTAATAAAAGGAACCTCCTTGCTTATCCTGATCATAGGACACAGGACAGCCATGTTCAATATAATTTATTCTCATCTCAACTATACTTTATTTTAGTTATTTATGTAACTTCTAATACTATAATATGTAAGTGCTTAGAATAAAGCCAGAATAGATACTAACTATACTGAATATGTTTCATGTTTTCATATATGAATTAACCTGCCACAGAGCAAAATCAGCTTTTCTCTGATTAAACTCATCATCACAATTTCTGAAACTAAAGTGAACCAGCAATAATACCAGTTAGAATCTCAAGTACACACAAAAAACCAAATGAAACCAAACCAAACCAAACAAATAAAAAGAAACAAGGCTACTGATTGCGGGGTTTAGAGTGAGAGCAGCCACTCCACTTGAAATTTTAAGAATGCCACCAATCTGTGTGCAGTACTAACCTTTCTGTCAGAAAACAAGGTTTCCCAAGGAAAACCACAGAAACACATCAGACAATATTTTCGAAAACAGGTACCTAAGTTTAAGTTCCTAGGGATGCAATTTTCAAAAGCAATAGTAATTTAGCAACACATATCCTATTGACCAGGGGCAGATTACCACATGGGCCAATGGGGCCCGTGACTAGGGGCCTACAACAATGTGGGGGCCCTCTGCCCTGCCAGCACTGAGGGGACTCGGGGGAGTGGGGCGGGCCAGCTCAGAGGCTGGCTTCCTCCTCTCTCCCGCCCCGCCCCTGGGCCGGCCGGTGCACCCCCACGGTCATGACGGGCCAGCCCGGAGGCTGCGCTCGGCACTGTTGCTCCACCCCCAGGGTGGGGCGGGCTGGCTGCGGCCTGTCTGGTCGGCCCTGGGGGTGTCAGCGTGGGGCCAACTGGAGTGTGCAGTATGGCCTCTGGCAGGCCTTTGGGTCCATGCTGCACCATGAACACCAGTTGGCCCCACCACCCCTGGGGGCTGACCAGCCAGGCCGCAGCTGGCCTCTGGCCCCAGCCTGTCCCCAAAGCTGGCCTGCCCACACAGGGCCTGGGCCCTAGGCTGGGGGGTCGGCCCCAGGATAGCCCCATATCCATGTCTGCTATTGACTTTCATAGAGACTTTTGTAACTAAATTACTTAAATCTTTTTTTGAAAATCTCATCCTATTTAGCCCCCTAAATAGGCACACTGGTTTTCAAAAGTGCTCAGCAGGTCCTAATGACATAATTGAAAAACAAGTAGTTACTTTTTGCACCTAAATATTGACTTACAGACAAAATTTTAAATAATTCTTTTATAAAAATATCTTTACCCTCATGTTTGGTTGTGTCATTTTGTTTGTCTTTTTCTTGTTTTCCTTTACATACTCTCATATAATTTTCACTCATAGCTCCTCTGGGGAATCAGACATGATGAGACAATATGTCATACTATAAAGTAATGAGGTGGCAAATAAGTTAAGTAAAATGCAGCACATTATTTTGTGGAAAATGCATAGCATCGTTTATATCCCACCTCCGCCTTTTTTTTAATCTCACTGATTTTTTTAATTAATACTATAGTTTTGAACACTACCACATACTTCTCTTTCTTTTGAGTCCTTTCAGTTCTATGGTCTTTTCTATATCAAAGGAAATAATCTAAATCAAATGCAGATGTCAACATTTTAATTTCACAAGTGTAAGTTTTATGCCTCACTTATCTCTTATTCCAGTTTCAATGCACCTTTAGAGTGTGTGTGTGTGTGTGTGTGTGTGTGTGTGTGTGTGTGTGTGTGTG
>ML685767.1:24049864-24106209 GCA_007922175.1 Pelusios castaneus | reverse complement strand
TGTGTGTGTGTGTGTGTGTGTGTGTGTGTGTGTGTGTGTGTGTGTGTATATGAGAAACTTTTCTATTGTATTCTCAGCCCACTACAGATTAAATTGCTGGTACAGTTTTATCCTATTATCAACATTCTTTAAGTTTTCTATTTCTGAAATGGTATTTGAAAAAATAAGCAGTTTTGATCAGCATTAAACTATATTGCTTAAGAATTTGAATATTCATTAGGTAATTATAACAGATTCCATCTGATTATGTTTTAGAATAGTCATTTTCATTTTTATACAAGACGTATAAAACATTTTTTATAGCTATGCATAGTAAATTTTAGCAAAGGGACATTTCTATAATAGAATCTACAACACTATGTGCCAAATTCAGCTCTTATAATTTTATATGAGTTGTAATCATATAAATTTTTGTGAATTGTCAGTGGACATTCTGATAACTTGTAGGACCCAATTCTGTAGTCTCTACCCACAAAAAGCTCCTTATTTAGGTTACTAAATAATTTTGCTTGAATAAAGACTGCATGTTCATTACTGGTCCAATGTGAATAGAAATTTTATTTTATGATCGATGTAGTCATGGTATGTGGAAACACAGTACATTCTGAGCACGAGAAAGTTAACCACAAGTATGGACACAGGCTTCAACATGGCTTGAGTTTCACCTTTGCCTTTCTTATTTATCAAGAGTTAGGCCCAGTCCACAATTCGGTGCAGTCCACAGAGATATCTAGTGGATAATACACTATAAGTAAACACATCACTCCAGATTTCAACCTTATTTAGGCAAAACTGTAAATTAATTCAGTCGATGTTTTTATGAGTAACCTCTGACCAAGGATTTCAGGATTTGGTTCATATATAATTCCATTGCGAGAGATTCCCATAAAAATGTGGGTAACTGGTGGGAATAGTGAAACAACAAGTGCAGTTTCCTATAATGACCATACTGGGTTAGCATGCCAAATAGGTTTTATTTCCTTATTGCTAACTGTCCAAGCACTATACTCATCTCTGAAGTATCATTTACATTCCATATTGAGATTCTGAACCTTATTTACTTCTGCTTTTATTTCTTGCATTCAAGATTCCCTATGGACTATGCCCTTAGAACCAAATCTTAGCGCCTGGGGCAATGCAGGTCCACACACTCTCATAGTCAACTGTGGCTAAATGAAACAAGCAGGTTTAAAATAAATCAGTAGAAACTAAAAATAAATACAATGAAGTAAAATTAACGTGAAATAACTCTGCTTTTAGATATGTAAGGACTCAACATATAACATGAAAGTTAGATAGACAAATGCACAAGCACACTTCTTATTTCTTTTAATCTGGATACAGAAATCCTACATAAAATATCCCTTATCAGATTTAGGTTGTGATGTGAGAAACACAAGTAATTGCCTCACCGCTGACAAGCTGTTTTTCCTTCATTGTACTTTCAGAAGGGGGGAAAGGTGATAAGAAGATTTTATCTCATGCTCTCAAAATACCAGAAAGAATTTGGAATTAAGACCCTTGGAGAGAAAACTATTAGAAATCTAATGTACTGTTTATATTGGATGATACATTATTTAGAATGTCCTTTTTCATATTTTTTCCCCACCGAACAATTCGTCACTAGGAAGTTTTATAATTCCAACCCTTAATCAAGACTTTTTTTGTAATGGAGAAGAATGCCATTAGGCTGAAGGATTTAAAAAAAAACAAACAAAAAAACCCAAAACAAATAAATCTTCAATGAGAAGTGGAAAACTATTTTCTGATTTCCCCCTCCCTCCAATTCTGTCCAACACTACTTACCATATTGTTTCCTCTTTAATTGCTAATATTGGATTAATTATGAGCAGTTGAGCAAGAATCTGCCATTATTACTCAGTGGGACTTCTTCAGAAGAGACTCAGTGTGTGCAAGGGTGGCAGAATCTATATTTTAAGAAGTCCTCTCAATGATTACAGTTATAACTAAGGAAAATGAATTCATTCCAATACTAAGCAATTAAACTACTATTCAAGACTCATACATTCTAAGACTTGTGCTACCTGCAACCTTACTCTCCAAATATTCCACATTAAATTCTTAGACTTTAAGGTCAGAAAGGGCCAATATGATCAACTAGTTGGACCTCCTGCACAATGCAGGAAACAAAACCTCACCCACATGCTGCAATAAACCTCTCACCTGTGACCAAGTTGTTAAGGTCCTCAAATCATGATTTAAAGACTTTAAGGTACAGAGAATCCACCAGCAATTGAGTAATACTTCATGCTACAGAGGAAGGTGAACCCCTCCCACACCCCTGCCCTTTGCCAGTCTGCCCCGGGGGGAATTTCCTTCCCAACCCCAATATGGTGATCAGTTAAAGTCCAGTGGTTCCCAGCCTATGGCCCAGGAGCCAAAAGTGGCCCATAGAGGCTTTCAAAGTGGCTGCCACTCCCCTCCTGCTGGGTGCAGATGGGAGCCATTCCCTAAGAACCCAGGCAGAGCATGTTCCCATGGGGCTAAAAGACTGGTGCTGGATCCTTGCTACAGCCAAGGGAATGGGAGATTAGTGCTCCACTTCCCTTGGATGTAGCAGGGGCATGGCAAAGTCCTCCACCTGGGTCTCTAGGAGTTTTGGTCCCTGCTGGAGCCAGAGGGAGGAGAGCACTGATCTTCCATCCGCCTCGCTGCAGAAGGGAGCCACTGCCTAGGAATCCAAGTGGAGAGCTCAAGGACACAGGACATATGTTGTTCCTTACTGCAGTCAGGGAGGTGGGAGGCTGCCTCCTTGCTGAACTCCTACCATCTGGCTGTGGAGGGAGGGAGGCACAGCCTGCTGCTGGAAACTGGTGGCTCCTTCAAGGTTGTAGATATGACATCTGTGTCCCTTGAGCCAAAAAGGTTGGGAACCACTGAGTTAAAACCTGAGCATGTGGGCAAGACTCAACAGTAAGACACCCAAGAAAGAATTCTCTGTAATAACTCAGAATCCACCCCATCAATCGTCCCATTGGCATATCTAATACCAGGAGCCAAAAACCACTGAATTGTCAAACTAGGCTGTCCCATTATACCATCCCCTCTATGAATTTATCAAGCTCAGTTTTGAAACAAGCCAGATTTTTTGTACATCCAACCCCATTGCTCCCTTTAGAAGGCTATTCCAGAACTTTTCTCCTCTAATGACAGAAACCTGAGTCAAATTTCAAGTCTAAAACTTCCTGATGGCTAGTTTATATCCATTAGTTCTTGAGTCCACATTGGTGCCAAACTTAAATAATTCTTCTCCCTTCCAATATTTATCTCTCTGATGTATTTATACCAGTGGTGTCAAACTCATTTGCTATTGTGAGCCAGATTTGACTTAAATGTACTTCAAGTGGGCCGTATATACCATAAATCAAAATACTACAGCACTTTCACAGCATTGCGGAGTGCTGTGTATGTGAAACCGCATTCCATGATACCACTTTCTCTCTCTCTCTCTGTTAGGAAGAGAGTGTGGTCTTGCAGAGCGCAGTCTCTCATACCAAGTGCTCCGTGATGTCGAGAGACCTGATGCTCTCATTATGGATCATTATGGAGCGTTAGGTATATGAGACCACACTCACTCTGTCTCTCTCTCTGTTGGGGAGAGAGTGTAGTCCTACCAAGTGCAGTCATGGGCAACATGGAAGAGGTTCACATGTAGCATTCGGCCTGCAGGCTGTATGTTTATACAGAGCAATCATATCTTCCCTCAACCTTCTTTTGGTTAGGCTAAATAAACCACACTCTCTGAGTCTCCTCTCATAAGTAGAGCCCTGCACAGATACAAATATGTGGATCCATATCCGATCTGCATCTGCAAGAAATGGTCTGCGGATATCCGCATTGTATCTACAGATGCGGATATCTGCAGATATAATGCAGATATCCGCAGATTTGCAGGGCTCTACTCATAAGGCGGGTTTTTCAGTTCCTCAGATCATCCTAGTAATCCTTCCTTGAACCTGTTCCAGTTGAATTCATCATTCTTAAACATGGGAGACCAGAACTGCACAAGGTCTCACCTTGTATAACAGTACTAATACCTCCCTATCTCTACTGGAAACACCCCGCCTGCTGCATCCAGGGACCACATTAGCTTTTTTCATGGCCACATCACAGGACAGCTCATAGTCATCCTGTGATCAACCAATACCCTCAGGTCCTTCTCATCCTCTGTCACTCCCAACTGATATGTCCCCAGCTTATAGAGACTAATAATAAGAACTTTTCCTAAATGCATGACCTTGCACATCTATTACTTCAGTTTACAAGATCATCCAGATCTTTCTGTATGATATCCCAATCCTTCTCTGTACTGACAATATCTCCCAACTTGATGTTATCCGCAAATATTATTAGCACACTCCCTCTTTTTGTGCCAAGGTAACTGACAGCTCACCTTTCAGTATGAGCCTTTGTAGTCTCCTCTTTAGCCAGTTCCTCAGCTACCTTTTGATTTTCATATTAATCCCCATCTTTTCCCATTTAAGAAGAGGTTACTTACTGTAACTGGTGTTCTTCGAGATGTGTTGCTCCTGGCCATTCCATAGTAGGTGTGTGCGCGCCTCGTGCACGGAACGCCGGAATTTTTTCCCCTAGAGATCCCGTAGGGCCGGCTGTAGCGCCCCCTGGAGTGGCGCCGTTGCGGCACCTCTATATAACCCACAGCCGGCCCTACCCTCCCCAGTTCCTTCTTGCTCCTATTCCGAGCGGGGATGGAGGGCGGGAAGTGGAATGGCCAGGAGCAACACATCTCGAAGAACACCAGTTACAGTAAGTAACCTCTTCTTCTTCTTCGAGTGATTGCTCCTGTCCATTCCATAGTAGGTGAATCACCAGCCTTACCTTGAGGCGGAGGGTCGGAATCACAGCCTAGCTGAGAGCAGGACGGCTCTGCCAACTGCCGCGTCCTCTCTCGCTTGCTGAGTGATCGCGTAGTGTGCCGCGAAGGTGTGGACTGAGGACCAGGTGGCTGCCTTGCAGATGTCCACTAACGGCACACCCCCCAGAAAGGCCGTTGAGGAGGCCTGTGCCCTTGTCGAGTGCGCCTTGATCGGGGGCGGTGTAACCCCCGCCCTGTTGTAGCATTCGCGGATGCACTCGACTATCCATCCGGAGAGCCTCTGTGAGGAGATGGGCTCTCCTTTCATTCTGTCCGCTACTGCCACGAACAGCTGGGTGGATTTGCGGAAAGGTCTTGTCCTGTCTATGTAGAACGCCAGGGCTCTACGCACGTCTAGAGTATGCAGCCTGCGTTCCCTGTCCGAAGCATGTGGTTTGGGGTAAAACACAGGTAGATAAATGTCCTGGCTGGTGTGGAAAAGGGACACCACTTTTGGACGGAAGGCCGGATGCGGGCGCAGCTGTACCTTGTCCTTGTGGAAAACCGTGTAGGGTGGCTCTGCTGTCAGGGCCCGTAATTCTGATACTCTCCTGGCCGATGTAATGGCCACGAGGAAGGCCACCTTCCAAGACATGCACAGCAGTGAGCATGAAGCTAGAGGCTCGAAGGGCGGACCTGTCAGCTGGGTCAGGACCAGGTTTAAGTCCCATTGCGCCACCGGTGGACGGGTGGGAGGAAAGAGCTTATCAAGGCCTTTGACAAAACGCTTCACCATCGGGGCCGAGAAGACTGTGCCCCCTTCCGCTCCCACATGGAAAGCTGAGATGGCTGCCAGGTGGACCTTGACCGAAGCGGTTGCCAAGCCCGACGACTTGAGATGCCACAGGTAGTCAAGGATATCTGGGAGTGGGGCTGATCCCGGAGCGATCCCTTTGTCTGACATCCAGGACGAGAACCGTTTCCACTTTGCCCCATAAGCGGAGCGTGTAGAGGGCCTTCTGCTGTTAAGCAAGACCTCCTGGACCTCCCCTGAGCATAGCCGTTCGTTCGGGGTCAACCACTCAGGTACCACGCTTTGAGGTGGAGTGATTGGAGGTTCGGGTGCAGGAGTCTGCCGTCGTCCTGCGACAAGAGGTCCGGCAACAAAGGTAGATCTATCGGGGCTCTGGATGAGAGGTTCCACAGGGTTGTGTACCAGTGCTGCCTGGGCCATGCCGGGGCCACCAGAATCACTGTGGCTTTGTCGTGCTTGATCTTTAGAAGCACTTGGTTCACTAATGGCGTCGGGGGAAAGGCGTAGGAAAGTTCCCCCGTCCACTGGATCGCGAACGCGTCCGCTATGGAGCCCGGGCTTTGCCCCCTGAACGAGCAAAAGCGCGCGCATTTCGCGTTGGAGCTTGACGCGAAGAGGTCCAGACGGGGAGTCCCCCACCTTTGGAAGACCTCTCTCAGAACCTCCCACTTCATCGACCACTCGTGGGTTAGAAACTTCCTGCTGAGGTCGTCGGCCAGCGTGTTCTGCGACCCCGGTAGGTAGGATGCTACCGGCAGGATTGAGTGGAGGATGCAAAACTCCCAGAGGATGAGTGCTTCCTTGCAAAGATGGGAGGAGCGGGGACCGCCTTGCTTGTTGATGTAAAACATGGCTGTTGTATTGTCCGTCTGGACGGAGACTACTTTCCCTTTCAAGTGCTCCTTGAATGCCTGGCAGGCCAGACGAACTGCCCTGAGCTCCTTCACGTTTATGTGGAATCGGAGCTCTTCGCTCTCCCAGCGGCCCTGGGTCCGCAGTTGGCCCAGGTGTGCCCCCCAGCCCAGATCTGACGCATCTGTCACGAGGGAAATGGAGGGGCTCGGGGCTTGGAAGGGTAACCCTGCGCAGACCTGGTCCTCCTGGCACCACCAGTCTAGGTCCCTCAGGGCCTGCGCGGGAGGGACCACTATCACGTCCAGATCGTCCCGGCTCGGGCGGTAAACTGACGCTAGCCACAGCTGAAAGGGGCGGAGACGCAGTCGAGCATGCCTGACTACGTAGGTACATGCTGCCATGTGCCCCAACAATCTCAGGCACATTCTTGCCGAAGCCAATGGATGTCTCTGCAATCCCCTTATGGTATCTCGGATCACTTGGAACCGTGACCGAGGAAGAGATGCCTTCGCTACTGTCGAGTCCAGGACTGCCCCTATGAACTCTATCCGCTGGACTGGCACGAGGGAGGACTTGCGCTGGTTGACCAGCAGGCCAAGACGGCTGAACACGTCTTGTATGATCTGCAGATGGTGAGACACTTCCGCTGGCGAACGGCCCCGCACAAGCCAGTCGTCCAGGTAGGGGAAGACCTGAACTCTCCTCTTTCTGAGGAAGGCTGCCACTACTGCCAGGCACTTGGTGAAAACCCTGGGAGCCGCGGCGAGCCCGAACGGAAGGACCGTGAATTGAAAATGCCTGTCTCCCACTTTGAAACGCAAGAACCGCCTGTGTCGTGGGGTTATTGCGATGTGGAAGTAGGCGTCCTGTAGATCGAGGGCGGCATACCAATCTCCCGGATCCAGGGATGGGATAATTGAGGCCAACGAGACCATGCGGAAACGGATCTTGCGTAGAAAACGATTCAGGTACCGCAGGTCTAGTATGGGACGGAGGCCCCCTTTCGATTTGGGAATGAGGAAGTATCTGGAGTACACCCCTTTCCCCCTCAGGTCCTGAGGCACCTCCTCTATCGCCCCTTTCTCCACGAGGGACTGAACCTCTTGGGCCAGTAGTTGTTCGTGAGATGGGTCCCTGAAGAGGGACGGGGTAAGGGGGGGGCGGAACGGTGGGTGTGAAGAGAACTGGAGCGAGTATCCATGCTGCACCGTGCGGAGCACCCACTGGTCCGAGGTAACTAGCGCCCAGGCACGGTGGAACCGGGATAATCTGTTGAGGAAGGGCAAAGGAATTGGATCCGCAGCGAAGACTGGTATGTCGTCCCCGATCGTACCCTCAAAAGGCCTTCTTGGGGCCGGAGGGATGACGCTGCCCTCCCTGGTTTTGGTCTGGGGGGCGACGGCTCGCCCTGCGCCCGTTACGGCCTCTCCTTCTGTCCCAGTCCTGGCGCCGTTGGTATGGCCGAGCCGCTGCCTGCGGCTTAAAGGGCTTTCTTTGCGACGCCGGGGTGTGAAGGCCCAGCGATTTCACCATGGCCCTTGAGTCCTTAAGGGATTGCAATCTGGAGTCTGTTTGAGACGCAAACAGCTCCGGTCCTTCAAAGGGCAAGTCTTGTATGGTGGACTGGACCTCGGCGGGGAGGCCCGAGGCTTGGAGCCAAGAACTCCGTCGCATTGTGATGCCAGAGGCCATTACTCTAGCTGCAGCGTCCGCTGCATCCAGGGCCGATTGTAGGAGGGATCGAGACACCACCTTACCCTCCTTTGACATAGCTGCCAGCTCGGACCTCGAGTCCTGGTCCAGCTTGTCGGACAGCTTGTCGAGGGCCGCCCATGAATTAAAAATGTACCTGCTGAGGATCGCCTGCTGGTTGGCGATCCTGAGCTGGAGTCCCCCCGAGGAATAGACCTTACGGCCGAACAGGTCCATTTTCCTCGCATCCCTCGACTTGGGCGTAGGACCTTGGTGACCCTGCCTCTCCTTTTCATTGGCCGTTTCAACCACCAGCGAGTTCGGGGCCGGGTGTGAATAGAAATGCTCGTAGCCTTTCGCGGGGACGAAGTACTTCTTCTCCACCCGTTTGGCTGTCGGAGCAATGGAGGCTGGGGTTTGCCACAGGGCCTTGGTTGTGTTCTGCACTGTCTTAATTAGGGGCAGGGCCACTCTGGACGGACCCTCTGGGAGGAGGATATCGACCATGGGATCCTCTTCCTCCATGACCTCCTCTGCCTGTAGGCCCATGATCTTTGCCACTCTCCTAAGTAGGTCCTGATGAGACCTGCTGTCATCGGGGAGAGTGGCCGGCTTTGCCCCTGCCACCGCCTCATCCGGTGGGGACGAAGACGACTCTCCGGCGGGGTCCGGATGGGGGTCTAGTGCCCTCGTGGACTGCGGACCCTCCGTCGCTGATGGACCGTCCAGGGCTTTCCCTGCCCGGTCCCGGGCTGGAGCCCTCCCCAGCTCTGGAGGAGCGCTCGCCGTACATGACGGCTGATGCCTCGACAAAAGGGTGGAGGGCGGCCTCTCTGACAAGGGACCCCGGGCCTGATGATACGCCCATGGGGTCCAAAATGGCCACTGTTGAGGCGCCTGCCACTGGGACCCGCACCGGGTCCGGGAATGGCCGTGGCTGTCTCTTCTCCCCGATCGGCTCCTGCTCCGCCTGGCGGAGCTCACACTGTCCCCCGACTCGGAAGAGAACCTGCTCCGGGGCGACCAAGGTGGGGCTGTGCCGCGGGTCGGCGAGTATTGCCGTCCTGTCGCGGGAATCACTTCTCGCGGTGCCGACGGACGACGGTGCCGCGAGAAATCACGGCTCAGGCGCTCTGGTGGGGACCGGTACCGCGGGGCCCCTGCTGCCGCTATCACCGCTGGCGGAATGGGCGATCGGTGCCGCTCCGGGGGCGAAACATACCGGGAGCGCTCCCCGTGGGCCAGGCCGGCGGGTGAGGGACGCGCCTGCTCCAACGGCGAACGGTGCCGTGGAGGGCTCCGGTGCAGCATCGCCGGTTTTCCCTTCGACGGCACCGACCTCTGCGGTGCCGGAGGGTGAGCCTCTGGCGCACGCGGCGCCGTGTGCGCAATGAGCTCTCGTGCCGCTTCGAATGTCTCTGGTGTCGAGGGCAGTTGGAGATCCTCATCCAGGATAACCCTGGTGGGCGAGGCGTTGGACCCCGGACTCGACGGAACCTTCTCACGGCCCGGAGTCAACGGGGCCGGAGCCTGAGGCTCCAGGAGCTGACGGCCCGAGCCCGGTACCGTCTCCGCCCCCTGCTTTGCGCGCTTGACAGGCGATCTCTCCCTGTCCGAACGCCTCTTCTTCTTAGCCGGGCCCGGTGAGAGGGAGCGGTGCCGTGGTGGCGGTGCCGAAGGCTTCGGCGCCGGCGGCGGGAGCCAGTGCCGTGGCTCCTTCGCAAGGTTAGTGGGTCTCGGTACCTCACTGGTGGACTCCGGAGCGCTCCGCACTGACGGTGCCGCGCTAGACCCGGCACCCCCGGCGCTTGCCGGCCGCAAAGCGTCCTCCATCAGGAGGAGCTTGAGTCTATGCTCCCTCTCTTTCTGGGTCCTCGGACGGAACCCCCGGCAAATTTTGCACCGCTCTCGAAGGTGGGACTCTCCCAAACACCTCAGACACTCGCGGTGCGGATCGTCCAGGGGCATGGGCTTGCGACAGGCCCCGCAAGCCTTGAAGCCTGGCATGCCCTGGCCCCGAAACGGGGCTCTTCGATGGAAGAACGATTAACTGTCCAATTAGAACTATCTAATAACAATAGAAAAGAAAAACTAGGGTACTGCTAGCAAGCTAGCCAACGTTCCAGCGACCGTCAGGGCGGTAAGAAGGAACTGGGGAGGGTAGGGCCGGCTGTGGGTTATATAGAGGTGCCGCAACGGCGCCACTCCAGGGGGCGCTACAGCCGGCCCTACGGGATCTCTAGGGGAAAAAATTCCGGCGTTCCGTGCATGAGGCGCGCACACACCTACTATGGAATGGACAGGAGCAATCACTCGAAGAAGAAGTAATATTTCCCCATGTGGAACCGTATCAAATGCCTTACTGAAATCTAGGTAAACTGGATCCATTATATTCCCTTTGTCTAAAAATCTGTTATTTTCTCAAAAAAGGAGCTTAAGTTGGTCTTACTCAATTTATCTTTTGTAAAGCCATGTTGTATTTTATCCCAATTACCTCTGTCTTTAAATACTTTCTCTTTCAAAAAAATTTTCCAAGACCAATTCAACTAGTCTACTTCCAGACTAGACCAATTCAAACTAGATTCGACTTTCAATAAGTCTAATTCAACTAAACTACTTTCAGACAGGGGCGTCACTGATGTTGGGCCATCAGGGCTCATGCCCCAATTGTTTTGCCCTGAGCTCCAAGCTGTAGCAGCCTCCCTGCCTGCATTAGCCAAGCTAAAGGCAGGGAGACTGCTCTCTCTGTTCAGTTAAGTGCTCACAGGCTGGGAGTTGGGGGTAGGGTGTTTTTAAATCCCCTGCAGGCTGCCATCAGGATTAGAAAACCTTACACCTGGATGGGTGGGCACATAAAAAAAATGACTTGCAATAAAGGTGAAGTGTTAAGTGTTATCTATTTAAACTTTAACTCTTTCCTACCTAACCTGTCTGAATTTCCATGTGTGGGGTGGGGATTTTACCATTTTCAGGAGGGAGCATTGTCTGAGCAGTAAGCACTAGCAGGGGCAATGTTCAGTGGGTCCCTCTGTGCTCCCTGAGGTGCAGCAAAAGTGCTGCTGAACCTGGAGTCCCTGGGCCCCAATCCTGCCTGTGGTGGGGTTCCTACCACTCCTCAGCCTTCCCCATCTCTCCCCATTGTGCATCCCAACAAGTGACATTAAGATATAATGATGTTATTGTATTGTTTATGTTGTTTTTAGTGATGTCAGTAAAAAGTTTACCATGTTAGTTTAAAAGGAAAAATCAACTTCAGCTCTTCATATCAGTAAAAACTAAAATGCAAGGTTGGCAACCACTCTTTCCAAATGTGGAAATGTTAGGCTGACCGAGAAATGGGGCTACTTTGGGGGAGGGATGGACAGATAGGGGGTGGCGATGTAGGGGTGGCCTTTTCAGAGGAAAGGAAGGGAGCAGGGTAAAAGTCAAATGGGGGAGGAATGGGAGGGTTTAATTTCAGGGTCTCTGGGGGGAGATGGGGAGAAGGCATTCACAGAGGAACCTGATGGGAGGGAAGTATTGGTTAATGGAAAATAGAGCTGTGAGAGGAAACTTGGGGGTTGAGGTACATGTAGGACTGAAATATATGACTCCCTATGTCATACATGGGAGTTTGTGGGGAAGGGAGTGAATGAGGAGTGGGGGACTGTGGGAACTGCGAGTGAAGGGTTTCATCTAGGGTGAGAGGGAAGTAGAGGTAGGCTGGGGGTGGAGGCTGGACCTGATTCAAATGGGGTCTGTTATGGAGGGATGTTTCTAGGGTCTCCATGGGACTGATGAAGAGGTCCACACCAGCAGGAGTGTACACAGAAGTCTGGAAAGCTGGGATTTATCATGGGATGTAAGGGAAAGATGTATGGGGTGTAGGCTGGGGGAGTATTTCACAGGGTCTCTTGTGTGTATCTAAGTAACTTGGAAATGAAGTGGGGGCAGGAGTGTTTGGAGGTTGCTCTGGCATCCGTTCCTGGGGGGATGCAGTGGGGGGTGCCGGATGCCCAGTCTACAGGGTACTGGGGGGGTGTGCTGGAATCAGGAGCCTGGCGTGGGCTTTGAATGGCACATGGCAGCCCTCTCTGCCTTGCCTTCATGTGGTGGAGAAGTTGGGAGGGGGCAGCCTTGGGCTTGCATGAAAACTGGGGCAGAGGGGGTTCTGAAGACAGGCAAGGTGGGGGAAATAGCAGCAGAGGTTCGGAAGCTGGGGATGGGTGGGGGGGTTGGGCCTGTGCCCCAAATCTTTTTCCTATGTAGCAACACTCCTGCTTTCAGAGTAAGACTCTAATCAGTATAAAAGAGTGGCAAAGTTTTGTCCTGTATACTATTATATTTTCTTGCAGACATTTGAGCCAGAGGTAAAAGCAATATGACATTGTCTAAAGTGATTCTCCAGAGAGGAAATCCATACTTAATGAAAATGACTCTGAACACTGCTTAGTGCTATATAAATAATCAAGTCATAAATGACTTTTTAAACAGAACTGAAAGTAAGCATTTGAAGCTATTTCTATGGCAGCATTGAAAGTCATGTAGAAAATGTAAGAAACAAATGTAAGAAATGTAAACTGTGCCTTAAGGGAGGCAAAAATGTGTTGTTGTTACAAGGGAAACCACTCAAGTTATCTGAATTCCCAAACAATATATCTTTACAGAAGAAAAAAAAAACTTTCCCAATAATATACCATGATACAATATAATAAAACAAATGATGCAACAAGAAAGACACAAACCTGCTATTCCTGAAACCTCCTGTGAAAATGTATGCTGAAAAATTTTAAAATAAAGTCAACCATAATAGCTCCTTATATTAATATACCTTATAAAACTACAGGCCTGGGCACATGGGCAGGCTGTAGTTGCACCTGTAACTTGATTATTGCTTTTGGAAGTGGATTTAATATATATATAGGGTGCCAGATTTTTGTTTTATTTCCTTTACAATCCAATCAAAACATGCCTATATGAACTGGCTCTTAGGGGAGTTACAGAGCTGTAAATCAAATATGAGTACCAACAAATACTCTTTTTACTCAGAAAACATGTTGCCACCTAGATTATACAGACATTCTTCCATGAAGTAACCGTAGCCACTTACCTTTTGACATTCTTATTCCAGCATCATATATAGTAAGAATATTTACTTCCCGATCTTATATTTTATCTGAAAATAGATAATGCTTTGATTCACAGTGCAATTATGTCCTACCCGCACTATTACAAACATGGTACATAGAAATGTCACTGACCAAATTCATCTCTGTTTCAACTGCAATATATTCAAAGGACTTACACATGAGATGAATTTAACACTAGAGATCATTCATGCAATTGATATGATGCAATTCCTTACTAGATCACCCAGCTGTACATAGCTTTAATTTCAGGGGCTATGTCTACACTTGTTAATTTAAGTCGATTTAGCTAAGTCGACTTAACAAAGTCAAATTTAAGTTGACTTTGTTAAGTCGACTTAGCATGTCCCCACTCAAAAATTAAGTCGACTTAGAGGGGACCCTGCCAAATTGACCTACAGCGTCCACACTGAATGCCTAGGTCAACTTGTAGGGGCTAGGTGGACCTGGGACAGGTCCACGGTGGCAGAGGGGGCACCCCTTGCCAAGTGCCAGGGGGGCTCAGTCTTTGCCCCATTGTACCTTGGAACAATGGGGACTGAGGGGGACAAGGACCCTGGCAGGGCATAGGAACAGGGTGAGAAAGGCTCTGTCCTGCCTTGTGGGGGGGACATGCCAGGCTCTGGCTGTGCAAGCCATCCTGGCAGGGAGGGCAGTGGGAACTTTCTAAAGTCAACTTAGCCAGAAAAGTCGACTTAAAACTAGGTTTAGTAAAGTTGACTTTAATTTTCCTTAAATCGACTTAAGCAGCTGCTTAAGTCGACTTAAAGAAAATGTAGTGTGGATGCAGATTAAATTAAATTGACATAAGCAAGCTTACATCGACTTAATTTGTAATTGTAGATGCACGCAGGGTGTCCAAGGATGCACATCCGTGCACCCCTAGGGCATGATCTATGTAACTTTTCTGTTCAGTTTTGCAATGTAATTGTGTGATTGGATGCCAAATCTGCCACACCAGGTTCCTTTGTGAAAACTCATAATGTATTCTACATAATTACCATGGTGTCCTGTTTCCTACAGCAACATGTGTGTACAGGTGTGAAGCATGTTACAGGGTTCAGACTTTCAAGACTATTTCTAGCACAGAGGCTGGAGAATTACATGACAAATAGGAATGCAAATGCCCTCCCTGGCACAGGTAGAAGTAAAGAGAATCACACAGCACCACAGAGGGGGAGAGACTGTCGGGGTTTGTAAAAATAAAGACACAGACCATTTGGGGGAGAAGCTGCAGGCTTTGGCCTGGATACTCTAGCTTGCAGCTTTCTCCAACTTCAAGCAATATTGGGCCCTACCTTTTAAGAGGCAGAGAATAGCTGTAAAACACTGAGCAACCAAATACCTTATGCACAATCTTGGACTATGAGGTCAGTTTAGGTAGAGATAATAGATTAGCATGCAGTTTATACCTTTTCTTTGATAGTGGTCACTTCTGACTCATTTATATTATGATTCTGCCTTGATTGGCCATTTTCATTCTTGAAATCATATTCTGATCAATAAACTAGTATTTGTTTTATCTAAAGCTGTGTGGTCTTTAGAGGGTGTGGATGTGAAAGCTGGGCATGATCCACTTCTTTGTTAAGTGGACAGTTTTAAGGTTATGGTGATTGGGGCTGGGTCCCAATCCCTGTAAAACAAGTGGCTCCCAGTGCAGTATCTCGGACTGGGGTTGCTTGCTTGGAGACCGATGCCTGTATGGCTAGTGGATTTACACCCACTGCCTAAAACCAATCACATGCTGGTGGTTGGTGTGGACTAACTCAGGAGTGAGTAGTCATCTGGCAGGGTGAGGTGAATTGGGGTTCAGAAATGGAGTTTGGGGGGTTACAGTGGCAGCCTGTCACATAGGGGTTGATTAAACTAGGAAATACTTGCTTACTCAGTGGGAGAGACTTGTCTGTAATGACTTCCTTGCAGCTAAGGAAAGTTAGGATTAGTTTGTTTCCATCTGTTTTTCTTTTGTTATTTGACTTGCAAAGATGACACAATAACAAATGAAACATAGTAACCCACACTCTTACTTTAAAGTAGCAGTGAACAGACTTCAAAAGACTTAACTGAGTACTCAAAGTTTGGATGCTTACATAAACTATCTCTAAACCATTTGGTCTTAAAACTGGATTAGAAATTTTGGGAAGATGCTACTGAATTGCCAAACCCAAACATTAAAAAATCATGAACCAGGCCAGACCCCCAAAAATTCATACCATTCCAAAAGGCCCCAACCAAGATTTGAGCCCTGCTAAGACACCGTACATACAGAGTATGAGGCTGTCCCCTTCCTTCATGTGCTGATGAATGACATTTTACCTCAGCCAACTGCTAGGGGCACCCTTTTTGAAGCATAGCTTACTTGGTTCTAGTCACCACAACTTCATACTCCTCCCTGCCTCCTGTGGGACATGACACATTTCCTGCATGGAGCAAGGGGGTGGAACAATGCCTTTGCTTCCAAAGTACGGGGACTGCAGTCCTGTAATACACCCTCTTTCTACTGATCCCAGTATAGACCCAACTGAGAACTAGATGGAATCTAGCTCTGTGAGAACTTGCATTAAATTGCATTAATTCAGCTCTGTGTCAGTTTATCTATATGCAAAATAAGCATAAAATAAGCCCTGCTTAGGCCTCAACTGGAGTATTGTGCCCAGTTCTGGGTGCCTCATTTCAGGGAAGATGTGGGCAAATTGGAGAAAGTCCAGAGAAGAGCAACTCAAATGATTAAAGGTCTGGAACACTTGACTTATGAAGGAAGATTGAAAGAGCTGGGTTTGTTTAGTCTGGAAAAGAGGAGACTGAGAGGGGAGATGACAACAGTTTTCAAGTACCTAAAAGGTTGTCATGAGGAGGAGGGAGAAAAATTGTTCCTCTTAACAGCCGATGATAGGACAAGAAACAATGGGCTTAAATTATGGCAAGGGATGTTTAGGTTGGACATAAGAAAGAAATTCCGAACTGTCAGGGTGATTAACCACTGGAATAAGCTGCCTAGGCAGATTGTGGAATCTCCATCTTTGGAAGTTTTTAAGAACAGATTACACAAGCACCTGTCAGGGATGGTTTAAAATTATACTTGGTCCTGTCATGAGTGCAGGGGACAGGACTTGATAACCTCTCATGGTCCCTTCCAGTTTCTATGATTCTATATTAATGGATACCTCAGAAGTATTTCATACCTTCTTTCCAACCTTATCCTTTCACCATTTTAGTCAGAAATTCCATGGATGCGTAAATAGAGAAGTGAACCTTGAAGAGGAAAGAAGTTAAAAGTAATTGGAAAAAATATCTAATTTTTACTTTTTAGAAAAATAAATGGAACAAAACAAAACAAATTTCTGCCGTCTCATTAACTCTTTATCCCCATAAAGAGTTTCTACAGAAGTCCATACGAGTTTTGCTACTGTCTTCCATGGAGACAAGATCAGGCCTAGAAGTTCAAAGACTTGGGAGAGTGACTGTGGCAAAACAGCCAACTTACTATTGTTATTATTCAGTAGTTCAACAACCTCATGAGCCTAGGGAAAATGTAATTAAAGTCAATGGCTAATTTAACAGTGAAAAATTAGGAGAGCTAGAAATAAATTGACTAAATATATTTTGGAAAGATTCCAGAAAGAGTTAAAGGGCTTAGGAATTAAGTAAGCTATGTTCTGAGGAAATGCCATCTTCCAGATAGGGAATATCATGTAGGTACTGCAGTACAATGACCAGATATGATGGCAGGCCCTCCTGCTCATTCTGGAATAACGAAGTTGTACCTTCTCCAATATCCTGCATTCTTAGTTCTGAAGCTACACATTTCCCACATAAGTTTGTGACCACATTTACAGTTAAAAGATCTTTAAAGTTGAAGTTTGGATAGAATAATTAACAATTAATGAATTAAAGTTTTACATATATAGTGCACTGGGGATGAAATTCTCTCTCCACTGAAATCACTGGATTTTTTTGCCACAATTTCACCCAGGTTCTTGAATGGTCTTCTACAGAGAACTGGTGGCCTATGGACCTGTTTCTGCAACACAGGTGAAACAAAGGAGTCTTTAAGCAATGGTGCATCTTCATAGCTATAACCCCAAAAGTGATTATTTTGGGGGTTAGAGACTATTTTAACCACCTAAACAGTTTGTTTCTGCTCCCCTACTGGCCTGATTCCTCTGTATCTTTTTTGCGGTCTGGCTTTTTTGGGCTTTGAGGGGGATGACTAGAGTTTTGAATAGAAGAAAAGCAGGTGAGGCTTATTAGAACTGCTAGATTTTACTTTTTATAATTACAGTATCTTATGCATTTGAAGAAATGAAGACAATAAAGAATTACTCAGTTAGGTGCTTTAATTGTCCTGTGAAACAGAGAACAGAACATGTTCTCAATGCTGAGAGAGGCTAGTGACTGCCAATAAAATCCGTGAGAGTTAAGAGAGCTTACACTGCACTAGAGTCACTCAGAAACATATTTTTAGACTCTCAGTGTCACCATTAGAGAGGCTATGGCCAGTTTTCTTATTCTATAATTGGTGTTTCATGACATTTGGCCATATTGAGGCTGAGGTTATTTATTATTTTGTTGTTGTTGTTTTTTATATACCGTCACAGGTCAGGGCTAATGCCCCTCTATTCCCACTCTGTAATCCAGCAAGGCGACCCACTCTAGACTTTCAGCTCTTCAGCTGTTGCTTCTTGGGTGAATACTTGCTGGGATGGTTTCTAGAGACAGAGTCATTGGGTTACCCCTGCCTCAAGCAAGTGAAAGTCAATGGGCTGGCTAGGTATTAGCACCCTAACATCACCAGCCTTTGTCACCCAAGAGCTCTCCTGCTCAGGCAAGCCCTATCTATGCTTTCTATGAAGGGGACTCCCTTGTCCCTAAGCCCCCTTGAAGCATCACTGCAATATTCAGTCCCTGACACTGGCTACTCACAGAAATACCGACTCCTCTGCTCCAAAAGAAACAGTGTACCAGAGTTGATCAATTTTACCTGAAACCTCCTATATAACACACAGCATTTGCAATGAAATAAAAGGTGCAGAGCTTTCAGTAGAAACCAGAGTGATAGCAACAAATGATAACAATACAAAAA
The DNA here is from genome assembly GCA_007922175.1 of Pelusios castaneus. Classification (NCBI taxonomy): domain Eukaryota; kingdom Metazoa; phylum Chordata; order Testudines; family Pelomedusidae; genus Pelusios; species Pelusios castaneus. The sequence goes on along the minus strand of ML685767.1, from coordinate 24,087,802 downwards.
TAGCATAATAAACAATACAAAATAGCTTAATAAAATGTAAACTATAATAGTTGCTTTTCCTATCTAATAAAGGAGGTTTTCCTCCCAAACTACAGTCTGTTGCAGGGTTGGCTCATTTCACAACAGCCTTGATCCACTCTTACAGGAAAATGAAATGTCTCCTCATGGATAAAATAAAGCGTGCCTCTTCCTATCTTGTGTTTATTCACACACAGGGCAATCCCTTATAATGTAATATTCTTTTGTTTACTTTTACCTCCAGGTGGGTTTAATTGCTTGCGGTTGTCTACTTTAATATTTTTCCTTTAACTGTTCTAGGATGGGGAAGGCAATCGAGCAATATGTTACATAAATGGCTAGCCAGGAAGGAATGACAACTCAGTCCTGCTTGAATGGGTCATCAGTGAGACACAGAATTTCCTGGTGAGTCACTTTCACTCCAAGATCATAGGGGCATTATTTTCCATATAGATACATTATTCATTAAATAGTACCCATACACATTTCTCACACTTACCAAAAATTTTGATAAGATAGGCATTCAGCAGAGACCTCACAAGCTACTTTTCTTGGATAAATACCATGAAACTACCATGTACTGGGTGTAGTGAGTTTGCCCAGTACAAGTCAGGAGCTGTCAGTGGCCACCACCATGTGTCACACCTGCAATTCTCCCTGCTAACCAGGGTTTTCCCAGGCTACACAGTTCCCTGCGTGCCCAGTTAATTCCTCATCAAGTCAGACTGCCTAGGCAGGCCTGCTTTGTTTTAGCCCTCAGAGGCTATAAACAGCATGATAGCTCACTGTGTTAAGCTAACACACAACTTTTTCCAGCAAAGGCCATTTATTCTTAAGATGAAACACTATATAGAAGAACCTATATGAATGCTAATAAACTTATCAGAGGTCACCCCTCAAATCTCAACAAGGTATCTGGTCAATGTCGGTCCACCCAGCTTTCTGTCACTTACTGTAAGTGGGATCTTCCTAGTGGCCTCAGTATCTCCTTACTGGTCCTCCTTAGTTTTTTTCTTACTCAAATCAGTTCTTTGACCCTCACCTCCAATTGAGTCTACCAGGCCTTCAAAATGAGGGCTTTCAATCTGCTGGATACATTCTTAGCAGCAGTAAGGTGCAAGGCTGTGTTCCCTTTGCTACCTCAGGTCTTTCTGTCCTCTTTTCCCTCTTTGTGCTGTCCCCTTTATTGCAGATCTTGTTTTTTTTTTCCTACTGGTTGCAGCTGTGGGTGTCTGCTTCCATGAATGGCCGCTCCAGCAGCTGCATGGGAGTGTGATCAAGCTGCTTTCTTCTATACAGGAAAGACTTTTATTTTTCCTCTTCTGTCTAGATTCAGAATGGGTTTCTAAACCTCATACCATCTCATGCCATACCTAAGGATTGGGGTACTCTCTTTGTCTAGACTCTAGCAGGTCTATTTATCTAAAAGTCCTTTCTTAGTCTGCTGGCCAGTTGAGAATCTAGTTTGAACTAATGTATGTGCACTGGTGTGATGAGACTTTACCAAGATATAGAGCATGCGCACGCATGCACACACACACACAAAGTGTGAAAAATTGAATTCTGACAAGATTGCTGAGGTAGTGTTAGAATGGTAATTGATGTTGAGGTAGAGAAGTTGAAGCATACAACTTGTTATGCTACAGTGAAATGAAACTAGTAGCAGACAGTGACCAATATGCCCCATGTTCCTACCCTGCACACTGCAATCTTTCCTACACAAATAGTCTTCTTCTGAATTACTTTAGAGGGAAATGATATTGCTGGCAGAGCAATGCAAGGCACAAATATAACATCAGCTGTACATTAGAATGGTAACAGCTAGAAATACTCCAAACACATTTTTCTTGTTTTATTTTTATTTATGGATAATATATTCCAATAGATAGTGCCTTTATTAATCCCTACATGTTTTACAATTATGGAGGGCTCAGATGTGAAGATCTGTATTCATGCAAATAGCACAACAAATAGCAATCCGACTACAAACGCACATAGAGTTGTAGGATCAATCCTTGAATGCAAAAAAAAAAAAAAAAAAAAAGATATTTCCTTATTCACCCTTGTAATGCATCTACTCTGAGGTGAAACACAGCAACTGTTTAATTTCACCAGTGTCCTTTAAGATCACTCATACAAATACTGACCTGATCAGATCCTGCTTAGTTTGCAAAAGCTGCCAGTAAATTCACAGCACAGGTTGCTATGTTTAACCTTAATTTTAATTTTATGTGGGTTGGTATCTTGGGTACTTTTTTTGGTTGCTCCCTGTAAAGTGTTAATGCATTGTAGATTGGTTTTGTTGATACTCTAAAGGAAACAGAAGAGCCCCTATTTAATTTGAACAACTAAGAAATAGCATCATTTTTTCAAAGTAGCTTAGTGCCCAGGTACCTTTGTTTTTTTGGTGCCTTAAGGAAGTGTATAGTTCCTTGTGGTGTTAGAACTAGTGAAATAAGAAAATAAAAGCTAATAGGAGAACAATAGGGAAGGAGTAAGATGCAGCATGCAGATACTAAATTACCATAGGAGTGGGGAAACAGAACCTTCATGTAGGTATCATCCTCTGTTAGTCCCATCAATAATTCTTTTGGAAAGTAGTCTGTATTACTCAGAGGGCAAACAGTAGATAATGTGTAAAATACATACCCCACATCTCTGGTTATATATTGGTGTGAACCTCAACATTCAGAGGTACCAAAAGTATTCTAAAGTAGGTAGGCTTATCTCTATGAAAAGCTACAAACACATCTAAAAGTAATATATTTCCAATTTTATTTAAATATATATTTTATGTTTAAAAAAATTGAAGGAAACCTGTAACAATTAATAGGAAAACATAGAGAAAGGGACATTAGTATCATAAAAAAGCTTTACTGTTCAATTTTGTTTCAGAGTTTACAAACTTATAATGTCAGAACAGATATATTGAGTGTTTTGAGTTTGAATAAATTGGCTTTTTCATCTATAGCTTCATACTTGGATAGGACAAAGAAAACGAATAAAATAGATTAGGAATTATGAAAATTATCTGTGGTAAATTTAGGGGAATCTACATTTTACTCTTGGTATAAATGCAAACAACACCGTCTAATTAATCCAGGATAGTTTAAGTGAGTAAGAAGAGCAACATGCTGAATTATCTCATCAAAATATGTTGCCACTTAGACATGAGGAGAGCAAGCACATTTAAGCAACCAGATTGTAGATTATTAATTCAGTAGTAGGTCAATTATCTTAATAAGGACTGGAGATGACATAGCATTTTGTGAATTAAATTTGCAACAGGTTATTCTGAAATTGCCTGAGGGTGAACATAATCAATTTGGAGCACCTAAGCAACATTTGCTTTGGTGCTAAAACTGACAAACTTAAGCATTAAACTTGCCAATGCTGTCAAATCAGAACAATAATACATGGGATAATACAGGTATTATTTTTCAGAGTTGGGGGAAAGAGTTTTTATGAAAGAAGCCTATGTATTATTTTGCTCATCTTACATGTATTATGTGCTTGTATAAAGTTCCTTGAAGAGGAAGCAAGTTTTTACTCCCTGATCAATAAATAGGCAAGTATCCAAAGTTCTATAGGGAGAAAGAAGAATATTGCTTGCCCAAATTTAGAATTGTATATAAAAAGTCAGCTTGTGCATTTAGACCAGATATGACAACATATTAGAAAAGCATTCAGACATATTATTTATTAAACTTCTATGCTGAGTGTCTGCAAATCCTTATTCTTACAGATAAATTATGTATTATTCATAACCACTTAAAGAAGCTGCTGAGAGGTCACTTCTCTGAATTCCTTATGCCTCATAGAAAGAAATTCACATAATTAAAATGCAAGTAAGTATTCAAAGCGCAAAGCTCCCTTTTGTCATTTGGTTTAAATGGATAATTGACAAAAATATCTTGATTGGATTTGAATGTATGCAATTCTTCTACTTTTTAAACTGGAAAGAAAATAACTTTTAATATTTGGAACCTAAAGAGAATGAATTCTGTAACTTGACCTTTGTGTCTACATTGTTAAGATATATTCTAAAAAAGTTCTGAATATTGACTTTGAAGAACCTAAGATCTTAAACTGTGTAATTAGCTTGGTTTGTAGCCATCAAACCATACTGTAGTTTCTTGTCATTAAAGGTGTTAGAGAAGCAAAACCTATCACAGATCTAGTCACAGAGAAAGAGAGCTTTTTCATGCAGTTGTTTGATTTTTATGTTGAAAAATAGATAAGTAGGCCTGTTCTCTTTCAGCACAGAATCGATAAATTGTGCAAAGTTGCGAGCATTGGCAGACTGGCGAATATCAATGTGTCTCCTGTGGTGATCCAAGCCAGCCTCATTCACAAACGTGCAGCTCTACGGTTATTTTATAGCTATTAGTACAGCATGGCTTTAATGAAAAATATTTCATAAGCTCTGCCTGCGCTCACATAGAGATGACATATTGTTTATCCCAATAATGAAACAATTAGAACTCTTAGCAGGTGTAAGAAGGATATGCTCTAAATAACTTCTAAATCTTTCATTCTCCGTTGGATGCCTGAAGATTTTCCAGTGTGCGGAAAACAATTATAAAAATATTTTCTTTGCTTTTTCTTCTCTAAATTCAGATGTTTACTTATTAGAGCTGTGGCATATTCCCACATTAAATTCATATACTGTATCCCTCAAGGTAAGTTTTAACTTTGAATCTGTTGTGCCCTTCAAAAATGGAGAGAGAAAGACTAGTGTACGAATATGGTATCATTCTGGGAAGTCAGAAGTGACCAGTCATGGAACAGACATATGAATGGACAATGGATGGGATCATGCCATGGAAATGGAGAGAGCGAATATCATATCAGCTTGGCTGTTGACTGGATTACCACAAATAAATGTTTGAAGGGTTTCATTTCTATTACAGGAGATACATCTTTCAAAGAAAGTCTACTTAAACTCTGACTCAAAACACACTCACATAAATGGGGATCTTTGGATCAAGTACTTATGGTGCGCTAGTGATTTGATGCTTTCCAGTGACAATCTAGTGTAGATCTGTAATGAATAAGAAAAAGGATGACACCAGTAGAGTGCACATAATGAGACATAGCTCAGGTTTACCTGATAAGACGGGATTCTTAAAATGAGGATTTTGAGAGAGACAATATTGTCAATGTTGTGATTAATTAAGTGAAACATCAAGGGCTAGGGTCTTAAATCTTCAGGAGGTGCAAGACCCATCACTGAGCTGTGGAGACAGTGGAAATGGGTGTGGGAATAACAACGTGGTGACAGCAGTGTTCAGTTGATACTAAAAATGGTTGTGAGGATAAATGGAGAGCATAGAAAGTATAATCAATATCTCAACAACCCAAAACACTAAGCAGAATAAAAACCTAAGAATGAAGATTAACTTAAATGATATTGAAAGATAGCTGAAGAGGAGGTTTTATGGATGAGCGATGATGACAGCACATGGAGAGTGTTACATGAATGCCTGATATACATGATCAGTAAGCATAATAAACTAAGAAAACGTAAACAGAAAGACATTATCTACTTCCCATTGTATGCCTTCTGCCCTCCCTATTACATCTGTCTTACGCAAAGAGCTTCTGAGCCTTTGGATGAAGGAAATTTCTCTAAAAATTAAACTCAGGATATTCTCAGTTGTATCCTAACTGTACTAAAGTGGATATAAATCTGAGCTTAGCACAAAAAATATTAAAGAAATTTTGGTTCATTTTGATATCAGATGCCTGGACAATACCAAAATGAACAGAGTGACAAAAGAAAGCCATAGAGAGATGACAAAGGAGGAAAAATGTCTCAGTCCCAGACATTGAGGCACTGACTAGATGAAATGGAAGAAAATACCAATATCAAGTTTATAAGGAAGGCTAAAGGTCAGAAGATGACATTCTGTAAACTAGGAACTGAGAAAAAAAAGAGGTGAAGATGGACCATCATGAGTCCAAAAGCAAACAAGAAAAAATAACTTGATCCCCTTATCCAACGCTTCAAGTCTCTACACAATTTAGTTCCTCCCTGTCTATCAACCATTTTTCACTAGCCCTACTTCTAAGGTTTATACAATAAATGTTCTGTTGCATCTTCAAACAGTTCTGTATGCTCAGATTGCATCAGTACTTGCAGCAGTCAATGCTTTTTCTAGATTCACTTAGTTAGGTCACTATGATAGTCAGTTTTGGATACGGACTTCACCATCTTAGGCACCCCCAAATTTGATTACTGTAATGTAAGTTGCAGAAACTCTTTCTAAAATCTTTTTAGACACTTCATATTGTGTGATTCTGCTTACAGACTCCTGCTTACTTAGTGTTTCGTGCAAGGAACATATTACATATCTGTTCCATGGTCTGCAAAGAATTGTAATTAATTCAGAGATGCAATTGAAAGTGCTGGTTTCAATCTATAAAATTCTTTATGAGTAGGGATTTGTGTACATCAGAGACCAACACTCTCTCCTGCTCTTATACTCAGCACATGATAGTCTGAGGCTGGGACTGAGCTGGAGTCTTCGCTCTAATTCTGGGAGCTTGGTCTAGTGTATTTTAGGAGAGGACTGTCGCAACAAATAAATTCTAATGCTGACTCACTTTTCTTCCATGGGACAAAGAGCCAACAGTTGCTATTCTCTCTGAATTTTCCTGAGTGGGCAGGAGTAAAGTAAAAAGCATTCCCAGTTATTTATTTGCTAAGGTTTGGATGTGGTGAAGAGTATTTTATGTATTGTTGAGATTGCATTAATCTAGATGGGTATGGTGTTCATTTAAAAAGAAAGATATGAAAGGAAAATGACACACCTGGAACAAAAATAGAGTGAAATCCTGACTACACTGACATGAATAGGAGTTTTGCCATTGACTTCAATGAATCCAGGGCTTCATCCATGAATATTTTCTATGTCATCTGGTTGCAGAGCCATATCCTCCCCTGGATCAGTGTGGTAAAGTCCAGAAGTGGGTTTGGAGCAGTGATTTGAGTGTAGAATGTGTTTGATTGTTTGAACAGAATACAAAATGCAACACCAGTTTATCTGCAGTCTGATGCCATTTTCTCCATCCTGTAAAACTCTGAATGAGAAAGATATCAAAGGAACTACTTCTTCCTGAGACCTGAACATTCCAAGCCATAGCCACAGCTATAGCCAAGATGTATGTGCACGAGTACAAGTCAGACGGAACCGCGTAACAGAGGCTTTAAAGCTGCCTTCTGCCTGCTCCTTACTCTGGTGCTACTCTATGACGCATCTTAAAGCAGCCTGAGACATGTTTTAATTTATGCCAAATTCATTAGCTACTGAGAGCCAAAAACATAGCCAATGAGTGACAGAGTAAAGGAGCATTCTGACCACATATTATTTCCCCTGCTATTCTGGTAGCAGGGAAGGGGAATGCCATAACCTCCGCTATGCTGGCTGTATGCCACCAGACGATCACCCTTAGACTGGAGTGACCATGGGAACTGTTAAACAATTTTAGAGCCAGATTATACTGGGGGTCTGGCACAAAGTGTCTGCACTGACCCATTAAGCCTTTCATACAGCAATTAGCTTTATCATCCATATTAACCTTTCAAAATTTTAAACCACAATTGTTCTCCTGAACCATCAAGTAAAAGATTTGTAATTTTAATGTCTTCCACTATTGATAGATCAATCCAGTGACACTGAAAAAGCTCCTTTTGCAAGTCTAAGTTCTGCCTACCTCTCTTTGTAAGCATTATATGTCTTTTTTTTTTTTTAAATGGAAATCAGCAAATTCTCCTCCCAAGCTGTGCCTCTGAAGGGACAGTAATAACCTAGAACCTGTGGCAAAATATACTTTATTTTTTAAAATACAGCTTTAACACAAGTCTAAAACATGTAAAGCATGAAAGAATTTTCTCCCCCAATAACTGAATCATTTCCTAATGAAACAGCTGTTATTTTTACTACCACAGGATAATGGATCAATTGTCCCACTTTCCTTACTCTGAACAGACATACTGGGTCTGGACATGACTGGGGTTCTCCTATCAACCTGCATAACCTAGTGAAGAAAGCAAAACTGCTTTAATTGCTTGTAGTGATTAGAAGTTAAACCAGGCAGTTAAAAGAAGATTGCTAATGTGGGGAATGCTTCAACATTAAAAAGAATCAGTGGCACAAAATAAAAACAATCAGAGTCCTGTGGCACCTTAAAGACTAACAAATTTCTTCAGGCATAAGCTTTCATGGGCTCCAACCCACTTGGTCAGATGCACTGGAGCCTACAAAAGCTTATGCCCGAAAAAATGTGTTAGTCTTTAAGGGGCCACAGGACTCTCATTGTTTTTGCTGTACACAGCTACCCCTCTGGAAATTGTCACAAAATAGAATCAGAAAAGTGCAAATCAGAACAGCATGATAACAGTGGGGTTAGCTGTTTTGCCAGAAGCTTTGGGTTCAGAAGGTTGAGTTGGTGCTCTTCTCCCAAGAGAAAATGTGATGGAAGCTTTCCAAACAATACAAAAGTGTGGGAGATATATTACAGCATATTTGATTGTATCTGCTGTGAGCTCAGCCATAGTTCAGCAGAGTGGGCCAGTTTTGGAGGAAGATTTTTGCCCAGCAATGCTACCCTCAGGGCAGAGGCCTGTGCTGAACATTCACAAAGAACAGACACAGATTTGGAATGCAAGAAGGCTGTTAAAATGATACTGGGAAATATTACTAATAGAGCCCTCTAAATCAAAACAGGCAGCTTATCAAGTAGCTAGTGCTCATTAATATATGTCTGAGCCGATAAACAGGTGGATCACAGTGACAGATTTCTTTTGAAAATACCCTCTTCTTAATAAGGTCAGTAACTAAAATGATATCTGTGAAAGTGTTACAGATGTCGCTTATGGTACAGGTGTAGGAAGCATGAGTGTCCTTTCTCATGTAGCGTGGACAAGGAAACCATGAAGCAAAAGTACCAAGTACCTATGCTTCAACTATTAAACCTTGATGGGCCAGAAGAGAAGGCAAAGGCTGATCTCTAACTCTTTCAAGGCTGTAGGATATAATTCTCCACTGCCCTACACTGGGGCTATGATTTCAGATTTGGGGGTAGGCAACTTTGAACCATGATTCGATAGGCTACTTATAGAACTTAAAACATTAGGGTTTTTTGCAAGTAATAAGTTAGAAATTTAGTTGACAGTAGCACTGTACCTAATGCCTGTATAAAGGAAAAAAATAAATATCAATTAAAGCCATATTTTAAGTTTATATATAAATATAGAACAATTAAGAGCAAATACAGAAAAATATTCCTAATCTCAAATCTGACCAGGCCAATAATAATGACAACAGTGATTTAGGCCACTTCAAATGAATTTAAAATGTTTAATGTAGTTGGTAACTACCTATTCGCTTTACCTTCTCCATTTCTTTAAGTGTAGACAATGAAAATAAAATAATTCCTTCTACTTTTAATTCATTTCACTTTCAGTGCGCTAGTGAGTGCTCCAATGTTTGGATTGCAAACACTGCACAGGAATGTTGGCCTAAGAAATATTTTCAGATGATACATAGCCTTTTAAAAAGATTTTTGAATTTCTTTTTAGTCTATGGTTTTATAAATTTTGTGGGTTTTTTTAAAATAAGTCGTAAGTGAGGGAACTAGGGTGCTAGAGGCACAGTACTCTCTGGTTAAGCGATTTCCATTATATACAGGGCCAGCACAGTAGCTGCATGATCTCTAAATTATTCTTGCGCATGATATTTTTGCAGAGCTTTCTAATCCATCATGAAAGAAAATTTCAGACTATGTGTTGTAACTTGATCTTTCACCACTAACATAAATAAGTTGATGCTAAACTATAGGGGTTCCGATGAACATTTTACAGTTCATCATGTGGGAAATTAATTAATGTAATATATTTTCTCTCATACTAACGAATGAAGGAAGAGAATAAATTAATGATGACTCAAAAGCAGTTGAGATACCAAACTTAAAAAATAAATCACTGTATATTATGCAATTAAATAATGGATGTTAGCAGCATGGATCTATAATGAAGAAATTTTGGCAGCAAAAACTTGCAAACTGTTCAGACTAGTTTGGGATTGTGTACAGTGACAGTTGTATACAAATAATTTTGATAAATAAAAAGGATTAAATTAGAAGGAGGTTTCTAGAGCATACTTGTAAGGATTTGAAAGAGTATCACTTCAATGAAATTCTCTAAGACACTAAAATTTATGAGACTGCCCCTCCCAGAAATATTAAAGAGTAAATACAAAAAGAGCTAAAATGACTTACCAGTAGGAAGGCATACAGCTACAAAATGGCTGCTTTGGGGGTAGCGATTGCTTGTATCTGAACATACAAAGGACTGACAGTTCCTCAAAAGGTATTCCGGGGAAAAGATCTAGAAAAATTCAGCCTTATGGAAATTTGGTGAGATCAAGGCATTCACAGCAGTTGTGTGTAACAGTCTTATCTGGTAACCTAACCCAAAGCCCACTGTAGGCAAAGGAAAGATTCTTACAAGTGGGATTAAATGGGCACAATGGGGTACTGTGATCAGCTAAAAAGTTAGAGCATTGTTGAAAAATGGGAAACTTGTAAGTGTAATTTAAACAGTATTTGTAGTGTGACAGTATTTGCATATTCCGTCACAGCAAGAAAAGACTCCAGATGGTCATTCAGTGCTGCTCTTGCAGCTTGAAACTTCCAAAGCTGGGCTATCTGTGACGTTAATTATCCTCTTACCTGAGCAGCCCCATGTTTACTGGTGTCACAGGGAGCCAACTTCTGGCTTTTTAACATGTCAGTGTGGAGGGGAGAAGCAGATCATGGTGAAATCTGCAGTATTTTCAGATTAAGCAAAGCATAAAACCCATTGAAAAATTCCTCCCAGCTCAGCATGTTTGTTTCAAGATTCAGAAGCAAGCTGCCCTGCTATTGGCTGTGTCACAACTCTGTATTCTAATTGGCTAAGCAAAAGCTAGACCAGTGAGGGGAGGTGGGAAGAGGAACAAGCCACATCATTGTTCTGAGTCCTGACTGGCAAGGGAATGGGGAAGAGATGCAGAGCAAATAGAATTGCTCCCACTTGTTGTTAAAAAAAATTAGAATAGGGCAAAAGACATACCTTGCCCTACCTAAATAGCTCTACACCCTGTGTAATCAAAATCAGAAAGGTGGCATTTTACAACTATTTTGCAGAGGTGTAAGGATCAGATCTTGAAAGTTATTTAGGCATTTAACTACAGATGGAATAAATGTGAGTTAGATACCTAAGTACCTTTGAGGATCTGGACCTAAGTGTTTGCCCAAGAGGCAAGACAGAGGAGAATCAAGCCTGCACACTCCTTCTCAAAAAGCAACCACCTGGGATCCCTTTTAAAAGAACTGCTGTTTTGCAAGTAGTGTGAAGATTACACACATCAGATCCTTTAGAAGAACTGTCACAGAGTCTCCCCTGCTCTTTACTGGGTTTCTTACTTAGCTGTTCTGCTGAAATGTTGCTCTGGTCTGAGGCTTCCCCCCTATAGTGTTGTTGCTGAGTACAAATCACTCCTCTATCTGAAGCCAGAATATTCCCAATAAAGAGTGAAGTTTATTTGGCCCGGATAGGAAGAAGGAAGTTTGTAGGAGCTGAAGCTAAGAACTGAGCTGAAGCTAAGAAAAGGGTAGCGTTCAATTTGATTTGGCTCAAGAATTTGGGCAGGATCCTTTTGTATACTAGTTGGTTTTTCTATAACTAGAAATAAATCTACCTGCCTTAATTTACTCAACAAAGTTATTTTACTTGAAGACCAAATTGCTTTCCTGTCTCTCCGACCCTGAAAATAACAGTAACCAAAACTAATATTTTTAGCAGCAGGGAAATCTCGAAAATTCAGATTTATTTTTTCCCACAAGCAATAAAGAAAGTCAGGTGTTTCTTAATGACAAACCTGATTATTTGCTTTAAATGACAAAATGACATTATTAGTGGATGAACGGAATACAGTAAATATAATAGGTTTGGTGTCTAGAAAAGCATTTGATACAACGACTCAAAATCTTACTCAAAAGTATTTCTATTTGCCTTGAATAGAAACACTATCATGTGGATTGAGAGCTGACTGTAGAACAAAGGGTCATAATGTATTGAATTGGGAGTGGGGGAATATTTAGCAGGGTACTGAAGAGATTCATTTTATTTAACATCTTTATTAATAATCTGGAAGTGGGAGTTAAAAACATGTTAATGACATTTGCAGATGATAATAAATTAGAAGGTGAAATGAACACCAATGAAGACAAAGGAATAATACAAATGGGACTGAGTGAGATTAGAGAAACAGGCAGAAAATGAGGTTCAAGTTGGAAAAAAATATACACTAATATGTCTGAGGAAAACAATCTCAAGCATAGATATGCACTGTGGCTGGAGAAAGCTTGGATGCAGTAGCATGCTGAAAACCATCTCAGTGTATAGCAAACTGTGCAGAAAATAATAACTTGTAGTTTTTAATTTAGATTAAAAGCAACTCTACTTATTAAGGGATTGGTGGCCTTATCTGCTGTCTCCTGTCAGTGTTGTTGGATCTATAACAAAAAGTTGATTAGTATTTAGCTCACTTTATCCATCCAGAAATGACAGCAGAAGGACTCAGCTATCACGGTAGGACCAATAGGTCTGGCAGCCTCTCTGCTGGATTCCTGCTGCCTTTAAATTGTAATATTAAATATTATGGAGCTTGTAAAAGTTTATCTAACTGCAAGCAAAGTCCATAGCTTGTCAGAGATATGGGACTCCACAATGAGCTCTTCAACAGTTTGAGATGAGGTTCTTTGGAGAAAGCTACCAACCTCTCTACAGGAAGTGGTGAGGGAAGACAAGTGGTCTCCTTTAATGAAGATATGGATGGAATTTGGGTTTGTGGTGTTATTTTAAAAATCTGAACAGTTTTTTTTTTCAATTCTAGATTTATACTGTTATCCAAATGAGTTTCATTTCATTTCCTCCCTCCCACACCAAAATTAATAATGATAAAGAGAACCAGCTATTTTCTCAGGTACAGTCATTAGCTCTTGTTAATGGCTTTCAGTGGCTCTGGGCTCTGTATCATTGGAATTATTAAATAAATATTTCACTTACCTTCCGGTTATTTTTCAATTTGTTTGAAGTTGATTGCAATTAAGTCTATTCCTTAAAAGACAAATTCTTCTAATAAGGAATACTTTGCAGTTCAAAGCAATGAGTATGCTCTCAATGCTCCTGAAATGTCTTCTGTATGCTTGCAGATTTTCATTCAGCTACTATTGTAGTGCTTTTGGTTCAGTCCTTCAATACATTAATGTCCATGACTTCCACTGTTTCATCTGAAATTCCTGCTGATCTCTTCGGTGCTGTTTGGGAATTATTCAGATCCATGACCTGGAAAACCACAGAACAGTATGCAGAATCAGAGCATCATAATTATCTAACCTATGGCCCACACACTCCTTTTTGCTGTACAGAACTGAGATGCAGAACAGACTCAAATCCAGTATGTTTTAGAGCTACAACAAACAAAATATTCAGACAAACAAGTGCTGAGGGAAGCATTCTGTTCATGTAAAGAACACTTTCTATCATATTATCACTCAGTTACATGACTCTTATGATGTAACACTTTTCAACGATTAAATTAAGACCATGCCAAATTTGCATGGAACATGGGTAACGATGGGAACATTTGAGAGATTTTGTTCGGTGACATCTGAACTCGTCTTTTTTAGTGTGGTAGATCTACAAGATTTCTTCAGATCCTGGATGAGATTGTTGCTTTGTATAATCATCCCACCAATAACCGGTCATAAATAGTTATATGACTGTTGAATGTTATAAAGAGTTATATTAATATGATATTCAGTCATACACATACTACTTAAACACAACCCACAATATGCTAAATTGTTGCTGTTTGGTTTACTGATACTAATGCCTATGGCCTCCTGTTTAGTTATTTTAAATGGTAACTTCTCATTTTCAAATATTACACATAACCTTGGAATGAGTAATGTTTTATTTGGAATCAGCAGTAATCATGTGCATGCATTTTGATATCATCTCAGTAAGGAAGCTCTTTGGAAAAAACCTTTAATTATATATATTGTGAGATGTATTAAAGATTAAAAAGTACTATATAAAATGATACATATTTATTCTACCTCAGATATCTTAGGGTGCCTACCATCATCTCTGGATGTCAGGTCAAGGTCTATCTCCATACCTATTTTGGTGGTTTATTTTATGTTTGTATATACACACAAATACACAGATAGAGAGACAATACCATGAGCAGTATTTAAGCTATGCATATAGATACCCATTTTGGATTTGATGGTAGACTCTGCCCATCACTCTTCTTGGGTTCAGCAGCTTTTATCACAGCAATACACGTTCTGACTAGTGTTTAAGGATTGTTCTATTCTACCATGACTGCCACACAAAAGAACATTCACAAGATTCAGGATAGAGCAAGTTTAGAGATATGCAAACTTTACAAAACTCTCAGGTTTAAACACTAAAATGCATAGAAGTGACATATTTGCAAAGTTGTTAAGATGCTTTGCTTAGAAGTTGCTGATGATTTAACATAATACTTTTTAAGAGGCTGATTTGCATGTTTATTTTTATTCTGATTTGTAAGAAAATATAGTAGTCTTCTATTGTAATGTACCAAACATTACATCTTACAATAATATTACTTCAGCATTCCAGAAAATTCTACAGGGCACTGTCATTTTCTCTTCTACCTTGAGCATATTTTATAGACTGAATTTCAATTCCTATTGCTTCTGGTCCTAGACAAACCTGTACTCATCACATTTTAATTCGCTTATGCCCTACACATTGCATTTCAGATTAAACTTAATACATATTACTATGTTCAATATGGGAGCATTTCAATTTAATTTCCTATGCTACTTGAAATGAAGGCTTTCAGTGAGCCAAATATTTTCTACCAGTTATGTTAACATGTTTTCTTTTACTAGAATATCTAAGCAGCTCTTGAATTAAACTGAGAATATTTTACGTCCATAGTAATATAGTTGGCTCACATTGTAAAGTTTTCAAATATGTCTATCGTTTTTTCTGAATAACTTTTCTATACATTTTTAGCACTCTGATCAAAATTAGATATTCCCTTCTTTTCAATAAAAACCAAAAAGCATCTGTATAAAATTGAAACCATTAGTTTCAATTAGTATTTCAGTAACTGATCCTCTTTAAGTATCATCACTATGGTAACACACTCAGATTCTTCAATTCATAAATAATAGATATTGTTTAAAATCCTCATTGGTGGATCAAGACTCCCCAAGTGCTGCTTCATCTGCTTTCCATTTTCTCTTTTTGTCTACGTCCCTAAAAGGTGTCCTGCCATCCAAACTTTTGGGTCCCTCAGGTTGCTCGTTTCTTTAGGAAATAGTGCTACTGCTCTATGGGCTAAAATAATTAGAGAGTCTAAGGACAAAAACATTTGGAAGGCACTTGGCATATATTATTAAATGAATGGGAAATGATCAGTTACAACAGCAGATGATTAGGCAGTAAGACACATTTTACTTGCAAATGAGGCACAGTTGGCAAGTTAACTTGAGCAGGTTTCAGTAATATTGAAGTGTCATGTTAGCACTCTGTGAATGTTTGCAATATGAACTCATGGACTAAGACACTCTTGATATAAAAGGTATCAGACAACTGTTTCTGTAGAGGTGACATAAAATGTCTTCTAAAATAATGGCCATACTCGGACGATACCAGGAGTTTGCTCATTAACTCCACTAAGTTAATAGAGATATGCATCATTATTTCTTCACATCTTGAAAGAAGTTACAAAAAATTATGGTGACCTCCATAGTTAAGGCTGAGTGCAATTTGCACTTGAAGTTTAAACTTCTTTGTTACATGATGTATAAAAATTTTTTATGCACCCGTTACTTGTAGAGTACAGAATACATTTTCTGTTAATTTATTAATCAATTTATAAATTATTTGGAATTCATTTATAAATACCTTGAAGTGTGCCCTTTCAGTCTCTTTCCCCATCCCTTCATCTCGCCCACAACTTTTACTTTTCAGATCGATTTAGAAAATTAAATCTTAATTTTGGAGATTTGAAAATTAGATCTTTTCTAGATTATAGCAAACTTTAAGACTATTTTTCAAGAACACTATAGGGCTTTTTTTTTCATTTATTGTCATGATTAATATCAGCTGTTTCTTATCTAATCAAATTATCAACAAACACTTAAATCATTTTAGGTGCAAAGATTATTAACAAATACCATCTAATATATTTGCTATTAAATGGAAGTTCCAGAAACTAGCTTTTGGCTAAATAAAAAATGTTTTTAACTCGCAGGTTGTGGAGAGTGGTATTAAACACACAGGACCTTTAACTGGTGTAGTAATATCTTCCTGAGTCTGCAGACAGCTTGAAACAATAGTTCTGAGTCATGTGAAATGGCCTGCATTTTCTAACGGGATTGGTAAATCTAAAATGCAAAGATGTCAATTTAAAAGTCAAAATTATTAACTCTTCCAATGCTTTTTGTTTAAGTGGAAATAATGAGAAAACTTTAATGACATATGGATTCAGGGTGAAATTAACATATGAGCAGAGGTCTAACTAGAGGCATAAGGGCCATTTAAATCCTCCAAAGAGCACTTATATGTGCTCAGTCACTACACAACCAATTAGCCATAAAGTTTTGCTACATAAAATGTAGACGACAGAACTTTTTGATGCCACTTATAGATTATTTCAAAAAATGTCAGGCACAAGCTGCTTTTTCACTGTGCATTATTTTGGTTAATGAGCACTTTAGTTGTAACATTTTCTAGTTACACTATAATGTTTTCATGATACATTTTAAACAATTTGATTTGTCATAAAATGTATCTTATGACAGGTATCATATCAAGACATTTAGTAAGTGGTGCACATTTTTTTTTTCTGGGATAAGTCACACTGGGGTGGCTAACATAGAAAGCTTTCTAGATCAAAAGGACTTCCTTAAACAATTGAATGTTTACTGCCTAAACTATACACAGGAACTAGCTCCCAGAATTAGTTCTCTTTAGACTTTCTAACACTGGCAGAAAAATAACTTCTTCTTGCACATCTTCTATGGTACGAAGAATTGACGTACAACTCCTGGTCCTCAGGAAATGCTTCTGTCACTGCCACCACAGGCTGTTGCTCTCTCTGACCTCACTCGCTTATGAATGTGTGCACACGTGTGCACATGTACACACACATGGCAATTTCTGCCAAAATGGTTCAATTATTTCCAATAATGCTAGGGAGAAATATGCAATTTTGAGTACGCTAAAAAATTCTGGTGACCTTTTCTTTGAGAAGCCCTAGCTTCCACTTGCCTTGGAAAGGGGATTTTTTGTAGGGTGAGTGACCTTTGTGTCGGGGATGCACTTTTTATCTTCACTGTGAAAATCTGTCTAAATTTGGCAGAGTTGTAAACCTTTGAATAATTACTGTTCAAACATGTTCAGTAACTTTGCACCTAAAAACTCCAAAGATTCCATCTGCACTGAGTAGTCAGTGTTGTTCTTGCAAAACCTACATGCAAAAGACTTGGGCACTTATAATTTAGATGACAAAAACCAGAGAGGCAAAGTAGGACAACAGATAGTGAATGGGAGTCATAAGATGCTTGCCTAGGACTTAAGACGGGGATATAAACTGGTTGAGGGTTTTAAGAAGACAGCTTACTGGAAAATAGGCATAGGGAAACTGAGGAACTGATGAAACAGTCAGTCTTTCTTTTTGCTTTCAAAGACAAAAGACAAAAATCTTTAACTAAACTTCAAAACATTACAGATGCAAGACACTTGTTGTGGCATATGAAAACTTTGAGGACCTAGTGAAGAAAGCTAGAGCATGAGTTGAATTTTTTCTCCACTACTTATGCAAAGTTTTAAATGGAGGAGATAGGATCATTTAACTAGTTTCATAGCCCCAGCTCCTGGCTAGATCCTCACCTGCTTTGTAGCCTTGCTTCCTAAGTTTTTATGGGTACAAACACAAAACCAAAAACTGTGAAATCCCAGCACATAGGCTATGTCTACACTTGTGAATTTAAGTCGACTTTAACTAAGTCGACTTAGTGTGTTCACACTTAAAAATAAAGTCGACTTAAAGGGGAACTTAGAAAGTCGACCTAGAGCATCCACACTGGATGCTCTAGGTCGACTTTGTGGGGCTAGGGGACCTAGGGCACGAGGGCAGGGGGGCACCCCTTGCCCAATGCCAGGGGGCTCAGCCTTTGCCCCATTGTACCTAGGTACAATGGGGCAAAGGGGGTCAGGGACCCTGGCAGGGCACAGGGGCAGGGTGGGAAGGGGTCTGCCCTGCCAGGTGGGGGGGCATTCCGGGATCCTCTTGTGCCTCCTCACCCCCGGCAGGGAGGGCATTGGTGTAGCCCTGGGGTAGCCCTAAGTCGACCGGCTACACTGGCTTAAGTCGACTTAAGCCTTAGGTCTACTAGAAAGCGGTTTTATAAAGTCGACTTAATTTTCATTAAGTCGACTTCATTTTCCTTCAGTCAACTTAAGCAAGCTGCTTAAGTCGACTTAAGGAAACTGTAGTGTAGATGCAGGGTAAATTAAGTCAATTTAAGCAAGCTTAAGTCGACTTAATTTACCAGTGTAGACGCAGCCATAAAGTTTCATTAAACTGGACTCCAAGTTGCTCTTGGCCTCCTCAATAGAATTTAAATATCAACAAAAGGAAAAGTCTTAAGTTAAGGAGAAATTCTCACTTAATACACTACCCCCTGTATAAATCCTATCTAAACAAAAATAGTATGTGATCATGCAGTTGAAGACTGTACCATAATTCATACCCATAAAATGGCCAGGATCTTAATTCTGTACATCGTAAATTCAGTGCATGGCTTTACAATCTTAGTAATGTTATTTTAGAAATAGTTTAGATGAGATTATTAAATGTAACATAGGTGTGAAGTTTGTGTTTCACACAAAAATACATTTAGTACATTATTTTATATTTATTTTTGGTGCAGGGTATATGGAGATATTATGATTCTAAACTGCTTCTGTGTTCACTTGTACCAATTATTTGTCATTGTAACTGTATTGCTTTCAAATGATTTACAGAAGTCTAAATCAAAAGAGAATTAGGTCATATAAGTTAAAGATCATTATTCTAATTCATTTTTAAATAACACAATGGTTGGAGTTAAGGTTGTATACCATAGTACAGTCATGTGAGAATAGCAATATAACTTGTGTCAGGTCTGTACCTACAATTATGTTGAATTATGTTAACGGTAGTAATTAGAATATGTTAGACTTTAATGCAGAGAAAGAAAAGATGGCAATGAATGGAAACAAATACAAAGCTGATAAGGTGCCAGTATACTGTGTTATTTCAAAAAAGGTAGATGAGGTCATGAAGAAGACAAGATTCAAACCTGAATGAAGAATGTTAGGCTGCTGAACAGTATTACGATGATTCAGCTCCTCAGTTTAAAACAATAATTTTTTGATTCACATGTCTTGTCAGCCAGGACAAATGAAGTAGAAGCATGGATACATACCAAGATGGAGCAGAAGGGATAATCTGGACAGGAATAAAGAAGAAGATTTATATGTGGTAGCATATGACGAGAAAGGGAAACAAAATGAAAAGAGGATAAATAGGGAGAATAGAGACCAAAGGCAAAAGAAAGCCAATTCCAAGAATGTGAAGGATTTAAATTGCATCTACAGAACCTCAAAAGTGAGGGGGCTTTATCTGGACTGGTATGGGGAACAGAATTGTGATTCCTTTAAGGGTCTTTCCCCAATCTTATATTCCTTGCTTGCCCCAGGGGAGCTCAGCTCTTTGTGTGTTGCAGGGAATGTCCTTATAAGGCTGATTATCTAGCCAGAAAAGATGTAATAGAAGCCCATTTTCTTCCATGTATGTAATGAGGAGGGCATATAAAACCCTTCACCCAACAGCCAGAGTACCCTTACATGCCCAGAAGAGTAGCTCCCACCCCTGGGATTAGTATAGGACTGGGTTTAATTATGATGATGTGTTTTTTGTTGTTGGACATAGCCTCTATGAATTTATTTAGAGGGGTTTTTTTTGTGTGTGGGTTGGAACCCTGTTAGTCTTGGCCTTTACAACATCCTCTAGCAAGGAGTTCCACAGACTGACTGTGCTTTGGGGGAAGAAATACTCCATTTTGTTTGTTTTAAACCTACCACCTATTAATTTAATTTGGTGACCTATAGTTCTTTTCTTATGAGAAAGGGTAAATAACATTTTCTTATTTACTTTCTCCACATCAATCATGATTTTATTGACCTCCATCATATACCCCCTTAGTAGTATTGTCTCTAAACGAAAACTCATCTCGTATGGAACCTGTTTTATACCCCTAATCATTTTTGTTCACTTTTTCTTTACCTTTTCCAACTCCGATATATCTTTTTAGAGATGGGGTGAACAGATCTGCATGCAGTATTCAAGGTGTGGGCATACCAGCGATTTAAAAAGAGGCACTATGATTTATTTTATTTTATTATCAATCCCTAACAATTCCTAACATATTGTTAACTTTTTTTGACTGCTGCTGCATATTGAGTAGATATTTTCAGAGAACTATACACAATGACTTCAAGATCTTTCTTGAGTGGTAACAGCTAATTTAGATTCCCATTATTTTATATACATAGTTGGGATTCCATTTTCCAAAGCGTATTACTTTGGATTTATTAACATTGAATTTCGTCTACCATTTTGTTGCCCAGTCTCCTAGTTTTGTAGGATCCCTTTTGTAACTCCTTGCAGTCTGTTTTGTATTTAACTATCTTGAATAGTTTTGTATCATTTGAAAATGTTTCCACCTTACTGGTTTTTCAAGATCATTTATAAATATGTTGAACAGTACAGGTCCCAGTACAGACCCTTTTGGGAAACCACTATTTCTCTCTCCATTCTGAAAACTGACCATTTATTTCTACCCTTTGTTTCCTATCTTTTAATCAATTACTGATCCAGGAGAGAACTTCCCTTCTTATCGCAGGACCTCTTTGCTTAAGAGCCTCATATCAAAGGTTTTCTGAATATCTAAATACACAATATCCACTGGATCACTTTTGTCCACATGCTTGCAGACCTCACGCAAAGAATTTTAGTAGAATGGTGAAGCATTATTTTTCTTTACAAAATCCAGGTTGATTCTTCCCCAATAAATCATGTTCATCTAGGTGTCTCATAATTCTGTTATTTACTATGGTTTCAATCAATTTGCCTGGTACTGAAGTTAAACTTACTCACCTGTAAATGTTGGGATCACCTCTAGAGCCTTTTGTAAAAATTGGCACTGCATTAGCTATCCTCCAGTTATCTGGTACAGAAGCTGATTTAAATGATAGGTTACATACCCAGCTAGTAATTCTGCAATTTCACATTTGAGTCCTTTCATAACTCTTGAGTGGATGCTATCTGGTTTTGGTTATTTATTATTTAATTTATAAATTTGTTCCAAAACCTCCTCTCACAATATATCAGACTGGGACAGTTTCTCAGATTTGTCACATAAAAATAATTTTTTCCTCAATGCTAGACTGGCCAAGTGGGTATTTTTGTTTTTTTTTTCACCTTGCCCCATCAGCCAGGGACCTAATGGTTAGGTTAAGAAGTGAAATTTTAGCTGTCACAACTAGTAAGGTATCCAGTGCAAGTATTGTTTTGAAAGAAGTTCTGGTTACTTGATAAACTGAAATTGGTAGCAAACTTAGGACAGGCATCACCTTAAGAGGAGGAGGAATGGTGTTAGGACTCCTAATAACTGGTACAAAGAGGATACAACTCTCTTTTCCTTACCCTTTAATCCTCATACAAGGGAAAATTGATGGGGTCCCAGCAACAGACTGAGACTGGGTATTTGAAGACCTGAGGGCATCTCCTCCACTAATGGAACAGATTAGGGAAGGATGTATTATTGCCAGATAGATCCCAGATGAATAGCCTAGTTAAACCACATCTCTTACATTTTGTGTTTTTCCTATCTGTCCTGGACAATGACAATGTACTGGCCATTCAAACAAGAAGAGGAGATAGAAACTGGACTGCTAATACTTCAGGTTAGACTACCTGATTTTGCTGTTGCTGCTTTGTTACCCATGTCTGACACTATATTGCTTCTTAACCAGCCTATCTGGCCCAGGGGAAATCACCTTACTCAAAACGTGATCCTCTGAGGTGTAGGATCATTACTGGAACTCTTAAATCTCTCCCCTGCTGCTGATTTACCAGAGAGATGGGCCTTTTGCAGTAGGAAAGGTAGCAAAACTGGTGTGCTATTGCCACCCACTGTTATTCAGCTCCTTTTTCAGCTTCTTAGAGCTAGCAAAAGAATCATCAGGATTCTCTAACTTGGTTTTCCAGGATTGATGATGCACAAAGACTGCACCTGGATCACAGAGCCAAAGGTGAACCTCAAGCCACTTGACCCTAACACCCAGTGCAGAACATCCACACTACAGGAAATAGTCCATTTTCCTTAAAATATTTTTATTTACTTGTGCGATTTCTTACAGGAATATCTTTAATTAGATACCAAGCCACTTTGCATGTGTAAATACTTTGATGTGGCTGCCATATAATTCCTTCAGTTCTACCCAAGTGCTATACATGCCCATCCATAGCTGACCTCTATCCCACTGCTATAAAACACAGCTCCATGAGGTCACTCAAAAACAATACAAAACAAAAAAACTGATCATGCAAACTGTCAAATATTTGACTGAATCACCAATGACAACCTAATTTTGGTCCTGCATTCCTCAGGTTCACTCAAACACTTAAAATATTTATTCCAGAACAACTATGGCAAATAAGCTCTTTTCTCACTGGGAAGAAGCAAAACACAAGATTTCCATTTACTTTCTTCCTCAGATAGCCATGTAAGACATTCCAATTAAAAAGCAAAATATTAAAAATGATGCAAGCAAAGGATTTCAGCCAGTTAACAAAGAGCCCAATACACCTAAATCCCTCAAATTCCAATGCTAGTAAACAAACAATTCTAGAAATTAACAACTGCTCATTACAAATCCAGTCTTTTGAGCATTTCTAAAATGCTGGCTATTTCCTCCACATTGGTGATTCAAAAATATGGTTAAACATAGGACTTCCTCACAACTTTCTTACTTCAAGCAGTGATTGAGTCCCCTTCCCCAAAAATATGATTCTGTCCATAGTAATCAATAGTTATAATTCTTTTTCCTCACATATAGTGAATTCAATAAGTCCAAACCCCGTCTTCCTCTCCCAAAGGATTAATGAATTCTATATTCTATTTATCCTCCAAATCCATCCATCCACGCTCCAGCCTACCCCCTTCATCTCATCAATTATTTATTATCTTACTATTCATTTTATGATTAGTATTGATGTCAGGTGGATTGGCTTTTGACCTCTGAATGTGGGATGGATGGTTAGTTGGCTTATTGGATGAGTGGGAAATAGATCCCACACAGCGGTGCCCTGGTTAGGAATGCAACTTTTTTAGTGCTTAATGTCCACTAGCTCTTGGAGGGAGTCAGCTGGGAAAGCAGGTCTTCCCCACTGAATATACAGGAATGGAGGTAGATGGTTTCTCCTGTGTGGCGATAGAGGCTTATGGATGGAGAAAAAGTGAATGTCTACTTCCCCTCCCAATGTTTGCTCTTCCAACTCAGTTTTGGGACAAGACAGATAAACAGTGGAGGAAAGGGACCTGAGCTGTGGTTGTGTATATCAGCAGCTTTGCCTCTGCTTCTTTTCCTCATTGTTATGTACTTCTGAAGCAATTCAGATGGATGGATGGAGTAAATAATGCTAATTTCCTTCATTCTTCTGCTACAGAAATGGATCCCAGTTATTTGTTCCTTTCAACACTAGTGTTCACTAGCACTGTTTCATGTTGCTTCACGCTATTTTGTTTTCAGATTTATTTATTTATTTATTTATTTTTAATGTGGCAAATGACTGAAAACCTTCAGCTGGGCATGATTTTTTTGCTTAAAAAAATTAAAAATGAAAATTGGCAGTGAAGAATGTGGCACTTCTATAGAGAAAAAAAATTAAACCTCAAAACTCGCATTTGTTTGTTTTTTTACAACTAAAACCCTAAAATTTTATGTGTGTGTGTGTGTGTGTGTGCGCGCACGCACGCGTGCAAGAGCTCCACTCTTTCTAACTAAACTCCATTTTCTGATGGAAAACACTTGGTTGGGTGTGGAGGAAGAGTGGAGATGACCAACCCAATAGAAACTTAGGCCTTGAACTTCTAAGAGTCAGACACAAGCAAAATCTAGAACCCAAGTAGAGATCATTTAAATTGTCAGATCTCCACACAGAAACAGGCAAGCTCAGTGCAAGCTGAGGGCTTTTTTTGCCTTTATTTCCTTTTAAAAATGTACCAAAATTTTCCTGCAGGGTGTACAAAGGTCGGTGATTGCTAACAAGGGGTTCACAAGAGTGTATCAGTACTTAATGTATTGGTATCTTCTGTTTTTAGTAAAATCCAGCATCATCAAATGCAATTTTTGTTCCAATCTCAAGATTTTGGTCACATCCAGTATTTTTCACATGGTGAGACAAATCTCATAAGAAATAAGCAGATGGCGACAGCTTCCCAGATCTATTAAGTTAAATTGAGATAGCAAAAATAAAATTGGTTCCAGGCCTATGTACCAGGTGAATACGCTGCCTTCTGAAAACCTATGCCAACTACTTAAAAACTGTGGACGAAATAATTATCGATTAAGAAGTAATCATGCATCTCCTGAAGAATCCTTACAAGACCTGAGTTTACTACAGACATGGAACTGACTTGTATTTAACCTTGCACATCAAGATGGTTTCATTTGGAAAGGGTGAATATGCTCCCTCAGGATTCACAGTTGAAAAAATACTCAGTTCAATAAAAATCTTATATCACCTGAGGTATGCCACCCGAAATTTTAAGATCTACAACTGATATTTGCACAACCTCTTTAACCCCTCTCTGAAATAACCCAAAAGTTAAAAAGTGCAGTAAAAATTTCATTATTGTACAGTGAAAATCTATAGAGCAAATAACATCCAAGTTGACTATCTTATTTGCTACTAGATACTCAGTTCTTGTGATTCTTTCATTTGATCTATTGCTAACATACATATATTATAGACAATTCCAAGCCATTTATACTACAGTAGGCAATATCAAATCCTTCCCTCATGGAAAGATTTCTATTGGAGACTTACTCTGAAAGACATTGTGTTGGCAATACTGTTCTTATCATCTTGGATTGCATCAGCCTTAATAAAGTTCATAGACGGTATATTAAGTGTATGAAACAAACAGCCTGACTGATTTAGAGCTTGGGTTGCAAGCATTTTTCATGTTAATGAGGGCTAAGCAGAACTCATTAACCTTGATACAAAGGAAGAGGTATACCACCTTTTAGGATTTCATCTTCTCAGACTAAATTACTGGTCCTACATCCTGGCATGGCATATGAATGACATTATCTTATCAAAAGCAAGGGATTTGTTGTTATTGTTGTCATGAAAAATGCAAATGTAGCGACATTTTTCCAAATTTGTATTGATTTCATCAAATTGTTGTGATAAAAAAATCTTAAAAATTAATATTTTGTTAATGAAATGTACAGATCTTTATTCAAAATGACTTTTTTTTTTCAAATTTCCTTATATTTAAGAAAATTTAAAAACATTGAAGAATAGATTCAATCCCAACAAAATCATGGTCTTGGTTGAACAAAATGTTCAGTAGCCAAAAGTTCAAAATATTTTGTTTTTGGTTTGTACACACACCCCTCCACCCGATATTTTTTCTTTTACTTTTTGCAACTACTAGAGAACAGATAAATTCATTATTCACACAACTCTAATCTTAATACAGCATCACAGTATATTGATACCTTTCAGCACCTGGAAGTATTTCTAGAAATTTTTGGTGTCCTTTAAGTTGTACTTACTTGAAGGTGTCCCATTTCCTTAGGCTCTTTTAAAAATCCCCATCTGAGGCTGTTCAGTGTACATGGGGATAGGTGACAAGTTGGCAGTCCTATCACTGAGTCTGCAAATAATGTATCGATTGCAGAATGCCCACCTGAAAGGTTTTTTTTTTCAAGTTCAACTCTCTTTTAATAGTCATGGACTGTCAAGATTAATAAATAATCTAATTTAATTCTATTTATTTATTTATTTTCTAGGAATGGTTGGTAGGAGAAAAAGCAGTTGTCTTCCTCTTCAGGTCTGTTCGGTAAAATAAACATGGCTTTTCTGAGTAGCATGTGTTCATGTACTAAATTGGAGTATAGTCTGATTTTGCCCTTTGAGATCTAAACCCTATAGCTATAAAACTTTACTGGAATTGCTCTGTGGAGCAGGCAAGTACCTTATTTTGATCTGCTGCGCTTAACTTGAAGCATGTGAGTTGTTTCACTTAAGTCAAGAGGATGTGCTGTAAATATTTGCCAATTCATGGCTATTATTTGTACAGTACACAGTACAATGAGGTCACAGTTAGGACAGGTGCCTCTCTACCAACATTAACATGAATAAACCCTTTTATGAGGTTTCATCTTTCATGTGTTAAAAGAGTGCTTAGAAACAGCCAATTTTCTGAAGACTGTGAGCAGAAGCTTTCCCATTTAAAAGTAACAAATATACTATGGTTTATAGGTTTCAAGATAATATCTAATAAAGCTAATTAGGAGATGCATAGAATGAATATGGTTACTACTACAAGAATGGAATAATAGTATTTAAAACCATTTACATGTTAAAATGCATTTCTGAGAGAGACAAGGGAGGCATAAGAGACTGTTGGTAGATGGCCTGGCCTACTGGTCTGAGCTAGGCTGAATTCCACAAGTCAAGAAGGGTAGTCAGTGAACAAGAGTCGGGGGAATTGCTAGAGCTGAGTACGATAAGCAAGAGTTGGGGTCTGAGTCATCCAGGACTGGAGGCCGGAAAACAAAGGTAGTACCATGCTGGAGGTAGGGTCAGAGTCAGGATGGCATTAGAGGCTGGAGATCAGGAAACAAGGTGAGGTCTGGAGTTACAGCAGGCCAGAATATTTATTCAGATGCCAAGGCTCACATGTCCATATCAAACTCCTCACCCTCATAATATTGAGGATAGCATATGAAGACCTTTTAAATCATTACCATATATTTAACTATTGATAGAGCAAGTTTGTGGTTAAAAATCTACCAACAATTTTATTCTAAAATATTTAAGCCTTGTATCAGTTCAGTGTTCCTGTGGTTGCCTGGTATCATTATATAACAAACTCCCCTCTTAAGCTAGCTATTCCCAGCTCCCCAAAATCTAGGGTAACTGTTGGACCATTTTATTTATGCTAAAGGGCATAGTAGGTCTATGTTTCACTTATGCTAACCTGAATAAGCTAATGTCTTACAGCAGAGAAGCCTGCAGTTTCCTTGTATAATTGCTAAGTACAATAAAATGCTAAGCTAACTATGAATTTCAGTAAGCTTGCAAGAAATAGATATAATAGGAAAGGGCATTGGTAGTAATTTGTAACAGATATTAATATTATGACTGGTGATTTCAGCATAATGCTGAACTAGGGTTAGCAAAATGTAATTTACATATTTATTCTAGTGCAGCTATACAGTAAGGTTCAAAAACAAGACTGATTTATAGAGGAAATATGAGCTGGAACACCATTTAGGGAGCTGTAAACATCAAACAGGCATTGAATATGTTTTCAAAGGTGAAATTACATTTTTCCTGGTCACTGCTTCTGAAAAACTATGATTTTCCACTTATCTTGGTCTATCACTGAATTGTTGAATATTTGACTTTTTTTAAAGAGAAAAACCAAAACTCTCCCGGTATTGTGTATGTGACACTGTTGTTCTAGTGAGTTAGTTAGAATTTTAGAGAGCTTTCTTGAAAATCTGTTCATGCAATGAACACATCCACATCTAGCGTAACAGAATTATAATCACTGAGAGAAGTATGATCTGAAAGTGTGAACCAACCTTTTAGGACAGGGGATAGCTGATGGCAATTTCCACAAAACACTGGAGAAATATTTCAATTAAAAATAGAAACGCTAATGGTTTCACCCTTTCATAACATGAAAAACAATGGAGACTTCCTCCATAATACTCTACTGTCATCTTTTGTCATTATCATCACTCTTTACCTAGAGAACAATATACTATACATAATTCAATCACCAAATCTATAATTATTTTTTCAAGAAATTCAGCCAAAATGTTTTAAATAAGATAGTTTTGGAAGGAACTGATAAATTATCACAAGCAAATGGCAGTCTGAGTGTGGAAATGTGATGGGATCAATTCTGGGGCTTCCAGGTGTTTAACTCCCTTCTCTCCTCTCTATGATTGCATTTTATCATCATTTGAGGATGCATTGTCATTGACTTCAACGGGCACAGAATCAAATGCTGAGTGAGAAGCTCTCAAGGAATATATTAATTATAACAATAGGCAAGAATACTCAATAGATAATAAGAACAGAATGGGCAAATATTTCCTCTATGGATTTTGACAAATAAGGTTACCAATGCTGCATGAGGAGGGGAGCATTCCAGATAGAGCAAGCCTTTTCTATGTGCAAATATGTGTTGTGTGAAATCTCCATAATAAAAAAAACGGGGAATAGATGCGTAATTGAGCATACAGATAGGATAGTAATAAATGTATCAAATAAAAATGTTTTAGAATAAAGTGCATGATCCAATCCACATCCATAAACTCGGTTACAGTATGTCTGAATTTGGATTTAGTCTCTCTCCACTTAACCCATAAACTCCATATTACCCTTTCTAAATTAAAATTATTACCTGCTTTCCACAAGTCCCTTTATCTTAAAATATTTTGGTTTCTTCTTTTGCAAAATTGAATGGATCTGTTATTTCATAGAACTGCTGAGATACCCTGTTTATTTAAAAGGACTATATAACTATAGAGGTAAATTCAGTGAGGAATAGTGATTATTTTATTCCAAAAGTCGAAGAAGGTGAACTATTGAGAATAAACATGAAAAACTTCAGACACATAGGTTATGTCTACACTTGCACTTTTAAGTTGACTTAGTGTGTCTACACTTAAAATTAAAGTTGACTTAAAGGGGAACTTACAAAGTTGATCTAGAGCGCCCACACTGAATGCTCAAGGTCGACTTCTAGCCTTAATGGCTCATCAGTTTACTCCCTGGGCCCATTGTAGCTGGAAACTTCCTAAACATTAAGGACACAATGGTTTGACACACCTGCCTCTCTCAGACATTTCCATAAAATCACACAAGTTAAAGTATAGAGAGAACACCAAATTCCTAACTAAACTAACTTCTAATCCAAATAGAATTCCTAGACATAAACTATATAATCATTCCCAGCAAATTACTACCTTTCTATTGATACCAAACATGACATAGCTCCTATGGATTATAGAGCATTTAGGATATATGAATAGAAAATAATATCATAAATGCTTCCCTAAATCCAGACAGCATCACACAGGCTCTTCCCTGCCCTTTGGGGGGCATGCCAGGCTTCCCCCTGTGCTCCTCCTCCCCCCCCGGCAGGGAGGGCATTGGTGTAGTCCTGGCTTAATTTGACTTTACTGGCTTAATTTGACTTAAAAAAGTCGAATTAAGCCTTAGGTCAAGTAAAAAGCAGCTTTAATAAAGTCGACTTAATTTTCATTAAGTTGACTTTATTTTCCTTAAGTCGACTTAAGCAAGCTGCTTAAGTCAACTTAAGCAAAGTGTAGTGTAGACGCAGGGTAAATTAAGTCGACTTAAGCTTGCTTAAGCAAGCTTAAGTCGACTTAATTTACCAGTGTAGACGCAGCCATGTAGGCTATGTCTACACTTGTTCAAATAAGTCGACTTTGCTAAGTCACCTTAACAAAGTCGACTTTAAGTCGACTTTGTTAAGTCAACTTAGCATGTCTATACTGTAAATTTAGGTTGACCTTGCCAAATCAACTTAGAGCGTCCACACTAGATGCCTAAGTCAACTTGTAGGGGCTAGGTGGACCTGGGAGTGGTGCATGGTGGGAAGGGGGGCACCCAAGAGGTGCACCCCTTCCCTGGGTACCCCTCCAAAAGTGCCAGGGAGCTCAGCAGCTTCCCCATTGTACCAGGATACATGGGGGCTGAGGAGGACAGGGGCAGGGTACAGGAGCAGGGTGGGCAGGGCTGTGTCCTGCCCTGTGAGTAGGCACGCCAGGCTTTGGCTGTGCCAGGCACCCTGGGACGGAGGTCAGTGGCGGAGCCCCTTTAAGTCGACTTAGGGCTAAGCCACATCTACACTGGCTTAAGTCAACTTAATAAAGTCGACTTAACCAGTAAGTCGAAGTAAAACTAGATCTTATTAAGTCAACTTAAAATTTCCTTAAGTCGACTTAAGCAGCAGCTTAAGTCGACTTAAGGAAACTGTAGTGTAGACACAGGGTAAATTAAGTCGACTTAAGCCTGCTTAAATTGACTTAATTTACAAGTGTAGATGCACCCATAGTTAGCTATTTATCTTTGCCTATACTCATTAGACATGAAATTCACTGCAAAACTATTCTAAAGGCATCTTTAAAAATGATAGCAAAGAGTGAGTAATATAATGGATGGCAAATAATATCCTTAGCTTCTATGATATAAGGAATGTGGTTCAAATTATTAAACTGATATGGTTGTGTGACTGTATACTACCATGTGTTCAGGCATTTCACATCTTGAGTGTGGTCACTGGCTCTTTTAAACTCCTCCTGGCTGTAAGAACATAGGGTGAAATCCTTACCCCCGCTGAAACTGCTTGAAGTTGGTAACCTCCAAGACCTTATCCACTTGGTTCCCAAGAACTCAACTTGACCACTGAATCATTACTGAGGTTTCTTTAGTAAAATACAATCAAACTTCACTTAAGTTCATTGGGGTCAGTTTTGACGGTGGGTAAAAGGCATACAACTCATTCAAAGTTACACAGCAAACTTCTTCATTTATATACATTTGCACATTGCATTGCATTTACTACACATAGCACTACATGTTTTGGAAATGTCTTGGTAACTTTGTAAGAACCAATTCCTGTGCTGCACACACTGCCTATGCATGATTTACTCTTCACCCCATCTTATATTTTAGGCTTATCATATCTATTTTTATCTTATCCATTGCAAATGGTTTCCTGGCAGTTCCCCCCTATTTTAGCTAATAGGCTATGTCTACACTTACTAAAATTAGTTCGAATTAGTTCGTTGGAACTAGCTAACTAATTTAAGTTAGTTTGAATTAGCTTAATTAGAACTAGCATGGCCACACTGGAATGTTAGTTCAAACTAAGCAAGCACTCAAATTAGCGATCCCCATTCATTTCAATGGCCGGTTAGTTCGAACTAA
Source organism: Pelusios castaneus (assembly GCA_007922175.1). NCBI lineage: Eukaryota > Metazoa > Chordata > Testudines > Pelomedusidae > Pelusios > Pelusios castaneus. Next base: position 24,056,339 of record ML685767.1, on the reverse strand, counting down.
GAAATTATTTCAAATTAACATGGCCACATTGGTTAATTCGAACTAGTTACTTCAAATTAACCCCTTAGTTCGAATACCCTATTCAAATTTATTAGTTTAAATTAAGGAAGCCCTTAATTCGAACTAACTAAAGCCTAGTGTAGCCATGGCTTTAGTTAGTTTGAATTAAGCCTCCTTAATTTGAACTAACTTGCCAGTGTAGACATAGCCATACAGACTTTCTCTTTCAAGTGTGCTGATCAGTTTACCTCCCTAATTCTGTGTATCAAGATGAGGCCTCACCCATATCCTCATGTCAAGCAAGGCCTATACACCATCTCTAACCATTTCATGTGGTTTTATTATTTGTCTTAAATGCAGCTACTGTCAATAAAGTTTATCCAGTATTACACCATAGTATTCCACTGGCTCTTCCAGATAAAGTATTTCAGTCAGCTAGTCACGGTTGGCAGCCCAGCGCAATCTAAATGGCCTGATTACTGTCCTATAGGTGTAACATGGCTTCAGTTGCTTGCCTGGCTATTCTGACCCCTGCAGCATGACATCTTCCAGTTAGTAGAGATGAAAAGGACTAATGAGTAACCTTGCAGATATCTCAGTTTCTGCATACCACAGCACATAAGACGAAATACACAACATATATGCTTGTGGCAGCACATAGATAATAGTGATGACAACAAGTTATCTTTGAACATCTGGGGGTAGACTTTTCAATGCCAAAGGGTATATTTTTACACTGCCTCGCTTATCACCAGATGTTGTTTTGATGACCCCAGTTATCATGGTAGAATGGAATGTAGTCAAGGGTAATGACCCAATTTAGGTAATTAGCATATATGATAATGAACACTAGGTGAAAGCTGTTTATAGAAGGGTATAAAAAGTTATTATTTAGACAAAGGGGCACACTCCATTGACACCTGATTCCATGTGAGGTGCTGCCACTTGGACCAAAGGCCATAGACTTCCTAGCAGGGTCCCTGAAGAAAACTATGTCTATACATGTAACCTTCAGGTGGGCTAAAATTCATTTAATCGCCCTTCTCCAGTGCCTTTCAGAAATCAACCCCCAGCCCCTATGGCGAAGCACCTGGAGACCCAGGATCCAGTCTCAAAGGGACTCACAGCAAAGATTGCTCAGAGTTACCATCTCACATTAAAGTACTACTAGGAACAAACATAACAATGAACTTTATTAACTACTAACTAAATCAATTTTATCCTAAGAAAACAAAATGAATTTAAACAGAACAGTTCCCACAGAAACCCCATGAGAAATATACCCAAGAGTCCCAAAGTCCAGGTGGATGTTCACCCAAATCTCAGCTACAGTCTCTAGTCAAGTCCAAAGGCTTGAGTGGAAAGAAGTAGCTATACTCTTCTTCCTTGGCTGCAGGAATCTTCAGTAGAATTCCATGCAAGCTTTTTTTTCCCCTCTGGAACCAGCACCGTCCAGTCAGCTTACTGGTTAACCATCCCTCAGTCACATAGGGTGCGTCTACACTAGTAAATTAAGTCGACTTAAGCAGGCTTAAGTGGACTTAATTTACTCTGCGTCCACAGTGGAGTTTCCTTAAGCTGCTGCTTACGTTGACTTAAAGAAATTTAAAGTCAACTTAATAAGACCTCCTTTCAACTTGATTTTAATGCTTAAGTCGACGTATTAAGTCAACTTAAGCAGTGTGGATGCCCTAGGTCGACTTACAGGGTAAGTCGACTTGGGGAGAAGGGAGCAGGGGCTCCCTTTTCTCCTGCCCTGCCCTGCCCTAAGAAGCTGCTAGCGGCTCGTCCCGGCGCCCTTCTCCCCGGGACTTCTCAGGGGGCTCCTTTCTGCCCAGGACCACGCTCTAGCTGCTAGGGAGCCTCCGGAGGTTCCTTAGCAGCTGCTAGCTGAGACCGCTCAGTCCCGGCTAAGGGGGAGCGCAGGGCTCCCTTCAGCCAGGACTGCTCGGTCCCAGCTAGGAGGGAGTGCGGGGCTCCCTTCGGCCAGGACTGATCGGGTCCCAGCCAGAAGGGAGTTCAGGCTGTGGCTCCTTTCTGGCCGGGGTTTCGTCTGTCAGCAGGGCTCCCTTCTCCCTGGGACCCCATTGTCCTGGGCAAAAGGGAGCCCGCGCTCCTTTCTTCCTGGGACCTGAGCGGTCCCAGGGAGAAAGGAGCTGGGAGAGCCGCCTGGTTTCTTGGTCCCAGCAGAGTCAGCCTTGCAGGGCTGGCTCTCCCTGGACGAGCCGCCCGCGGCTTCTTGTCCAGGGAAAGCCAGCTGGCTCTCGCCGGGACAAGCTGCCAGCATCTTCCTGGACTGGGGAGAGCCAGCCCTGGAAGGCTGTCTCTCCCTCCACCTATCAAGTCAACTTAAGAGTCCTGTGTAGACTCTCTAAGTCGACCTAATAAGGTCGACTTTAAGTTGACCTTATTAAATCGATTTAAGAAAGTCGACCTAAATTCCTAAGTGTAGACATAGCCATACACATTTGCACAAACTCTGCTGCAGAAGACTCCATAGGAGGGAGAAAACATCTTGCTGTTCACTCCTGGCTCAGCTTCTTTCACAAACACTGAGAACATTGGCTTTTCTCACTTCAGGTCCTGCCTGTCACTCTCTCTGTTAGCACAGTCTGCTGTTCTCATGTGGTCTGACCACACCAGCAGGAAAACCCTGTGGAGCATGCTCAAATGCTACCACTCCGTGCTTCCAGAAGTTTCTAGTCGTGGGTAGCTAATCTGCCCAGCAACAGTAACCATCCCTGAATAGGTCTCTTAAAGAGATAACCTGTTTTAGGCATATGGGTTACATACACACTCCCTCTGAGTGACTGCTTAGCTCTCCAGAGTTAGTATGATATATCGTGGTTAATTTTAGGCTTTGTATGTAACTAGTATAGCTATAGAAGACCTTGCATATTAAATCTTATTGATCTGCAGATTGGGCATAGCATGTCTTACTGGTATTCACACTGATCACTACGTATCCAGTATCAACAGTGGCTAGCATAGCCAACTGGACAATAAAGAAATAGGAGAGCATACTAAACTTCCACTGATGTATGAAACCAGAAGACAATATTTGGTCTCCTTACCTTTCTTGGAAATTATGATTCTTTTGTCAAAAACAAAAGGATAGGTCATGTAATGTAAGAGTGAAGGCAATCTTTTCTGTATTTTTGTCTTTTTGAATTCATGAAATTTTTCCTGAGGTCAAAAGTGCCAGCACAAAGAGAACTTCAAATTATTTTAATTTCTAGGTGCATGTAGATATGGGAAACCCTGTGAATGTGAATAAGGAAAAGACTATCTGAGTATACTTCTTAAATGTAGAAAATCCCCAGCACAGCAGTGGCAAGATGGTATTACCTATTTCAAATTAAACCGCACAACAAAAGAGGATCACCAACCACAGATGTATAACACAAAAGTCTTACTTTTCAATTAGGGATTTGCTAATGACATTGAAACACCAATTGCTGTTTGCCTGTTCTTGCCTGTGATCATTCTTTATTAGTAATTTTTGTATTTTATCCCAATGAAAAAAAGATCCCATCCCTATGGGCTCCTCATTATGTTGTTCACACCTCAGCCTGGCCATAACCACATAATCATGAAGGAATACAGAAGAAGGACACTAGATGGCAAATCTTTGCCTTGGTGTTAAACAAAGACTGAATATTACCTTTAAGCATGATGAATAAGAAATATTTACTAAAATGATAGGTATTTATTGAATGTTGGATTCCTGAGAAACTTAGGCCTGGTCTACACTGCCACCGGTTTTCGGCGGCAGTCGAAGGAAGATATGCAAGGTACGTAAAATACCTTGCGTATTTCCATTCGATGTAGTAATTCCCCCGTACACAATGCACTATGTTGAATGCAAATAGCATAAGTTTGACTTAGCACTACTCTACTTACGGGGCTGGAGTTACTAAGTCGAACTCCAGATCAATTAAGCGCGTCTTGACTGACCGCTCAATTGAACCCAGAAGTTTGAACTGACAGCGGCGAATTAGCAGCCCTCAGTGTAGGCATAGCCTTAAATTCTTATCTGTGATACTTCTTTTTAATGGCACCATGAACAAATTGGAAAGCAAAATGCAGTATAACTCACTTCTGATAAACTGCTCTTTATTTAAAGATACTTTTTAAATATGAATAAGATATTAGGGTCTGTCAAATATGGTACACAAAGATAAAAATGAAGTGTCAGGACAAAAATGTTCATTTTGCTATCCTCTGAATTAATTTGCATGTTAGTAAAAAATCTGTCAATTCATAGGTGATATAAGTGCCATGAGTTAAGATACCGAAAAAGTAGCAAAAGTAACAAGTATAACTAAAGACTGAGAAGAGGAAAGTGACAGCTGTGATGAGTAAGAATTCTTCCCATCTATAGTATGTATTCAGCTATAACAATACAGCCAAAGATGGTGAAGAAATGGTGACAGAACTGCCAATTATATCTGAGCGAAGTGTAAACAGAGATACAAAGTCTGCCAAGCAGAACAGTATCCAGGTGGCAGGGCTTTTCTGTTGACCCAGCCATCAGCAAGAGTCAGAACCCTGAGTACAGCTGCTAAAATTCTGATGACTCATTGTTGCAGATGTGGCTCATTAACTCTATCCAGGCTGTTGGGGGTGGGGGTGGGTGGATTTATGGGACTTATGAGATGGGACTTGAACAGATGAGGTCCTCAAGGGAAACCAGAGACACAACCAAACTCAGGATGAGATATAAATTGGGTTATTGATTTTTGAGTTACCATTAAATCTAAACCCTGGGAAAGAAGTAAGTTTAGACTCCAATTCAAGGTCATGTGTCACTTATTGAGGACAGGGTAGAGACTTGGGTTGTTCATAAGGTCGCTGACAGTTTGGCCCTAAAGCATATTTCTTTTATGTAAAAATACAATTGGGCTGTTTGCGGCTGGTGTCTCAATGATCTTCAGAGCAGAAATTTTTCTTTGTCAATTTAAAACCCAATGTCTTCTCATTTCCATCCCTTCAAACTCTGTTAGAGATCTGAAAGTAAAACTGAATTCTTCCCTTCTCACACTTCACCCCCAGTAATAATGGCTCAGTGGGTTAATTTGTATCCTCAGTGGCAGGATATTAGAGAGACAAGGTGGATGAAGTAATATCTTTTATAGGAGCAACTTCTGTTGGTGGCAGAGAGATGCTTTTGAGCCACATAGAGATCTTCTTCAGCTCTGGGCACATGTCAAAGCTAAATGGCAAACAATCTGTTTCACTTTGTATAATTAGCTAACACATATTTTAAGGGACCATTCATTTGGCTTATCAGTCCTCATCCTTAGAGGAAAACTGCATAGCATTTTCAAATGATAACTATGGGAGCTTAAATATGTAACTGTGATAGACATTAAAAATTATTGTCTTCATAAAGACACAGGATTTATTACTTATTACAATAATCTGTACGACACTAAGCCCCCCATCCCAATTTTGTCTTGTTACTACAGAGGTGTTGATGAGCCATTTCCTCTTGAATGGTCCCTCAGAAAATGTGCTATCTACTTATGCTAAACCAGTGGTTTTCAAATTGCTGGGCCGCAGACCCTCAGGCACTGGGTCACGAAGTCCCCTGCTGCTACTGCCGAAAGACTGGAATGCATTGCTCAAAGATGTAATTGTTGAATCACGGCCTTAAATGATTTTTTCAACTGAGTCACAAGAAAAAAAAGTTTGAAAACCACTGTGCTAAACTATTTTTTGGCCTTGTATTGAGTTATGTCACCGATACCTTTCCCAGGCCTGAGGAAGTGCTGTGTGTAACTTGGCAGCTTGCATCTCTCACCAACAGAACTTGGTGAAATAAAAAGATATTAAGTCACCACTCACTTGGTCTAAAGAGAAAAGCAATTCTCCATAGTAGTTTAGACCTGAGATTTGAGGCTGAATATGTTACCATCACTTCCTGGTAATATGCAGGCTGCTAAGTTTATTCTTTTCACTCTCTGATACAAATTTATTTGTAATGCTCACACATCTTATAAAGTTCCAAAGGGGTAGCCATGTTAGTTTAGGTCAGCAAAACAAACAAGGAGTCCTGTGACACTTTTAAGACTAACTTATTTATCGCATGAACTTTTGTGATAGAAAGTTGTCTGATGAAGTGGAATTTTCTCCCATGAAAGCTCATGAAATAAATAAATGTGTTAGTCTTTAAGGCTGCGTCTACACTGGCCAATTAAGTCGACTTAAGCTTGGCTTAAGTCGACTTAATTGGCCCTGCGTCCTCATTACACTTTGCTTAAGTCGATTTAAGCAAAATTAAGTCGACTTCCTAACACCCCCTTCCTAATCGACCTAAGGCTTAAGTCGACTCTCTAGAGTCGACTTAAGCCAGTGTAGACGTGGGGGGGGCCCTAAGTTGACTTTGTCGACTTAGGGCATGGGTCCCTTCTCGCCGGGACCACTCAGGTCCCGGCAAGAAAGGACCGCGGGGTTTGCTTCCTTCTCCCCA
>ML685767.1:23995799-24049464 GCA_007922175.1 Pelusios castaneus | reverse complement strand
GAAGTCCCGAGCAGAAGGGAGCCAAGTGGTCCGAGGCAGAAGGGAGCTCCTCGCTCCCTTCTCCCCCGGACCACTCAGGGGCTTGCTGCCCCAGGCAGAGCCAGCCCCATGTGGGGCTGGCTCTCCCTGGAGCAAACAAGTCGACTTAGAGAGTCCAGTGAGGACTCTCTAAGTCGATTTACTAATGGCCCCTTTAAGTCGACTTCAGAGTCCATTGTGGACTCTCTAAGTCGACTTAATAAGGTCGACTTATTAAAGTCGACCTTCTTAAAGTCGACCTTAATTCCCTAGTGTAGACATAGCCTAAAAGTGCCACAGGACTCCTTGTTTGTTTTGCTGACCTAGACTAACACGGCCACCCCTTTGGAACTTATAAAATACCACAGAAATAATTCATAAACTTGGATCCAAATTAATACACCAGCATATATAATAGGTATTTGTGTATTGATGTGTCAATTAGGATATCAAATTTTGGGTTCTTGGCATCTTATTAAGGTCTCTACATTTAAAATTTGCACATCAGAGGACCCAGTAGTGCACAAGTCACAGATGCAAAGAGTTGTAGTCATTGTGTAAGAACATAATGAAAGCATAGAAAGATGAGTTTGGAGGATGTTAGGATGTGCCTCTGCTTGTTTATTTACCAAGAAACATTGCAGAAAGTGATGTTAATGTGGCATCATCATCATCAAACTTGTGAACTTGAATGCACAAGAGTCTGAAAATTAAGGATGAGTGTTCTTAAAGCATCTGTGATCCAGATACCTTTTTCATATAATTGTACATTTATTTTTGAGCTGAGTGAACAGTGCAAGTATTTTTCCATGAATATTGTCTCATTGTTTTAAAATAAATTCACTACAGCCATTTTGTGTCTCTTCTCTGTTTGCTTCCTAGACCAAATTCTGAGACAGTAGCAGTCAAAGGAAGCTTTGTCACTGACCCTAAGGGGAGCAGGATTTGGCCTCCTATGAACACTCATGTACTTACATTTTATTGGCACAACCATAGTTGTATAATTTTGAATAACAAATCTGAGTCAGTTTTTATCAGCTCATTGATATACCATAAATAGGAAAACACTAAATTCACTACATATATTAATGATTTCAAATGATTTACTCAGCACTAATACACATAATAAATTACAAAATATGGCATATGCACAAAGAAGAGAACCCCACCTTTGAGTTCATTCATGTTATGTATAGGAATTTCCTTGTTCTGCATCCAACTTCTTAACCTTAATTTGCATTAATGTATTTCTTGCATTGAAGCAGCAGAGATTCAAGTTTTCCAAATGTGAAAAGGTATACTTAGGAACATAAAATCTAATGAAAATTATAAAGTTTGATAATGATCATGGATAACATTTAGATCCCAGTTATATGTGCATGAGTAACTTTATCTCTATGAATAGTTAAAGACAATATGATTAATCATGTGCATAAAGTTATTAATGTGCTTAAGTGTCTGTAAGATAAGGGCACTAGATATTCAGATGTTAGGAGTTTTGTGGGGAGATTGCAAGCAGACTGGGAAAGAGATTGTTTCAGCCCAGAGTGTTTTGTTGCAAGAATGCCTTGTTTAGAAGAAACTTAGTTTGAAAGTCAGTCTTTTGACCAAGAATAAAGAACAATTCAAATATATGAAGAGGATTCTGATTACATCATCTTGCACTAAGCAAGTGACATTGCACAATATTGTGTAACAAATTGACAACACTCAAGTATCGCAGTGAAATACAGCAACAGGCTTCAAGGTAAAACTATAACTATTCATCCTAGTATTCCTATACTACAGTTTGTGGAAGTCTCTCTGAAGGAATCTACAATATTTAGAGCATGTGTGTGAATCTGTCAATTAACTCTTTTTCCTATGTTCATAAATCTTTTCCAAGACACTTCCTACCTCCAAACCATTAGCCAAAATGTTGCTCTGACAATAGGTAGTGTGTTGACAGATTTAATATTTTCTTTGCAGTGTATAACTCTTCTGAAATGTAACATATTTACAAGGGAGTTCTAGGGGGAAGGCAGTGATAATGATCACACATTACCACTCCGGCACCCAATAAAATATACTGTCCAAGAAAATATATCTCATTTTTAATCTAAACACAATGAAATCAATATAGGACAGTTTCCAAATCAAAATGAATATTAATGAAAGTTCATATATTACAACTACAGAATTTAATTAAGTGAACAAATACTCTAACTCTGATCACCCTTACATTTTTCATTGATTTTATACTGATTAATATTATTCTAGGCAGCATGCTTTCTATAAACGCTTGTATGTACTGTACTTTTAGATCTAATGTAACCTCTGACTATAGCTTTATTTGTATTACCCTCTGTTATCTTTAGAATCTCTGTACTTGACTTATGAATATATTTAACAATGACTTTTCATCTTAGTATCCTCTGACAGCCTTGAGTTACAGTGTTGGCTGCCATAAATATAGCAGTATATAAAATAAAAATAGAGCGTCTTTTTTAATATACAAAACCCTTGATCCCAAAGGGTCACATATCACTGAAAACTATATAAATGTATTACACTGATGTCATTCACCAATTGTGGTGGAAGGAACAGCCAGCCGGTACTCTGCACAGTCGTGAGTGGAGGGGAAATAATAATGAAAGCTGCTGGAGAAGACCTTTTCATGGAATGCCATATTAGCGTCAGTGTTTATTCTGAGCAGACAGGCCTCAGTTTTTAAGGTGTCATCTGAAATATCCACACAGTCAAACTGCATGGCAGTTAATTTGTCTGCTTGGAAAAATGAAAGGCTAAATCTTCATTGCTAAGGTTTTCACTTTGTGATTCCAGGAACATTAAGTATCTCACCAAACCCAGTACAATGTTTAAATCAAGATGATAGTCTTTCTGGAATTAGATGTTAATGCCATCTGTGCTCAACCAAAATTTTTATATAACTTATAAGCAGAAATGACAGCTATAAGTTCCTTTCTCATTTGAGCCTATAAATACGATTACGATGCCAGATTCGATTATAGTGCTAATGACACTGATGCATATTGCTCACCATGCTCCACATGGTGCACATCTACCCTGAAAAGTGTAATAATGTTTCTTTATTAGATCAACATCTTGACAATTTTTTCCAGAGTTTACACTGGTAACATATTTTCCTGACCCCAACTGTTTTTTGGTTTTTTGTTTTTTTTTAAATCTATCAGTCGCAAAAGGAAATTTTCTCACTACACTTGTCTCTTTTTCCTTACTACATGCAGCAATGTACATTTGTTTTGTTTTCAAATACCATGTGGGCTAAAGTGTATTTTCTTGTGATGCCCCATGGCATCACAAATGGGTTTAGACACAGAACAATCTTGCTTTATTATGTAGGAACAAAAGACCTCTGTTTTAATAAGCATTCCATAGAACCGGGACTGCCAACATGGGAAGTTGAGCTGTGAGAACGTAAGTATATTGTGGCAGATCATCAGCAGGTGTAAAATCAGTGTTGCTTCATTACCTCATTTACATTCCCTGAGGATCTTGTCAATTATTTTGGGTAAAAATCCTTTATTTCTATACAGCTCTCTTAGTTTTACTTAGTCCTTTGTGTTCATTAAAACAAAAAACCCAACAACTCCAACAAGGGTGTCAGTGTAACTGTGAACTGCTTTTGGTGTGGGAAAACCAGATACTGAGAATGCTCAGAAGAAAAACAAATCAGTAGAGCTGGATGAAAACTGGAAAAAAAAATTGTTGAAAATTTCTTTAAAAAATTCTTTTGGAAGGGTCCAAAACATACCTTTTTAATTTTTTTCTCAAAAATTTGATATTGGCCAGTGGGGCCTCTGCTCCAGCCCCCAAATGGCCCAGCCCCTCCCATCTAGCCTTGGAGCTGGCTGGCAGGCTGGAGAGAGCAGAACAGCAGGCTCGAGACACCTGGTGGGGCAGAGCAGCAGGCCCCCCACCCCTATAGCCCCTAGGTGGTCCAATCCCTCCCCCTACAGCCCCAGCCCCAGAGATGGCTGGTGGGGTAGGAGGAGCAGAGCAGAGTTGAAGGCCTAGAGTTAGCTGGTGGAACAGAGCACAGGCCTCCCTCCCCAAGTCATGCCACCCCTCCCTGCACCTTCCTTCCCCCACAACCTCCTGCCCCCCCCCCCAGGTATGGACCCCACCTCCCCAGGCCATTTGGGGGTAGTACTGGGAGGGGGGGTGTGAGAACAAGGGCGAGCTGCCATGAGAACAAGGGGGGGAAGCTGAAATTTAGGCTTGGCTCCCAGAAGCTGGAGATGCTCAGCCCCTAGGGTGAGAAAAAAAATTCAATGTGGCCCCTCACATGAGAGTTAACATATGTAACTAATATTGCATATCTCAAACACACACACACACACACACACAGCCACCGAGCAGCTGAAGCCAGTGGGGCCATTTTAAATTTCCCACCCTGCTCCATTCCCAGGCACATAGCCGAGGATGGAGCAGGGCGGGAAATGTAACGAGCTAGGCTCTGCCTGCACTTGCCATGTCTGGAGGCTCCAGTCCACACTCCACAGCAGGTAAGTGCTGCTGCTGTAGGACTGGTGCAGCCCAGCTCGGGGGCTCAGCCTAGCGGTGTGGCTCGGGCTCGGGCTCAGCCCAGCAGCATGGCTCAGCCTGGTGCCTGGCCCAGTGGCCCATGGTCCGGCTCTGGAGCCCTGGCAGAGTGGCTAGATTGGCCTGGGGCTGGATCGGGCCCGGGGATGAGCAGAGGCAAGGGGGCAGCACCACAGGGGACCCGGGGCCTGTGTGCCCCAAATATTTTTGGGGGGCAACAATGACCCTGCACAGTGGACTTGCCTGTTGGTGGACAGCAAGTTGCTGTATTTTCAACAGTTTTGATCTCTTATCACTTCAACTGTGGAAGTAAGAACACTGCAACATCGTTAACTCAACACAGAAACTTTTAACATTATATACCACAGTTTATTGTGATAATAACGCAAATCTTTAGATCCACGTAAAATAATCTTGGCAGATTAAATGACGTTCCTGGCAAAAAAACAGCCAACCCAGTCAAATACAGGCCAGGTAGTAACCCTAAATTTACTGAAGTTTCTTACAGGCCTTTCTCTTATTATCCCTAACTTTTGTGAATCTTGACCACATTCCTGTTAGTGAAAATGCATAGAGTACATCTTTCCACACAATGAAGTAAGCTCCAGACACTATTTCGAAGGCATTCATGAACCAAATACCATTTCTCTATAGTGTATAAAATTTTTAAACAAGGGAGGCATCACAGAAATGTGAGTTGGCATTCATTTGTTCTGATGTTCAAGAACAGCCCAATTTTCCTTGGAGACATTACTTAGATTGGGTAATTGGGGCAGATTGAACAGGAGTTAAACTGCTGATTTTGCAGAAGAAATGGATGGGAGGTATAAAGAGGAAAATTCAGTTGTTGAAAAAGAAGGAAATGTTGGAGCAGGAAAATAATGAGGTGACATCAGCGACTGCAGATTGGATAATTCATGCACTGAAACAGAAATAGCTGTAAATAAGAGAAAAAAACTTGTCTGGTCCTTTGTTTGGCAATTCCATAGCACGAGGTTGATTGTGTGCTGTGTAGTGCGGACAAAAAAATCTGTACGTGATGCTCAGTGTTACCTACCTTAATTATTTATTAGGAGGAAGATCTCAGATGCTCAAGAAAACATGAATTCAATGAAGAAGAAACAACAAACAATCGCTTAAAAGGAACCACATTTTCAATTTTTTTTGGAAAAATCACATTGTCAAATACCGCTATTTTTAAAAACCCAAGTCTCTGTTATATCCAGTGATATCCTCTTTAAAAACAAACCAAGGCAAAAACTCTATGGCTATGTCTACACTAGAAAAAGTTAGGTCAACTTTGTTAAGTCGACTTAATAAGGTTGACTTTGACTTAAAGTTGACCTTATTAAGTCAACTTAACAAAGTGGTTTGTCTGGATGTGGACTTAGTCCACTTTGTTAAGTTGACCTAACTGCCCTTAGATCGACTTAATAAAGTGGACTTAAGCGTCCACACTGTGCTTAGGTTAACCTAAAGGAGGGTTAGGTCGACCTAAGGAGGGTTAGGTTGACGTAACAGGAAGGTCTAACTAAGTCGACCTAAGCTTTCATTAAGGGACTTAAGGGACACACTTGGAAAACTAAAAAAATTTCCTTTTAGAAACTGCACATCAAAAGCAATAAACAAAGTCAAGAAACAAAACAACCACCCTCACACAATACAAATATTCTTTGGAGACAAGGAACAAATACCTATGAAGAGAAGTTTGCTTGCTCATACAACCTGTCATTTTCTCTGAATGAAAATGTGGGTGATGAGATTATAGGTCCAAGCAAAATCTGATTTGGAAATGGCAATTCCTGCTCCTTTTTTGCCTTAAAATCACTTTGCTATGAGTTTCCACAGCAGACTCCACACAGCATGGACAATACCCACTTCTTATTCAGAAGTTTATCTTTGCAACCATAAGGGCTAGAAATTGTACTGAAAAAATGTGCACATCATCTGAGGAGGAGTGAGAGAAGCCTGTCCTCTTCACCTTTCTTCAATTCTATAGCCATTCAATAGCAAGCGGGAAGGAATTCCAGATATAAGAGGCAACCATGGCAAAAACATAGTAAGATAGAGTGGGAGAGAGATACAAAGAAAGCAAGAAAGAGGAAAGCATGGTAGGAACACTGGAGGAAATTTCTTGTCAAATGTCTCCTTCACATTGAGGATTAACCATATTCCAAGATTTGATGGAGTTTGCTTAGCAATTTTTGAGTTCTTTGTAAGCAAAAAAATCTTTAGAACATGGACTTTTAATGGATTTTACAAACAAACACCTACAGTAGTAGTATGAGAACACCCAAGTGGATTTTTATGGAAGTTTTCCTATAAAAGCAAAACATACAGATGGACTGAAACAAAATATGGAAGTTTTACTTCAAAGGGAAATGTTTTCAGAAACATATATGTATGTGAAAATTAGGAGTTATTATGCAAACCGAGTTACAACTTTTATCTACAGTATTCACTATTGGGAACAAGATACAGTAAATTGCAACATCTCTAGCTTAATGTAATTGCAGTTACAGTTGCATATTTTGTTTTTCCAGTATATAGTAACTAGTCAAAGAGCAAACAAATACCTTCATGATATGTGTCAATGGTTTAATTTGTCAAGATTGTAGAATACCTCATCAGTAGTGTGAATACATCGGTAATGAAAACATTAGCTCTCATTCAGGGAATTGAAATACAGTGCCTTAAAAATGCTTCATCTGATAGTTCAACTTAGGCAGCAATGGCAAATAAGTGAATGAATAAGGTGAAGGACATTTTAAACATAGTGCAAATGCTAAATTGGTGAGCGGGTGGCAATATGAGAAGCAAAGGAAACATTTGAGGAAATGGTGACAAGACTTAGCAAAGGGCATCAGAAGCAAAAAGAACTCTTTTTTTGTAGACTAAGTATAATCAGTTTAATTTAGGATGGAGGGCAGTGCTGTGGTGAAAGTTTCATTTTGCAGTAGAGCAAGGGGTGGGTATTGTTAGGAGCTTGACTTGAAGATTAATTGAATACTAGTAAGTTGTGGACAACAATAAATTCCTCAGTCTGCAGACATAATACTGCCAATAAATATGCAGAGAACACTGTAACTTAGTTGGTTGACGTATCTGTCTGACAGTTTGCTAAAATTACCTATCGCTGTAGTGGACTAGTAGCCCAATAGACAACTAATGAATGAAAAATAGCACATTGAGTTTATCAAATACAGCTTATCAAATGTTCCCCTGTTTATCAAATACAGCTTTATCAAATGTTTATCAAATACAGCTTTATCAAATGTTCCCCTGCATGTGTAATGATCACACTATACAACTATTGGCAAAAATTAAAACAAACATACTGCAATTCCTAGTTTAGATGGTAATTTGTCCCGTTTGGCACAATTCAGGATTTAATACAGTCATTCAGAGGAGGCAGGTCTATTATCAAATGAATACTGTATTTTCCATAGGACCATATATGTACATAGTGTTTCAGAGAATATAAAGGAAGTTTCTCTCCCTACCCAGAAGCATTTGCAATCCAAAGTGCATATCTTGCAATTTTTTTTCACATAAATAATCTTGTAGGGTCACATTTTAAAATCCTTATTGAGGCAAAACTCTTGCTAACATCAATGAAGATTTTGCCTGGGTAAGGATGAAGAATTTCACGGTTTGATTCAATGACTGCTAACAAAATGAAAACTACACTTGGCTGAATGAGGACTCTAGATTCAGCCCCCAAGTAGCCTTCAGCAACTTTAGTGGGACAAAGTATGAAAGATGTGACCCAAGGAAGTGTTGTATTTTGTACAGATGTGCATTGTAGCCTTTGATTATCCCTTTCTTGGTTTGCATGCATGTATTACTCTATATCTTATTTCATATATGTATATCTTTCTTTATAAATTTAAGAAATCCTGGTTTTATAGTATTGTTGGGTGCATCTACACTTGAAAATTAAGTCAACTTAAGCTTGCTTAAGTCGACTTAATTTACCCCACGTCTATACTACACTTTCCTTAAGTCGACTTAAGCAGCTTGCTTAAGTCAACTTAAGGAAAATAAAGTCGACAATGAAAATTAAGTCGACTTTATAAAACCTCAAATAAGTCGACCTAAGGCTTAAGTCGACTCCTTAGAGTCGACTTAAGCCAGTGTAGACGTGGGGTAGCCCTAAGTCAACATAGGGCTACCCAAGGACTACACCAATGCCCTCCCTGCTGGGGGGGCAGGGCACGGGGGAACTTGGCATGCCCTGCCCACCCTGCCCCTATGCCCTGCCAGGGTCCCTGTCCCCCTTTGACCCATTGTACCTATGTACAACGGGGCAAAGGCTGAGCCCCCTGGTACTGGGCAAGGGGTGCCCCCCCTGTCCCCGTGGACCTGCCCTAGGTCTCCCTAGCCTCTAGAAGTCAACCTAGGCATCCAGTGTGGATGCTCTAGGTTGACTTTGTAAGACCCCCCCCCAAAGTCGACTTTAATTTTAAATGTAGAATCACTAAGTCGACTTAGCTAAAGTCGACTTAAAATTACAAGTGTAGACATAGCCCTACTTAGCATAAGTAGGTAAGGTAGCATAACTTTTGTATTACGAGCTGAAATACAAGGAACCTACAGGCCTTGTTGCAGAAATATATTCAATTTGTATTCAATATTCAATCTGTATTCAATAGTTTTGCAATAGGCTATAGTAGGAGTAGCTGTGAGGTTAAAAATATCAGATAAGGGTGGGTTTTTGTCCCAGTCTTTGATGAAAAACCCCCAGATAAACAATTTGATTCCTACTGTATAGGTCAATAAGTGAATAATAACTTTAGGCGAGACCTTTGATATTTTGTAGAACACCACAAAAACCATAAATAAGACAAGGGGAAAGGTTATGAGGAATAGTCTAATAGGGAAAATACGTGAATTATATGCATGAACCCCTTAACCAATGACATAGAGGTACTCTGACAATTTCTGGGGTGAGGACCCCTATTTAGGTAAGGAAGAATGAGGTAATTTAGTTTATTTTTAGAGCGGTATAAAGGTATAGAGCTTATGTGTGAGAAAAAAGGGATTTAAGGCCTTAGGGTTTGAAGAGCAATGCAGCTTCCAGTCCATCAGCTCTGAACTCAACTTTCTCAAGAAAAGATCTTTACAGACCCATCTGCTTTCCTCAGCTAGTTTGATTGTTTTATCTTAGTTAAGTAGATTAGGGTTGCTAGATTCTGCACTTCAATTGAGCTTCAACATTCCTCCTCCAAGGGAGTGTAACTGTAAAATGTTTCAGAAAAGACATAGCTTGTTATAGCCTGTTATCAACTGTATAAGATTTCCTGAATGCATTTACATACATTGGTGATTTAATTTACCAATTAATGTTCTTATCATTTCTATGCTTGATGCTGTTAGCAATAAAGAATTGTTATAAAATACCTTAAGAATCCGTTAACTCTGATTGTTCCCTGGGGAAGTCCATGGTAACTCGCTTTTAATCTTGGTTTATCTGAGGTCACGTTCGGACTAGAACTCACATCCTTTAAACCAGCTTGATAAAATCTAGATTGGCTATTCAAATTCCAAAGTAACTACAGAATATGTCTACAGCATCATATGTAAATAAACAGATATTTAGGAATTCATAGTTACAGATGTATACAGTCATTCATGCACGTGTTGTAGTTCTTGCTGTGTGGACAGTCAGTTAGCCTAAGCTTGAGATCCTTCATCCTTACTCAGGCAAAATCTCCACTGATGTCAACAAGAGAGTTCATTATATGTCATTAAAAGCCCATCAGTTACACTGCAAGTTTGGCCTTACTGCAAATGTCTCAGCCTCAGGGTAGTAACTAGTTAGGCAAGGGAAAATGATCTAATCTTGGAATCCAAAGTAAAGCTCATCCAGTAATGAGGTATTCCAACAGTTGATTCATCTGACACTAGTGCAGGCTTCATTAGCCAACACTTTTCCCTCTAATGGTTACAGTTAAATCTTAGACTAGAGACCCACTGCCTAGTCCAAGTGGATATCTAATTTACTCAGTTGGCTGATTTTATTCATTTGCCCTTAGCTAGGAGTCTCACTGTGTCTCCTAATCTTCATTCCAGTGTGAGATTATGGTGAGCTTTCTTTGCAGCCATACAGCAAGAATGAAATACTTGCATTAATGTTTCATGTTTCTCTGTGGGACAATTTTAACTTCTTCCCCAAGGGAGCTTTCTCTCTTCCAAAAACTCAGAGAGCCCATCAAGAGAGAAGATTTTTCACTGAGTAATTGTCTAGTTAAGAACCCAGTTGGCTAAATATAGAGTTTGTATCCACACAAGATGTGGTTAATCATTGGTTAATACTGAGGAATGTTAAATGTGTCTCATTCTTGCTTACTCCTTAGTATGGAGCATGACTTGTTTCTTTAAGCAATTAGGTTATTCTGGAGAGGATACTCTGGGAGAAGATACACTTTCTGTTCTTCCAGGATTCTAAACATCACACTCCAGTAGTTTGAGAATACAGCAGCCTCTAATGACAGGATGGTCTTCATGCCTCTTGAGGAAGGAGATTATGGGATTTGAGTTAGAAATCTCATAATTCCATATGAAAAGGAAGAATAGGGAAAACAAACAAAAACAAAAAAAATGAACAAACCTATCCCTCATTTTAGGCAGAAGAAGCTACTACTGAGGAATTATGGGATGTGCTAGAATGCACTCTCTAAAGTGCAGTTAGTCAGATAACACAAAACAAAGTTGTGATGGCATATAAAGGTTCTGTGGAGACACAAACTGAACTGTGTATAAATGGTTTAGTGATCCAGTTACAAAAGCATAGTTCTAACTCTAGTGCGGAGAAGACTTTAATATCAATAATGCCCCACTTAGTAGCAAAAGTATGAAAGACTGGCATTATATTGATGGATTGTCTTATATTTTTTTCTTTTGTTATTCCTTTTTAAGTAGTAGATTTCTCTGCTGAACATACATCTGAACTACTAAGATTTTTGTTGCAGCATCCCTTATGCTTCTGACTGGGTCTAGACTTTAACTCCTCACCAGGGTCCTACAGTTCTCCAAGTCTCTTATAACCTTCTTAGAAAGCTTATGTTTTATTCCTGTGTTAGTTCCTAACTTCTTTTAACCCATGGTGATCTTTTATAAGATTAAGATGGGGAACACCATCCAATTTAGGAGTCTGACTTTCACCATTAGTTAGGGCTAGATGGTAACATTTTTTTTCTTAATTGTATATAAATAGGCACAAATTCAACTAAAATAGTAAATAATAGTAACCAATCTTTCTGAAGATAAAATACTCTAATCCTTATAATGTTTGAAGGGAATGAATGAAAAGGGGGACCCAATGAATAAACACCTTTTACTTCTCATATTTAAATTTATCTTTTCCTCCTGTTCCACATATAAAACTTACCTTTAGTCTTAAGTATTATTTATTTTTTAAATCAATATATGTCAACTTAGTGCTAATTAGTTAGTTACAATGACCATATCTTAGATTCTGAAAAAAATGGACATTGTTTCTTTCCTTATGTAAGGTTATATTTAAAACAAGAAATCGATATGATATAGAATAATCATAGCTCAGTTCAAAATAAAAACACAGCATATATCCTATAGAAACCTTTCCATTTCTTCCTCCAGCAAATATTCCGCAGAGCACTGTAACTGTATTCAGTAAATATTAAAAACAGACATGAAAAGAGTATAGTTTATGTCTCCGAAATACTAATATATTGCACCCATTTTATTGTGTTGGTCCAATTTCACAAAATAGCTATTTAATTCTATTTGATATTGTTACTATGCTTGGTTTTGCCTTCACAATACATCAGGTTGGGGTATGATTTCAATGGAATGGCTTGTGGTAAATGTCCATCTTTTGTACTATAACACTGAAACATTTGACACAAATGCTTCTCAGTACAGAGAACACCGTGTATGGTTTCTTTTCTTTTTTTTTTCTCATTCTTTTGAAAATTTAATACTTTCATTGTCATTTAGTTTAAAAGGAGAAAGTTTGATGCCAATGTTATTTTACCTAATTTAATAAGAAAGCATAGCTAGCATTCAAACTCCTGGTGACACTGTAGGGAAAACTCAGGAAAACATTATGCTTAGAAATAATTCTACTGAAGGAACAAATAGAATTTCAGAGCCAAACAATCAGACAACGTCAAACAAGTTTGGGCCTTGTGGTGATGTACTGAACACAGTGTAGTTAACTATGTTGAACACCTTGATTAGATAGAGCAACACAATATTGATGCTGTTCAAGACATTTTTCCTGTAACTGCTGAATGATCATAGAAACCTTTGGAGGCATGTTTATCAGCAAGGGTCTGTAGTTCATTCCTTTTATAGTCAAATCACAGATTTTGCCTTTGGCAATGATTTCATTGGAGCACACTGTAAGCTGCCCTATATCTGGCCTGTTTTTAAACTCAGAGTTGATTTTGACTTAAGAATGTGACATGTGCTTGTCACTTGACATCAAGGAAATTTGATATTTTAGGATTGTTATTGTTAAACCAGACTGCTTGGTGACATTTTGTATACCCAAGCACAATCCACTATGGTGTTATAAATTGCATCATGTAGGGATACCTAGTTAGCAGATATGTGATCACCGATTCTTGGAAGAGTTTCTAAAATAATAATTATCTGTGTTGAAAATTGTTTGGTGATGAATATATTTTATAGCTGGGTAATATTTACATTCTTAACTGTTATGTGTTTTTGGCTTAAAAGAGAGGGAATGCTGCAGTCAGTTCTGCATAATGTGCACATATCATAGGTCCTGCTGTTGGACCAACATATAGTCAGTCGATCAGATACCAATGATGTGAGTGAGGATGCATCCAGGAATTCTGTCTGTGTCAGGGAATCAAAACACAGTGCTTGTAATAATTAGACAGTGCTTGACACATATTGTGAGCAGAAGTAGGCCACTCCTGTTCATCTTGCCAACACCAATAATCAGATAGATCACATCATTTAGTTTGGAATAAAATTATTACTTACCCTCATCAGAGTTAGTCATTGTTGGTGCGTAAGCACTCACCAGTGAAGTGTGACATCCACTTTTCCAAGGCAGTCAGAGCTTCAATAGTCTGTCATGTATACTGATGGGTAAAAACAACGAGAGTCCTGTGGCACCTTAAAGACTAACAAATTCCTTCGGGCATAATCTCATAAACTGTTCCCACATTCTCACCTTCTAATCAACAAGTGTGAATGGACCTCATCTACCCTAACTGAATTGACTTTGCTAACACTTGCCCTCCTTCATCCGTACATGTGTGTATATCTCTCTCAACTGCAGTTTCCACTTCATATATTTGAAGAAGTGGGTTGGAGCCCATGATAGCTTATACCCGAAGACATTTGTTAGTGTTTAAAGTGAAACAAGACTCTCATTTTTGCTGTATACAGATTAATACGGCTACCCCTCTGGAAATTGTCACTGATGAGTAGGCCCTCCAATTGACACACAAGGTTTTTTTCTGATTAAAAAGACAAGTCTTAAGTTGCATGGCTTGTTTTGTGAGTATCCTCTTCTTTAAAACCAATTGCCCTAGTGCCCTATCCAAGAACCCCAGTCCACCCAGTCAGAGTCCTGTTGGACAGGGTGTTTCAATGTAAATCTCTGTAAGCCTCCCACAAGGCCTCCCATAAATCCAAACCCCCTTTTCCAAGTTGTTGAACAGTTGAAACAGGGCAAATAGGGGTTGTAGGGCAACGTATGGTGATGAGCTCTGTTCTCCAGGCCACTATGGAAATTGGAAGTAATTGAAACATATAACTGGATCAGTATAATTGGTTTACCAAAGTCACATGGCACATTTGTTTTCTGACTGAAGGACCAAATCTATCTATGAATCAGATTTCTGGTGTGAATTATCTTGGAGCACAACTTTAAAATACCATTTCCACAAATACATTACACTATTTGCTGTTTCTGTGAACAGTCCTGCTAGTAAATGTCTTTGCTAGAATACTTGTGGAAGAAAGCTATCAAAATGAATTAATTAAAAAATTTGAACAGGTATTTGCTGAACACTTTTAGTAGCATTTGCTCATCTCTATGGATCAATGGGGCTGTTAAGAAAGATATCGAGTTTTCATGCACAAATTTTCCATAGGAAAGAGCAAAGGAAGGTCAATGTGAAAAAGCAGAGGCTCAATATTTGGGGGTAAGGGGAGAAATGCATTCAAAACTGTCTGTTCCTAGGCAAAGGCAGCTTTAAATGATTAAATACAACAATAAGTCCACATTTTGGCAGTAATATTTCAAGATAATTCTCTATTGTATCAGAAAAATATCTGTATGTTATTATTAATATCTTTACTTATAAACTTTTTGGGGGGGAGTTAGAATTGAAGACAACTCTAAATTCATCAGATTTTGACGGAAGAATATAAGAATGGCCGAACTGGGCCAAATCAATACTCCATATAAACCAGCATTCTGTCTTCTGCCTGTGGCCAATAAAAGGTGCTTCAGAGGAAATGAACAGAATGGGCAATCAACAAGGGATCCATCCCCTGCTGTCCACTTTCAGCTTCTGGCAGGCAGAGGCTAGGGACACCCAAAGCATGGGGCTGCATCCCTGATTATCTTGGCTAATACCTATTAACAGTGCTTTTTTTGTAAAACAAAAAGGTGCCGGTACTCATATCTTGATAGTAAATTTGAAAAATGCCTTTCCCAGCCCTCTTCTTCCTGTGCTACCCCCTTCCTTCAGTGGTGCACTCCTTTCCCCTGCTAATCTAATCCCCCAGCTGGGCCCACAAGTGACAGGAACGGCACACTCCATTCCAGTCCCAGTACTCTGTACCCCTGCATATTGTCACAAAACAAACATGGCCTACTCATGAACCTATCTTCCATGAACCTACCTGATTCTTTTTTGAACCAGTTATAGTTTTGGTCTTCACAATGTCCCATGGCAATGAGTTTAACAGGAGGACAGTGAGTTGTGTGAATAAATACTTCTTTGCTTGTTTTAACCTGCTGCCTATTAATTTCATTGGGTGGTCCCTATTTCCTGTAGTATGTGAAGTAGTAAATAACATTTTCCCCATTCGTGACTTCAAAAAAAATTATCATAAGCTCAACTTTCCACACAAATTTGGGGTATTTCAAAACTGAAAAGTAAGTTCCATTTTGGAAAGAGTTACAGTAGCACACAACTTTCTAAAGTCAAATGTAATGTCTACTGTGATTGATTTTCTGAAACCACCAAAAGGGATTAAACCTTATCATGCATTAATCACTTTCCAAATTGTATCTCGTAAGTCAAAGCCTTTTTGATACCAAATACATATCTTAAACTGGTCTCAACTCAATTATATGCTATATATGCAGGTATATAGTTAAAAATCACTAAATGAAAGTTGAATTTCATTTATTTTTAAGTCACTCCTGGGGATCATATATTGAAGTTTTACCCCACAACAAATATTTGCAGCTAACTTAAATCTCTGAAGAGACACATTTATAATGGAAAAACTGACACCACCTTAAGTACAACCTACTACAATATCAAATGGAAGGTTATTAACTATCTTAAATTGTATGCTGCTTTGACACAGGACTATGACATTTACACATAAATGTGCATTTGACAAGTCACATCCACTAGCAGATGATTTATCAAATAAAAGATCAGTAATGGGTCCAGTATTGAATCATTAGGAATCACTAAAGGAAATAAATACACTGCTTAAGATAGAAAGCATCAAACCACAAAAACTATGCTGGCATGATATTAAGGGAAATAAATGTTCCCTTATTAAGAAGCAAATAAACGTTGAATTATGACTGGAACCACACAATTAACTATACCTGTCAATTCCCAGCAAATGTATGGCACAGAGATTAGTTACTATCAAAGACAGCTACTGGAGACTATAGAGTGTTACATGATTGTGGCATATTGAAAACTACGTTAACATTCTCAGGGGGTTCCTGCACTTGTTTGCAAGCAATGGGTTCTGTAGTGAAGCATGAGCTTGGCATTAGTTCTGCAGCTAGCTAGCTAGCCAAGAGTAAGGAAGGTGTGGTGAGTTGTGCCTCTCTGTTTCTGGGAGCAGCCTGGCTTAAATCTCACGTTTTCCAGGTTCTTTTGTATTATTGCTCTAAATTCTAAGAAATAAAGTAATGGTACATTGCAACCTTTCAACAAGAGTACTTTTTAATCTGACTTCTCTCTATGTATGCTGTGATACATAGGTGACAATGGTTAAAGAATTGCAGAAATGGTTACTAGAAAACAATACAATTCCAAAAGTGCCTCTCTTCTCTTTCTCTCTCTGCTTGACTCCAGAACATTTGCTGACAACCTATTCTAGTCTTTCCACAACAGATGTATAAAAAATTAAATACACATTCTCAAGATGGAGGAGAGAAGGCAGGGGTGAAGTAGATACTTTATCTTTGAATATAAAATTGATTTTATATATATATAATTGATATAAAATTGACATCTCCATAGCAAGTCAAAGATTCCAATATGGTGCAAGATCTGCACCACACTTCCGGGGTGGGCTCCCCTGTATGTTGGATCTATTCCACTTCCACACTGAAGAAGGAGAGCAGAGTCCCATCCACTTCACCACTCTTTTGTAGAGGTCAGACGTTACTAACTGACTAGCTATAGAATCACTGGGAGAAATAGTCCGCATTTAAGTCAATGGCAATATTCCCACTGACTTCAGTTGGGCCTGGAATTTCAATCTTCATGTCCTAGTACTGAGTGTGTGAAAGAATAGAAATTGTTAACATCTTCATAGGAGTGAAAATTGGAGGTTTCTGTTTGTTCATGTGTCTGTTGAAGGTCCTGAGATTTCTGTCTCCCCTTTTCTGGTATCAACTATCTGGCTTATTGTGTCAAACTACAAATAGTGCAGTTTACTGCAAGTCATTTCTTCTCTTAGACTCATCATAAGAATCTAACACATTTCAGATAGTTCCCAGAAGTCCATGCCAATGAGCCATTATCTTCCTAATATAAATCATAGAATCATAGGGTTGGAAGGGACCTCACGAGGTCATCTAGTCCAACCCCCTGCTAAAAAGCAGGACCATTCCCCCTAAATCATCCCAGCCAGGGTTTTGTTAACCGAGCCTTAAAGATCTCCAAAGATGGAGAATCTACCACCTCCCTAGATAGCCCATTCCAATGCTTCACCACCCTCCTAGTGAGAAAGTTTTTCCTAATGTCCAACCTTGACCTCCCCAGCTGTAATTTGAAACCATTGCTCCTTGTTCTGTCCTCTGTTACCCTCGAGAACAGCCTAGCTCCCTCCTCTTTGGAGCAACCCTTCAAGTAGTTGAAGGTTGCTATCAAATCTCCCCTCAGTCTTCTCTTCTGTAGACTATATAAGCCGAGTTCCTTCAGTCTCTCCTCATAAGTCATGTGCCCCAGTCCCCTAATCATTTTTGTTGCCCTCCGCTGGACTCTTTCTAATTTGTCCACATCCTTTCTGTAGTGGGGAGCCCAAAACTGGACACAGTATTCCAGATGCGGCCTGACCAGTGTCAAATAGAGGGGAATTATCAGATCCCTCGATCTGCTGGCAATACTCCTACTGATGCAGCCTAATATGCCATTGGCCTTTTTGGCAACAAGGGCACACTGTTGGCTCATATTCATCTTCCCGTCCACCATAACCCCCAGGTCCTTTTCTACAGTGCTGCTACTTAGCCGATCGGTCCCCAGCCTGTAGCAGTGCATGGGATTTTTCCGTCCTAAGTGCAGGACTTTGCGCTTGTCTTTGTTGAACCTCATGAGGTTTCTTTCGGCCCAGTGTTCCAATTTGTCCAAGTCTCTCTGGATCCTGTCCCTGCCCTCCAGAGTATCTACCATTCCCCCCAGCTTGGTGTCATCCGCAAACTTACTAAGCACGCAGTCTATTCCATCATCAAGATCATTAATGAAGATGTTGAATAGAACCGGCCCCAGGACCGACCCCTGGGGCACTCCACTCGTTACCAGTTGCCAACCAGACATCGAGCCATTGATTCCTACCCGCTGAGCCCGTTGATCTAACCAGTTTTCGATTCACCTTACGGTCCACTCGTCCAGCCCATACTTCCTTAACTTGCTGACAAGAATGCTGTGGGAAACCGTATCAAAAGCCTTGCTAAAGTCAAGGTATACCACGTCAATGGCTCTTCCCGCATCCACAAATCCAGTCATCTCAGGATTGAAGGAAATCCTGGTTGGTCAGGCACGACCAATATCAGCCAAGATTTTCATACATACCTTGTGATTTTGGGTATCTCTATTTGGAGTTTTCAGTTTGAGACATCCTCAAGGACCCTGTTTGTCAGAAAGTGCTGAGCGCCCCCCCCCCCAAAAAAAAAAAAAAAAAGTTTGTCCCTTCTAATGGTCAAGTTGGGCACCAAAAAAATTAAGGCAAGAAAAATCACTAATCATTTCTGAAATTCCTGTCTGATAACTTTATAGCAACAGTTATAAAGCTGTCATGCTTACAATTTTATATATCCAATAAACAACAACTGGAGAGACAGGCTAGATCATGCAGTGGCCAGTTGCACTGGGAACAGAAATATTATTTCGCATTCAGACAAAGAGTGAAGTATGGCTTCCCCTAGCCAGAGACAGAAAAGTAGTAAGGAGAAGAGTTAGCTGACTAGTAACTGTTTCACAAATTTTGCAGTTTTTTAAAATAATACGTTCATCAATAAATATTCTTCCCTTTATTTGCCTGATACAGGGAACTAAATTGAATAATTTCTAAATATAGCACAATAATTAATCTAGCCAACAATTTATTTTAAATGTTTCAATTACTCTTATTCTACTTTTTCTTACTACTTTCTGAATACTTCCCCACCTTACTATTATCCACTATGCTCTAATAAGAAGCTGCAGGACTACTGGCTTTCAACTTCTTGCTTGCCTGCTATTGCATGGGGTTCACCTATATCATTACATGTGTTTTACTAATTCGAAGCCCAGAAACTCAGCAAATGCTTATACAAAAATCACAAGCAGCAACAATCTTTGAAAGGAAAGATGTAATAACTTTCGTGTAACTTGGAGGGAAGTGCAAAAGTTGCAGGAGACAGGAGTGTGGAAGAAGCGTAAAGAATGCAGTATGTAAAGGCTGAAATGCTATCTGCATTTGCAGCACTTTTGTAAATAGTTCTAATCAAGATCCAGTTTTGTTTTAGAAACAAGGAGTCCTCTCATGTTATTACCCAGCAAGTGGTACATGGTAAAATGCCTAACCCTAGATGGTAACAAGTAATAAACCCAAAGCTGTGGAATTTGTCACAGAATTGTGGTCCAGAAACTTTGTCAACACTATTGCTCATAAAGTTGGTAACATTAAAAAAGGGAATCATTACAGATTGTTTTTGAAGTGTGCCTTAGAGATTAACAAAATTAGACTACTTCAGATCATATTTTTGTGGAAGAGTGGAAAATGTATTGTAGAGTCCCAACATCAAGTGGGACTCTTGGAGAAAGTTCTGCCAGTAGCTTCTTTTCTTTCGCTTTTACACTCAAGTAGCAATTGCAAGATTGGGACCTTTATGCAATCTGAGCAGCTTTACAGCTAAAATTTGAAACAGTGTTACTTAACACAAGAAGAAAACACATCTAAAAGTTGATCCTTTCCTTATTTTTTCTCCCTGGTTTAAGGCCTGGTTAACTCCTCCAGTATTGAATCTAATAGGGCAGTGTGTAGATCTCTACTCCAGCATTAACATCTCAAACATTATGGGCTGGGTTGAGCTGTTGCCATACAAATGTTCAAAAGAGAAAATGAGGAAACAAACATTATAATTAATCCATTTTCAGCAAGCTTATACAAGGTCAGTGCTTCACTTTAGCTTTCAGAATAGAGCTTTAGTGAAAATTAAATGGTTGTATAGGCACTGTATCAGCAGTCAGTACAGGTGTGAATTTCACTCAGGAGCCTTCCTATCTTTCCTTGCACCACTATCTAGGAGCCAGTCTCACTTCTAACCATGGCACTTTGACTGTAAAGATTATTAAATCTAACATTGATGTTGGCTCTACACTTGCCAAACAGGATGAGGAGAGATAGAGTGAAGCAGTGGTCTTTCAGTCCTAGGCAACAAATAGGAAGTGATGAAAGTAATAGAGGAGGGAAAGTACTGCACTATGTAAAAGTGTTTCAATTATCGCTTCAGTTCTGGCTTGCACTCCTTCAGTTAAATTCTTGCTGAGTTATTCAGAATTGCTTCAAAACTCCTGCTGCTGCTTCATGGCTTTTTAAAAAACTCCTCTACATAGACTGTATCTTAAAAGCTACAATATGGCCCATAAAACTGGAAATATAAGAAGTAAATTGGGAAACTAAGGCTTGAGTATGTCAGACAAAGGGCAAAGAGCATATTCATCCACTTGCCAAGGAAAGACATGAAAGCAAAGATTATAAATATGGATTCAAGGGATATCAGTTCTTATTTATTTATTTAGAAGGGTGTGGTGAAATAGTAGGAACGCTGGGGTTAGGTACATCAAAACATGCCAGGCATGTTAAGCTAGCTGGACTTAATCTTGTTCCTAAAATTTGGTCTCCTATATTGTCAGCGTCACTACTGCTTCTGCAACTTTTAGTAAAACTCCTACTGCATGTTTAAGGTTTGCCATTAAACTTATGTAGTTCAGGATTCTGCATGAAACAGAAGTACAGAAAATGTGAACTATAGAGAAACAGTCTCTCTCTATGATGGTTTGGATGATATTGCTGATATTACATTTTTGGACAGGCTACACTTTCCCAATAATGATCTGGCTATAACTGTTCTATACATCAGGGAAAATTTAAAATATTCTGGAAGTATGCAGAATCTAAACATTAATTTCATTGCTACAGGAAAATTGTACCTTAGAAGCAGACTCTGTAAAAGTAGTCAACCCTAACCTAAATTGTTGCTATGAAATAAAATGTGATTAAGGTTTTTCAATATTATAGATCCAAACTATTTGACATGGAAAAAATATTAAAAAGAACAAGTTCTATATAACATCACACCTTTAATAAGGATTGGAATCAGCCATTTCTTCAAATGTAGAGCATCTATTTAAATATTTTCTTTTATGTGATGGTGGACTTTTGAGGTGTTTAAAAAGATACAAATAGAATAAAATTACAATTTTTGGTATGAAGAAGGGTTTCCCAACAATTTAGGACCTTTTATAGATAGTAATGGAACTATTCCTTCTCACCTTTGGTTGAATCACTCATATAATTCTTTTAAAGTTGTGATTAAATGTCTTTCTTACATCCAACTAATAATATAGCCTGCCGCTTCTGACAAATGGAGCTTTGGCCAAAACCTATCAAGTCTTTTTAAAATGTCTGAAAAATTGCACCACTACAATCCATTGTATTGAAACCTTAAACCTGATCTGAGAAAAAATATCTCTTTGATGAACTTATAAAAGGAAAGATCAATTACAGGATGAAAGTGTGACCTTCTAAATTCTACTTTGCTGAATCTGTGATGAGGAGAAAGGTAAACTTCCAAGATAGGAATGTTAATTCTGTTTAAACAGAGATTCAATGGCCCTCCAAGAAGTACAACAAGATCTCCTTAAAAAGCAACAGTAGGATGACTTTATTTTTCTACTGTTCTCAAAAACATCTGTGTCACACAATGGCAGTCCACCCTGTAGAATTTCACTCGTATAGAAAGTTAGAATTGCAGCCAATTGCATTTTAATAGCATAAGCACAAAGCTGGATTGAAAAATGTCAGACATCTCATCTTGAAATGCTGATACCACAACTCACAAAGACTGAGGGTCTATTTATCCTTGGAGATGGAGGGCTTTTTGCATTGTTCCAGCTTCAGATAATTAATGATTGCTGATTCTTTCTTGCTACCTCTGGTACACAATATCCTTTTAGAAGGGAGCCTAGATTATTATTCTGCCTCAAGTTCTGACAGACCTTAAAAAGGTCTGTACCACTTTGGAAACAAATAAACACAAATGTATTGTGGAAAGCATCTCAACCTATTTAATCTTATAAGAGTCATTGGAAAAAAGAAAAGGAGAACAGTAACTAGTTTGCTATAATTTCCCAAATCTTTTGTGGGACGGGGAATTTAACCTAAGTGTTATCATTCCCCTGACCAGCCATATGAAAAATTACTTGATCAGCGCTGTGCGGGTGTAAGGATGTGCAGATACTCAGGGACCCAGCTGAGAGTTGCTATGCCCTCAGTGAATGGATGAGAATTATCACTGACTGAGTCAACTTCTGTGCGGAGTGGCCATAATAAGGTTCTGTGGACCACACTTGCTCCATTTAAACCCAGTGAAGCTTAAGTGGCCATAGGTTGAGCTCTGCACAGGTCTAACTTCACCCAATCCAAATAAGAGTGACAGAATCAGTCTACAGGAATGCAAGATAGAGAGGAGGTAAAATGTATGTTAGTACTTCAACTTATTGTGGTCTAGGTTTGCCTGAGTAAGGGGTGAGCCCAAAACTCTGCTCATGTCACAGTACAAAGGTCAGGGAGCAAACTGCTTCCCTCTTGCTTCTTGGGAGAAATAATCTACATCAGCCCTCTTCGTGGCCAAGCTTGCTTACACCTCTGCACTTACTCAACTGAGCTAATGAGGGCACCAAAGAAGCAAAGCCAAAATGGCCTATTCCCATCCAGTATTCCTACCCAACTGTCCAGAAGAGGGAATATCAGGACAGAAAGGCACAGCAAAATCCTTTAAGAAATTGGCTTTTAAAATCCGGGGCAAAAGAAAATAACAGGTTTGTAATACATAATGGATCCCATTCTTATAAATTTTCTTCAATTTGCTGGATATCTGCAAATTTTAAACTATGAAATAAAATAGCCTTGTTTTTGCTCTCCCTTCTAATTTTATGCTACCCTATCTCTACTGATTTCAGTGGAGTTACTAGTTATTTAAGCTGAAGGCACTGAATAAAGAATCAGGCTTTTAGTTGGATTTTCTCTCCATTATAAAGATACAGCTATAAGACTACAAAAAATGCCTGCCCTAGTCACACTGTCCTCCAAAAGATGTCTGCAGAAAAACCACCAGCAGCAAAGGGAGAACACGCTTCACTTAATTATATGTATTATATGTGTGAACTTGAAGTCTAATTGGGATAACATTGAATGCCAGCAGTACTAATAATAGATTTTTTTTTTTGCCATTGTGGGGGTGGAAGGAATATTAAATGCAAAAATTATGTTAATAGAACATTAATGGTGCACAGGGAAAATCACAAGTGAGCAATGCAGAAGTACAAATTCCAACAGCAACTTTAACTCATCCACATTATAAATAAATTCTTGTTTCCTGCTAATTTGTTGTTTAACAGATTGATGTTGAAAATCTATAGCAGAAAATATCCAGGATATACAGTGTGGCTGAGTTAATGTTGCTGCTGAACCTTTACTTTTTCACTTTGTGACCTTGGAGCTGGCATATTGTGCCCTGACCTTTGCATTTACATAGCCTTTCACATTAAATTTATATAACAACTTATTTCCCAGATACAGCCTCTGAGCTCATTTACATAAATTAGAATAATATGTGGCTATCCCTAGTGAGATCCTGCCCTGCATTTAGTGCTGCTAAAAAGCGGGCATTGGAGGGGTTTTGGAAAAGAAGCCTGTTTTAAATTGGCTCAGGTCCTTCTTCCTGTTCCCACAAAAAGACAGGACCAAGGAAGGGTCAGAAGGACTGGTCTTACTGAGGCTGCATTGGACTGTTCTGAGCTGAAGCTGTGATCAACTTTTGTGGGGACTTGAAGGACTAATCACCAGCCAGAACCCTTATCAGAGAGAGATGCTGCTTCAGGGAGATAGCTTCATAAGGCTGCTACACAGGAAGTACTTAAGTGTCTCCCACCATAGTAGAGAAGGTACATGCAATGCCCAGAATAATACATAAAGGATTGCATCTTAATTCAGTGGCCCCCAAATTATGCCTAATTCATTAAAGTTTAACTTAATTCACTGAATTTGATCTTAATTCTTTGTGATTTATTCAGGTTATTACTGGATGATGTCAGTCTGTCACATCTCTCTGCTACAGAAGTGGGTATAGCTAGGGTGCTGATTGGCAAGCTGGGAACGCGTACTGACTTATTGATGTATTCCCTTGCCACCATTTTACATTTCACCTGTTAGATATCAAATTTGCTTTGTCTGTTGGCTTCTGGAGGCTCCTGTTTGAACTAGTCTATGCCCACTTCTTCAGGGAATTGACCTCAAAGGACTGATTGCTGGAGAAAGGGCATTAGCACCCCCTTTCTACCAGAGAAGGTACATACAATCGCACCATAACATAGACACAATTTCATTTTTAATACAATAGACCCACAAATGTACTAACCTAAATCAATAAGGTTTAACTTAATTCAGTATAGCCCATTCAGGATATTGCAGGAAATTGCCAGTCTGTCATGGTCTGTTTTGACAAATCTCCAGAATTAAAAAATGAAAAGGTGTTTTTAAATGGTCAGAATAGGATGTTTCAATTATTTCTAAATTAAAGAATTTTGTTTGAAATTACTATTTGTTTTGAAATTTTAATGAATGTGTACGAAAAAGGTTAACAAAATTAAGAAGTGTAATTTGAAATGAAACGACTTGACTGACCCAATCCAGATCTTTTTTCATATTATCAGTTGGCAAGAAATTTTGAGATTTTTTTCTTTCTCTTCTGATTCAGGATGGGAAATATTTTCAAATGATCATGGGAAGGGGAAACATTGTAATGTAAAGCCTGAGCCAGTGACACCTTTTGTAGACCTGAAAACATCACAGCATTAAAATCCTTTGCTTTTTTAGCAAACAAGTAGAAATTCCAGAGATGTTAAAGGTTAGTTCCAGAAAAGCTATTGGTGGTCACTGAAAAGGGTATTTTTCTCCAGTTATCCTGTATCCTGTAAACTCAGGATAACTAAAGGATATTATACAGAGTGTATGATATATTGCAACACAGGTGATTTTATCAACCTTCCTTTCAGATGGTCCATGTGACTCAGCTACTCATGAATAATGTGACCATCCTGTACTATTCTGATTATCTTCTGTATCTGTATAGTACACTATGCCATTATGTACAGTATACTGCCTCCAAATATATAATGAGCAGAATCCCTGAATACAAGGGAGGTTGCAGGGAGAGCAGTATGCACTGCACCTGCATGACAATGAGTTCAAGGGGTTTGCTCTGCTTCAGTTTTACAAATGTCCACACCTTGTCCAGGGAGCTTGGGGAGGTAAGGGGTGTGTGTGTGTGTGGGGGGGGGGTGGCAGAGAAAAATGGAGAATCAAGTTTCAGGGCTTGTCTTCACTGGCAGCAGCAAATTTGCCACTGTCAGTTCAAGCTTTCCCACTGACTGATTGTGTCTGTGAAGACCTGCTGAGCTGATCAGGAAGATTCATCGCTGAACAGCACCCAGCAACTGGATAACGCTGAATCAATGGGAGGCCCTCTCTCCTTCTACTCAGAACAGCGGATGTGCCAGGAGTAGGGAGGCCAAATGCAGATATGCAAGTTATTTTAAGTACTGTGTAACTTCATTCTTCTGCTGCTGAAAAGGTCTGTCAGTGAAGATCTGCCTTCAGAGCCCACAGCAACTAGAGCCAGGAAGAGCAGCTTCAGCAGACACTGTGACAAAATCAGAATACTTGCTATAGTTTTCAGTTCCTCTATTCTTTCTCCCTGTTCTGATTGACTATTCACTTCAACACTGTCCTACCCCTCATTCCACTTGTCTTTCATAATCCCATGTTCATTTTCCATTCCCTTATTCCCATCTTCTTCCTTTCTTTTTCTTTCCCAACCAAAACCCACCCATCAAACAAACAAAAAACCCACCATGGAAGTAACATGACATTTGA
The DNA here is from genome assembly GCA_007922175.1 of Pelusios castaneus. Lineage (NCBI taxonomy): Eukaryota > Metazoa > Chordata > Testudines > Pelomedusidae > Pelusios > Pelusios castaneus. The sequence goes on along the minus strand of ML685767.1, from coordinate 24,023,001 downwards.
AAACCATTACTTTGCTTGTACATTAATTTCCTACTTCCTGCCCTTTGGGTGACTTGTCTGTTTATGTTGTAAGACCTTTAGGGCAAGGACTGTCCATTATTCTGTGTTTGTACAGTACTTAGCACAATGGGTCCCTGTTTAACAGGGTAACTGTCCCCTTAAAGGTAGTCAGAGAACACCGGTTCTGTAGTTAGTCTCTTTAGATCACAGGACATTTTAGAATGGATAAAGACTTGGGACAGCAGAACAAGGTAAAATGGTCCCAGGACAATAGTTAAGACTTGGTAATAAAATAAAATAAAATAAAATAAAATAAAATAAAATAGGCTACTGTTTCTTTTTAGACCTGGAAACTTGTAGAGTAGGTCAGGACAGTGTGCTTCCAGCCAATTGGGACAAGTGCTGGAAAGAAGACAGTATTCTAGCTTTACTCTCAGAACAGGAAAGAGACCAGGTATTTCTTCTGAACCTTCCTAGTTTGATGGTGAAAGGAGTGATTGGGGAAAAGGGCCAGCCTGCGTAACCTCATTTTTACAGCTGCTGTCCTGAGTCTAAAAGATGGGGGAACTTGGCTGCATTCTGATTAATGTACCCTAAACAGAGAGTTGCTTTCTCCCTTTCCCCCTCTCTGGATTTCAGCCAAAGTGTTGAACAAAATCCACTCTTTTAAGAATAGCTAATGGCACAAACTATGTGATGTCAAAAGATGAGATGATTGGTGCAATTTTCATTGATTTAAGCAAAGCATTCAGTCTGGAATCTCATTCACTTTTTCTGAGAAAATGATCTCACTCTAGAATTTCAGATCAGACTGAAGAATATATAAATGTCTATCTGCCCAACCCCTTTTACCTTCAACAAATCTAGTCATCTTTAATAAATAGAAATTGTGTATCAGATCAATCCTATGAAAGCCATGGTGACAAGCTTCAGAACAAAACAAAACAAACAATTAATAGTTAAGGTAAAAATAGCTCATGAATATCTAAAATAGATTAAAATCTGTTTATCAAAATTAACCTGGCTCTTTTCTAACTCATTTTTTGTGACCATCATCCCCTCCAAACCCCACAATCACAAAAATAAAACACCCCCCTGCCTAATCTTTAATTAATTTTGCTGTTTATTTTTAAAATTGTTCTGAAGAATGTAGATTTCATGAAAGCTTGTATGTATATCATGTAATGCAAGGTCCCCACAAATCTGCCATTATTGCCTTGACCCAGTTCTGAAAGGAAGGCATCTAGGGACTTGACGATAGTTTATACTACACAATCATTCATTCTTTGGTTTCTCTGCTGACATTGCACCAAGGGAGTCTATTAGTGCAAGTTGTCATGGTGGCATTTGCTATGAAGACCCTTGTTTAACAATACAGTAAGTGGACTAAAAAATTCATTTCACATAGTCCACCAAACAATCATTCAGTGGTAACAACTCTCAGGAAGTATTGCTTAGTTCCTCTTCTTGCAAGTGATTTAATTAGGTGGTAAGCTAGTAATCAAATTGATTTTGAAAATAAAATTTAAGATGTCTGAGATTTTTTGAGTCATACCTCTGAATCATGCTGTGTATAAAAGTCATCTCTGCAACTTAAGCATGAGACGAATTAAGTATGCTGTCATTTCTTTTTTCTCCTGAATGAGATACTCAGGGAAATTCCTGCAATTACTTTTTACTGAATTTATGACAATGTCTTTCTCTAGCATCCTAAAAACATTCCACAGGCAACAAGATTGAAGTGAATGCAGGTGGAGGAAAGAAACATATCAGTTCAAGCAATTTCATGATGAGATAGGCAATGACCAATCTAATCTTCTTATCATGGCACTATATGAGTTAAAATAAGATACTTGTGATTCACTCTTCAGAATGAATCCTAGATGCTGCACTCCAGTACTTTATATAACCTGACCATTTGCACAACATATCGTCAGACTGACAATTTTAAGAATACTATATAATGCACTGGCGCCTTTTCTGTGATGATGTAATATATTTCAGTAACAGAATTCCATATGTAGAATAGGATTGGTTTCTTCTGCAAAAAACATAGTAATATTCTGCCTGTGGGTTGACATAGATAATATTTTGGCCAGTTCCTTAAACTGTTGAAATATAAGGTGTAGGGCTATCGCAGAAGATTTTGTGACAGACAGGTAGCTAGTTGGCGCTCACATCCTCTCCCACCATGAGTGCCCCGACTGTAAACTGATGCTGGGCTTCATGCCCAAAGCACCAGCTGGAGCCAGTCTCCTGTGGGAACTGGCTGGGGTCTAATATAAGGTGTTATGCTGTTTTGCAAGATTTGGCTGTGATATATTCCTTTTATCTGTTTTTTCAAGTTACCTCAGCCTTGGGCCTGAGTATGCGAAGGGAAAGTGGGCTTGATCACCCCACCTTCTCCTGAAATGCTATATCTTAGCATAGCCACTGGGAATCTATTGAGTTCGTCGTAGGACCATGGACCTGGTTGCCTCGGTAACCTAGGACCAAGGTGCCCTGGGAACCTCCTCGGGGTCGTTCGCAATCGTCAGGGGTCCCCGGCTGCTGAAGGGACATAAGCTCTCACCACTCATTACTTTGCTTTGCTTTCATCCTGGCATTCAATAAAAATCATTTATCTTTTCAATGGTCTTTGACTGAGTCTGGTGAATCCGCATGAACCTACCCCTTGGGGTACAGTCTGGGGGAACATAAGAGAAAATTAAACATATTTGTTTGCTTCATAGTAAACAAACAAACAAAAAACCAACAAAATGCCTATCTGGTGCTCCTGATGACTCTTGTAACAATACAAAAACAGGTCACTAATCAGCTATCTTAACTTGCATAGCTTATATTTAACAAAGCTTTACAGAAATATTTTCCCTTCCTCATAAACAGTCTATCTTCTAACTGTCCCCAAAGCCCATGGAAATAAAAATGCTTTGAAAAATACTATGAAGGACAAAAGATTCAAGGTCTTTTGGAGCAATGAGTGAAGGGGACTTTCAAATTGGAATCTATTAAAAATCTTTGCAAAACTGGTTTTCCCCTTACTAGAAAAATAATACAGTTTTAATATGGGTCCTTTATAATGTTTTGATTTATTTATTTATGCATACATACATACTTTTAAAATATATTAAGTTGTGTTTCTGTTGAAGTTTTGTACCATTCTGTCATGTATTTGCTATAAAAGATCATTTTGTCCTTCAGAGCACTACTAAACACTGCATTCTCAAATTATTTGGAGAAAAATTCCAATAATTGTATGATCATTTATTGACAAGAGAATTACCAGTTGCTAGCATTACTAGTTATAGTTAAGTAAGAGTAACAAGTGCTTTTCAAGTAATGAGTAATTCCTTCTGCTGTACATTCCTCTTCTGTAAACAGAAAATATACAAGGCCACAAAGTTGAGAGAAGTAACAGAGAATATACCCATATCAGCAACAAAATAACAAATCTCCACATCAAGCTTTGCAGGCCACTGTGCCCACTCTTCCTCCTCAACCCTCAGTTGGTGCCGGCGGCCACTCTTCTGAAAAAATGTGGCAGCATGCCTGTGGATGGCGGTCCGTAGGCATGTCCCAGAAAGGAGCAGCTCCTCTCAGGGGTCCCCAGGCACACCACAGAAAGAAGCTGCCTGAAATTGCTCCTTTCGGCTGCAGCAGGATGCGGAGAGGAGCTGCTCCAGGCGGCTTCTTTCCACAGCATGTGGGAGCATGGGCATAGGAGGAGCTCCTTGCACTCCAGCTGCATCCGAAAGAAGCTGCCCAGAATGGTGTTCGGTGGCAGAAATGGCAATTTCCGGGGTGCTGCAGAGGGTGCTGTATGCCACTCTGAATGGGCTTGCATGCCACTGTCGGCAACGGGCCAGGGGTTGCCTAACCCAGCTCCACACAATGTATGCTCCTTGCCTCAATTTTTGCTAAGGGTTTTTATTAAAATTCTGTAAAATAAATGTTTAAAATGTGTATTCAATCTTATATAGAGATGCAGATACAGATTTACATTCTTAATTCATTAGCCACAATTATATTTAACATAAAAAATATTTTAAAAAGTATTCGGTGGAAAATCAAGGCATGAGGTGGGGGGGGGGGGTGGCTTTACTTCTGCAAGCCTGAATTTAGGGTTTTTTGATTCAACTGTAAGATTTGGCAACATCATAAATTCCTGAAATAGAGCAGAGAACTCTGGTTACAGTGCTTTAGGTGTTTAATATTCCATCATTTCCTTTTGCAGGACAGACACATAATTCAGGGTCTGGAAAGTAAGAATGGTTCATTCTATCTCCCATGAACAATAGATATCAAAATTAAATATTTCTAAATCATATTCACTTTTATGAGAGCTATCAAAGTCTTTACATGGTCCTCATCACTAGTATCTGAGGGTCTCAATAATTCATTATTTTACCTTCACAACACTCCTGTTAAGTAGGAAAGTATCTCCTTTAAACAAAATAAGAGCAGCATCAGTGATTGCATGCAGAATATAGTTAAATTTCAGTCTTACTGATTCAAGAAATATCCAACATGTTTAGAAATAGAAGATATTTATAAAAGGAGGAGGGGCAAATGTGGCATTACACTAACTAGTTGCAGCCCATATTCTGAGATGCTGTGGAGGTCATTTCAGCCTCCAAAATAATTAGAGCAGACGTAGGCAAGTTTGCTTCAATGGAATCTGTGCAGGGGAGGAGCATAAGGCTCCTTTTATCAGACCTGTGCTGTGCTTATGCCAGGGAAGTCCTCCTTCTGCCATTTGCATCCGCAGTACAACCCTTACGATCAGCAGCATACAAGGCCCAAAGAGGAGGCTAGAATCAACTCCTTAATCTTCTAGGATAATAGTTCTCAAAACTTGTTCCAGCTGAGTTTGCTATCTGCATCATCCAGTCTCTCAGTCCTTATCCTACATCTTGTCAATAATTAATTGTAGCATTTGGTTAAATGGAAATAAATGGGGATGGGGTGAAGGAGACAAGATGAAAGTGAACTTTAATACATTGGTTGTGCCTGATTGGTTATGCTGCTCGAGATGCACCAGATTTTCAGCTGGTGTAAACTGGCGTAATGCCGCTGACTTCATAGAGCTAAAGTGATTCACATCAGCTGTATGCAGTGTAGCTGCAACCATATTGGTCCCTGGATATTAGAGCGACAAGGTGGATGAAGTAAAATCTTTTATTTGAAGAACATCTCTTGATAAGAGAGAAATTTTGGAGCCATACAGAGGTCTTCTTCAGATCTTCGAAAGGTACACCAAAGGTACATCACAGCTAAATGCAAGGTGAATCAGGTTGTTAGGTACAAGTAGATATCACATATTCTAATGGGTTCATTCAAGGTGAAGAGGACTGTTAATACCTCTGCAGTCATACTTCAAAAAGAGGGCATTAAAAGATTACAGATTGTTGTAATAAGCTATAAATCCAGTGTCTCTGTTCTCTCCATAAGTTTTAGTGTTTAGGAGAGTTATGAAATTATCAAACAATTCATCAACAGTTAGAAGTCATATTCACACTGCCCCGAGAATTTCCAAGCTCATCACCCAAAGTTATTCCCCATAAACCAGGACACACCAATTCAAAGCAGCACCAGTCTCTGCCAGAAAAACAGATGCACATCTCCACTTCTATAATGATCAACATGCTCAACAATATACCTTAAAGATCCATGAATCCTATCCATGCCTATCACAACATGTGGTGTACATCATTCAGTGCACTAAGTGCCCCAGTAACAACTATGTGTGGAGAGTCCAGATGATCTCTATAGTCTCGAATGAACTCGTACAGGAAAATGATTAAAAAAGTGATCATTTTATATCTGACCTATCAGTCCTCATCTTGAAAGGAAAGCTGCACAACACTTTCAAAGAGAGCTTAAATTCATAACTATGCTAGCTTTTTTCTCTCACCTACAGAAATTGGTTTAATAAAAGATATCACCTCACCCACTTAGTCTTTCCTACATTAGCTGCTCTTTCCCCCCTGTATTATTTCTTTCTTTTGGAGATACAAATTTTATTGGTAGTTTTTTTTCATTCAAACATTTGTCAATAAGAAAAGGCCTTTCAACAAATTAGGGGTTTTCAGGAAATTTTTCAGGTTTTTACTTGATGAAAAAACAAAAAACAAACCAAAATTTAGTTTTGATCTCATCCAAAACAAAACAAACAAAAAAACCCCCAACCCTAGGGGGAAAAACCCTAGAAAAATCCTCTTTTTTAAAAATTGAAATAATGTTTCAATTCATTTTATTTTAAACACAGAATGTAAAGTATATTAGAACCATTATTATTATGCATTTTTTCATACCAAGTTTCTGTTCATTGCTTGCAGATTCCAGTGTGCTCTTATCTATCAGATAACATTGCTGTTTGATTTGGCCTCCTGTATGTGAGACATAATCCAATTTAGGTGAAAATTTGGTCAAAACTGTAAAAAAGAAAAATACCTGGTAAAATACACTTTTTTTCTCCCCCAAAATATCCTGCAAACTCTAAGGCTATGTATACACTAGAAAAGTTAAGTCGACTTTGTTAAGTCGACTTAATAAGGTCTTCTTTAAGTCAAACTTAAAAAAGCGGTCCTGAATGGGGACTTAGTAAGTCAACCTAACAGCCCTTAAATCAACTTAATAAAGTTGACTTAAGCGTTAATCCATGTCCACACTGTGCTTAAGTTGACCTAAGGTGTCTACTTAAGGGTTAGGTCAACCTAACCAGTGGTTCTTACTAAGTTGACCTAAGCTTTCATTAAGTCGACTTAAGGAATTTCTTAAGTCGACTTAATGAAAGTCCAGTGTGGATGGGGAGTAATTTAGGTCAATTTAAGGATACTTAAGTACACCTAAATTGCCAGTGTAGACATACCCTAAGAGTATTCTGCACTGTGCTACAAGTTGCAAGAACAGCTACTGCTTGAAGATTGATACCCATGCCAACAATGATAGAAGCTGTCTCACAAATCATTTAGATATACTTCATAGACCACAACTGGAGGGGGGGGCAAAAAAACCCCAACCTGTCTAATTTTTAGGCTTATTATGACAAAAAATACCTGATAAAGCCACACTTGTTTTCAAATCATGCACTTCCCTAGACTTACCCAGTTCCTTACTCCTAGGAAGCAAATACCTGAGTCCTGTTGATAGTACAGGGAAACCTCAAGAATCCAAAAGCTGTGGGTTGTTTCTGGTAGGGTATTTTTTTGTTTGTTTTGTTTTGTTTTTTGTTTTTAACGCTCAGATATCTCTGGTAACAGTGTTTACCAATATCTGTGTCAGGCGTCTTGTATAAGGAACCATACTAAAGCTGCCATTTTACTATTTATCTCTAAGTGGCATTGGAAATGCTTTTCAAGTATTACTACATTTAGTTCTCTTCCTCATAGTTGTATCTCAATTGCATTCCCCACCCCCAGTGTAATTATTTAGCCATTTCCTGCCACCACATTTGTGACATATGAGGGCCCTGCTGTCCAAATGGAATTTTAATGTTTGCAGGTATGCTGCGTACTTGTGGATCCCCCTGCATTCCTGTGACATACTAAAGGGCATGAATATATTCAGTTATTGGGCAAGTGCTGTGTTATTACTTTATAAAAGGAAGACATTTAGAAACATGTGCTATATTTTGTCCTCTACACTTTGCTGCATATTTATGTGTTCCTGCCCCATAAGCATTTCTGCATTCTTTCTCCTGTTATGCAATCTGCCTAGAATGACCAGCATCCCACGTGCCCTGCAATGCTACATTCCTTCAAATTCCTACCCAAAAGGTACTCAGTAGTGATCCATCCCCTACATTATTTCATTTTAGAAAGGAACTGAATGACTACATTACACAAATAACTTAATGATCTTTTATTATGTAAACTTATCCTTCTCATTCCTTTTCCTCTCTCTGATGTTTTTTCTCCTTTTTATTGGTGTAATCTTGGTCCCACTGAAGTCAGTGGCAAAACTCCCATTGACTGCAGTGGAGTCAAGATTTCACCCACCATGTCTACTTTGGATTGCAAATTCCTCAGGAGAAAAATCTGTAATCATGTATTCTCAGCTATGGATCCTTCTCTCTCCAGGCAGCCTTCCCAGGCCTTGACTAATCCATACCCTTCCCAAAGTTTCCTGTTCCCACCCCAGTGAATCTCTTTAGTTTATATAGCCCACCAAAACCTTCTGGCTTCTTTGTTCTCTTTCTGGTGATTCTCCAGAGGGAAGCTGAAAAAAACTAGTTCCAACCAACATCCTTGCCATTCCTGTTGACTGGTTAAAGTACAGTTATTAAGGTAAACAACTTCTGTTGTACCTGATCTGGGACAGATAGAGACACATGATACGGAATTATTCCGATAAGCAAGCCTTTAGGTGATCAAAATCTAAGAATCCACTAAAATGACTAAAACCTCACAATTTCACTAGTATAAAGCATTACCTCATGTTCTTCAGCTCACTTCATCCATGCAGGCAATTGTTCTCTTTGATGGATCAACAGAAGAATCCATCCACATTTTTACAACAAATTTACTCTCTGCTTACAAATATTTCACATATGGGGCACTATTGAATCATTTAATTGTTTTAATATACTAATGAGTTCAATGCATATGTGTTGAAGAAGGCAAGTTCTTCATTTCATCCACAGTGCCATTAAAATAAAAAAGTAAAGGCAGCATTCCTCCTCTCTCCCTCTCCCTCTCCCTCTCACACACACACACACACACACACACACACACACACACACACACACACACACACACAATTAAGGTTGTTAAGACAAGCACTGAAAGCATTCTAATGAACTGTTACCATACATCAGTAGAGTGCACATGAGAAGTTAGACTTCAGACAGGTATAGGGTACATTCATATCCTAGCTTGCTGTAGTCTAATTGTTCAGGTAGAAAAGCCTTACAACAAATTCCTTGTCCAAACGTCAAAGGAATTGGGGCTGTCCTCTTCTGAATATTCATAAAGACTCTCAGATTCTCACCTTTCCCTCTTGCTTTTCTATTAATATATTCAAAGTAATGCATAAGATCTGATCTGGATAAGCACTACTGAGAAGATCACAGGAGTGATGGTAAGCAAAGAAAACTAGGGACTGATCGATTGATAGCTCTGCTTCTGGTGTAATTTAAAACAGACCCAAGGATGTCCCCTTTCTCTTGGAATCAACTGTATGTTAGAGTTTGGCATGATGACTATTTGAATAACTGGTTAAAGCCAATATTATGGCTACTTTGCACCATTGAAAAATTGCAAGCAGTTACAGTAGACTGCAGAGATATGGTTATACTGTGTTCTTTCCCAGATGGATCAGGTCCTAGATAAATTGTTTACCTCATTCTTCAAAAGTATCTGTTCACTCTCAGTTGCCATTTTAACAATTCAAGAGTTAATATTTTACAGTCTTGGTATATTTTGTTTGAAAAACATTTTACAAAACACTACTTCTTTCATAAATTGCTTCCATTAATTGCAGTGAAAGACTTAGGGTCTGTTCAATGATTTTTTAAAATAAAATGGGAGATTTTCAATTAATTTGCATGGTCCCTCAATATTTGGCAGCTGATCAGGCCTATGTTGCAATGTGTAATTTTGAAACAGAGGGTATCTTTGCTGGAGAAATTATAATACTGCAGGAGTTGGTCACAGTTTGTAAAAGTATCATTTAGAGTTTTGTAAACAGTTAATAAATGATTAACAGGTGTTTTAATAGATAGTTAATTGTTGGAGTCCAACAAGTAAACTACTTCAATATTATCATGTCTTACAATAACCATGTCTTGTAACACCTTCAGCTTACCTTTATTTGAAAAGATAAATGTAGTATTTAAAATGATCTGTAAGACAAAGTTGTAACACAAATTGCTGATGTCCATAGAATGCGTATAACATATATTAATAATGTAAAAATCTTTTACAAATTCTTGATAATTGGAAATGTAATATAAAATGTGCTTTAAAAATCTCTCTCTAACTAATGCAGAGTTATAGGAAAATTTTGCCAGTTGAGAAAGATAATTAAAATTGAGCAAAAACCTATTTTTCCTAAGAGAACATCCACCATTAGTCTACCACATGAGTGTTAGCTCTGTCCATAAAGCTGAGTTAAATTGGGAAACTATTTAAAAATATAGTAAATAATAAAAATTCCAAATCTTGTCTTTTCAAATTACCAGTTAGTCATGCAAAATTAAAGAGGTTTTATTAGTAATACAAAATGCTTTGAAAAAACTTAAATGCCACACTTCACTCAGTATGAATTTAAAATTTCCTTCTTGCTAAAAAAAAGAGAGATTTAAAATGGAAACATTAATATTTCCTTAAGTGTAGCAACACTACTGGATATGGTTTAAATTATACTAAATTAACTTTTTACAGCAGAGGTGGTTGTTGTTGTTCAAGGTGCACTCTTTTGCTATGCAACTTATTTAAATTGCTCTCAAAGGTTTTTATTCCTCCATCTTAAGGAATACAAATTTAGATTCCATTACTAATTGCTTCCTTGTAATCAAGAAACCACCATCTGGGGATTTTGTGATCCTAAGGCGTACATTAAACAGAAAGATGGCTCTAATATAGTGAAAGAGTAAGCTAACATAAACCAATTGTACACCTCAGCCTCACAGGAGAATTCTGAAGCATTATCAGGCTTTCCTTACATAATCATCTTAAAATCAGGTAATATCTGAATTAGATCTCACTATTTTCTGAGGCAATAATACTCGTACATAATTATGGGAAGGTTGACAGATTTTATAACTGTGAACTTTAGAATTATACAAAAGATTAACTAATTCAGATTTTTGTTCGAGAGTAAATTAATAATGTATGTTAGTAATATACTGTACACACACACAAAGTCTTTTCTTCTAGAAAAGGTCAGATCTCAGAGGTTGTTGTAGAGCTCAATTTAATCAGTATCTACTATTTAATTACTGTGCTATACGTAAAAATATAAAAATAAAAGATAAAAATGGTATGTAACAGTTAAAATAAGCCTGCCTGGATGGATCACAGAACTGGTGACCTGATCAGAACTGGAAGCTAGATGCAGAAAAAAAAAAAAGGCCACGGCTCTGACACAATCCAAACGCCAGGTTTTTATATATGTGATTGTTTTGACACTTACTATATCAGAACCCAATTTATTTTTTAGCTTTTGTTAAACACCACTAAGGGTCACGTTCTAACATGCTTATCAACACTAAAGTACTGTACTCCTTGAGTATATTCCCATACAAACAAGGAGTCCTCTGACACTTTTAAAGACTAACAAATTTATTTATCGCCAGATGCTTTGAAGATGGGGAACTTACAGAATGGGAGGAAATTAAATGCAGGGAAGTGTATGACATAGAACAGACCTCTCCTTGCTTACAAACACCCCCCCAACCTTAAACTGATACTCATCAGCAACTACAGACCAAACAACAGAAACATTAAAGCGGGAATATATCCCTGCAACAGACCATGTTGCCAATTTTGCCCATATATCTACATAAAAGACAACATCACAGGACCTAATCAAGCCAATTACTCCATCAAGGGCTCATTCACCTGCTCATCCAGCAATGTGATTTATGCCATCATGTGCTGGAAAGGCCCCCCTGCCTTATATATTGGACAAACAGGACAGTCTCTACGCAAAAGAATAAAGGGACACAAATCTGACATCAGAAATCACAACATTCAAAAAACAATAGGGGAACACTTTAATCACCCTGCTCACTTCATTGAGGACTTGTTAATGGCGGTGCTCAAACAAATGAATAACAAATCACAGCTTCAAAGAGAAACTGCAGAATTGGAACTTACATGTAAATTCCACTCCTTTGCCTCAGGGTTAAACAGGGACTACGGATCTTATTCTCATTCTATATGCTGTTCCCCAATTTTGAATTCCAACACTTATTCTGATTGGCTATTGCAGCCTGACTTGATCCTGTGTCATACATTTTCCTGCATTTAATTTCCTCCTATTCTGTAAGTTCCCCATCTACAAAGTATCTGACAAAGTGGGATTTTCTCTCATGAAAGCGATAAACAAATGTCATAAATAAATTTGCCACAGGACTCCTTGCTTGTTTGGCTGACCTAGCCTAATATGGCTACCTCTTTGGAACTATATTCCTGTAGTAACCAGTCCTCTTCTCAGGAATTTAGGGTATGTGAGTCTGGCCTGAAATGATCATGAGATTCAGCCACAACTCATAACAAGTGGCAGTTTGGAGCCATTCTGCCCCCAGAATGTATCTGGAGGCATTCTGTAATGGGAAGGTAAAAGGCTGGATCAGAACTTTCAGGGGGAACAGTCCTCTTAGTCCCCCTATTGTATGGCTAGCAATATCTGTTATATAGCAGGGACAAAGTTATTGCCTTGTATCCCCCCTACAGCTCCTAATGCCTTTTGGAGCATTAGAATCCACTGTATTATAGATGTAGAACTCTCTCGTGCCCCAAAGTGCAGGAGCTGCAACATTACCTGGTGGGGTAACACAAGAGGCTCTTTATGTTCTGCCCCTGCCTTGCATACATGTGTAAAGGCTAGAAAGAATCTGGCCTATAGCATCTAGTATGTGTGAGGTGCTTTATAAACGAGTATGAAAGATTCTGCCTTAGAAAGCCTATGTACAACACAGGATGAGGAATGAGATTCACTGAAAAGCAAAGTGAGAGTGATGAACTTTTACATGTGTTGTGTCACTTTTTTTTTTTTTTTAAAGTATTTTTGTTTTCTTTCTGGATTTTCTATTCTATGATGTCATGGAAATCGGATATAGAATGGAATGAGGTAGGGTATTGTACAGACCTTCAGAGGCTGGAAACAGTTAATATGAATTAATGTTCAATTTTTATTATTTTACTATATTAATTCTCAATTAATGCACAATGCTAATCAACTGCTAGAGATATTTTAAAGCCTCAATAAAAATTAACTGCAGATGAATTTAGTTTATATAAAATATTTTTAAATCTTTACAATTTGGTCAAATCAAACCAGATTTTCTATCCTATCCTTCTTGGGCACAAAGGGTGCCCAGAGTGTTCAGAAAATTGTATCATTTTAAAGTCTTTACAATCCAATAAGATTGAACTGATTTTGATCAATCTTTCCAGAAAAATGGTCTGAAACCTGACCTGAAAAATTTTAATCCAGACACTGTAAATTTGGAAGAAGGCAATATCTGGGATTAAACAGTTAACTCTAAGGGAAAAGACGGACCTGCACAGACTTCCCCGCCTCTTTCTGTCTTAAAGTTTCTCATGTAGCAATATGCTTTATGTTTGAGTCTAAATTAAACCTACCTCCAACAATATAATAGAGTTGATATCTGTTTAACACACACACACACACACACACACACACACACCTCTCTATGTGACACAAATCAGACTGGCGAAGAGGAGGTGGGCAATTTAGAGGGACCAGAATAGATTCCTCAGTTTCCAAGCTGATGTGATGGACTGTTTTGATCTCCACATATTTGAATTTGCTCTCTTTGAAAAATAAAATTTTCAAGCATCTGTGAAGAGATCTCTGTAGGTTCTTTGTGATTCTTCATTACTAATACCAAATAAGCAAACCAGCCCTATCTCTGCATGCAGTTCCTGTTACAGGGATACTAGACAGAAGGACAGAGTAATAATTTTCCATAAAATGTTATCAAAAACTGTTTTAGTAGGTAATGCTGAAATCAACTATGAAGGCTTTGAGGCCCTAAGTTGGCCATGTATCGCCACTGTTCACTCATGGCAGTGACATTAATAAGAACTCTGCAAGCAAATAAAACTCAATATGTGACTTAAGTGCATACTTATTTTTCATCTCAACTTGTTTTATACTACAAATATAACAAAATACCATCAGTTAGACCAGTCACAATAACTGGAAATACAAATACTCTCTTCAACTCTTATTACAAAGAAAGAGTAGGATGGCTCAATGAATGTACTTAAAATGTAGTGAAATCAACAGCCAATGTAGGTTACAAGCATTCACAAACGGCGTTGTTAAGGTTAACATGTGCCTGAATTTTTACAGGGGTGGAATTGATGGGGTAAAATTAAAAAAAGTTGAAATATTTATGAAAATGAATGTGTGTATTTTCATGGAATTTATATATTGGATTTGGGAACAATAATGATTTTTTATAGACTTACAAAAATTCATGAAGACAGTCAGCTACAAGAGGTACTGCCATCAGCCATGTTTTCTAACTATAGTGCTAAAATGTGGAAGCAATTAATTTTAATGAGAGAGAGTTTGCACAATAGTTCACTGAGATGAAGATGCAATATAAGAGAAACTGTACTCTATTTAGTCAGTATTATAGAGAACAATACTAGTAAAACTAGGCCTTAATGGAAAAGTGGAGCCATCATTCCTCTTGAACTGTTCATTAGGCAGCAGTAATTGAGCTGTTCAACCCATGGGTATCAAAAGATGACTTTTTCCCTATATAATTTATCATTTGTGACAAATTGTGAACACTTACAGTAAATAGTAATTATACTGGCATTTCTTCACAGTAAACAATAAATGTGGAAAAAAATAAGAAATATGTGCACTTAAAATACAAGTGAACAGGAAATGCAACCAACACAGGGAAAACAATACTGGCGAGTACATGTGTCCCTTTTATTTAGAGTAAATGAGTAAGTTCGCTGAAAAGAAGTGTACACTTATCTGTGAAAGATGTAGGGAAGAATGTTGCTATGTCAGCTTCAAGGTGCCATTATGCCAGTCACTTCAGTGCGTGTGAGAGAGCACAAGAATCCTTTTAAGGAGTCCCAAACTCTATCCTGAATACAGGTTTTAAGTGGTAGTACACTACTAGACAGACAGAGATACAGTGCTATAACTTCACTGCTATGGTACAGCAGAGATCTTGCAGCATGTAATATTAAACAGCAGCTTTAAAAATAAAAATAAAAACTGGAGCTAGTATGACTCTTAACTTTTGAAGAGCCACATTCTGATTTAGGATGATAAATGAGGAAAGGGAGCAACAGGAAGGAGCCTTCCTGTTTATCTATGTGACCTACATGCAGACTCAAGTAGCATTTCCTCTGCTCAGATAAAGCTGTAAGTTCCTTCTCTTTGTATACCGGGATTGCCTGGGATTTTCCCCTTCTCTAATGAATCCACCAGTGATACATGCCACATTACTGTCTATTCAGAGTTGTCTCCCACAGGCAAAATCTAGCACTTATGCTATAATTCATCCTGTAAAGAAGGAGAACAAAAGACCTGTGCTACTTATTTTGTGAACTTTTGTTGAATTAAAGTGGTACACAGACCTACTCCTCAAGGGTGAATTTCACCTCCAGTGAGAAATTGTAGTTTTATTGGCTAATAAACAAAGGCCCCTCACCAACATAAAGGAACAATGACATCCAGGTGAAAGACTGAGTACAGCGAGCCGATTTTTGTTCTGATTCACGCACTCCACCATAACTCACTTTCTCATCTGTCATTCTAGTGTAAAGCTAAATCATTGCAGTGAATTAAAAGTTATTTACAATTGTATTACAGAGCACTGAGAGGAGATTAGAATCAATGAAAAAGATACACACATGTAGCTACTGAAACATTCTTTTTACATTTAATCACATAAGAATTAACTCTGTTAAAAGTAAATGAAGCTCCACTGGTGCAATCTGGATTGAAGGTTGAGAAAAATCAGGCCCATTTTGTTTCCACAAACTGTCACATGCTAGATTTCATAACAGTGAGCTTTAATTTTGGACTTCTATAACTATTCTTTTTTAAAAATAATATGCATAGTACGTCTTCTTTCCTTTAAGGATTAATTTCATTGGCAATTATATTAGTATTGACAAGTTTTGTTTCAAATAAAAAAGGAGTATTTTGCTATGTTATAATCACATAGGTAATAAGAAAAGGTGTTTGTGAGGTAATATGTTAATTGAAAATAAGATTAATTATCTTAGATAAAGTGAAATTAAATAATTAAATTAGGGCTTAAAAGTTCTTGAAAACATAGCATGCCTTTACAAGCCAGGTGCTTCTGTTTCTTTGGACTGGATATCCTAAATATGTCTACTGGGGAAAATTATTCCAAATGGCTAAATTGATTTTCTGAAATCTAAGCGTTTCCACAATGAAGACTATTACCTGTGTCTGAAAGGGTAGGAAATCTCAGAATTTTGTTAAATGGACAGCATGTTTTCAGTTTTTCCCTGAAGATATGGGCTTTTAATTGTTGAAGTCAATTTAAATAAATGTCAGGATACATGGATAAATGGACACATATAAAAAGACAGTATTAATTACCAGACACATAGAATGGAATGTTGTGTTTATTATGTTCCAAATGCATGCTGTGACCTAAATAATGCTGAGAACATAATGAAGAAAGTACTTTTAGCTCATTTAACAGTCAATGCTATTTAATTTCTTATTTTCTTGGAAACCACTTTTTCCCCTTAAACTGTACTAGTAATTTCAAGGCATAACGGAAACAAGATGTCCGTTTACTACTTATGCACTTCTGTTGTTAAGCATATTTGTTTCTCTTGTTGATTTTTTAAATTTTTTAGTACAGGTGTTACAATTAGAGTTGGGTGATCTTTCTAGTATTTGGACTCATGGACTATTAAGTGAAGTAGCCAGATAGTTCATGCACCGTGAGTCTGAAATATATAACTATATGCAGAGGCTGCTATGACAAGATTGACATTCATTAGAGCTGGTTGAATAATTTGCAATCCATTTTTGATTCCACAGTTTTTGTGGTCTTTGCCCAAGAGTTTGACCTAAAGCTACTATAAGATGGGGGCATAATTTGTTGGATAACTGCTCCCAGAGAGTAATTATCAACAGTTCACAGTCATGCTGGAAGGGCACAACAAGCAGGGTACCGCAGGGATCAGTTCAGGGTCTGGTTCTGTTCAAAATTTTCATCAATGATTTAGATGATGGTATAAAAAGTACGCTTATAAAGTTTGCGGATGATACCAAGCTGGGAGGGGTTGCAAAGTGCTTTGGAGATGGAATCATAATTCAAAATGACTCGGACAAAGTGGTGAAATGTTCTGAGGTAAATAGGATGAAATTCAATAAAGACAAGTACAAAGTACTCCACATAGGAAAGAACAATCAATCAGTTGCACGCATACAAAATAGGCAATAACTGCCTAGGAAGCAGTACTGAGGAAAGGGATCTGGTTGTTATAAGCTAAATATGAGTCAACAGTGTAGCACTGTTGCAAAAAAAGCAAACATCATTCAGGGATGTATTAACAGGAGTATTGCGAGTAAGATATGATAAGTAATTCTTCCACTCTACTCAGTCCTGATTAGGCCTCAACTGGAGTATTGTGTTCAGTTCTAGGCACCTCATTTCAGGAAAGATGTGGACAAATTGGAGAAAGTCCACAGAAGAACAACAAAAATGATTAAAGGTCCGAATACTTGACTTATGAGGGAAGATTGAAAGAACTGGGTTTGTTTAGTCTGGAAAAGAGGAGACTGGGAGGGGACATGATAACAGTTTTCAACTACCTAAAAGTTTGTTACAAGAAAGAGGGAGAAAAACAATATTCTCCTGAACTGCTGGTGATAGGACAAGAAGCAATGGGTTTAAATTACAGCAAGGGAGGTTTAATTTGGACATTAGGAAAAAATTCGACTGGAATAAGTTGCCTAGTGAGGTTGTAGAATCTCCATCATTGGAAATCTTAAAGAGTAAGTTAGACAAACATGTGTCAGGCATAGTTTAAGATGGTACTTGGTGTTGCCATGAGTGCAGGGGACTGGACTTGATGACCTCTCCTGGTCCCTTCTATGGTTCTGTGATTCTAAAGGTTATTAAAATCTGTGGAATAAGCTGCACTGATTAGAGTGGGCTTCAGATGTAGTGAAAAGTAGTGAAATTCTCAAATGCATTCAGCATTCAAAATTATCTTGGATTTTCTTCAGTGAATAATTCTTGATCTGCAGATTATTCACACACAGGTTCATTGCAACAGTCTCGACTATAATATGTGGGTTCATTATTTAGGCTACATTATTTCTGTTCTCTGGTTGGATGACTCATAGCTAATCACCACAGTGCTAACTGGAGATTTTACTGTCAAACATATCACTCAAAGATCGTTTTTGATGAATATTTGAATCTTTAAAATGAAAATCTTGCTTTTGCAAGAAACCAAAACACAAAAAGGTAACATAGCCAAGTTGAATTTCACTTTACATTCCTAACGGATATTCACATTTTTTTTTTATTGGAGGGGACAGTGGGGGGAAGTTAACCTCAGCTTGTACTGTTTATTGTTACTTACCACACCACCACTTACAACTAATATTCAAGACATAACTAATGTTCAAGACACACTAATCATTTTCCTGGGTTGAGATTAAGCACCAAGATTCTGATTGCTTTCTACCCAAAGAATCTGGCCTTTTTGATCATCCTTATGACGTTTCTTCTTTAGCATTCTTCCTTCTTTGGCCTGCTTCTTTTATGAACTATTTTAAGGTTGTATATATAATAAATATTTAAGCAAGAGATGGACTGGAGTTAAGATGCAAATGCAATGTGATTGTCTCTATGGCTAGAAATTGGACCACAAATATTTTATCCAAGTCTATTTTATTTAACTGCAAGCCAGGACTACACAGTCCCTCTCTGTTACTAAGATTCAAATGTAATTATCAGGGCAACCTATACAGACAAATGAACGTACAATTTAACCGATTTCATAAGTCTCTTTCCATTTGTTAGTGGAAGTATAGCAGTATAAGAGAGAGATTGAGGATCTATGTCCAACAAGTTCTACCACTCAGAGACAGGGACAGAGAAGTATACACTTTACCAAATGTCACTATGTTAAGTTAGTCTGTCTATCAGGGATAGCCATACTGTTCCTCTTTATGTACATCAAATTCAACAGATTAGATTAGATTTTGTTGGATTCAGAGTGCCCCCATATATTGTTCCCACGTACATGTAGTGTTGCCAACCTCAAGAGACCAAACATTGATTTGTAAGGCAAAAGATTTTAAAATAATCACACCAAGTTATTGGCTTTTTTTTAATCTGTTTTTTGACTTTTTAAACTCTGTTTTACTCTTTTGACTGTGTGTATGAAAATTTCTGGTTGAGAAGTCAACCCAACAACATACGCTTCTCCCTAGCTGCTCAGACAGGGGGTGAAAAGAAAGTAAGTGGAGTGCACCTAAGACTGGAAATGTATGACAGTCCTTCTATTACTGATTTGACTTCCCCTTCCCGTCTCCTAGGGCTTCACCATTCCCCAGACATGGCAGCACAACCTCCCCAATTCCCCCTTTCCTGTCTTGCTTCTCCATCCATATCACATGTAGACAAATCCCAAGGCAGTAAGAGGCAGGTAAGTGTAGCAATTGAGTCTGGGGCCCAGACCCAGCCGCACCTTTGGCTGATTCCACTCTACCTAGTCCCCTACTGCCCCAGAGCACTCTTGGGCCAAACACTGAAGTCAGTTCTCAGTGGCACCATAGGTTTGTATCTTCAGCTCTGAGATTCTTGCACAGAGATCTGTCCAGCCTTGAAAATGGAGGGATCAGAGGAGGTTTTTTTGCATCACTGAGAGTTCTTCCTACAGGCTCTAAAATCCCATGACTTGTCATCAATTTGTTTGCAAGACTGCCTGCCTTTGGCTGCTTGGAGGGCAGCCCCCTTTTCTGGTATGACCCCCAGGATGGGAGAGCTGCCACCCAATACCATCCATTTCCAATCCCCCTGGAAGCCCTTCAGCCTCTCTCCTGCACCCCACATACTCCTGCACTCTATTCCCTTGCAAACTCTGCCTCCTGAGCTCCCTTACTCTACCCATTCACTATGTCTCTGCTGCTCCTCATAGCGCCTATGTCTTATCTAGTCCTCTGAACCATAATATATCAGTTCTTTTGTCTGTGGGCATGGCTTTTATTGAACCACCTTCACTTAGTGAAAGAGACAAGCTTTTGAGATAACTCTGAAGAAGAGATCTGTGTAGGTTGAAAGCCTGGGATGAACATAGCTACAACACCACAAACATCCCAAATGGCAATTCCACTAGACTCCATTAGAGTCCTTCAGTTGGTCTCTGCTGATTAGGACTGGAGAACCAGTAATCACAGGAACTGCAGACCAACAGACAAGCTGCTGAACTTGATCATCTAGTTGCCAACTAGACACAACAAAAGTCAGTTGAAAAATTTCATATCTATGTCAAGTATGGGTTGGCTATTTGCAGGACTCTAGGGTAATACCTAATTTACCTATTCATTTATAAATACTTTATTTTTAAAAAATATTGTATCCAACCAAGTATTTGTTTGCACTTCACTAGTAAATATAAATTAATTCAGTTCACCAGCAATATAAAGTTTCAGTATATGTGTTATGTCTTTTCCCTGTAGTTACCAAGAAAGAACATCTGGTTATTGGGCTGCATGTTTTGTATAACAATTTTGCAGCATTTGCTTCTATTACTCCTTTTATTGCTGTTTCTATAACTCCTTCTAGAATGCCAGATTATATTTGTCATTTTTAAGTAATAGCCCAACTAAGGGGCATAGTCCCAATGCACAAAGTATAGCAATGTGAGTAAGGGCTCTACAATCTGCCATAGGGTCAACAGAAATGATATATGAAATAACCGTCATCACTCCATTATCTAATTTAATCAGTCAGAATTGGTTTTGTCTGATTTATCTGTGTATATTAAGGTTGTTCCAAAGGTCACATAGGAAGTTTAGCAGGAATATTAGTAACAAGATGAATGTTTGAGCCATATTATAAAGAAATGTTTGTGTGCAGTCTACATAATAACATTTCCCTCTATCAGCAGGGCTACAGGAAATTAAGTTTAGCAAAGTATTTCAGAAGCACAGATCAGCAAACCAATTATCAATCCATCAATTGATCAGAGCCAGTATTGGGAGTAGTTTGCTCTTGGATATGAAGGTCTTTACACATGGTATGTATGTTCATGCCTTCATAGCATCTGCAAAAAATAGATAATTAGATGGAGAAGAAGCAGACAAGAACACTAGAATAAGTAAGTTAAGTGAGGAAAACTAGAGGAAGTAGCCCTGTAGTGAAATTCAGTGTTTACTATTACTCTACCTATGTAAATTGGCATATAAAGAAAGCATAGTCTTATTTGTATAATCTGAAATTTATTAGGGTGATATTTTTACAATTAAAAATGAAACAAAATAAAAACTGAAATGATGCACTTCCTTCTGTCAATCTCAGCAGTCAAATTGATTTTCAGTTCAACATTACAGTGAAACATTTTGTTCTATTGTGTAAACAAATAACTATGCAGAGTTTTTTTTTTTTGTTTGTTTGTTTTTTTTTTTTTTTGCTTCAGAATGGACATCTTATGCATAGGTGGAAGTGGGTAAAAGAAGACTGGAGAGGCTACATAATGAAATTCTATGAGCAATGATGCAGGTAGCCCCATTGTGGAAAAGCTGAGGGCATATTGACTCAGATGGCTGAGTCATATGAGACAATGAGATATGAGATCTGTTCCGCAAAGAGTACAAGACCTAGTAATTATGGGACCCTGAGGCAGATATAGGAAAAAGATGTATCATGATGGTGAAGGAGGAGATAAAGAAGATATATGTTGATCTGGAAGATTAACTTCATTAGAACACTTGGAAATGAAGAACAAGAGCCACCAATCCTGATTCACAGAACAAGCCAAAGAAGAAGAATGGAAGACACCTCATATAGCTTCTGAGAAATAATGATTCATGATATTTTCTCTCTGAAAAAAAACCCAGAGGTAATTCAGAATTAAGTTATATTGAAAGAAATATTGAGGAATAGAAATAGACGTCTGAGACACTCAAGCAACCTCAAGCTTTTCATATACTGATGTCATGCAATGGTTACAAATCTCATCAACCTCCACACTCCTCTTGCACACTCACCAGCCTGCTGTAAGAGAATCAACAACTGAATCCTCACTATGCTTTAAGCAAGCCTCCAGAATCTGCACAGAGTGCATGCATCACCCCTGACTGGGGTCTCTAGGCACCCACTCAGGGTATAGATCCTCTAATGCTCCCTTCAGAGAGCTCTGAATACACCTGCCTAGACCCCAACCCCATACTGATTTCTTAGGCTCCCCTGTGCCATGAACACTGCCTCTACCAGAACACCAGAGATATAGACACTCAGGGTTTACAGTTCAACTCTTCTGGGGCATGCAAACTTGAAAGTCAACATATAGTGTGTAAGACTTTGCACAGGCTTCTAAAACACTGTGGCTATACTTAACAGAACAAGACATATGAAGATCTAGACAAAATAAGAAATACTCCTACATGAATTACCCTGGTTCAATTTCCTCACTGCTCTGAAAAGTTCTTTGGGCTTGGATAGAGTACTGACTGGTGTCTAGAGGCCTTTCCCTCCGGCTCATAACTTTTCTTCAGAAGGATGAGGCCTCTCTCTAGGCATATGTCTACACTCTGAGTTAGGGTTGTTATTCCCAGCTTATATACACATTCTTATAATCACTTTCATCTTAAATAGTATGCTAAAAAGAGCAGTGTAGCTCTGATAGTGCTAGCAGAAGCAGCACAAGCTAACTTCCCTGAATACAAACCCACGTGCATCATATGGATATGTACTGTGGGCAACTAACCCACACTATGACTGCTGTTTCCCTCGCTATCATGTATATTCACCTATTGATATGCTAATTTGGTTCCTTTATCCTTCATCTGGGAATTTTCCATTATCCAAACACGAGCCTCCTCCAAAGAGCTAGTGAAAACTGATTCTAGTAGGGTTGCCTAGTTCACTGTCACCAGTTGCTTCCACCTGAGTAGGCAAGCATTAAATACTGAATGACCCCACCATTGTACCTGAGCTGAGAAGGACATGGCACAGCGCTTGTCAGCAAAGAGTGCAGTCCACACACACACAGGCCAGGTCTACACTACATACTTACTGTGCTACCGCAGCATCAGACCTGCCCATAGAGATATTCAAAAATACAAAGTTTAATAAGAGCAGCATAGTGTCAACCAGAATGCACTGGCTGTACAAATGGACTCCCATAATTGTCATAGCAATAGCTCCATAATTATGACTAAGACATTTAATGTTTGTGATCCCAGATTAAATTAAATGGATTTAAATGCATTTTAAAAGATACATTAGTATTTCTTCTTATTTTATCCCATCACGGTGTTATATCCCCTAATCTCCAAAGTGTGGTCTTAACATTGAATTTACTGCGTTGGTGATGCTTGATTCTAGTTTAATTGAAACACCTCTGTAAATATTGTTATCCTTTCAAACTCTTAACCTTAGCTCCATTTACCATTGGCTTTCGTCTGGGAATTTCCTAAACTTTTTTAAACTGAACATTAAACAAGAACCCCCCTAGAACACTACTATATAATATTTCCAATCATTTGAAGACATGTAATGCCATTCTTTTATATTTTAACTTTTAAGCGCAGGTTTAATCATAACCAGGGAAGTGTTAACTAGCCAGAGGGCAATGGATAATTGAACCAGGTTTAAAATACCTTGTTTTGCTCCAGAAGTGCAAAACAGACAAAAGATATTGGTGAATCTGCCCCCTCATTGCCTTATTGATTTAGAGGGCTGTGTTAGTGAGACTGCGGTTTTGTGAAGGGTCAACAGGGAAAGCCAAGTCTCAATGGCTATGTCCACAATGGCAATTTAAGTCAACTTAAGGAGGCTTAAGTCGACTTCAATTAAGCCACATCCACACCAGGCTTTCTTTAAGTCAACTTAAGAAATTCCTTAAGTCGACTTAATGAAAGCTTAAGTCAACTTTGTTACTACCACTCATTAAGTCATTAAGTCGACTTAACCCTTAAGTCGACTCCTTAAGTTGACTTAAGGATGGTGTGGACATGGAGTAACCTTTAAGTCGACTTTATTAAGGGTGGTTAGGTCGACTTAATAAAGTGTACTAAGTCAACTTAAAGCTAAGTCAAAAAGTTAAAGTTAAGTTAAAGCTTAGTCCACTTTGTTAAGTTGACTTTAATAAGGTCGACTTTAAGTCGACTTAAAGTCAACCTTATTAAAGTCGACTTAACTTTTCTAGTGTAGACATAGCCAATGTGTCTGTGCTTTAGGAATTTCCTTTACACTACTTCCTCATTTCCCCAACAATGCTGCCTCAATGCACAATGGAGCTGAAACAGATGCACTTTTCAAGCATAGATGAACAAACTAGCATGCAGCCAAGTGAGAGCTGGACCAAGTAATTTTACCAGTAAGAATTCTTGACACATTTGCTCAGCACTATTCCTGTCATTAACTCATTGCACCGAATGAAATAGCAAATTTAGTTACACTTATATTAGTTTGTACAGTTTAAGGGTAATGATTGACAGAATTACTTCTGATGTCACAATGGAGCTGTTTAAAAATTACCTGAGATGTTTACTTGACTCTGTAAGTAGCCTATAGAATCATAACAATTAGATACAATTGTAAATAATGTACCTCTACTTACAAATATCTTCAAACATAGTCTTAAAGAGATTATTTCAATACCCCAAGAGTTAAAAGAATTCACTAATTATAAACAGGAAAAATGTTTTAAAGAAGCAACAGTAAAAACTGAAAATGAATCTTAGTCGTTCAGTAACAAATAAAACTGGCCAATGACAATGATCTCATATTAATTATTTACACTTATCCTCTACCTCAAGTGTAATTATAAAGAGAGAAAAAAATCTTTGCTGTTCCTTAATGGATTATTTTTTATATTCCATGTCTGAATAGTATCCATATAATTACTGTGGACTAATTTCAATATGTCAACACATATACCCACCACCAACAAAAGAGAATTAAAGATCATTCCTTTTAATTAAGGGCATAAAAACTACTAACACCCTCTTTATGCCTCCAATTCATCCAATGGTTTGAGTATCATCTCTTTCTTGCTCTGTCCTGATCTCAAAGTACAGTTGCACATTACACTATACTGCAGTCTAATACTATGTTCAAAAGTAGTATACTACATATACATTTAAATCTTTAGAGAAACTATTTTTATGTACATCATTCAACATACTACCACCTTCCAAGGAAAGGAGAAGACTGAGCCAAAGATTCAATGACTAGAGAGAACTAAAATGCTGGGTGCCAGAACAAACTTCTAGGAGAGATAGATTCTCCTTCAGTGCTTCTGTTTATACAGCACCTTTGACACCAAAGCAACTCAAGCAATTACCAGTTTAGCATATAGACAAACGATAAACTGGGATCAGGTCAACCAGTCCTGAACTTATACTAAGTCTGGGAGGAAACACAGAAATCATTCAAAGACACCTGACAGTTTAGAACTGTGCCTTTAGAGAGGCAGGGATCCTGAAAGGAAAAATAATATTGTAATCATATAATTAAAGACTGAATTGTAATGCATACAAACAAGAGAGCTGAATTATGTTTGCAGAGCTAATGTCAATGCTGGCATTTCCTAACTTTTGAGCGCTTGACTTTTCTATCTAAACAAAAACTTTAGCATAGCTTTTTGGATGCCATATTATTCATTTCAACCCACCAATTAAGTTGGCATTCTTCTGTGAGTTTTATTCACCTCTACTGTGAATTCACTTTGTGCCACTATTTTATTCATTTCTCCTCAAGTAGAATAAATATTCTATTTTATTTTATTTTATTTTATTTTATATTTATATTCTATTTTATTCATTTCTCCTCTCCTTCAAAAACTTATTAAAAAAAATCCAAGAACTGGACATAGCATACTTGCTCATGAAGGACAACAGTAGATATAAACTGTCTGCTGTATTTGGGGTTCCAGTGGTGCTCTGGGATTGCATTAATTCATGCTGATCCTCTAATGAGATTTTGGGTTTTTGCATGTGCATTTTATCTAAGCTTCAGGTTGTTTATGTTCTCATGTCCCTGTGTGTCTTCTGTATTGTGTCCTTTCCTCACACATTGATACATGTCCTACACATGAAAGGCTAGAGGCTTTTAATGGATCAGAGAAGGGAATGTCAAGGAAAAAAATCTATAATAGATTTTTCACCAGGTAAAATATGGAAAAAAGTAATGACATAACTTCAGAAAAGCTATGTGATATATGTGTGATATCGTCTCACCTAAGACTATGCATGAACAGAAAATCACATTTTGCTCCTTTTAAATGTATAAGGAATCTAATTGTCTCTACATTCTGTACCCTGTTTCTCGGAAGCCTATAGCTCTTTATTTGCAAGGACTAGACATATGGAATGGTGAGAGACGTATTAGAGTATTTTTCACTAGTTTATCATTCTGCATGGATTTGGTGGGGGGAAACTCTGCTAGGCTAAATTGCCTGTTCTCCTTTCTCTTTCTTTAAATGGGACTATAGAGAATATAGCTGTGTTTCAAATATTTGAATGGAAAAAAAGATATGGCTGTTCAGTGGCATGGTGAGGATTCATCAATCTATACCAAGGGAATTTTTAGGTGAATGGTCACTACACAATGTGTTAGTGAACGGAGTTGTATGGTGAGGTACCAAGATGGCCCTTCCAGTTTTGCAATCCCAGTAATCCTCAAACACTAAGTCGGATTCAGGCTGCATGAGAAATTTGCTGATGGAAATGATGGAAATTGGCAAAATCCTGAGCTAAAATAAAGTTCTTTCACCCAAATAGAGATTTAGTGAAAACCCTCCCCAGTGTCCCTACAAATTTTGCTTACTTGTCTGCCTGCTGGCTGTGAAAAGGAGAGATGAGGGCAAAGACTGCAACCTCACTAATTTTTTAAGATCATAAACTGTGTCACAATTCTTGCTGACAAGTACTGTGAAACTATGCTGACCAGAACTTAGAATCCATGGGAGACTTGACAGACTTCATCTGCTCTGTTTGTCCACACCACCATGTCTTCCTGCCAGACTTGAAATGGAGAGAAATAGATTTAAATTGCAATTTACCTAATCTTCTAAACTTCATGGATTGCAGCAAAAATTGCTGACAGCTGACTATAAAGATATGTTAACCAGACTTGTGATCCAAGTGGAGACTGGACCACATCTCCCCTGCACCCACACACCTCCAACATCTTGCTTGTCTACCTGCTGGCCGTGAAATGAACTGACACAAGGAACATTGAATTATAAAGAACCAGTAAACCCCCGATTCTCTAAAGAATCGCCCAGCTCAGTTC
>ML685767.1:23969244-23995399 GCA_007922175.1 Pelusios castaneus | reverse complement strand
CCCGCCGTGCATATATACCACTGTCGTTTAGGTATATAGATGTGGTCTGCATAGCAATAGATAATCCTCTACTCCCAGTTCTTCAGAACACAGAGAAGTTGGTGTTTAAGAAATTTTCTTTGATCAAGAAGCATTTGCAATCTGGTGTAGCAAAGGTGGATGGTGTTGCGGCAGGGAGATTAAAGAGCAGCTGGGGATGGGGTGTGGCAGTGCTGCAACTTTTGCATTCTGCCTCATACAAACACAAACACGTCATGTTGTCTGTTGGAAGAAAATTATTTGCATGTAACTTCAATGGCCTTAGTTTTAACAGCAAAACTTATTACTACAAAGAAGATGAGGTTTTGTTTGGTTTGCAGGGATAGTTTACTATTCTGGGGTTCCAGTCCTGGGTCAAGTGTTGGTCCATCCTCTGGATCTTCACCCAAGTCCTGTTCAATCTGCTCCTCCATGAATAAGTGCACAATCCCTCCTGATTTGCTGGGTCTTCAGTGGGAGCTTCATTGATCCCAGCTGTCATCACCCTTATTGTTCATATGGAAATAAGCCCAGCAGCGCTCACCAGGGCATCATGAGCCACAGTAAGCTCAGTTTTGGGGGCCCTTGGGAACATTTGACCCAGTTCAGTGTAGAAAGGGCACATGGCAGGCACATTCCCAGACTGCCTGTTCAAGTCTGGACCTTCAATATTGCTGCTTTAGATGTTTCATTTATTCTCAGCACTGAACAGTGGTGCGCTTAATGCCTAACTTCACCAGCCATCTATAAATTCCTGCTGCTTCATGTAAAACAGTGCTTCTGATTGTCTACCCAGATATTTATTAAAATTGTAGAATCTTCCTCAGCTTCTTGTTGAGTAGTGACCTTCTTCAGCTGTGGTAGCAAGTGTTGCAGACTGCAAGACGCTAGTGAACATTGGAGACTGCATCACACTACTGCCAAAATGCACTGGAGGAGTGTGAACTTTTATAGGGAAGGAAGACATGGGTACAGAGAATGGTGTGAATGGGAGTGGAGGACTATTCAAGTCTGGAGAACTAGTATCCACCCTTTCACCACATTCATGCTGAATGTTGGGCAGGTATTGGAGTACGCCACAACTCACCTGAGCATATATCCACACTCCTCATGGGACCCAGCAATCTCAAAATCAACTTTCCCCATGATGCACACTTGCAGGGTTTCAGTGTGGATAATAGAGAGGATTACGCACAACTATGCACTTGGACAAACGTAGAGTGATCAGTGCAGACATACTCTTGTGTTCTGTTATTCAATTTTGAATGGGTACCATGTTGCAAAACCATGATAGTTTCAGATGAAACTGACAACTAGTTTGGAGTGGTTGTTTTTATTACAATTATTTGCATACAAAAAAATTTAACTTTAATTGGTTAAGCAATTGAATAAATGCTTAATTACAGTTCTATAATTAATAACTAGGTGTCTGACTAAAAATATGATGCTTGGCATCAATATTTAAAAAGCCTGGGAAAAACAGAAAAGGTCCAAGCACTTGTCTTGTAAATGAATTTAGTTTTTATTGATGTACTACATTTCCAAAAAGCACTGACTATAGCTCTTTGCTATTTTGAGATTTTTTTCCTAAACAGTACTCTGCATTATGCAAAGAGTCTTTTATTTGTGAAAGTAGCATTTCACTGATGCTGAACTTTATTTGATGAATGATTTACCAGACCACAAAAGAATGTTTTTGCTTGTATATCAATGAAAACATCTAAAGCAGAGTTATTCTGTCCCCAAAAGCAACTAATTGGCATGTTTCTCTTTCAGTTACAGGTAGCATATGACTTTGTTCCTGTCCTACTAAAATAGATTTCAGCTCACCCTTTGTCGCCAACCATTTTTTTTGACCAATTTGCAATTTGTGTCTATTGTCTATTCAGTTCTAGAAAATAATTCTTAATTATCACCATTATAAAAACAGATTTTAAAAGGAATGGTGATTATACACCATCTGGAAACATACTCAAGCTGTCAAAAAAAATCTGTGGATGGCTCCAGTACACAGTATTCAAATTCCAGCAGGAATCTACACTTGATCAAGGGGGAAGGATTCATTTAATTTTAAATGAGCTTGGGATATTAATGGAAGTTCAAAGTAAGTGAAACAGTTTTACTTTAAGGGATTTCAATAGGGTGCATATTAATTGGATACATTGCATAAATTATTGCAGGACAATAGAAATAAGAGAAATCCATCCTAAAATGCCCAGCAGAGCAGGACAAATGCTTCACATACCTGAAAGAATAAAGGGGGTGGGGAGCAAGAGAAAGCTGTACAGATGAGAATAGATAAACAGACTATCTGACTTCTCTTAGCAATTAAAGATCTGGAGAGTTCCAGAGAAAACAACCATTCTCAGTTACTGCCTACAGAGGTACCTTTGGCTCTGTGTTTCCTGGCAACCAGGTCTTTAGAGACCCCTGTTGGGGACAAAACTGGTATTAAGCAGTCTTCCATGTCTAACAATCTGGCACAGCTTCTAGTAGCTCAGACAAAAACACAATTAAGCACATTTACGTGCCCACTACTGTACAATGAGGAACGAGGAAAATGAGGCTCATTCTAACTGCTGATATTTGATATATGCAAGTTGTAAATAACATAATCCAATAACCTCTTTCCTAGAAATAAAAATCTACTCAAGTGTATAATAAGTGTATTGCATATAAAATTATTTTGGTAAAAAAAGTTGTGATTGTAATAGAAATGTAGAAGATTCTGTAATAGGTTTGAGTAAATAGGACACAGCTTTCCCTACATTACACCAGAAGGCACTCTAGAATACATTATATTTTTCTGCCCCAAAATGAATAAAGTCATTTTTTCTTACCTAAAGACCAGTCGATATAATTACACCTAAGAGAACACAAATAAGTGAAGGCCTACTCTGGCTGTAGAAACTTTTCTGGAGCTCACTTGTTTTGAATGTAGGATGCTGCAGAAAGGATCATTTCTAGTTCACTGACCAGGATTGTCTCATTTCCATCAAAAAGGAATTATCAAAAAAATCTGAGCTCCAGCCAAGGGGCTGCTGGGCCTTTGGGTGAGCAGTTGCAGCACTCCGGCTAGGGTGCTGCCACTTGGCACACATGGTGGGAGAGACTGGGAGATCCGCACCTGGCATGTGGGCTATAATTTGGCCATCCCTGAGTTGGACTCTAAGCACATGAGCAAAAGCCAGCCAGCCAAACACCTGCTAAAGAGAATTCTAAGTATCATCTCAGAGCACTAACCGTCCCCTTCCAGGTCCCATTTCCCGTCATGACCACCATCTCTGAGACTACAGAGAAAGGAGAAACAAAACCAAACCAAAATAATGCATCAGAGTAATAAAATTAAAAAAATAAAATAAAACTCCATATTGACCCTTGAAGGTGACTGACTGAAGCCCTGAGGCATGAGATTTTCAGAACATAAGACATAAAATCAGTAAAGGCTCCTTGGGCAAATTAGGGTATGAAATATTCCTTAACTTTAAAAAGCTCGACACCATGAGCTTTTCTTAAACTTGATACAGTGTATCTATGCAATCTGAAAAAAAAAAAAACAAATATTTTCCAAATTACTTGAACTATGCCAGATATTTTTCCCTGTACATATTCTGAATATGTTCCACTTTCCAACATTTTTCTCTCATCTACACCTACTTAAAGATGGCTGATTTCTTTCCCTCCAGCATGCTCTTCTTGGACAAGATTTCTTGCTGTGCATCTGTTTAAAAAGATATCAGAAAATGTATAGACAAATTTGGCTTGTAAGTACATTACAAGTGTCAATGAGAGACTCTCAAAGAATTTGAGTGGTTCACTCTGGGGAAAAAAAATATGTTAAAAAAACCTCATAGCATTTACTGAGGTCTAGCCATAGGGTATATGAACAGGTGATTTTTTAAACCATTATTTAGCTAATGTTTTGCAAAGAGATTGGAAGACAAAAGGTGCTACAGTAGGTAAGTGCTAAGTATATCAAAGAACATGAAAGGGTTTATAAAGCCATGATCAGCAAAGAACTTTAGATTAAAATGTTTAAGTGTATCGGGTTTAAATTGGGGTGGAAAAGCTACAATTATACTTCCTGTCTAGTTTAGTTTAATAGGAAAAAAAACCCTAGTTTAAATAAAAGTTTAAACCCTTTCCACATTATGATGAACGTTTCTGGCAAAATTCGATGTCAAGAAGAATTTAAACCTATTTTTTATATTTAGAGAAGTAGATCTCAAGTAACGCAAAATGTCATATATTACATATATTCACGTTACTTTTATTCCACTTTAAAAATGCATTTTCTATAAATAGGTACTACATTCTGGAGGACAAAACTGTATAGATCATAATTAAAAGTAAAATTCTTAGTTGCCATCTTATACTCTTTCCAATGCTGACATTTTACCAATGAGACTCAAGTCTTTTCAGAAATAAAAGTGGAAGAGTTTCCATAAAAATACAACCGATGTTTTAGCATTTTACAGCATTTTTTTTTTAAATCCGACCAGAAAGAAAATCACTCTTTGGAGCAAAGAATATGTTTCTACAATCAAAAATGGAGGGGAGGGAAGAAGAGTCAGATGCTTTCAGAAAGCTAACCACTCCAACACTGTGTGGTAAATTACAAACTGTAGATGTCTGTCTCTCCCACCCATTTCCAAACCACTGCCAATAGCCTTCAGATCAGGAACTAAAAGATGATCAAGTAATTGTGTAGCTTCCAATTCACTACCAAACATTTTTTTTAAAAAAATCTGATACATTAAGGCCAATAATACAATACACAACAAAAAGGGAAAATATTAATACAGTGAATTACACGTTTACCCAGGAACAAATCAGCTTCATGATGCTACTCATGAGATATATTAAATGATTTCCAAGTGATAAAAGTATGACAATTTCCTCCTTCTCCTCCCCAAAGTCTAACTCTATATCTAAGACAACAGAGTCTTGTGGCACTTTTAAAGACTAACAGATTTATTAATCGCATGAGCTTTCGTGGGAGAAAATCCCACTTCGTCAGACGCTTTGAAGATAGGAAAGTTACAGAGTGGGAGGAAATTAAATGCAGGGGAGTGTATGACATAGCATCAGGTCAGGCTGTAACAGCAAATCAAAATAGGTATTAGGATTCAAAACACTGGGGAACAGCACATAGAGGAGGGGGAGGTCAATTCACTTGATGTAATGCGAGAAAAATCCATAGTCCCTGTTTAACCCCAAGACAACTGAGTCAAATTTGCATATAAGTTCGAGTTCTGCAGACTCTCTTTGAAGCTGTGATTTGTTATTCATCTGTTTCAACACAGCTATTAACAAGTCGTTAAGGGAGTGAGCAGGGAGATTAAAGTGTTCCCCTACAGGTTTTGCAGTGTTGCAATTTCTGATGTCAGATTTGTGTCCATTGATTCTTTGGCGCAGAGACTGTCCTGTCTGTCCAATATATAAGGCAGACTTTCATTTACTCCTTCTGATGTTTTTCTCTCAATCCAAGTTAATTAATGAAATTTAAAAAGAAAGAAAATAAACAGCCAAAAGACTAGCTTTGTGAAAATATAGACAAACAAGTTGCTTAGTTCCATAAGCAATTCTAGGTACAGATTCAACAAAGCACTTAAGCGTGAGCTTAAATTAATAGAGCTATAGTGATTTACATCAGCTAAGGATTATGAGGCTAAATATTAAGTACCACATATACAGTGCAAATTTTTTTTTATTCTTGCTAAATTTTGTTTTTAAACTGAACAAACTTTTTTTCAGAGCAGGAATATGCTATTGGTGTGCATCACAGTTATCAAATAGGGTTTATCTATGCATGCAGTTCTTCAGGAACAGCTAATCCTGATTAGTTTCATGTGTGAACATTTTTATTCCAGGATAAGAGCACCTTGCTCCTGTTTAGATTACCCACTTGGATTGTTTAGCTTAACCTACTGCCTTGTTCTTTACCTTAACCCACTTGGCTTGTGTGCTCACCACTTGGATTAAACAAGGTGTTCTTATTCTGAAAGAAGAGCACTCATACATGGAGCTATTAAGCAATAGCTAATCCTCAATAATTCCATGTGCAGATAAACCCAGACAAAACACTGGTAAGAAGTCCAGAATTAATGTTGATCTTTTCCTCTGATATTCTGTATGATCATAAATCACTGAGTCTGGTTAAAAATCAATTTTAAAAAAATCAGCAAGAGTAGTCACACAGATGTATGGTGTCTGATTTTTTAACTACACAGGTAGCAGCATACACCTGCATATCAAAAGGAACATGACTGAGTCCCTAAATGTTTGAATGTATTATAGCAGGTAATTTCAATTTTCCAAAGTACTGTACTTATACTTCTGCATAGTTCAATGGAAAAAAAAAATCTTTTAACATGAATACTATATTTACAAAACACAACTGTATTGAATATATTTTTTCCACAGTATGTGAGCTATGCATCTCAAATGGAAAAGAAAGAAAGTTAACTCCAAAATAATAAGCTGTTATCCTGCTTCAAAGACTGTTTTTATATACTTTCCAATAGAGGACATTTACAGTCATTTCCCTCCACACATGCATGCTCCATCTCTCTAAATACAGGACTAGTGATATCATTTTTCAGTAAAAAATGAGTCATGTCTCAAAACAAGAATAGGTAAAATATATATTGTTTGCCCATGTTAAAAAAAAAAATAGCAACTGTTTCATATCAAGAAGTTCTGATATTGCCAAGCTCTGAGACAGGGATTTGAAAGTCATAATGTGGGGTTGGTCTGTGTCAGGGGTGTGCCTTTTGCCAACCCTGTTAAACCTGCTTTTTTTAGCCAAGTTCACATATGCTCAATAGATATCAGTTAAGTTTGGCATGTATATTCTTATAAGATTTTATCCTTCATGAGTATGTTCCAGTGCAGAGTTGCAGAGACTGAATGGGACTTTTCCTACAATGGTTCCTCCTAACTTCTGGGGGCACTTCTGGTGAAGGGCCCAGCAACTGATATACAGAATAACTGTTTCTTCTGTGCTTTAAATGCTCTCCTTGCTGGTAACCAGGAGAAGGAGGAAGCCAGCCTTCCTACCTGAGTTCCTAGGGTGGACCACTTGCTGTGCCTCTTCAACTCCTTTATATACAGAGCTTCTGGCCCTTCTTGCCACCTTACCCATTGGCTGTGCTCCCAGGGCCCTTTTAACCCTGTCACAGGGTACAACTGGAATATTTTTTCATTTTTGGTGTAAGTGACCATTTAAGTCCAGCTTGCCTGTGTGGTAAAATAGATTGCAGAGCCAAGGGGATTATCTGTGACTCTACTGTTAGACTGTTACAATGGTTCACATTTATTCCTGGACTGGTGAAATCTAGTTATAGAATATACCACCATTTGGGGGTATCTGCCCTCCTTTTGACAGCCTGCCCTGTGGTAGGCACTCAGTCATGAACCATTCCTTACAGTATGACATCCATTTGGAATGAGGCCTTGTCTATACTGAAAATGCTGCGTCAATCCACACAGATTGACGCAGCAGGATTGTGTAGACCCACTCCATCAATCCCGGAAGCACTCTCCCATCGATTCAGTAATTCCACCCCTCTAAGTAGAGAAACACTGCATCAACAGGAGTGCGCTTGAAGTCAAAGCAACCAAGGAAAGACTCTGCGGTAAGGAAGAGTAACTAAATTGACGAAAATTATGCATTCTGCAGCACGCAGATTGCGTATCTCTCGTTGACTTAGCCCTACAGTGTAGACAGAATAGGCCTCAGTGTAGATAGAATAGGCCTGAGTGTGGACCAGACAATAGCTGGTAGCTTATAGATGTTGTTGATCATAAGATGACCAAGTCTCCTTGTAATAGCATATAGTGTTGAAGACTTCAAATCCACAGAGATGTTGTTGCAGAGCTCTTGTCTCATGAACACTAGCACACCACATTTTGGGTATTGTTGACTGGTATCCTTGAATGCAACCATTAAAAAAACTTTTTTCCTACTTAAATGTTTCAGGACTGTTGGAAGCCTACCTTGGCCTGAGCTGCTTGATCCAGTTGCCTGACTAATGAATTGCCTGACCAGCATTTGAGGCGCAACCTGACTGCTTTTTGCCATTGACAGAAAACAACAGAGTACTAAGTAATATTGTGGTATCTCAATTTCTGTGCATCCTGGCAGCTAGTAAATAGTGTGGGTTTTGTACAACAAAGCAAATAGTTTGTTAGCTAATAGCTGTATGTAGATAAAGATGAGCAAGGACAAGAATTTATATATTTTACATTAAGGCACAGTTTTTTCCACTACTCTTCCACTACTAGATGTTGTTTTGTTCCAATTACCATGTTAAGAAGATAAATCTATAGTTAGTATTAACAATGAAGTATAGAGAAAGTGAAGGACATAAGAACGTCACCCAAAATTAATGAACAATGTGAACAAAGAACAATGTGTACAGAAAGTAGAAAAAGCTACCACCCAGGCACGAGGGTGCACTTCATTGCCTCCTGATTCCATTGGTTATGCTGTCAACCTGATCTGCTGACAGTTTCTGAAGCAAGCTGGCCCTATATGAATGAACATATTACTCTTTGGGGCCAGAGAATATGATATATTCTAGTTAGTCATTGGCTTTGTATAGAGCTATCTAAGAAATCCTTACACATTAAACCCTACTGATCCGCAAATCTGCAGATATGCAAATCTACCATGTCTCACTGGTAACTTCTCACTGATCACAAAGAATGCTCTGCATCTAGGATTACCAATGCCATCAACATAGTGACGCACTGACTGATGACAGTTTTGTCATCTGATAAAAGTAACGCAAGCAATAATCTCAAGAGTAAGGTCCCTTTACAGGACAAATAGTAAAACAATAGCTTGTATCTATGTATATGTCAGCTCAGTGTAGAAGGCCTTTCTCCTTAAAAAATACATATTAAATGAAAGTTTAGTTTCTGAAATCAAGTGCATAAGGGCAGGAAATGCCAGAATTAAGGTGAGCAATGCAAGTAAAAATGTGTCCCCCTTATGCATATGCATTATGATACTTGTCTTTACTTACATGATCATATACTTTATTCCCCACCTCACAGGTTCCATACCTCATTAAATACATAGGTTGATGGTTCTCAGGCAATGAATCAGATTTGTATAGTGAAAGAGGCTGTTTTCTGTGGAACATCTGTCTTGTTTATTACAGAATTTAAAAGATGTGTAGGGAATGAGGCAGGAGTCTGAAGGAAGGCAAAGTTGGCCTCGTGTTTAATGAAGCTCAGTGATATCTTGGAGAACTGGATTCTGCCATGGCCTCTACCACAGAGTTCCTATGGCATTCTCGACAAGTCAATTAAAAAAATCAAACTTTTCGAAAGATGGACACTAATTTGGTGTTCCTTCTTTTAGCGATACCCACTTGAGGTCACAACTTTGTAGAACTGTTCAGTGCTGATAATGGCAGCTGAGGTAAATGAGAGCTGTATATTGAACATAAAATGTGTCATAAAATTGCTAAATATTATGAAAAATTAGTCCCCAGATGTTTTGGCCTTAATCTCTTTGTGCCTCAGTTCCCTATCTGTGAAACTGGTATATTATTACTTCCTTACCTCACAGGTCTCTTGCAAAGATAACTTCATTAAATGTTTCTGAATCATTCACAGAGTCATAAAAGACCCATGAGGGAAATTAATAATTGTATACTGAATTAGGGCTTATTAAATCATGAACATTTTTATTTTTAAAGTGAACAACAGCCCATTCAATGAGGACCATCCATTCTGTGCATTGAATATTTTAGGTGTCCTGTGGAACAAATAGTAGTAATCATGTAATTATAGACTATATTGCAATACACATGCACAGTGTGACCAAATAAAAGTTGCACAGGCAATCTTAATTCTGGCATATCCTAGCTTTTGAGTGCTCGAATTTGCAAACTTATTATTCTTCTATTGTCATTGTCTGTAGGTAAATGTTATATAAAATATTGAAGTGTTTGGTCTAACACTAAAGAACTAGCACAGAGGGCACACACACATTTTGGGTACATATATATCTCATATTTCTACTAGTGTGTTAGGATACATGTACACTACATGCTCCTTAGGGCATGTGCCAGTGCATACATAGCTAGCAGAGGCATCAATAGCACTGTAGAGTGGAAGGCACTGCTTAGGAGAATAAACACGTCAGAACCTTAAGAGATATATCCTACACAGCTCTCTAGATAGCCAAGCAGTGCATCCCCCATTGACACTACTATCTTAAATAATATAGTAACCTGGTTCTTCCCCACTACCAGAGCATCCCCACTCTCTAGGGAAAGGTTCCAGCAGCAGGGAAAGGCAGGGGGGAAAATGTTGTAGCAGCTCCTTATTGCTGGAGCCTTTCCTCACCACAAGAACTTTCTGGAACCTTTCTCCTGAGGAAAGGCCATGGTAGTAGCACAAGGCTCTGATGGGATAATCAGCAAGGAAATGCTCCAGCAGAGTCTTTCCCCGCTGTCTCCCCTTCCCAGAGTCTTTCACTACACCCGGCAGCAGCATAGACACAGTTTGCTTTTCACATACATAATGCAATAATGGCAGAGTATAAAAGACCCTAGAAGCTTGACAAAGAAAATTGCTTAGAACTGAACAGAGTCTAAGAAGAATAATTATGTATTAAATATTGTATTTACAATCATACACTTTTCAGTCAGTAAATGACCTTTAAGTGCTTTTTCCACGAGACATAAATTTAACTGGGCATAATCATGTTGTGAACAAAAATCTTTAGTAGTGCATTTTCTTCATGTTGTTTTTCCCCATTGGGCCTGGAGATAAAGTTTGTATAAAGACTCTATGAAAGTCTTGCCACTACTATTTGTGGTCTATCAACTGATCTTGATCTGATGTGAAAAACCTGTAGATAAAAAAAGAATTAAGGGCAGCACATGGCCCCTTATGGGGATATTTTAATATCACATGAAAGATGTAAGCAATGTGCCAGTTTCTGAAGTGGAATAACAGGTAACAATTTGGCCCATCATCTATTCCTTTTATGTGCCATAAAATTATATATATATTGGTCCTATATTTCTCTCTGTAGGTAGCACAACTCCAGTTTTTGATTAATTGATTAAGAATAGAACATGACCCATATATTTTAGGGGCAAGACTAGTATTTTTATAGTATTTATACAAATTTTGTTTCAGAATCTGGAACATGCATGTAAGTAGAAGAAAATGCAATTATTTAAGGCTTTTAGTTATGTTAGTTATGGCCGATTAGATTTATTTCTCATAGGAGAAAACACACTTACAGGTCACTTACTGACTCAGCTATGTACAATTATAAGTACAGCTCTTCATCCAAAATTCATTGTTGTAAGTTCTAGACACAATTGCTTTTTATGTACAACACAAAAGGAAATATAGGGAGAGCTCAAGTAAGAAAAGAAACATTTTCTTCAGCATTTTTTAACTTAAAATTGAATATTGCACAGATATTCTTAATTGACCAGTTTATTTACTTCCTCCTTTCATATAACTTCCTGATAACATTTAATATTCTCCTTTTTCTATTTCTCAGTAGAACTTCTCTTTAGTGGTTGAAGTCACTCAAGTTCTAAAATTTCCATTTCAGTTGCTACCATTATTATTTAACCTAGAGGAATGCCTAAAGACATATCCTGCCTCAATGAGTTTACGATCTCAACAGACATATCATAGGAGGTGAAATGACTTGCTCAAGATCACACATCACTTTGGTGGTAGTCAGGGATAAATCTCAAATTTCTTGATTACCAATCCAATGATATATTCTTCAAACCACTCTGTTTCCCATGATATAAAACTGCAAGTTTCTTTTTAGTTATGGTGGATTTGTGCATTTTTCCCCAAAAAGTTAGCTTTGGAATTCACTTCCCTTACGCCTTGTTCCTTTTTTCATTTCCCTGTACTCACTCTCTTTTTTCAGATTTCACCTCTCCATTTCTCTATATTTGCTTTAGATCATTTTAGGTTTTATAATTTGTTTTCCATCTGTATCATTTAAGGAAATCTGGTAAGAAAAAGTCTAAAGCACCTGACTTATGAAACTAAATCCCATTGACTTTCAATTAAATTATTTAAAAATTTAATTAAAAGGTGTTTTCACTTATTAAAATTCTTCTCTTTACACATTAATTACTAACTGGTAATATACATCCCCACTCCATATGTGATGTTCACAAAATTGTTAGCTAAACTATCAAAATTTGCTTTTTTAAAGTGTCTAACACTCAAGACCACTAAATACCTAATTACTACTTCTTCTGACACTGTAATGTTTCTGTCTTGTGTTTTGTTAGTTACATATGTAGCTACCAGAACTACTAAAAAGGTACTTCCCCTCACCCAATATGGATACAATTTATTTTTTATTAAAAACCAAACAAGCAAGTACTTGAAAATCAGAACCAATCAATTTGGAAATTTTCAGTTGAAATGAAATGATTTGACATTCCCAAATTAAAATGTGTCATTTCTGGTTGTGGAACCTACATCAAAACATTTAATTTTGGCTAGGTTTGACATTAAACCACATCCTACTCAGTCACCGCAATACTCATAATTGTTGTTGTACATGTGCCTTGTGCCCTCATTCTCCTCTAGGGCCTAGGCTTCACCTCCCAAAATGAACCACAGTGGTGCATGTTAAGACCATGCATCTTTGGAAAACACAACTTTGCTGGGGAGCTTGGGTGCCTGGAGGCATATGCGCGTATGAAGACATCAAATATTTCAGTTTGTGGGTGTTCAGCTTTTTAACAAAAAATGTCCAGTTTTTCAGGAGAAAATGGAAATATTCTGTGAAAAAAAAAACCCATTCATTTAAAAATCCAGTTTTCTCATCTAGAAACAATTTTGATGGAAAAATTTCAGCCAGTACCAGCTGCTACTCAGTTTCCTTTTAAGGGCATCATTTTTTACTAGTTTAAGACAGTGGTTCTCAACTTTTTGCAGATCATGACACACTTAGTGGCATATTGCGACACTCTAGGACACACCAGCCCATCCCCCACAGGCCAATCAAGCCATCTTCCCAGTTCTCTGTGACACACTTACCACTGTGTGGTGGCACAGTAATGTGTCCCAACACAGTGGTTGAGAACAACTGGTTTAAGAGATGCATGAGATTCCTCATGGATCTGATTTCCTCCTGCTCTTTTTCTTCTATCCCTAATTTACTTCAGCTACCACAACTTTTATTATTTGACATCAAAACGACTCTGTATAAAGTTTATTTGAATCTCTTCCCACACAAACCTACCAGGACAGTGTTACTAAAAAACTTAGTCTTTCCAAACCCTTGTGCCATTTGATTATGTTGTTCTCCATTTCATGAACCTATTTGCAGGGATGAAGAGGCAGGAATAAGATCAGTGAGCTGGAATCATTGGTACAGCTCCAATAGTATTTTTCTGTAGAGGCTAGCAGAGCTGTCACAAATAGATATCCAAAATTTGTGTTTCCCTACAGCTATCTACAGTATATTGACACTCAGGAACTGCTGTTCAGTATAGTTAATGATTGCCTTGCAAAATTTGTCCTGGAGCTCTTCAAGAGCCTAATAATACAGACAGGTGGAGGGATACAATGTCGTCTATGGGTTTGTGACAACACCATTAACTTCTTCAAGATCCAATGACTATTTTCAGTACTGGTAGATGTACATGCAATCAACTAGGTAAGTCAACCAAGAAAGTCAAAGGAAGGATCAACAATTTTCCAAAAAATTAAGTGCTAGTATTCTATAGCTTTCTGTAATTAAATCACTTTACATCAGCCTTCTCTTCATTTCTGTGAGCTACACTGGAGCCTGCTATATGGCCAATGGAGACAGTTTTGGGTTTTCTTTTTTTTTAGGAGGATTTGGGTGCCTTTCACCCATTAGGGCTTTCTCCTCACCTGTGCTGGCTGAAAATGTTTAACCAAAGCTATGTTGAGATGACCTCAAAGAAGAAGAGAGGTGTTCCACATCCTACAGACACAAGGCAACACATTTAAGATAAGGCGAAAGACCCTACAAAACAAACCCACACTCCTAGCAGTCTCTTTGTTTCAATACCGATAGAGTTTCAAAAATGGATGCCCTGAAGCTCCAGGCAGACTGTCTACTCCTGGTAGTATTTATCATCATTCTAACAAGTTTGGATGAGCTAAACAGCTGAGAGAAAAAAGAACGCTTTATGGCAGGATGTGATGACCAGACAAAAATGTGACAAAACAGCAAAGGGGTAGGATATTTGGCCAGAACAAGAGAAAAAAGGGATGTTGAGATCAAGCAAAACAAAGATGATAATACTT
Organism: Pelusios castaneus; assembly: GCA_007922175.1. Taxonomy (NCBI): domain Eukaryota; kingdom Metazoa; phylum Chordata; order Testudines; family Pelomedusidae; genus Pelusios; species Pelusios castaneus. The sequence goes on along the minus strand of ML685767.1, from coordinate 23,981,077 downwards.
TGTGGTAGCAGGTTCCAGTGCCCCTAAACTTAATAGGCTGGAATCCACTAACAGTCTTGCACTTTTGAACTCCTATTATACCTATCTTTTCCAGGGGGTAGCCATGTTAGTCTGTATACAGCAAAAACAATGCGAGTCTTGACGTATGAATTATGTTACTACTTCTATTCACTTTCCCTTTGTAACTGAATATCAGCTCATTAAAGGAGTTTTACATTGATAAGCACTTCTCACCACTCTATGCTTTATTTGTTTTCCATTTATTTTGCACCTTCCTCCAATTACGTAGAGGTGCATGATGCATACATGACTCTTGTCTGTGGATTCTTGCATTATCCATTTTCCAAGGCAAATACCTTTTAATTATCCCCATTTACCAGTCACAAAGGAAAAACTTGGAACATTTTTTAATAAGGTAAACATTAGGACACTTCAGAGGACCTAAATTGGGATCTGAGATCTCCTGCTGAGTTTCAACATATCTACTGAGTATTTAAACTTCTCTATATGCCTATACCATATGAGTGCACTAATATTATGTGACCTATGAACACTTCTATTATCCTTTTGAAAAATTTTAGATGCCTTTCAAACATGGTTAAAAATTACAATCTTAGTTCTTAGTGGCCTAAAACAAAGATCTAAGGAGACTTGTTCTCTCTCTCAGAATTGTAAAGGTTAATCAAATGCAAACCAGAAACTTAATACAACACAAAATTTGAGAATCAAATGCTAAAAATTGAGAAAGACCAAAAGCGAATATGGAAAACTTTATATGTTATGGCATAAGTTAGAAAAAAAAAAAGACTAGTACTTGGGTACTATGGTGATGGGCATCCTTAGAAATGTCTTTGATGGACTCCTATAATGAAATCTAATTTTAATAAATAGAGAAATAGGTAACACTGCATATAATAGGTGCAATATTGTTGAGTTAATGGCAAGGGAAAAACCTTCACTTTTTGGAATTTCCTGAACTTTGATGTTTAATTATTTAAAGCTTTTTTTTAACTCTAATTTCCCTAAATTTCTGAATAGAATATGTCTATGTATATAAATAAATTAAAAGAATCCAGAGCTATTGCATCAATGGAGCTTAGATGTTCTTGGATCCAGAAAGAATACACTTTCAGAATTTATAATAAGAATATGAATGCATTTTAGGCGAAGCATATAAACAAACATAAAGGAAGAAAGAATCAATATCATCACATTGGACAGATGTTCAATAAATATAGGAAACTATCCCTGGAAGTAATTAGCAGTCTTTAAAAAGTCCTTAAAAAAAGGACTCAAATAAACCCATGGTTCCTTTATATTTTACTCACTAAGAACAAAAGAGTTGGATCAAGAAACTCTCCTCTACAAAATATTTTTTCATTAATGTTATTTTCTCAATATTATCATTATGAGTTCTGTATGGTTATGTTCAGATTCTTGCTTAATGCTTCCATTATTTTGAGCTTTTATTTTCACTTATTAGTTTAGGAAGACTTTCCATGTAGTTGTCTTCAAGCTACCTTCATATATATTTTAGAGAACTGGCAAAAAAAATGCTTTAGAGGAACTGTTTGTCTGGACCTCAAACAACCAACAGAATGAAAAAGTTCCAACATTCATTTGTGAAATTGTTAACTGTAAACATTCATTACATAAAACAATTGATCTATTATCTTTTCACTTGGATTAAACAAGCCAGATCCTACTTTCAGCTACTTTAAGAACCTACTTTCAGCTTTCTTTATTATGTTCAAGCAAAACAATTCTGTCTGGAACATCTTGAATAGGAAGTGTATTTTTAAATGCATTCCCACAGTAACAACTGAACTAATGTGACTCTGACAAAGAGAAAGATACGTGGAGGTTGAAACTAAGCATAGACAATTGTAGAGAAAAAGGGGTTTGAAGAAGTCAGAAAATGAAAAAAAAAACAGGTCAGAATGGAACTGGGAACTGAACCTTGACTTTAGACATCAGCAATGCTGAGCATTTTAAAAAGTCAATTTGTGATGTGCCTAAGTTAAATTGTGATCTAACTTGTATCGAGTCACGTGGGAGGTGCTAGCATGCCTACTTAGTGCCTCATGCTAGGTACCCATTCCACAGATCACAGAATGGGAAGGAGGGCAGAACTGATACGTCCCCAGCCATTAAAGATAGGGAGAGGGAGAGAGAATGCTAAGGAGTGACTCAAACTATCATAGCTATGAAGTGCATTCAAAGGAGTAAATTGTACTTGATTGTGGCTCAGCACAGATTACTTCCCATCTTGAGCAGAAGACCGGCAGGCAGATTGTGACTGAGGAATAACCTGCTTCAATCTGCTCCAATACAGGGCAACAGCATGTTGCCCTTTGCTCAGAATGCATTGGAAACATTAATTCAACATTAAGGGATTTAGGAGAACAAGTCCCATTTCCTTTCACTTGAACTTGTGTTCCTAAATCCCTCAGTCTTGACAATCCTGTCCTTTGAAGGAGAGCTTTTCAAAGGGTCTTTGACAAGTGGTACCATAATTTTTCATGTCTAACCTTTTACTCTTTAACAGGGCTGATTTTTAAAGAGCAGGTGCTCAGTATATTATGAAAATAATGCCCCCTTTCAAGTATCTGAAGCTAGGCATGCAAATCCCGGGGAGCCTAACTCGCTATGTTTGAAAATCCTGTGCATTATTTCTTTTGCATCTCAAGATTAGTGCAAAGTCCTCAGGCAAAGCTGGACAAAACTACTATATTTTGTTTTCTTTATTCACAAGTGACCTCCTAAGATTTTCTGTAGCATTCATATGTTTAACAATGGAGAACTTTTAGTATTTTCACCAGCAAGAAGAGATCTTGATTTAGACATATTTTATCAAAAGCAAAACTATTATTTTAGTGAACTTTTTTTTTCTAAAGGAGAGACAGGAGGGAAGGCATATTAAAAGCTTTGAACATTTGAAAATTCATTTTTTTCAAAAAATATTTAACAAACAGCCTTGAAAACCAAACAATTGTTCCATTTTAAATCCTGTGAATCAAAATGAACAGGCTGGTGTCCTGTTGTATAACCACCGCGTTTATTAGAACCCAAGCAAACTGTTAATATGGATTGTGTATAGTTTCCCATCATGCCACACAATCCATAAGAATGGTACGCATGGTGCACTCTTTCCCACTGTGTTACTGCTGCTCCTAGAGGATTAATAGTTCCACATTTTTGCATTTAGTTTTGTGACTGCTGCTACTAAATCTGAAACACAGCTATATGTGAACTGTAATTTTAAAGAAACAAGCCACCAACCACCCACACCCACCACCCCTCATCCCCCCAGTTTTGTAAGTAAAGTATCAATTCCTATGATCTGGAAAAATTTACTCGTTTATAAACTGCCATTGAACTACTTTTTTAAGTGTAATTCTACCAAACATAACATTATTCCTCTTAGCCCACAACACTTTCATTTTGCGGGTCTTTATCAGGATAAATAGTGTCATGTATGCTCTAGCAACCTTTTTTTTTTTTTTTTTTAAATATCAGTCCAGGGCAATTTTTAACTTTGTATCTGCAAATATCTCCATCTCTTTTTTCCAAGCTATAAAATAATTAATGTAATTAATGTAATTTTAAAACTCTGCCTTGGCTGAAACTTATTCTATTGTATATTCTAGAAACAGAGGGGGAAAAGTAAGTTTAGTGTAAAGAAAAACTTTTTTTGAATATGAAGAGGATTTAACATTTCCACCACTTCTCCATCAGCTACTCTGTTTTACCAGCAACACTACAGAACCAAGAAAACTGGGAAACCAATAAAAAAATATATCCATGATAGGAGACTTTCAAATACCCCATAATGAAAGCATGAGCATTGTAAAGCCAAACACCAAAAAATTTTCAGCTGAGTTTGGCTATGTCTAAACTTGTTAATTTAAGTTGACTTAGCATGTCCCCACTCAAAAATTAAGTCAACTTAGAGGGGATCCTGCCAAATCAACCTAGAGCATCCACACTGGATGCCTAGGTTGACTTGTAGGGGCTAGGGGGACCTTGGACAGGTCCACGGTGGCGGGGGGGGGGCGCCCCTTGCCAAGTGCCAGGGGGCTCAGGCTTTGCCCCATTGTACCATGGTACAATGGGGCAAAAGGGGACAGGAACCCTGGCAGGGCATAGGAGCAGGGTGTGCAGGGCTCTGTCCTGCTCTGTGGGGGGGGGCATGCCAGGCTGTGGCTGTGCCAGCCACCCTGGCATGGAGGGCAGTGGGGAAGCCCTGAAGCCCCCTAAGTTGACTTAAAGTTGACTTAGGGCTACTGTGCGTCCACACTGTCTAAGTCGACTTAATAAAGTAGACTTAGCCAGCAAAAGTCGACTTAAAACGAGGTTTAATAAAGTCGACTTTAATTTTCCTTAAGTTGACTTAAGCTGCTACTTAAGTCGACTTAAGGAAAATGTAGTGTGGACACAGATTAAATTAAGTCGACTTAAGCAAGTTTAAGTCGACTTAATTTGTAAGTGTAGACGCACCCTTTGAGAACACAGATGCCTATATGTATTTTTACTCCAATAGTCGCTTGAGGTCCTTCAAGTCTGACACAATGGTGCAAGGCACCATGCAAACTTAGAATGAAAGATTTGAACTTCCACAACAAGCCATAGATACTGAAGGAAATTATGAGATTGCCATGTAAGGTTTGGCTTCTTTCCTTATTAGAGGAAGGGGACATGTGGAAATAGCCTTCTGTGGCCTGATTCTGGTAAAATAAATAAAGTTCTTGGAATGCCCAAAGGAATCATGGAGATTCCTGAGATGTAATGGGAGTTGGCAACATCTGAAAGTGAGTAAGTGAAATATACAAAAAAGTGCACTCAATAACAAGATATAGGAATGAGCAAAACCATACATAATTCAAATAAGGGTAAACAAAATGCCTAGTCCACCAGTTTGGAGGAGGAACTGATGTTCAGATGTTTCAGGACACTTACAAAGGTACACTGATAACACAGGGATAAATATATATATACAAGGTAAGAAATTCCCTTTCACTAAATTACGGTGAAAGTGTCCAGGTCAGATCGTATACAAATATAAATACAGAATAATCTAGAAGCAAAGACCAAAGTTATGGTGAGTCATAAGAAGGAAAAACTTACTGTCATGTGGACTCATTAAGCTTTGGCAATGTTTTATCAGCCTGTCTAGAATCCGAAAGAAACAATGACAGACAATGCAAGAAATCCATATACCAGTAGCTAAAAATGTCTGCCCTAAAGAAAGCACCCTTTGCTGGGAATCTATGTTTTAGAGTTGGGTTTCTGAGATACTAAGTGTGATGAGGAAAAAGGATACAAGTGCAAATGAGATAAAAGTGTCTTACTCACATTAACTATAGAAATATGGATTACAGGAAAAAAAACAAGTCCAAGATTTCTCCTTCAGATGTTTAAGTAAATACTTTGTGTACCTTTGCACTTGGTGCCTAGCATTTATGTTCAACTCAGAGCTCATACGAGGACATTATAAATCCAAATTTCTGTCTGCACACGGAGCTACCAAATTGCCCAACAGCTTATTATCGTTAAAACCGAAATAATTGCTGTGGATATCTGCCTCTCTTCTTTTGTGCTGCTCAGTGGTTGCTGTACTGTGATTGAGACAGCAGTGCCCCCATTATGAACTGCTATCACATTTGTTTTTTTAAGTAACAGCAATTTGCCGATCTACAGTAAGTATCTGTGAAGGTCTTAAGATATTCATACTGTGAAAAATATTCATACAACAAAAGGTAGATGGACAAGTAGATAAGTAATTGGTTACATGCCTGAGACTGCCTACAGGGTTTTGTTTTGTTTAAAAAGAAAAGCTTCTTTCTGTAGTCCCTTGAATATCATTACTGGCAGTGACAGTTTTAAACTGTAGCCTGCTCTTTCAATCCCACTCTCAAGAAAGACTCAAGAGCATAGAGATCTTAAAATGTCTTTAACAAATAACTGATGCATAACTTACGCTGTAGTGGCCTTTTCTTATCTCCAGAATAATAATGGCAATGGAATGGGCATGGTACATTGAAATTATGGTAGCAGTTTGCATTAGGGCTTTGTTGCATTGTCTAATCAGATTGTGTAAAATTTTCTGCTTGATGGGCAGACTGTGGAAAACAATTTAAAAGATCTAAGGCCAATGCAGGCATTCAGTCAATGAGGGTGCGGTGACCAAATGAATAGCCTTATTAAAAATCAAGCTGCTTCTTTTCTAATGATATGTAATCCATTTGACCCACTTTTCTTCATGCCACTGCTAACTGGTGTTTTGTGAAGGACATAGCTTTTAAAATGAGTCAGTTCAAAAATATTTATGCAAATCACTAAGAACGGAAACTATGAAAACACAACTTATTTTAGTGGCAATAATGCAGTTATGCTAACATGACTGGTTCCTATTCAAGTGTAAATATTCCTAAGATGAACTAGGTAAGAATAAAACCAAGGACCAAGATTTTTAAAAGTGATTTTTGAGGGACTCGGTTCTTGGGTGTTCAACTTGAGACACCTTAAAGAGTCTTAATTAGGGATGGTAGCTAGAAGAAGCATATGCTTGTGGTTGACTGAGCACATTTGGTCTGGACTCATTAAGAGTTAGAACTTCGCAATGCTATTTTTACACAGTTCAGATCAAAAATGCACTTTAAACTCTGCAGCTGAAATCCTGGGTCTCCTAAATCAATAGGAAAAACTCACAAGACTTCAGTGGGGCCAGGTTTCATTCTATATAGCATTGATTATCAGAGAAAGTCTTTCATGGAAGAAAACAAACTCATCACTGTTAAAGCTGGTACATGACACAGAAAATGGGGGAATAATAAATAATGAAGAGGCAAAGTCATTAGCATAGGGCAATCTGGATTGCTTGGTGAACCGGGCTCTAGCAAACAATATGTATTCTAATATGAGTAAATATAAAATATTCATCAATATTTCCCGTAAAAAGAGATACTCAAGGAATTATTTTGGGAAGTTCTGTGGCCTATATTATATGCGATCAGACTGGATCAGTGGTTCCCAAACTTTTTGGCTCGAGGGACACCGATATCATTTTTACAACCCTCAATGGCCATCAGTCTCCACCAGCAGGCTCACCACCACTGCAGCCAGACAGAGTTCAGAAAGCAAGCTGCCTCCTTGCTGATCTCCTATCTCACCGGCTGCAGCATGGAAACCCCATGTGTCCTATAGCCCTATGCGCTCCAGATCAGTGCAGTGCAGTGCAGTGACTCCCTTCTGCAGCCAGGGGGGTGGATGACAAGCACTCCCCTCCTTCTGGCTCCAGCAGGGATCCCAGCACCTATTGACCCAGGAGGAGCTCCCTACTACAGAGAAGGGGAAGAGAGTGTTGATCTTCCATCCCCTTGGCCAACAGCAAGGAGCCTGCACAGATCTTTTAGCTCTGAGAAAATGTGCTCTGCCTGGTGCTTAGGCAGCAGTTCCTTTCTGTAGCCAGCAGAAGGGGAGCTGCGGGCCATTTAGAAAGCCCACACGGGCCACTTTTGGACCCCAGGTCGCAGGATGGGAACCACTGAACTAGCTAATGGCAATGGTCCCTTCTGGCCTCGGAATCTATGAGAAAGCATTCGCCTCATTAAAATAAGCAACTTTGTACAGCATCAAAGACAATTAACCACACAATTTCAAATATTTACATTCTCTTCAGCTATTGTTTAGCCCTTATTTTGAATTTCTCTCACACATGTAGGCCCTTACAAATGGAAAGCTTGACAATTCTCACTATATAATATTTGGCAAAGTATATGACTTTAAGGTTTGGCCTATTACACTTTTGAAAAAGGTTTGACATCTTCATGTATATGGATCTGCATGCTCGACTAGGTTATAAACTAATAGAATGAAAGACATATCCCAAATAATACAGATGTTACTACTTCCTTTTGGAAGAAAAAAGATTTTTATAGCTTTAATTGTGCTTTAATGTTCAGTAGTAACAATGTTAATAGGAAAACAAAATTAGACACTGAAATTTCCATTCAGAGATAACTCATTTCTTTGGTTCAGAAATGTCTGCATAGGATACAGTTGTGTGTCTCCTAAGACATTATTTAGAATGATTTTTTAAACTATATATTCCCAACTTACAGTTTGTTTTGGGCTTTTTTGGGGTTGTGGGAGGAATAGGGGGTGTTTTTGGTGTACCTAAATGCAAAATCTATGCCTAACAAAGAAATATCCCTGGTGCATCCTCCACATATACGTTGTTACCAAAAAGCTTACCTTTCCCTCCTGTAGCAATCTCCTATGCTGTTCTCAGCACACCAAGACACGTAACATTCACTTTAAACTCCACCAAAGCGGCTTTTTCATGGGCCAGCACATCACAGCTTCTCCATATTCTGGCTCAATTTGCCACTTCCACTAGCTGAAGAATTAAATATTGAGCTAGAGTCTCAAATTCAGACCCCTGCAAGGTAGTGCATTCCATTTCCCGTTGGAGCTCTTTCTCACTTTCTTCAGCTGTTAGAGAATGCTGACAGACCCATTTTATTTAATTTGTATATTTATATAGCAATTGATTTGTCTCTTGACTTAACAAAAGATGAATACAAAGTTAGAATAAAACCTTCCCCACCCAAGTGCAACTTTTACATTTTTTTTAAAATTTACATAACCAGCTTTGAATTCCTTTGGGGGATTCCTTTGTTAATTTAGATAACAGTAAACTGGTAGCATCTTCAACATAAACTGCTCTGCATGTTATATTAGTCAATACACCAGTAGTATATTCAAAAAAGTAAAGCAGAAAATATGCATAGTAGTATACACCTATTTGCTTGCCACCACAAAGTATAGTTAGGAATAATAAGTAAGTGAGATTGGTATTTCAAATTAAAGTTGTGGGAGTTTGTGGCCTAAAGGATTTAATTTTAAACATGCATGCTTAATAGATCACTCAATAATTACAAAACATTTTACAACACTGTGAGGGTGGAGCTTAATCCTGAGACCATGCATAGCTCTTAAGACAGTGACGATTCACAAAAGTACAAAGGATCTGCCTATGAGCAGGGCCTGGATGTGTGTAGGTGTAGATATACTCCTTGCCAGAATGGAAATACTTGTTAACCTTAACTATGATGCTGCCACCCACAGGACTATAATACACACTGCAGCCATCATGACCAATTGTGAAACAAAGCTGTCTCAGTGGTAAAAGAGTGTCTATAAAAATTATAATGTAGTTTTACTTCATTTATAGATTATTATTTATACTTACTTCATTTATAGAATATTAATATGGGAATATTTTTTATTAAATATTGTATGCAATTAAAATACAATTGGAAAAATCACAGACACTGGTTCTTTATTATTACAAAGAATGAAGAACTTTGTTAGAATATTAGAATTATTGCTAAAAGTATTGATTCTCTGCTACTACATTGCTATAGAACTTTGCCCTAGAACCTCTCTCAGACCCCTTTTGCCTGGCCGTAGGTGACAAATTAAAAGAAATAGTACACCTGTCTTGTCCATCAGGGCCTTTGTTTGTGTTTCATCTGATATATAGTACCTCGATAAACACATTCCCATGCTGGGGGATTGATCAATACTGGTGCAAGGGAAACTGCCACCTAATCATTCCCCAACAATGTTTCCTGCAGCATCATGTATTTTTGTTGGAGGTTTGCCATGCAAGTACTGATCAAACCAGACTGTGCTTAGCTTGTGAAATCTCACAAGCCGAAGTTGTACAGCTTCAGGAATGATGCTTTCTGTAACTATAAACATGCATTCACCTGCTCACATGAGTATTTGCAGCTGATACCAAGTCAAACATGAGAAGATTCTTGACAGATGAATGGCACTCTTATTAGTTCTCTTTCAGATAGGTTCTAATAATAATGCCATTCAAAATGGCCCCTGATGTTGGTTTGAAGAGTAAGTTGGTTTAACAAATGCTTGACATACCTGTAATTACCACAGATCTAGTACATCCTTGCTTATAATTAAGATAAAAGTATTTCTGAAATTTCTAGACCAATTTCTGACAAAAATATTTGCTTTACTTAAATGCTGCAGAGTTACTAGTATCTTTACAGGGACATGACATATTTGAAGAACAGGTTATTTTGATGAAAAAAAAATCTTGGTGATCATCCCTAAAGATGATTCTGATGATTCACCATTTTTGTCATTTTAATGCTTCCGCCCATTCCCTAATTCAGTAGCCTTCAACTAACCTGCATTGATTTCAAACTACTGGCACCCTCCTTCTGGAAATCAATTACAAGAACACATGGCTACTGATATGCTAAACCATGAGGAGGTCAATGCTTGGAGTTATATTATGCTACAAAGCAATAAAGGTAATTAATGAGAGCTTTCAACATTAAGGGACAATATATTCTGCCGGTGTAAGGTGTCACAGATCAACGAAAGTCAATGGAGTTACACCCGTTACTTTAAAAGAGATTTGGACCCTACTTGTCTATCACCAGTCTGGCCCTCAAGAGATATAAAATAGGAAGCTACTCATTTAGCCTGGGATTTTCAAAGATGCACAAATCTTTTTGAAATCCCATAAGATTTTTAGTGAAGAAGTGTTGATCTCCCTGATTGCATAAAGCGATGTGTTTATTTAAAAAACTTGAAACATATTCTCTGCCCCAGGACATGCTCTGAATGCCATATTTCGGACAGTAAGGAGAACTATCACTCTGAGGGCTCTTCTCTCCCCCTGCTCTAACATGGCAACATATAGAGCAAGGGAAGCCACATAGAGACTTCTGCTCTGTAGCTGAGTCAACTACTTCTGACCTCCTCTGGAGAAGCATTTAGTGGCCTAAGCAAGCAGGGTGCACAGCCACGCAGGTCCACTCCTTGGTTAAGATTTTCATGAAAGAGGTTATGCAGATTCACCAGCCAACATGGTAAAGAGCAGCATTTTCTTATCTCCAGTACTTTCCCTTTGGCACACCTTTAACTTTGACATAAAAGAATGTTCAATTGCTAGAGAACAGGATGGTGCAAGGGTAGGCTGTGGTAAAGTGAGCGGCTGTAGAGTGGCTTTACATTACTAAATATTCATTAAAATTGGATCAGATTCTCTACCACCAAAAAGTGGCGGCAGATGGGTATTTTCAAGACTTTGCATATCCTTCATTGACTTCTTCAATGCAGCTATAATAATTTACATCAGCTGAGGATCTGACCCTCAAACTTTTAATTTTTATTCAAAGAGCCAAGTTTGGGGTTTCCAGAAGCTTAAAAATGTAATCTTTTATAATCAAAAGGTTAAAAAAAACCCCTGTTATATTGTTATTAAACTCCTCATAAGGAATTATTTTATTAAAACTCTGGACATGTGGAGGGAGAGCCATATTTTAACTTTCTACTGGTAATACAAATTGTACCACCACATTTTTTTCCAACCAAATTGTCCCCCTCCATTGATATTGAAATATCTCTACTGACTTGTGAGGCATGAGGATAATGTTAACACCTTTATAACTGCACAGCTTGTCCTGTGTTATTACTTCCATCAAGTAGTTTAAGAATCAAAGCCATTATTAAACTGTTTTAATTGTAATCAATCTCCTCACTCAAGATAAAATAAACTTTGTTTAAAATTCAAGATGGCTTTTGGTTCAGTCTTTGGGATGCTTCAGAAATCTATTTTAAATGTCAGTTGAAGACAATCATTCACACTGTTCAGGCCTTCTCAGTATCTTGCTCTTTTTTGGGTTACTCATATTTTTATTCCTTCTGTGAACAGCTGCATATTGATTGGTTTCTTTTACCTTATTGTAGATATTTTTCCCTTTTCAGCCTCTGAAACTAACACCACAAA
>ML685767.1:23940667-23968844 GCA_007922175.1 Pelusios castaneus | reverse complement strand
ATATATAGTTAGTTAGTTAGTTAGTTAGTTAGTTAGTTAGTTAAAAAAACCTTCTGAAATATTTGTTCCGAATTAGAATAAAAAGTCAAAACACAACCAATGAATATTAACAATGATTTTGGATCACTGAATTATTTAATTTTTTATAGTGTTGAAACATTTGAAACACACTCACACACACACTTACTTTATTTCAGTATAGACAAATCTAAAAGAAATGTTTACTTTTTCCCATCAAAAAGTTAATTGAAATCTACACTCTTCCATGCAACATTTAAATTTTGACAAGACAATTTTTTTTTCAGTATTAAATTGTCCGTCCCACCCCAATGCTTATTTGGACAAGCTCTACTACAATTATGTATATAGATCTATATAGAGATAGAGCTATATATAGAGAGAGATATAGAGATATAAAAACAGACAAAAGGACATATTTCACACTCTTTCCTTATAAAAAATTCTCCCTGATAGCAAGGAGAGTTTCATATAGAATTAATGTAAAATATGCGTGACCCAGCACAGCATGGTATGTTTTTTTTGTTTTTTTTTCTCCACTCTTTCCCTCTGAGCAGCTAGCAATGGATGGTGAGCAGTCAAGTGTGGATGCTCTTTTGGGTGTAGGAAGCTGAGCAGCCAGCAGTGGAATCAGCAGACACACAGCGTCATTGCTGAAGAAATGGCAAAGGGCTGATAAAAAGCTGCTGTAGAATCCCTTTGTTCCTGCCACAGAAACTGGCCCAGTAGGCTGTAAAATTTCAGGGGCCTGACATTTATACAAACTCTGTCTTTATATTGCTCAGTCACTCTGAATGCGGAGGAGTATGAGAGGAACTATTAAAGAGGCTACATTCCTATCAATATGCAGAGAAATTAAGCACATTACAGCCATTTATTGAACCTTAATGATAATTGCCCACGTAAATCTTTCATATACCAATGAGAGGATATAATGCCTTGATTTAGTACAGACTGTTCTGGAATGACACTAACAATGCTGCTTCCCGTCTTTTGGAGACTTAAATCAAAAGTAGGCTTATTTTCACAGCAAAAGCTGATTGCTTACTTTTTACTTTACATTCATCTTAGTCAATGAAAAGAGCTTCACTCTTCTTTTAATCAGTTTCTAGTCATCCTCATCTTGTCAGACAGTCGCCCAAAGTAGCAACACTGAATTGCAAATATTACACACGAACGTGTAAATGAAAAGCTCTTAATTGAAATTCTCTCTAATGGGAGCCAGGTAAGGTTGCAGTTAGAGCTGGTCTGAGGCAAGGTTTCTTGAGTTATCAACTTTGGCTTATCTTTGCTCCCACTAACATGATCAGGAATTTTCTACTTCCATGGGAGCAGAGATATCAGCCAACACTAACTGCTTTTGAAAATCCCACCCTTAGTTGATATCTGGGAATGCCAAGGCTAAAAGTTATTAAGATTTAAATAGTATCATCAAACTGATTATTCTGTTCTGATGTACCCAAGATCAGGAGTAAGATGACGGGAAATTAAGCTTTCATTATTATTATTGTTTTTTAAAGCAATTTGCAAAGTATAAGCTATGCACTAATGAGGTTTATCAATAGAGAAATGAGATTATTTTCTGCCCAAACTGAAGAAAATAATACAATGCACTTTTAAATTAAGACACTTTTTAAAAACTAATCATCAGTTCAGTTAAAATTCAGGAGAATAGTATCAGGACCTTATTCTCCACAACTAATTTTTTAAATGGCCTAAGTTCTATTGAAAGCCTATTATTTAGTTACTAAATTGCTGCCTTAACAGCAATACTTATGTTAGGAAAACCAGAAGGTGAGCCCACAGAATTCTGCACACAGACAGGGAAAACAATCTTCTGAAGAAAGCTAATTTGCCTTCTTTGTTTCCAGCTGGCATTCTGCCACAATACCCGGTGATTTACCTCATTTTGATGGGCAATATCGCCTAACACATCTGAGTCCCCAAGAACAGTCAGAGATTAATCAAATTGTTTACCTAAGTGATATCTATTTCTCTGCTTCTGTCTCTTACCAAAGTTACTGTCAATATGGCACAAGGCTTTTCTGCAGCCCTAGGCAAATTAGTAAAATGACTGCTCCTCCCAGCCAACACCACCTCTCATCCAATAAATGGCCACCAAATATTTTTCCTGTGCTGATATTTTGCTACCTGATGTGACCACCTGTTTTTCCTGTATGGCTGCCAGCACTAACTAATAAGCATTTACAACAATGTTGTCTTTATATACAGATAGTTCAGCCAAACTAAACCATCTGACTTATTCCCTTGAAGAAATGCCATATTTAAGCTGAAGTTAATCTTATTATTTGAGTTTTGTATACTCACAATAAATACCTCTGTATTGGGGGCACTTTTGGTTGTTAACATGAGCTGTTTAAAGTACAGGACCATCTGTTTTCAGACTATTATCTTCTTCCAGCTTTTGGGGTAAAAGAATAATGGGATAACAGATAATGTTTCAACCACAGTGTTAATAGAGATAATTGTTAGTTTGTGTTTTGGGCATATGCCTGAGCTACTCAGATGAATTGGAGGATGTGCAGAGATACTTGTCCACTGCATTTGATAACAATCCTGATTCCTCAGTAATGCTTGTTGATTATAGTTTGTGCTCTCCTGTTTCCTGTAATCACAATCCATGTTTTAGCATGGCTCTCTCTTTGGTCAAAGTTAAAATGATTTGGTGTCTCTACAGAAAGTAATAGTGATTTCTTTATTATGCAATTCCATATTTCAAATAAGATGCAAAAAGGTGTATTAAAAGTGGAGCTGGTAGCGATGCCTGTAGTTAATGTGGCGTAGCACTTTCCATTCTAGTTGAATTGTCTGAAACCTTGCTGAATGTTAACTATTTGGAATGATTTTTTTTCATTCCAGTTGTCTGTGTCATGCTAACTTTTTATTGGACTATTTCATTTAAAACAATTCTGACGCTGGGAATAAGATTATGAAAAGATAGGTAGCTTTGATAACAATTAAAGAAAAATGATGTATTTGCTTTAATAAAAACAGGAATAGGAATTTAAATTTGGCATGGGAATCAGTCTGTTCTGAAAATTCACCCAGCATTGGCCAAGTTGTATTTCTATAAATTGCCATTTGCCCATGATCAATGGAACTTGTTAGAAGCTTGCTGCTAAAATTTCTGAACAGTCCATCTGCACTAAACATGTAGTCAGAATTTCTATACTTCAAGGACATTTAATATGCTCTCAGGCCTTAAGTTCCAGATGGGATTGGGGGGAAATGAGGAGTGAAGGTGGAGGTTAATAATGTTAAAGGTGGTAAAAGAAATTTCTAACATTTAGGGGTTGTCCCCCAGCCCCTCCCCTCCCACCTTTCTTTTCAAGAATCTCCAGTTGGATTCATGGTATTAAGCAAGTCTTGCTTTACAGGTAGAAGAAAATGATTTTTATAACGTTTCCAAATCAGATTTTGTTAAATGTGGCAATATACAGAATGCAGGGCTTTCTCAACCACTAGTTTACATAGACACTTCACCTGGAATGATCTTTACCATTCATGTATCATGCATATCATATAATTGTCATAAAACGCATATTTAAGACAAATATGCATGATTTTTTTTCTATGTACACACATACATATCTTCACAACCGCACACAGCCACATCCTCAGGTGGTACCAACTGTTATAGCTACAGTGGAGACATACTAATTGACACCAGCTGAGGATTTGATCCTCAGTCTTTACCTTAAATACAATATACTGTGACTAGAAACTGAACTGAAATTGTCTCCATAACATATTTCTTTTGCAAAGAGAACAAACTACATTCACAAATTACAAACCCAAAATGCTATACCAAAATATAAATGTGTCTCTTCTCTGAGACCCTATCTACTGAAGAGGTCTTTTCTAAATGTTAAATGATAGAAAAATGCTTCCGTTGTAGCAGGCCATACATGCAGAACTCAGATGGGGAAGGGAATTTCTTCCTGACATTAGATGACATTCAATTTATCTGAGCCTAAAGAATAAAAGTTTTAGTATTTTTTACATTGGTGTCAAAAAATTATATCAATTTCTTATTAGCATAGGTGTCTATTAAAACATTTGGCTTAATAATCATGAGTTACACAAAGATGACATATTGTTTAAATATTCTAAAAACTGTTGCCATTGAATTTAATAGTTTCTCTTTTTTCTTTTATAATGAGAAAGTCTGATTATTCCTCAGGGGAGTACATTTATTCTTAAGCTATTTTTAGCAATAGGCATAAAAGCCACCCTTCATTTAGGGTAAAGATAAGAAATAGTTAAGCTCTTATGAAATGATACTGCTGAATCAATAGGTGTCATGACCCCAAGCACAAAATCACATGTAGGGCCAGTCAGGATTCCAGGCTGTGTGGTTGGAAGGGTTTCATCAGGTCTGAATACAAATGCCAGAGGGCTGGAATTTTTATTTCCCCCTCTCGCCCTTTTTGGCATGTGTGCATGCCTGCATGTGTGTAGAACCAGCAGTGAAGCTGAAAAAGAAACAGCAGAAAGCCAAGAACACAGAACAAACACTGGGCGGATGGCCCTGATCAAAAAAGGCTAGAGAGAGCTTTTGGGTTTGGGAGCTGGCTGAAAGAGGCTTAGAATTGTAGACAAAGAAAACTGTTGCCTGTTACTTGATTCCTCCTTTGCTCAGGGTTAGCAGGATTTTATGTACATTCTTTGCAAATAAGTCAGACTGCATCAAAGAAATACCTGACTCGATCATGAGCCTTTTCTCCTAACCCCAAACACTGGCTACTCAGGCAGGTCAAAAGGGGTAACGTTATGTAATGCAGTTCCCTCTAGAGGTTTTTTAAGCAACCAATTATATTTTCTCCAAATTCCTATGGGCTTAGAAAATGAAAAATCAAACAAAATGAAATACCATAGTCTGCAACTTGAAATGGCTGGAGTTTGCTTGGAGCCTTCCAGCTCTCAGAGTTAGTCTGACGCCTTTGTGTAAGTAGTACTTTTTTGGCACACTACTTCTCCAAAGACTGGATTCTTTGGGTGTTATCTTCATTGCAATGAAACACCTGCAGCTGGCCTCTGCCAGCAGAAGGGCTAATGGGCTATTTAACTGCAGTGTAGACATTCGGGCTTAGGCTGCAGCCTGAGCTCTGGGACCCTCCCCATCACTCAAGGTCCTAGAGACCAGACTCCATCCCTAGCCCAGTTATCTACACCATAGCTAAACCATCCCTTTGTTGAAGCCCTGAGAGTCGGCTTCAGATGGCACAGGCCAACTGTGGCTTTATAGCTGCAGTGTAGACATACCCTTTAAATATACCTGTCCCAGGTTATATACAGACCCAGGTTAGTGGGGCTCAAACTAGCATGCTAAGAAGATCAGTGAGGATATTGTGACTCTGGCTCTCAAGCTTAGGGGCATAGATATTTTGGTGTACTAGTTCCCAGCTGCAATTTTAGCACATCTTTTGTCCCACTCAAAATCCTAAAACAGAAGAAGAATCAGCAGCTCTAAACTTCAGGTCTAGGGCTGGACCCACTAATAAAAATGCCAGAACCATCTCTCTGACAAATGGAACTCTGGTGCAATAGCTTATTTGTCTCTTTAATGTTTGTAACCACTATAAATCCCAGGTCACCAGATCAGTCCAAGCAATATGAATTCCTGCCTTTCATTTTATACATTCAATTTATCCTCATCTGTAAAATAAAGGGGAATCTGAGAGTGGTATGCTTGTTAATCCTAACTCTAGCCCCCTCACCTTAATATTTAATTTCTTCTCCCTCAGTCTGCAGTCTCTCTTTCCTGGAACTGTCCCATCCACTATACTATATCTGACCCAATTGCCATTACCAATGAAATTTATTGTTGAGCCAGATCTTGATAGAACAATGAAGCAATAGGGTTGAGAAATATGACTAAAGAAACACACACAGAGAAAGCAGTTCCAATGCATGATATAAATGTCAGTACTAAAGATTTTCAATTAAAAAATAACTCTTCCCCATACACTGACATCTTCCCATTTAAAAAAAGCACAGATGACCGACATGTTTTGCAACATAGATTAACAATGACCAGCTCTGTTTGATCAATTTTAGTAAGGTTATTAAGACAAAATGTCAGATCTTGACTTTTGATCTTTGTTTCAGAATTATATTTCTTCCACAAGAAAGGAATTAAAAAAATCAGTGAAATCTCATATCATTTGATTATGGCAACAAAAAGATGTTAGGCCAGAGCTTTGCTGATATATGACAACTGAATATCTGGCATATTGTCTGCAAATGTCTGGCAATATGGATCTGACGCTACTGAGAAAAGAGAACCAACTAGTTGTGTATGATGAGGACTAGCATCACAAGGGATACAGAGTCAAAGCTTGCAAACTGACAAAAGTCAGAGTTGTATGTGTGTGAGATAGAGAGACAGACAGACAGACTTCTGACTCCTGCAAAATTTCACTTCATAAGGATACAAACTTATGGAACACATTCTGAAAGGGATATGTTGATTAGTATTTCAAATTAATGTATTAAGGATTTATCTGACATAAATTGTGAAAAAAAACAATATTAAATAGGCTCTGGCTTGGAAGAGGATCAGCCTTGGGAATGGGAATGTGTCTGTGATGTGACAGTGACTAAACTGAATTATTCTGATATGGACACCAAATTATTAACTGTTTTATTTCTCATAGCTGGATATGTATCAATTACAAGATAAAATTAACTTGTCACATTGAAGAAAAATGTAGAAAATGAGTTGTGCTGGTTTTTGGTATGAAGATGATGTGCTTTAGTTTAAATGCTAAACACCAAATTCATCCATGAAGGTTGGTAGACGCTTCTGTAATTGCAATGTTCATTTAGTGTTTGCAATTTTTTGTTTTCAATGGCTGAAAACACAGAGAGAGAGCACATATGAGCACAAAAGGACAAAAAGAGGATAATGTTGTTGCTAAGAGATTGGGGAGACAGTTTGTCATTTTATTTGACATAGCATTTGTACTTTCAAATGCACATACTATGAGTCAGTTTACTGATATTCAAGATACAAAATAGCATTCTCTATTTAAAACTTTATCGCTCTACGAATTTGTTCCAATATTGCAATCAGACATGTATTTTCCTTTTACTTTATTGTTGAGCCACTAAGTGAAATCATTTGCAATAATTAAAACTGCAATTCCCTGGATGATAATGAAAGAAACAATGAGTACAGTACTAAAAGGTTTTGTTTAAATTTGCTTAGCTTGGACTGGAGACCTAAATTATGTTATTTTTCAAGATCTAAAAATCAGCATGCCAGCAGTATGATTTTCCCACTTGCTGCAGAGCCAATCCTGTATCAGATGCATGATGCCATTGAGTTTACTGGGACTATTCCTATGAGTAAGAGCATTCAACCTATGCAAATTAAGCACCAGTATGTCACTGAGAGTAAGCACTCAAACTGGGTTGTTTAGGAGCAACACAACAAGCACATAACAGAGGTGGCATAAAAACCATGCAAAAGTTTGGGGAAGCTTACCTCAAGACAGAGAACAGGGGAAAGAAAGGGGGAGAGAAGACAGAAGAAACGTAAGCAATAATGGGACAATGAAAGAGAAAAGAGTGATTGAGGCCATCAAAAGTAAAGCTTGACTTCATGGACATCTCTGTTCCTTTTCTTAAGTTTGATTTTTAGTTAAGTGAATTTCTGGTGCACAGAAAGATACTTTAACAGTGTTACTGTGCTGGCAGGATCTCTGTGTGCGATACCTTTACAAACAGCCCCTAAAAGGTATGAATCCTCAAGGAAAGGGCTACTAACTCAGGAAGTCATTTTGAGAGGACGTTCAGTGTAGAAGGTGCTTCCTGCCCAAGGAAAGGGAAAATGTTTGTGGAGTCAGCAGCAGCCAGAGCTGCTTTTTTCCTCACTTATAGGAGTAAACATATGTTCTGTGTTTCTGACCTTGTATGTGTCTTATCATTCCAGAGACTTTCCCTTTACTTCTCGGTGGGGTTAACACAAAGACTTCAAAGTGACAATAAAACAAGCATGGAGTCCTGTGGCACTTTTAAAGACTAACAAATTATTTATAGCATAAACTTGCATGGGCACAATCCCACTTCATCAGATGCATGAAATGGAAACTGTAGAATGTTAGGTATATATATGCGCACACACATTAGGGTCACATCAAACAGTTCCACAGGGATAATCTGCTAGCCTATCTCAGCAAAGCAAACAAGTTGTTTTCATTCAAACAGTGTGGAATAGGATCCGATAACAGCAATAACTGAGAAGGTGAGAATGTTAATAGAGGGGAAATTACCTTTTGTAATGAGTTAGCCATTCAAATCCCCATTCAGACCAGTGTGAAGGTGTCTAGGTTGCATATGAATTCCAGCTCTGCGGTTTCATTTTGGATTCCATCCTGAAGTTTCTCCCCCCCGCTCCCCCCCGAGGTACTGTAACTAGTATGTTTATTACAGAATGTCCAATGGATTGAAATGTTCCCCTGCTGGGTTTTGAATGCTACCATTCTTGTTGTCAGATTTGTGTTCATTTATTCTTTTGCACAGACAGATCAGTTTGGCCAGTCTATACAGGTGATAATGTCAGTGTTGCCAGTCAGTAAGAGATATACACAAGTGCAGATGCATATTTATTTATGTCACAATTCATGGCAAATACACCTCTATTCCCCCTCCATGGTTCTTGAATGCAACCCACACTTTGCTCCTAGTCCTCAGCTGTAATTCCCTTGACCTGAATCTCTCTCCCTCCTGACCGCGGTTTCAAATAAACTCATTGGAGAAGATAAGCCTGTTTTGTGTCACTTTTCAAAGTGCTCCTCTTTTAGTGCATTAAGATTAAATTACACCTTCAATTATTTGCAGACACTCTTGATAGGCCAGATCTTCAACTGATTTAAATTTGCATACCACCATTAACTACTGGAGCTTACTTCAGCTGAGGATCTGTTGCCTAATCCTTTAGGAGTTTACTGAATAGCCCTCAGATTGATACATATGTGCCTGCCAATGACTGAGGATGCACAATGGTACTCGTATACATTTTTATCTGCATTACTGCAGGTGCAAAAGGGAACTCTGTTTAAGGGCATCTATTAAATAAAATTTCAAGTAGCTGATATTAAATAGTCATACTGAAGGAGTAATCGTATGTAACTTCTTCTGCAGAGAGTAGGCAGAGACAAGGCCAGGTTCAATATTTAGGGTTTTTCTTTCTTTCTTTCTTTCTTTCTTTCTTTCTTTCTTTCTTTCTTTCTTTCTTTCTTAAAAACAATATATCATGGAACCAACTCAAGCCCCTAAGCAGTAACTGGTGAAAATCATAAACCACCACCTGGGCACCTCTAACAGACAATACTTCTCTCACGAGCACCAAGTCTACATGCAGAAATTAAACTTTTAATAAAGGGAAAAGTAATTCGGCATTATCCTGGGAAAACACCACAAACGTGATTCATAAACCACAAGCATAATACACCCCCCAGAGTAAATTAGGCAGCATCTTCTGCCTAAGGTTCTCACCTTGCTGTGAGATAATTCAGCAAACAAAAAGTTCCTTTAATACACCCTTGTCTTCCTCTCCCTCCATTGCACCCCACTCACAGTTGTCCTTGGTCAATGAAGACCCAGATTGCAGAGATATGTTCATCTGAGGTGGAAAGAAAGGCATGTTGCTTGCTTTGCCACTGGGCCTTTGGCTGCTCACTCCACTGCAATCTCTGGGATATCTTGAGGTCCCACCACTTAACATAGCTCTCAGTCACTCATGGTCAGGCTGAACAGCCCCTTTCACCAGAAACTCTGTTCTATAGTAGGCCTATAGCATCTGGAACCCTGAGACAGAGTCCACAACAACAGGTAGAAATCATAGGGAGGCCTTTGGCTTCTCAACCCCCTTGATAGCAAGTTCAGTTTAGTTCTTTAGTTGAGGGTGAGTCCCTCAGTCAGGCTATGCCAAGCACAGTTCTGATCCCCTTGATTCATACAACCCTTTATTACCCTTGCATCAATAACAAAGTGACCAGCAACCTAACACTTGACAAAAGTTATTGACAAAAGTGATACTTTGGGCAAAGCAACTCCATCATACTGCCCATCTAGTTTACAGAGTGGGGGTGTCTATGCAAATGAGTTTGAATAATAAATTCTTCTCTCCCAGCACATCACTAGATGTTAGGGGAAAGCTCATTTAGACCTTGCTTATACATGTATTTGGAGCACAATCAAAATTCCAGATAAAATCATCCTCTTGAACTCTTGATTCCACCTATAATTTTACTACTGTAGAACCTCACTAATCCATACACTTCATATCTCATGTACAAAATGTTCCTTAAGAAATATTGAAGAGAGTGCTGTAATGAGCTCCCATATTGATAAGACTTCAATATTTTAATAAAATATACCAAGGAGATTTGTTAGTGTACCATGGAGTATAAGTAAGTACCTTAGAAACTTAAAAGAACAATTGCTCAGACAACAATAATTCCATTTTGCACAGGATTTTAATTCTGAAATTTGGGTTAACAATGGTTTGAAGTGAAGAATCAAAAAATTCAAAATTCTCCCTGAAAGGGAATGTTGTCCTGAGTCAGGGGCTGTCCACCTGACAGTCTTCTGGAACCTGGAATCCTCAACTCCATCTGCATGGCAGGCTGCTCCACAGTTGTAGACCCTGGAAGTCATGGCTCCCAATGTTTTCAGCTCCTCTTTAGCCCACCCAGAAAGCTCTAGAACAGTGGTTTTCAAACTTTTCTTCTTGGGACCCAGTTTAAAAAAAATCATTTATGCTCATGAATCAATAATTACATCCTTGAGCAATGCATTGAAGTCTTTTGGCAGCGGCAGCAGGGGAACCATGATCTAGTACCTGAGGGTCTGCGACCCAGTACTGGGTCCCAACGTGTGGATTGAAACCACTGCTCTAGAGAAACTAGATATCCCAGGTGAGCTGGAAGGTTCAGAGCTTGGAAGCTGGGGCTCAGGATTCCCAGATCCCAGTTCCTTGGCAACTCCCATAGGGGGCAGTCAGGGAGCTAGAAGGCTCAGAACTCTGGAAACAAGCTGTGGAAGGACCTGGGAGTTCAGAAGCTAGTTCCTGGGTAGAAGTGGGAATTTATTTTCAAGGCATGGTAAATGTACCAAAAATGCATATTTGATGGAATTTACACTATCCATAAATGTGAATTAGGTAAACAGTTTCATCTATCTCCCCCAAGCCCCCCTCCAAGAACCCCCAAACCACCTCTTTTTTTTTTAGAAATGTCAAAACAAAATATTTTTACTTTTATTTCATTTAGAAATTCAATTAAACTTTAAAAAACACCCTAATACACAAAAAGGGTGCACACATATAAAAATACAGACCCAAAATTAAACCAAAATGAAAATGAAAAGTGTTCTGAAAAAAAACAAAATGTTTTTGTTCAACTTAAAACAAACAAACAAAAAAAGCAGGAGGGGGATGTTTGTTTTGGTAACAAAAATTGATTTTGATTTGAATTGAAGAAAATATTTTTTGATTCAGTATCCAAGATATATCTATCTATATATCTATATCTATATCTACACAGATATATATGGGGTTCTGGTAAACTTTCTCAAAATCCAAATCATCTCTGTGAACCATTTCAATTTCAACCAATTACCATTCTGTGATGGAAAAAACATTCCACTGGAGAATTTCTGACCTGTTCGAAGAGCATAATCAACACTGGAGGTTAATGGGACTTGTGCTTTTAACTTCCAGAGATACTTTAAAAACAAAACAAACAAACAAAAATCACTACCCTGGAAAGTGCAGTACAGTGTCAAAATATTTAAGCAAGGATATATCTTGTGATACAAAACAAAACACAAAAAAATACTTTCCCATCGCCACCCCCACATTTTTTTCATACCCTTATTTGTAAAGGGTCTTCTAGTCAAACTTAGCATGCAAATTAGTATGACTCTATTGTATCTCCCCCCTTCATAGATCAGCTACCACTAAGAAATCAGCTACCACTGTAGAAATTGTAGAAAATTGTGTGCCAATGATGAACATGGACAGCAGATACATATGATACCTAGAAAAAACATTCAGAGATTAAAATGTGGTATAGAGTCACTTAACATGCATCTTATGTTGTCTGAAAAATATGTTCATATCCTTTTGGCAAGGTACACTAGTTTCAGCATAGCTGTCTTGTAACAAGAGCAATAGACTCCCAAATCAGCATCTTAAATCTGTCCTTAAATTTGATATAATAAACTGTTTCCATCTGGTTCTGAGGTGTAAACCTCTTCCAGAGTATTGGACACACCTCCAAACTCAAAGGCTGGCAAAAATATCAGTAAATGAGCTAACCGAAAGGAAAACAAGACAAAGACACTTAGGCTGCGTCTACACTTGTAAATTAAGTCGACTTAAGCTTGCTTAAGTCGACTTAATTTACCCTGCGTCTACACTACAGTTTTCTTAAGTCAACTTAAGCAGCTTGCTTAAGTCGACTTAAGGAAATAAAGTCGATTTAATTAAAATAAAGTTGACTTTATAACACCACCTTTCAATTCGACCTAAGGCTTAAGTCGACTCCCTAGAGTCGACTTAAACCAGTGTAGACGTGGGGTAGCCCTAAGTCGACTTAGGGCTACACCAATGTCCTCCCTGCCAGGGGGGCACAGGGGGAGCCTGGCATGCCCCCCACCTGGCAGGGCAGAGCCCTGCCCACCCTGCCCCTATGCCCTGCCAGGATCCCTGTCCCCCTTTGCCCCATTGTGCCCCATTGTACAGCTCCTAGAAGTTGACCTAGGCGTCTAGTGTGGATGCTGTAGGTCGACTTTCTAAGTTCCCCTTTAAGTCGACTTTAATTTTAAGTGTAGACACACTAAGTCGACTTAACTAAGTCGACTTAAAGTCGACTAGTTAAATTGACTTAGTTAAAGTCGACTTAAAATTACAAGTGTAGACATAGCCTTAGCAATTAATATGACAGAAGAATTGTAGGAAAGAGGCTTTAATGATTGGTATCATAGGCTATGTCTACACTTGCTAAAAGTAGTTCGAATTAGTTAGTTCAAACTAACTAATTCGAACTAATTTTAGTTAGTTCGAATTAGCTTAATTCGAACTAGCATGGCCACACTGGAAGTTAGTTCGAACTAAGCAATCATTTGCTTAGTTCGAATTAGCGATCCCCATTCATTTCAATGGCCGGTTAATTCGAACTAAGAAATTAGTTCGAATTAATATGGCCACATTGGTTAAGTTGAACTAGTTAGTTCGAATTAAGCCCTTAGTTCGGATACCCTATTCGAACTTATTAGTTCAAATTAAGGAAGCCCTTAATTTGAGCTAACTAAAGCCTAGTGTAGCCATGGCTTTAGTTAGTTCAAATTAAGCCTCCTTAATTCGAACTAACTTGCCAGTGTAGACATAACCACAGAGACTGAATCCAAAAGTAGTGAATAGTCACAGACAATTATATGATAGATATATATGTCCTCTAACTTGTGACAAAGTAAAAGAAAATCAAAATGTTAGTCTCAGGGCAGCAAAAAGCTTGTTAACATTACAAGATGACCACATATAATTTAGATCTGAACTACAGTTTCAACAGAGGGGTGCAGTGTTTTGCTGTAATACTTTCCTATGAAATCATTGCATCTAATTTCCTTTTTGTGACTCCTGCTATTTTTCAGTTCTCCAAGCATAAGTGCACATGAAAAACAAACCTTTCAGCAAGTTCTTGAGCTGGATGTTTACAGTAACTATAACATATGTAATTTTTTCTGTTTTGGGTAACATATGTCAGAGTTCCTCAAACCTATTGATTACATGAACACCTCGTCATAGAAATAGTTATGTGGGCATCTGAATGCACACTCATTAGCAGACTAAAAACATACCCAACCCCATTTTCAATTGCTTAATCTCCCTGTGGCAATGAAAACAATTTGTTACATGCAATGTTAATATTAGGAAGTCATTTAATGTACTTTCCAGAGTCTTTGAAAACAATTTAAGATCTCGGAAAAGGAGGATGTATTAGGACCATGTTATTATTCAGCTAGTCTACTACCTACAGATTTTATAAATTATGTTCTCAGTGACACTAAAGCAAGATGGGAAATTTACAAAGCATCTGACAAAGTGGGATTTCCTCCCACAAAAGCTCATGAAATAAACAAATCTGTTAGTCTTTAAGGCTATGTCTACACTAGCAAATTAAGTCGACTTAAAGCCTTGTCCACACCTGGTTTTCATTAAGTCGACTTAAGCAGTTACTTTCAGTCAACTTTGTTAAGTCGACTCAACAGAGTCGACTTAACTTTTCAAGTGTCGACATAGCCTAAAAGTGCCACAGCACTCTTTGTTTTTCTGCAATAGACTAACATGGCTACCCATTTGGAACTTAAATGTTCTGGCAGATGCCTATCGCAGCCTGGGGTTCTCTCTCAACATCAAAAAATCCAAGCTACTCTATCAGCCCTCAATTGCAAAAACTACTCTTCATACTCCAGAAATCACCAGAGAACCCTTAGAAAATGCAAATCCTTTTTAATACCTAGGCAGCCATCTCTCCCAGACAGCATTAAGACAGAAATTGAATGGAGGATCTGCTGTGCCACCACATCCTTTGAAAGATCTGCAAACAGGCACCAATATCTTGGTCTACAAGGCAGTTGTCACCCCCACACAATTTTGAGACCTGAATGAGTTATAGGTGACACCTCAAGCAGCTGGAGTGGTTCCAACAGCGCTGCCTTAGGAGGATCCTCAGGATTGATTGAAAAGATTAACATAACAAAAGGATTTGCCCTGCAGCCAACATCAGTGTAGACGTACACGTAACACCAATTCCATTGGGCTGGCCACTATATGTGTATGACTAACACTTGCCTCCCGAAGCAAGTCCTATTCTCTCAGTTTAGTCAGAGAAGAAGGGCTTGTGCAGAGAAGTGAAAGCACTTCAAAGACATACTGAAAGTACATGTTAAAAAGAGTGGTATCAATCCAGCAAATTAGGCAGACTTTGTAGAGATATGCTTGTAGAAGACTGTGATTTAGAGATGGGAGAGTGTTGTATGGATTGGGAAATGTGCCCTTCATCAGATCTAACATAGCTGATCCCAGATGAACACTTGGGACTCACTTCCATCTGTATTATTAAAGTTCTATTCCTTACTCATTCAATAGTTTATTCTTTAATGAACCCTCAAGATTGTTACAGACTTGGCACAAAATAGAAATCAGTGGTGCTATACCTTACACCAAACTACAGCCCATTTTGAGGAGAACAGACATGCTTATGAAACAGAGAAGTGTCAAAAGCTATGTCCACACTTGTGAATTTAAGTCGACTTTAGCTAAGTTGATTTAACAAAATCAACTTTGTCGACTTTGTTAAGTCAACTTAGCATGTCCACACTTAAATTTTAAGTCAATTTAGGGGGGACCCTACAAAGTCAACCTAGAGCTTCCACACTGGATGCCTAGGTCGACTTGTAGGGGCTAGGGGGACCTTGGACAGGTCCACAGTGGTGGGGGGGCACCCCTTGCCAAGTGCCAGGGGGCTCAGCCTTTGCCCCATTGTAACTTGGTACAATGGGGCAAAGGGGGACAGGGACCCTGGCAGGGCATAAGGGCAGGGTGGGCAGGGCTCTGCCCTGTGCTGTGGGGGGGCATACCAGGCTCTCCCTGTGCCACCCCCCTTAGCAGGAAGGGCAGTGTGGGAATCCTGGAGAGCCCTAAGTCGACTTAGAGTCGACTTAGGGCTACTCCACGTCTACACTGACTTAAGTCGACTTTAGAAAGTTGATTTAAGCCTAAAGTCGACTTTAAACGAGGTTTAACAAAGTCGACTTAATTTCCCTTAAGTTGACTTAAGCAGCTTTCTTAAGTCAACTTAAGGAATGTGTAGTGTAGACGCAGAGTAAATTAAGTCGACTTAAGCAAGCTTAAGTCGACTTAATTTACAAGTGAAGACGCACCCAAAGGGAGGAAAGAAAGGACAATACTCTAGCCAACGACTATGTGTCCTCCAAGATTACACCTGTTGCCTCTGTGAAAAAGTCTGCAGGGCATGAATTGGGCTCTTTAGCCAGCTAAAAATCCATCAATGAACCCTTTGTGCAGATGACATTCTAATATCAAGAGATAAGAAGAAGAAAGAAGAAGATTACTGCTTCTACAAATGACGTCCAGGCTTCAAGCTGTTTGAAAGAGGTTGACAATGTGAGGAAACTATTCAGTTCTCCAGTGGTATTACTTTATGAGTAATTTAAAAAACCCAAACACCCGGTCTTAAATTTTTTTTGATATTTCCAAAATTTAATCTTTAAAGAGAATAGTGGCTCTTTGTTTTAAGGACCCTTTGTTGATCAAACACGAGGCATATTATAATTTCACCATAGTAAGAGGATGTAAACACATACTTATTAATAAGTTTCCTAATTTTTTTCTGTGTTCCTCAATTCGTAAATGACAATGAATTTTTTTTAAATAAAATTTAGGTCTGCAGGCATTTATAAATAATTCATCTGGATTTTTTTTTTTAAGGCCTTAACCATTGATACTCAAAATTCACTTTTAGGCACTGAAGGGCAAGTCACCCTCAATTTGCAGAGACTGTATCTTTGACCTAATTACAGAAATTTTGATTGGCTTCATATATACTGGTCATAAACCATTGCCTAGGGGTTACTTTTGTTATTGAGATTGCATTATAATGTGTGCAGATATAGTATCTCAGACAATAATTAACAGTTCCTTTTAAATCAAAAAGAGGTATTGATTTAAATTACATTATAAATATTCCCCTTCCACTACTACAAAGAGCAAAAAGTAAAATCCCTACCCACACAATTACTTTTGTTCCCTTTCTCTTCTTAAAAGCAGCATCTCTCTAGTATAGCTCCTAGACACTGCTTCTTTATGGTGTAGCTGTGAAAGGAAATTGCACTCCAGTTCTCCTATGTTCTGAACATCACGTGCTTCTATTCTGCATCAGATTTCAATACCTCCTAGCAAAAATACAGACCTTTTTCGAGTTCCAAGTTGGCATTCAGTTATGACATCCTTCTTCCTTATGTACTTCTGTACCCATACCACCACCCCTCTACCCCCACGCATGCACACACGCTCATGTTACGGAGATTTCATATGCTCTAGGAAAGCATAGTGAATTTGTTCCAAATCAGTTTCATAAAAATCATGCATGAAAAACATTCTTCCTGAGAAAAATCTTTTATTCTGAACCATTCCCAGCTATTCAGAATTATTTCCACTCTCTCTTGTTTATCTTAAGATATCCAGCTGGAAGGGCAGAATAGGTAATACCTTCCACTACCATAGCCAACACCATTTTGTGGACAGCTGGTATGGAAACATCTGCATTGGGTAGCAACTAGAATTTCCAGTTTAAAGTCTCTAGAGAAAAAGAAAATGTGGTTTTAATTTTCTACTGATCTCATTTTACAAAGAGATTTTATCCATCAAGTACATTTGTCTTTGAAAAAGAAAAAAAAAAGTGCTGGATTGCTTTGAGAACTGATAAAAGGACAAGGAGCTTTTTCACTTCAGTCCAAATCTGGCCCATTTCAGTGGTGGCCAAAAATTATTATACTTCAATGACTGTTTGGTGACCTCTGTGATTTGAAGGCTTCCATTCAGTTCTTAAAGGACAAGTATTCTCATCGCTATTTGGCATCTTGATAGTTTTACTGAGATATTTACAAATAAATGAATATTTACAAACAAAAGAATCACAGGTAAAATTACCAGAAGCACCTAAGGCCCATTTTCAAAAGTGATTTGGGGTCATAGGTTCCTAAGTCAATTAGCTACTTTTGAAAGTTCGACTCAAGACACAGATGACAAAATGAAGGAAATTTTCATGACTGCTCCCTGGTTTGCTTATATTTCTATAGCTCAAGAGTATTTCTTCTATTCAGCAGCTTCTATGTATGCATGGAAAATACTTGAAGAGAGAAATGCAATATGTGAACCTTTACAGAATTTTTAGTTATGGATCTTTTTCATAACTGGGTTTTGACATAACTTATGTTTTTAATGTTATTTATAAAGTGTTAGGAAAACAAGTAGGGCTGAAGAAAACAAATGAATTGAAGAATTAAGGCTTCAAATTGTGGACCTTGTATCACCGACCTTACTTCAGCAAATCTTCATTTGATTTCATTGGGAGTTTTGTCTAAATAAGGACTATAGATTCAAAGTCTTTCTGATTGTGTGATTACTGGTTAATAATTTTGTATCTTAAAACTACAATTTATTCCCCTTTCTTAAAAAGTCCAATAACCCATTTTCTATATCAGAGTTAGGATATTTTATAATATTTTTTTATGCCAGAAAGTGCAGGAGATGAAAGCCTACTGTGCAGAATACTAAAAGAAACCTTTGAAAGTAAATTTGCATTTCCTATTATAATCTCCATGGCCAAAATCCTCACCAAGCCATTAGCTATCCAAATCTGATTGCAGTCAGTGTTCTGGTTTAAATGGGAGTCCCATGAGGCTCCCAATGGATGTAAGACATAGCCATAGATTCAAGAAAGGATGAAAGACTTTGTTTCAGCATTTATTAATCAAAACAAAATACTTCTTGAACCGTTTTGAATCATTTCAACATTACACTGAACTATCCCCATGGGCACTCAAATCCATTCCCCTTCCTGCCAAAATACATATGTCATGATACACCTGCAGCTATATGAGTCCCATCGTTTTCCATGCCACTCAGAAAGAAAACTTTCATCATGGGAGATATAATCCTACCAGGGAGCCCTACCCATACAAAAGAATTGGGTCCTGAACTACAAACCCCGTTAGGTAATACACCACAATAGAGAAATGCTTAAGTGTTGAACTGACATGAAATGAAATGTTTTTCCCAACATATTTAAGAAAATCAGCAAAGCCAAAAGGTATCTAACAGGAAATTTCATTTTGCATAAACAGCTTTCTTTTGGAAAAAAAATCTTTCTGGTGAAAAATTCTCTTCCAACTCCAGTTACAAGGACCACAAAATTGGTTTCAAGTTAACCGGTTCAGGATCCCTGCTTTATTGTAATGAGGAAGTTTCCAAAATCTCAGCATTCTCTGGTACTTAGAATTTATGTTTTAGGAATCAAAATTTGTAAATTGAAAAAATGTTTAGGCTTCACTATAGAGCATTCCCCAGTGGCATGCTGGGGATGTGTGTGGATGGAGCAGGGCCATATTCCCAGGTGCCAGCCTGGAAGATGGTGCCCGGCCGGTCCTCATCAGTGGGCGGTCCTGCTTCAGTGGGCGGCTGCTGCTGCCTGATAGTCACTCCTAGCTCAGCTGAATGTGAATATCAGCAGCAGATAAAGATTGACCTGGATTCTGCCCTGGGAGCAGGAGAGGGCTGCCCCCAGGCTTCCCACTAAAGAGGCTGAAGCTTGAAAAGCTGCCTCCAGCTCTGAAGGAGTTGAGGAGGCAATACTGGGGGCTGTGACACCCCCCCTCAGAGCCCTAGACCTACACGTAGGGGACCACATGCCATTCTCTGCAGCCAAATCCCCTGACCTACCCAGCTAGGATGGGGGGTAGGGTGGAGCCAGGGGGGGCTTTGGTGAAGCTTTGGTGAGGGGAACTAAGGGCTGGATGGAACTTGCTTGGGTGGGGATTCCCTCCAAGTTTCCTGTTGCAGGGACTCCGGCTGAAAAAGCTGCCTCCAGCCCTGAGGAAGCCAGGGAGGAGTCTGTGACCTCTCCCCCACCACTATTGGTGGCATGCAATGGGAATGGCCACTGCTGCCCAGCACAGAAAAGAGAAGAAAGGGGAAAAGCATTTCCTGAGTCCTCAGATGTGATTTTGCATCTTAAAATAACAGAAATAAAAAACGAGTGTCCTGTGGCACCTTAAAGTCTAACAAATTTCTTCGGGCATAAGCTTTCGTGGGCTCTAACCCACTGTGTCAGATGGGTTGGAGCCCACGAAAGATTATACGTGAAGAAATTTGTTAGTCTTTAAGGTGTCACAGAATTCTCATTGTTTTTGCTGTACACAGGATAACACAGATATCCCTCTGGAAAAAATAAAAGTAGGGCAAGCACTTATTTGCCAGTAGGAACTCTCTCTATTAACACCACCTCCCCTGCAAAAACATAACAAAGCTGGCCCTGCAATCTCAGTGTGAGCACGATGCACTGAGTAAGAATGGGGGTGGGGAGACAGCAGAGACAACCCTTCATTTGCGCACCCCCTCCCCAATCCTTCGGGTCCCCTCACATCTGCTCTACAGATACAAATCCCTCACCCTTGGGCAGCTGGGGAGATGGCGGCAGGACACCCCATGTGGCCAGGGGAGTGGAACACAAATATAGGCTTGGCCCCTGGGTGCTAGAGACCCTCAGTACACCACTGACATTCCCTATAATTTGACTTAATTCACCACAGTTCATCAGTATTTCAGCCTGCTCTACTGCAGTGACTTGCTTCCTCAGCAACTTCTGCTACCTGTGTTTATGTGGGTATTTTTAGACACTGATTCTGCAAATACCACCATTCACATGGAGGCCTCTGATTTCATTGGAGGTCCATATAGATGTAGAGCAGTTGCAGGACTAAGGACTAAAAAGATGTTTAAAATGGATTGTGAGAACCTGAAGCAATCAGAAAAAAAAATTTCTACAGAGGAAACTGTTTTGAAGGTCTCAAAGTGCCAGCTGCACATCTGAGCTCCTTGAATTATTATTTTTAACTATAATAGTTTTTTTTTCTTTTAACACGCTGTTGATTAAAACTACAAGAACATATATTTTATTGTAGAACATTCTCTCAATGCAACTGACCTGGAAAAGTTTTATGCCAGCTATACAGTCTGATCTTGTCCCAGTGCTTCATTTGTAATGAAGGAGGTGCAAGGGCTCATGTAAGTTTTTTTGCTTTCATAACTGATGCAGCAAGCCCAGAAGTGCCACGGTTATGAGCAGCCAAGCCCACAGGTGCCAGCTCTCAGCCTTAGCAAGCTCAGGCACAAATAAAGACTTCACCCCACAAAGATCAATTCTTTGCAAAGCCAATGCAATTAAAAATTGACATCTGAGCTTCACACCCATAATCCTATCCTGATTAGGAAAAAAAATGGCAAGTTGCTTATTATATCAGAGCAATGAATAGAAATGGTATTCTCTATTCAGCTAATTTTGTACTGAAGTTGAACAGGGAGAAAGAAAATCAAATTTTGAGACGTTCATACGCTCTCATCTTATGGAGCATGCATTACCAGCTCTGTTCTATATCTTGGATGGAAAAAAGAGTTTCCTTTTACAACCTTTAGTCATCACTGTCAATTCTTTGTGTAGTAAGGGTAAACATAATGATCACAGTAGGCATATATACCAGTTGTTGCAAGTCATCCATGTCCCTTCTCCAGTGCCTACCCTTTTAAATTCAAATACTTCACATGTTATTTGCACTTTCAGTCCAATGTTTAACTCCAGAGCTTCTTAGAACAAATTCACATCTCCTTTTGTGGTCTTACCCTTCCATCCCAAGTGGGAGACCCAGCAGACTCCGATTTTACTTTTTAATGCATTCAGTAATGACTCATTTTAAAGCGAGTGAAACATTGTCTCTAATTATAGCTGCAATATGTTCCTCAGTGGATTTCACATCCTGTCTAAGCATCACATTATGTTCTTCCAATAATTATAGCCTTTTTTCCATGCCTTTAGCTTTTATTTCAAGCCAGTCAAAACTCTTCTTAACAAACTCAGCCTTTAACTTCATTATATCACACTTCCCCCAATATTGTGTGTTCTTCTGATGCGTAAAAACAGTGGCTGAACTAGGCCATCTTGTAATGGTTGAGCAGATCAGTTCATTTTTTTCTTGCTGGCTGCACCTTGTGCCCCATAATTTAAAATTTCATAGATGAAAGAAAATAAGACTTTGGGGAAATATGTTGAGGGTTTTTTTTTTTTAGTTCTGCATGGAGACGAAACAGAGACCTTTCTAAATTCTTTGCAACAAAGAGAAAGATAGTCAACAGGCCAGTGCATCAGACAGCTACCAGGGATGCAGGAGACCCAAATTCTTGTCTCTCTGGTGCCTGATTCAGAACACAATGCATTTTTTCAAACAGGAAAACTCAAATATCTTTAAAAAGAAGGAAATATAATTTAAAGGGTAAATGGTTGTATTTAAAAAATAAACTGAATTTGAGACTATTTTTCCAATAAAGCCAGTATCTATCTAGTAGCCTCAAGCAGTGTGGTAGTTTTCAGTCCCTTAAAATATTGGACTCGTTCTGGTCATACACTAGCCGTAGCCATAACAACTCATCAGAAGTAAGTGCTCTTCCAGTAAGTTGTATTGAATTGAACCAGGCCCATTATATTACTCTGAAGCTCTTTTTCTCTAACTTTCTACACTTTTTCATTTCTCCCCTTGCCCATCTGTGAGAATGACTTTCATAGAAAGCAACAGAGGACAGTATACTGAAGTGCATAATGCCAGTTCTAGTTTTCTGGAACACTTTCCTTTGCCTTTAAGAGCAGTTTCATCTTTTGCTTAAACATTGTCAAGAGGGAGCAGATGGCTTGGGGCAATGGTAGTGTATCCAAAGCCAAGGTTAGCCTAACAGACAGAGAACAGAGTAATAGTGACAAAGAGATGCTAACATTTAAAAACCAATTTTGTTGGCATTCTATTTATAAAATAAATTAAGGGGGAGTTAAGTTCCTAGTAGATTGTAAGGCAGGCACCTCATCCCTCCTAAGAGAGAGTGCCTGGCTTCTCTGTCGCCGTCTCTTTCTCGGGCTCATTGAGTGGGACAAATAGGTACTGACTATCCCTAGCCCTTTGGGTGGGACAGGCAGGCACAAATGGTTCCTAGCCCCTTGGGTGGGGCAGCAGGCACAAACTGTCAATTAGGTCACCAGGGCAGGTAGGAGAGACTCAGGGTAGGTAGATACTTCTGGTGTCCCGGCCCAGGTCCCTATCCGTGGCAGAGGGGTTCACCACGGAGCCGGCAGGGTTCCAGCTGCAACACACTGGCCCAGTCTGTGGCCTGACCAACTCAGGACCACGGTCCATGTCCCCTGGGCTACTTCCTGCCCTCGCCCCCGATAGTACCTGTTCTTGTCTCTCATCCTCAGTCTCCTCAGGGTAGTCGCCCAGGGGTAAGTTACAAAACCCCTCAGCATTGTTGGGGGGTGGCAGAGTCGACAGGTTGGCTGAGTCGTCATTGGAGGGCGATTCCTCTAGGTCGCAGCCCACAGGGGCGAGACCGTCCTCGCTGGCAAGGGGAAGATCTTCCAGGTCACATGTAGCTGGCAGGAGGCCTGGGTCTGGAGCCGCTTCTGGGGTATTGGTAGCTCCAGGAAATCCTCTGGATTCCCCCCAGTGGGCAGCGGCCACCAAACGTCCATTGCCGATAGATCCAGGCAACCATCAGGACCCCAGGCCACAGGCAGCTCCTTGGCAGGGCAGTGATCAGGCCAATGTTGCGGAGGGAACAGAGGGACACCCTTCCCTTTCAGCTGCCTGGCCCCAACTGAGCGCCGGGGCTTCTCTTTTATACTTCCTGTCCCGGCCCCCTGCTTCCAGCCTGACAGACAGGCTTCCTCTGTCTCCGCTCACTTAGGGCTGGGTTGGCCCTGGCTGTTCTGTCTCTGAGAGAGGCCACACTCCTTCACTACATAGACAAAGATCACACCATTAAAACAAACAGGATACCTGGCGTCAACCGCTATGTTTTTGGCATTCTCTAATGTAAGACAAAGAAGGAAAATCAGCATTACCAGAACTAACATCTCTATCAGATGGCCTTTATTTCAAGATGTATATGGGCATTTATATTACCCCTGCTCATGGAGTACCTGTCTAGAAGATCAGCATGCAACGATAATGCTCTTGTACCATTCACCAGCAATACATTTATTTATTTTAAAAACAAAACAAAACCTTCATCTTTTATTTTGTATTAGTAAAATGAGCCTGCAGAATTTCTATTTAGCTCGAGGGAATTCAATTTTGAGTGTGGTTTATTTAATTTATGTATTTATTTATTTAAGAATGTTTCCCTTAACAGTTTAGGAAAGTGATTCATTACATGCACTGCATAGTTTTAATTTATTTTTAATTATTTTTAAAATGAAGAGCATTCAGATTCAAAATAGAGTCTAGAATAGATGTTTTGCTTGATAGGGAGGCAATCTATATCAAACAAGGATCCTGAGTTGTATTGGAGGTAGAAATGATAGAGTGCTAAACCCAAATTACACACTGTCCATGAACAATAACAAGTTGGCAAGCAACTCCATTATATCAATAGAATATCAACACCATACAGGGAAAACAAGATACAGCAGAACTCATGGGGGGAAAAAAAAACACCTACCACATGGAAATGGGAGAGTGGGAGTGCAGTATCCTGCGATTATTTGAAAGGAATTGCAATGAATAAAAAGGCTAAATAAATGTGAAACAGAATTTTCAATTCATCTTAAATGAAAAAAAAGCAAAATAAATTAGAAAGCAAAGAAAGTAATGAAGCAGTTTAATCTGATCAACAATATTTGAATTTTGGTTTCTATGTAAACTACACCTTGAGGGTTGTAATTTTATATAGCAGCTAAATGTTTGTATTTTAGTAGAATTACAGTTAGGATTGTATAGAAACCGATTCAGAACTTGGCAGTTCCCTGACAAAGTTACATTCTGGTTCAGCCCATCGTGAACCAAGAGACGTACGTAATACAGCCAGTCACATGCACACTTTAAAAAAAATGTTTAGGTGTTAGTTGCGTATCCACTGAAATCAGTAGAAGAACAGCTACATATTTCTGATGGTGCAGGATAAAGGGCGTTTGTCACCTATCCCTGTTTTGTGCAGAACTGCCATAGCCATGCAGATCTATCTATTCTGGTTTTGCATTTGTCTGCCTATAACATTCAGGTCATCTGAGTCAGTGTTCTCAACCTTTTTTCTGTCGTGACACACCTGACAGATGATGTTCCCCTGTGTGACACACTACAATCTGCTGGTGGTGGAGGTGCTTGGGCTAGGAACGCTTGGGAAGCTGCAGTGCTCTGGAACCTGGATGGGGGCAGAGTCAGGCCAGAGCAGGCTGATGCTCTGGTGGCCTGCCTCAGTGGGGCCAGGTTTATTTTTGTGGGTCAGGTGGTGCCCCCGCTCCTCCCCAGCACAGGATCTCTGGGTTGCAGCCCCTAAGTTCTTTTACTCATCTTGCCCTGGCTGCTGCCTGTATTGTGCAGCAAGAGCCGGCTGTTGAGGTAGCAGAGAGCAGGGGGTGGCAGGAGTTTGGCTGGCTCCAAACTGAGTTGCCAATTTTCCATGACACACCTCCTGGCTCTTCGCAGCACACCTTTGTGTCCCGACACAGTGGTTGAGAATCACTGATCTAAGTAGTGAGGACTTAGCTTTACACAGAGTCTAGCTCTTGTCTCACCCGCTGGTTGCAATTGGATTTCTCACATGTTAAAGTTAGGCAGATACTTAAATGGTTTGCTAGGTCAGGCCCGGAATTCTCAGTAACTTGGAATGTCTAAGGCATTTATTCTGCAAGTATGGAGACTTTAGAAATGGTCATGAAAGGCGGATCTGAAAGAAAGGGAAGGGTCAATCACTACTGAGAGTGAAGCTGAAGTTAGAAAGCGGCTAGAGGGGAAAGAGTGCACACACAGGTTCCCAAGACTACCAAGCATCATCGTCATTGAGTCTTCAGAATAAAAAAAAAATCTGATTTTCCTTTTGTGAGATTTGTGGCCATAATAAATGATTTTCCAGAGACACTGCCATACCATCATTAAGAGGAAAAAGGAGCTACCCTCGTGTTGATACATTAGCCTTTAAAATCCTTTTTTTTTTTTTTTTCCTTCAATAAAGAAGAGAGAGTCTTGTTTCCACCTAACAGGTATGAATCTTTTGAAAATTTTATTTGACGTCTTTTGTTCAAGACCTGAAAATATTTGCAATAAGCAACCAGAAAGTGCATAAAGATGGATCTATATTTGTGGCGATGGACTTCACCTCTGAGATTAGATTGTAAGTTTTAAAAGTGAGCTCTGAGTTTTAAAAGGGCTCATGGAGTGTGGCAAGTGATATCAAATGGAAGATGGTTGCCTTGATTTGTTAGTTCCCCTGCTCCTTTTCAGTTTTACACCATATGCTGTTTGGTGGGTTTGGGTGCATTTGTGGGTGCTTTATTCAAAAGTTGCATTCTCAAAAGGACACCTGGTTTGAATATAAAATACATTTAGTTGTACAGGACAAAGCTGAAAGAAAAAGGCTGAAAGACCAAAAAAAAAAAAAAAAAAAAAAATCGTGCTGAAATGATGCAGCAGCAGGATCTCAGAGGGAAAATTGCAGTACTTAAATCTCTCCATACCAGCAAATTTGACAGAATTGCAGAAGACATACAAATGTTATCAAGTGATGATTGTGCCATTAAACAATGGCTGGAAAATATTGAGAATGAATCAAAGAGAGCTGAGATTGAGACAGAGAAGTAGAAAGAGAAAACAAGACACTTAAAGCAAGACCAGAAGATAAACAGGGCAGAAAATAAGATAACCTATTTGAATGATTATTCACTAATGGCAATTACATTTGCATTGAAATGAGACTATGCCATTAAATTAGGATCATAGTAGCTGCTACTAAATTCCAAACTGCATGCTACCAAAGAGAAGCTGAATCACATGATGCATTTTTTTGAAATACCAATTAAAATTATTGTGGCATAGAGTAGCATTAGAAAGGATTTCTGTGATACTGACATCCTGAATGGACTGGATATATCATGGATCTTAGTATCAAATAAAGAATCTGAATGTTTCTGTAAGACACTCTGTACCAAACCTTTACTTGATCTAAATTGATATATCTACTGAAGTCAATAAAGCCGTGCCATTTTACTCTGGCTGAATCTATTGCCATTTAGTTTTAGACAGATATTTCTTAAAGTATATTGACAGATAAATGTTATACTTATGATGCACTGAATAAGCCCATTTTTATATGAGAAGCATTTCTTTCATCTGAGGGTCTTGTCCAAAAGTAATGGTGCTTGCCATTTTGGTTAC
Source organism: Pelusios castaneus (assembly GCA_007922175.1). Lineage (NCBI taxonomy): Eukaryota > Metazoa > Chordata > Testudines > Pelomedusidae > Pelusios > Pelusios castaneus. The sequence goes on along the minus strand of ML685767.1, from coordinate 23,941,742 downwards.
TAAGAACTACATAGAGATAGAGAGAGATAGAAATAGAGAGAGAGAGAGAGAGAGAGAGAGAGAGAAATGGATGGGGGGGATTAGCGAAAATCCTAATAGTTCAGCCCTAAAGATGTGATCCGTCCTTAACTAACTAAAAGCAAACAAAAGTTTACATGAGGAGATTGTACATTTATATCATTCAAATAAAATACAAACATGTTCATAAAAGTAAGCTAACGTCCTTGGTTATAATACACAGATATTTATAATATTATAGCTCAGTGGGAGGGACTTTTCCTTATTGTTCTGTGAATGAAATACAAACATGTTGTGAGTTACAAGTAAGAAACCAATGAAATGGTGCATCTAAAGCAGGAGTCCTCAAACTACGGCCCGCGGGCCAGATACGGCCCGCCAAGGTTATTTATCCGGCCCCCGCCCCTGCTGCGGCCTGCCCCATGCGTCTGGGGCAGCGGGGTGGCCGCGGCCAGAGCAGGCTGCCAGTCTCCCACCCACCGGCCGCCTCGACTTCCTGGCCCAGAGCCGACCCCGCCCCGCTCTCCCGACAGCGTCGGCCTCCCGGCACGGGGCCAGGATCAGGCTCCGTTGCCGGGGTCTGTCTGCCCTGCCGGGGCCGCGTTCGGTCCCCGCCGGTGCTCCCTCCCAGCTGTGCAGGCTGCGGCCGGGCTGGGGAGATTTAAATCTCCCGCCCTGAGCATGCGCAGATACAGAGTGCTCAGGGCGGGAGCGGCCTGGCCGGCAAGCAGCTCTGCCGGCCGTCTCTGTAGTTCCCAGCCTCCGGCCAGGTAAGGGGGCGCTGGAGGGAGGCCTGGAGAGGGGTGGGGGTGGGGACAAGGAGACGGCCCGGGTTAGAGGGGTGGGGGTGGGGACAAGGAGGGATCCCCGCGCAGGCCGGCAGCCCCCACCGCCCCCTCCAAACCCCCAGGGCTGCTTCCTTTCTCTTTTTTCACTTCCTCTTCCTTTCCTTCCTTTCCTTTTTTTCCCCTCTTCTTTGTCTTCCTCTCCCCTGCCTTCCTTCCTCTTCTCTGCCTTCCTTTCTCTTCTTTCTTCCTTTCCTTTTTTTCTTTTTCTC
>ML685767.1:23902126-23923725 GCA_007922175.1 Pelusios castaneus | reverse complement strand
GAACCCCTGGACTGAGCTAGGGGGCTGCAGGGCTTCGGGTGGCAGCGAGAGCTGCGGCGCCTGCCCCTGCCACCACCCGAAGCCCTGGTGCTGAGTTAGGAGGCTGGCTCAAACCCTCGCCAGTTCAAGCCTGCCCCCTAGCTCAGTCCAGGGGAGCTGCCAAACCGGGCAGCTCCCATAATAGTCAATTTCACTGTTCAGCTAGAGCAGTGAAATTGACATATTTGACAGCTCCAATGTCCCAGAGTGGCCTCGATTGGCACTCTGTGACATTTCCGGAGGCTGTCTAATGCGCAAAATGAGTACACACGAGCATTACCGTGGAACAGCTGTTCCGCAGTAATGCTACCACTCTCGATTTGAGTGGTTTAACTGTTGCGCGACAAGAGGGTGTTGCCGCGCAACAGGGAAATTGATCGTGTGTACACTACTGGTTTTATTGCGTGGTAAGGAGCCTTACTGCACAATAAAGTGATCGTGTGTACATAGCCTGAGTAAGTGAGGGTAAGTGAGCGTGTGGCAGGCAGCAGAGAAAAGCTTGCATTTTTGCCCCTCCATCCACAGATACAGATCCCTTCCCTGGAGAAGCTGAGGGACAGCACTGAGGCTTATTCTACACGATCAAATTAGAGCGCAAGGTCTTAATTGCGCTGTAAGGCTCACGTGGATTTTAGTGCGCTGCAGCTTGTACACACGTCGCTCCTTGCTACGTCACAGGATTCCTCGCTGTGATGCGCATTATCGCACTGAATTCTCGGCACGTATCCCAGCATTCCATTTTCCCTGAGTACGCGCTTGGAGTCAGTCTGCAGCTTCTCTGTGTCTTTCTTAAGGAACTGCTGACAGCCACTCCCCTCACTGTCCTGTTCTTCGCTGTAACCTGAGCCAGGGAGGGTATTAGCATTCCCTTTGTCATGTAAACCTCCAGGCACTGTGCTACAGACAGTTCTGAGAGTCTGAACACTGTATCATGCTTCACATCTGAGCATTCACAAAGGAACATGGTATACCGTAATTGGCATCAAATCACACAATTATACTGAAAAACTGAACAGAAAAGTTATATAGGTCATGCCATAGGGCTGCACAGATGTGCATGCCGTCACATCTCCCCTCTGTAGGCGGGGACAGTTTCGTCACTGCCATAGAGAGGGTGGGGGGAAGTACAGACAGGACGACTTGGGAATGCTGGGACAGTTCCGCACTCCAATCAATGCGCAGAGACAGTACTGACGAGCAGAAACGCGCAGCAGATGATCCGGAACAGCTGTTACCACTCTCGGCCGAGTGGTGGTTGGAATGCGCAGCAAGAAGGCGCTTAGTGTGAAGGAAAACCATTTCACGTGTGTACAGTTCGCTTATTAACGCGCGGTAATGATTTTTAGTGCGGATTACGGTGCTCGTGTAGGCAAGCCCTGAGACAACTCCTGTTAGGACATCACCTGTGATGGGGGGTGGTGAGTTGGGGGAAAGGAACACAAAAGTGAACTTGACTCCTGGGCAGTGGAGACCCTCAGTACACCATTGAAAATGAATCCCATAAAAGGTGGAAACATTGACAGATCGTTAAGAAGGAGTACAAAAGAATGGAATAAATATGTAGAGGCAAAATCAGAAAAGCCAAGGCATAAGAAAAGCAAGGCAAAAAAAAGCAGTTCTTTAAATACATAAGCAGCAAGAGAAAGATGAAGGAAAGTGTAGGTCCTCTATAAGTAGCAAAGGAAAGCTAGTAACAACATCAAGAAGGCTTAGGTATTCAATGCCTATTTTGCTTCCGTCTTGATTAGAAGGTAAATTGTAACCTGATAATATTAATTGTGTTAAGTAAAAGCCTGGCAGGGGGTGGGAGGAAGGGAATACAAGTCAAAAAAGAGAAGGAATGGATTAAAAAATATGCATTCAATTCAGTAAGACTTGATGAAATAGAGTACTTAAGGAATTAGATGAACCAATCTCAGTAGCATTAGTGAGTATTATTTAGAGCTCTTGGACAAAGGAGGATGTCCCATAAGACTGGAGAAAGGTAAACATAAGTACCTATCTTTTAAAAAAGAGGAAATGAAAAGGACCCAGAAAATTATGGACTGGTCAGCTTAGATTTGATAGTTGGCAAGGTAATGGAACAAGTTATCAAACAGTCCATTTGTAATCACCGAGGCTATGTCTACACTAGAAAATTTAAGTCGACTTTAAGTTAACTTAATAAGGTCAAATTTAAGTCGACTTAAAGTCGAACTTAAGTCCACTTAACAAAGTCAACTTAACTTTTTCTAGTGTAGACATACCCAAGTTGACCTTATTAAGTGAACTTAATGCTTTAAATCGACTTAATAAAGTCAATTTAGGCACTAATCCCTATCCACATTGGCTTTAAGTCAATTTAAGGAGTCAATTTAAGGCTTAAATCGACCTAAAACTAGCAAGTGCTTAAACTGACTTAATAAAAGCCCAGTGTGGACGTGGCTTTGTTTAGGTCAACTTAAGCCTCCTTAACTCAACCTAACTTTCTAGTGTAGGCACACCCTTAGAGGATAAAGAATAGATAACACAATTTTGTCAAGAAAAATATCATTCCAAACCTAATTTCTTTCTTTGAAAGAGTTTCTGGCATAGCAAATCAAGTACGCAGTAGATATAATATAACTTGATTTTAGTAAGGGTATTGACACAGCCCAAGTGATATTCTCATAAGCAAACTAGGGACATATGGTCTAGATGAAATTACTGAAAAGTGGTTGTTGGTGCAAAACTGACTGAAAGACTGTATTCAGATGATTCACTATTAATCTGGGGGGAACACCTCATTTAGTTCTGCAGATTTTGTACTAGTCATTATTTGTCATTAGGAATTTTAATTGAGAGTGGAGACTGCATATAAAATTTGAGGATGACTCCAAGTTTGGAGGAGTTGCTAGCACTTTGGAGTAAGGAGTAGAATTCTAATTGACCTTGATAAATTGGGCAACTGATCTGCAGTCAAGAGAAGATTCAATCAAGACAAGTGCAAGGTACTACACTTACAAAGAAAAAAATCAAATGCAGAACTACAAAATGGTGAGTAACTGGGTAGATGATAGAACTGCTGGAAAGGATCTAGAAGTCATAATGGATCACAAATTGAATATGAGGCAGCAATGTGATACAGTTGCAAAAAATGTTAATATTTCTTCTGGGGTGTATTGTAAGGATAATCATATGCAAGACACGAAAGATAATTATCCCATGTTATTTGGCACTATTGAGGCCTCAGCTGGAATACTGTGTCCAGTTCTGGACACCACCAATATAGGCAAATAGGAGAAGAAAAAAAAATTGATAAAAAGTTCAGAAAACCTGGCCTATAAGAAAAGGTTTAAAATACTGGACATATTTACTTTGTTTGGGGGAAAAAATGGCTAAGGGGGGGGACAAGAGACATGATAACAGTCTTAATGTATATAAGATTATAAAAGAGAATGGTGACCAATTGATCTCCGTGTCTGCTGAAGATAGGACAAGAAGCAATGGCCTTAATCTGCAGCAATGGAGATTTAGATAAAATAGGAGGAGGAGGAGGAGAAGGAAGCACTGGAATAGGTTTCCAAAGTAGGCCTTGGAGTTCAACCATTAGAGGTTTTTAAAAACAGATTAGCCAAATACCTGTCAGAGATGGTCTAGGAGTACTTGATTCTGCCTCAGTACAGGGAATTGGACTTCATGAGCTCTTGAGGCCCCAACATTTCTATGTCTCAGTCTTCATTATTTTGTTTGAATATATATATATATATATATATATATGAAGAACACAATGGCTGGACTCAACTGCAGTGTACTGACTGGTTGTAATCCAGTACAATTCACACTAAACATCTTCATTCAGTCAATAAATAGCTTAATGGAATTTTATCTCAATTAAGAGGCTGTTCCATTTTACAGAGAGCACCATGACAGTAATGTTGCTTCTGTCTCAAGAGCTGAAATATCCCATCAGCTACTAGGTTATTATGTTCATGGAGTTAAGGGTACTCTCTTCCACCAAGGCATTCTGGCATAATGCCTGAGCTGAATCCTACTGGCTATTCAACGTCAAGAGCAGCATAGAATAATAGGACTGAAAGGGCCCTTGAGAGATCATCTTGTCTAGTCCCTTACACTTATGTCAGAACTAAGTTTCCCATCATGGAAGGCACAACTCACTGGGTGCGTCTACACTTGTAAATTAAGTCGATTTAAGCTTGCTTAAGTCAATTTAATTTACTCTGCATCTACACTACACTTTCCTTAAGTCGATTTAAGCAGCTGCTTAAGTCGACTTAAGGAAAAATGAAGTCGACTTTGTTAAACCTTGTTTTCAGTCAACTTTCTGCTCAAGTCAACTTTCTAAAGTCGACTTAAGCCAGTGTTGGCGTGGAGTACCCCTAAGTCGACTCTGAGGCTATGTACACACGATCAGATTAAAACGCAACATGGCAATCGCGCTATAAAAAACACGTGACCTTTATTGCGGGATAGCGCGTACACACGTCACCCCTTGCAACGCAACAGAATTCTTTGCAATATCGCGGTGTAGCGCAATGAATTCTGGGCACCTATCCCAAAGTTCAATTTTCCCTCAATCAGCGCTTGGAATCATGGGATGAAGGAAAGGAACGCAAAGTGCCATGGGTAAAATCTCAGTTTCCCATGGTGCACTGTGTTCCCCTTGCGTCTTCCTCGTTGCCAATAGCAACTCGTGCCTATTTTCAACAGTGCAGTGATGCACCGCACCACTTGCGAGCAATCACAACAGCGACAGCATGGATCCTGCTCTGATCTCCACTGTCGCCTTCAGCAATCTAAATACATCTCGGCTGGTTGCTCAGTACGCAGTGAGCTCCGAGTCAGACGAGGATGCTGAGGAGCAGGGGCTGATCGATGCCATGCACAGCAACAGCACCGCGTTGCTCAGCTCCTTCACCGATCATCTGCACACGGTGCAACGCCATTTCTGGTCGCAAGAGACGAGCACCGAGTGGTGGGATCGCATTGTTATGCAGCTATGGGATGATGAGCAGTGGGTACAGAACTTTGGAATGCGGAAAGCAACCTTTCTGGAACTGTGTTCAGAGTTGGCCCCTGCCCTGCGACGTAAAGACACCAGCATGAGGTCAGCCCTAACCGTGGAGAAGCGTGTTGCGATTGCTGTCTGGAAGATGGCGACTCCTGACTGCTACCAGTCAGTTGCAAACCAGTTTGGAGTTGGGAGGTCCACCGTCGGATTAGCCCTCTCACAAGTGTGCCGAGCCATCAATCGCATTGTGCTATGGAGGACGGTGACATTGGGCAATGTTCGTGAGATTGTGGACGGCTTTGCTGCCATGGGATTCCCTCACTGCGGGGGAGCCATAGATGGCACACACATCCCTATTTTGTCTCCAGACCATCTCGCGACTGAGAACATCAATGGGAAGGGCTACTTCTCCATGGTGCTGCAAGCACTCGTGGATCACAAGGGGCGTTTTACGGACATCAATGCTGGGTGGTCGGGAAAGGTGCATGATGCCCGCATTTTCAGGAACACTGGTCTGTACTGGAAGCTGCAAGGGGGTACCTTCTTCCCTGATCAAAAAATTACAGTGGGGGATGTGTAGATGCCCATAGTCATCCTCGGAGACCCAGCATACCCACTGATGACATGGCTCATGAAGCCGTACACCGGTAACCTAGATCGCAGCAAGGAGCGGTTCAATTACAGATTGAGCCGCTGCAGAACGGCTGTGGAGTATGCCTTTGGCCGTTTAAAAGGGCGCTGGTGATATTTGTATGGGAGGGTGGACTTGGCGGAGGACAACATCCCTGCTGTGATTGCGTCGTGCTGTGTCCTTCATAACATTTGTGAAAGTAGGGGAGAAAAGTTTTCCCCAGGGGGGGCTATGGAGGCACAGCGCCTCAAGGAAGCATACGAACAGCCAGCCACTAGGAGTATTAGGGTGGCCCAAGGAGAAGCTGCTCGCATAAGGGAGGCACTCAGGGAGCATTTCAATTATGACCTCCCCTAGTTAACTTACAGGACGCATTAGGTGCACCTTATGAGATTTTCAATGTGTACAAATAAAGCCACACTTCAAATTATTTGTCACTGTTTTTATTAAAACCTAAAGGGGGGTGGTTACAGGTGGATGTAGCTGCGGGTCTCTAAAAAGTAGCTCTGGGGGGGACTGGACGTTGCAGTGTACCAGGGGGACGGGGGGCCTTCAAAGAAATTCTTTGAAGGACTGCAGGGTGTGGGAGGCAGACACGGCTGAACTGTATGGAGTGGAGCCGTACATTAATCGCCTGGGACTGCAAAGCATTCATGCTCTTAAGCAGTTCTGTTTGCTCCTTCATCACGCTTATCAGTTCGTCCCTGTGTTTCTGCCTCCTCTGTTGGGATTTCTCTCTCCAGGCTCGATTCTCCCTCACGGATTCCTGTGCTGTTTTCAGCAGGTCCTGAAACATATCCTCCCTGTTTCTTCGAGCACGCCGCTGAATGTTTCTCATGCGGTCAGCTGGGGTAGACACTAGCCTTGTGAAGGTCAAATCTAAAAAAAAGAAAATAATAAAGCTGTTGTTAACACATAGCCTAGGTAACCAATGTAACCTTCCAGTAGCACATTCCACTGGAAGGTACAGGGCAGTCAACATCCTATGCTTCGCTGAAGCGGACAAGGCACGTCCTAATAGAAAGCTTACTGGGGGCTAACATTCTGCATAGGGCACACAGATGGAACCCGATATCTCTCTCCTCAGAGTGCCCCTGCCATCTAGAATACATATCCTACATGCCACCGGTTGCAAGCCAGGACCGTATACTGCTGCACTGTGTGCTGCCATGGTTCCCAGGGCTGTGCTTTGCAGCTGGCGAGGCAGAGTATCCGTCTTTGGGAGCGTAGACACAAACGATCTCCCATCTAACCTGAGTAGTAGGCTCTGGAGGTACATTGAGGAAACCTTTACTGACCTAAATACAGATGATTTTTTGACAATCACTGCTTGTGTTGATGTACTTCTAATGAATGCAGAGTAAAGAGCGTGCACAGCGGGGACTGAGACAGCAAGCACCCCCGCCCGGACAATGATATTTTAGCAGGAGCCATAGCTGCACGAAAGAGAAACTTACCGGAACTCCCCTCTGCCGCCTCAAAGGACACACTGCAATTCATGTCTTGGGTGGACGTCTCAGCGGGGGTGCAGAAGAGCTCCTGGCTACACGCTGTTGCACTTTCCTCCAGGTCATGCTCCATCTCCTTCTCCTCATCGATCACGTCCTCATCCTGCTCGGGTCTGGCATTCACTGGATAAGGGGGGGCCGATGTGTCCACAGGACTTTTGGCAGTGGTTGTGGGGTCCCCACTGAGGATGGCTTCGATCTCCTTATAGTACCTGAATGTAGCAGGCGCTGATCCCGAACGGCGGTTTGCCTCCTTCGCTCGGTGATAGGTTATTCTTAGCTCCTTCACCTTTGATCTGCACTGCACAGTGTCTCTATCATAACCTCTCTCTGACATGGCCCGAGAAATTATGCCAAATGTATCATAATTTCGCCTGCTGCCGTGTAGCTGCGCCTGCACAGCGGACTCTCCCCAGATGCTGATCAGGTCCAGAACCTCTGCCATGCCCCAAAGGGGTGCGTGTCTTCCACGACGGGCCGCCATTGCTACTGATGATCGGAGCTGCACTCCACTCCACGAGGAAGAGAACAGGAAGTGAAACAGACGAGAAATTCAAAAATCCCGGGAATCTGATCAGGGTGGGCTTAACGAGGGGCAAGGGCTGACCCAGGCAGAGAAGGCCTTAAAAGCCAGTGGCTGAGCGACCAGGGGGAGCTTGCGAACAGGGACTGCAAACAGGGGAGTTTGCGAGGGAAGGAGAAGGAGAAGCCCTGAGAAGGAGGCGAAGGAGATCCCCTTGCTGAAGAAGCAAGGGAGAGAGTGAATTGCTGACTGTGTGTGCTTGTGCTTGTGTCTTTTTTTCCCCCACAGGTGATTTCTGTGAATTGTCAGTTACTGTGTGAGTTGGGATTGTGATTGTGTGATTGTCTGGGGGCTGTTTGTACCATTGTTCTCTGCTCAGCCCTGCTCAGCTCAATCAGCCTTGTGATCACCCTTCCCCTGTGTGCTTAACGAGGGGCAAGGGCTGACCCAGGCAGAGAAGGCCTTAAAAGCCAGTGGCTGAGCGACCAGGGGGAGCTTGCGAGGGAGTTTGCGGGAAGTTTGTGTTTTGTGTAGCTACTATGGTGAAGAGGACCCGCACCACTACTGTCTCCTCCACCTGTGCCTGTATCCAGACAGACATACTGACCATGGATATCTCTACCCAGATCCTGGTGTGGACTTGCAAGGACTGTGGCCTGCATTTCCCACTCTCAGACGGTCAGGCTGGGGAGATCATTCAATGTGACAGGTGTCTCCTGGTGGAATCTCTCAGGAAGCAGGTGGGGGAGTTACAGGAGGAGGTGGCCAGGCTCAGGAGTATCCATGCCCTGGAGAAGTTCCTGGATAGCATCCATGAGGAAACATGCAAGGATGAGGAAACTATCCAGAGGCAAAGGACTGCTGCCACACCCTCGGAGAAGGATGGGATGGCTCAAGCAGAGGGTGGACACTGGCAGCTGGTTACTTCTGGCAGCAGACAGTGTTCCACCCCTGCTCCCATCCCACCCTCCGTTGTGGTAAAGAACCGCTACGCAGCACTACAGACGGGAGATGATATGGAAGAGGAGAAGCCGTGCACCCCCGAGGTTGGGAGGATCACAACCATCACACCCAGGAGAAAACGTCGGGTTGTGGTGGCTGGTGACTCTCTTCTGAGGGGGACGGAGGCACCCATCTGTCGCCCAGATAAGGCTTCTCGGGAGGTATGCTGCCTGCCAGGTGCCCGTATCCGAGACGTTACGGAGGGATTGTCGAGAATCATCCGTCCCTCTGACTACTACCCCATGCTACTCATCCATGTGGGAACCAATGATACTGCGAGAGGTGACCCTCTGCAGATCAAAGGTGACTACAGGGCTCTGGGAGCACGGGTGAAGGAGTTCGGTGCACAGGTGGTTTTCTCCTCGATCCTCCCGGTCAAGGGTAGGGGCCCGAGCAGAGACAGATGCATCCTGGAGGTGAATGCCTGGCTGCGGAGATGGTGTTACCAGGAGGGCTTTGGCTTCCTCGACCATGGGGTGCTGTTTCAGGAAGAAGGACTGCTAGGCAGAGACGGACTCCACCTATCCAGGAAGGGAAAGAGCGTATTTGGAAGCAGACTGGCTAACCTGGTGAGGAGGGCTTTAAACTAGGTCCGAAGGGGGAAGATGACCAACACCCACAGGTAAGTGAAACTGAGGGAAACCTGGGGGAAGGGATGGAACTTGGGGGATGCTGGGGCTGTAACAGCAGGAATAAAAGAGGGGGTAGTTGGAACTGGGGGCAGGGGTCAAATAATTGTTTAATTCTTGATAAAGTTATAATACCTCAGGTGAGTGGGGAAGGACGACACCGGAAGAAATTGCAAGGGGGAAGATGCGACAGGAGGGAGAATCGACAGGGCAAAGTAGGGCAATGGGCCCGGTATCTTAGGTGCCTGTACACAAATGCGAGGAGCCTGGGAAACAAGCAGGAAGAATTGGTAGTACTGGTACAGACAAGGAACTATGATATAATTGGAATAACAGAAACGTGGTGGGATAACTTGCATGACTGGAGCACTGCCATGGATGGATATAAATTGTTCAGGAAGGACAGGCAGGGAAAAAGGGGGGGAGGAGTAGCGTTATATGTAAAAGAGCTGTACGACTGCTCGGAGCTCCACTATGAAAGTGGAAACAAGATGGTTGAAAGCTTGTGGGTTAAGTTTAGGGGAGAATGCAACAAGGGGGATGTTGTGGTGGGTGTCTGCTACAGACCGCCAGACCAGAAAGAGGAGGTGGATGAGGCGTTCTATGGACAACTAACAGAAGTTTCCAGATCGTCGCAGGCCCTGGTTCTTATGGGGGACTTCAATTATCCTGATGTCTGCTGGGAAGATAATACAGCAGTGCACAGGCAATCCAGGAAGTTTTTGGAGAATATTGAAGACAACTTCCTAGTACAAATGCTGGAGGAACCAACTAGGGGCCTTGCACCTCTAGACCTATTGCTCACAAACAGAGAAGAATTGATCGGGGAAGTAGAAGTAAATGGCAACCTGGGCAGCAGCGACCATGAGACGGTAGAGTTCAGGATCCTGATCAATGGAAGGAAGGAAAGAAGCAGCACACACACCCTGGACTTCAGAAAAGCAGATTTTGGCTCCCTTAGGGAGCTGATGGGCAGGGTCCCATGGGAAGCTGATCTGAAGGGGAAAGGTGTCCAAGACAGCTGGCTGTATTTTAAAGAAACCCTGTTAAAGGCACAGGAAGATAACATTCCGATGTGCAGAAAGAACAGCAAATGTGGACGGCGACCAGCGTGGCTTAGCAGGGAACTCTGCGGGGAGCTGAAACATAAAAGGGAAGCTTACAAGAAGTGGAAGCTTGGACAGATGACAAGGGAGGCGTATAAAGATATTGCTCGGGACTGCAGGGATCAAATCAGAAAGGCCAAAGGACAATTGGAGTTGCAGCTAGCAAGAGATGTGAAGGATAACAGAAAGGGATTCTATAAGTATATCAGCAACAAGAAAAGGATCAGAGGTGGTGTAGGTCCCTTACTGAATGGGGCAGGCATCCTCGTGGAGGATGATGCGGAAAAGGCTGAAGTACTCAACGCTTTTTTTACTTCAGTCTTCACAGGGCGGGCCAGCTCCCAGGCTACTACACGGGGTAACGCGGACTGGAGAGAAGAGTGGCCCTCAGTGATGGAAAGTCAGGTTAGGGAACACTTAATGAAATTGGATGTGCACAAGTCCATGGGGCCGGATGAACTGCATCCGAGGGTGCTGAGGGAGTTGGGGGAAGTGATTGCAGAGCCGCTGGCCATTATCTTTGAGAACTCGTGGCGAACGGGGGTGGTCCCGGAGGATTGGAAAAAGGCAAATATAGTACCTATCTTTAAGAAAGGGAAAAAGGAGGATCCGGGGAACTACAGACCGGTCAGCCTCACCTCAATCCCTGGGAAAATCATGGAGCAGGTCCTCAAGGAATCCATCCTGAAACACTTGGAGGAAAATAGAGTGATCAGGAACAGTCAACATGGATTCACCAAGGGCAAATCGTGCCTGACCAACCTGATTTCCTTCTATGATGAGATGACTGGATTTGTGGATGCGGGAAGAGCCGTTGACGTGATATACCTTGACTTTAGCAAGGCTTTTGATACGGTTTCCCACAACATTCTCGTTGGCAAGTTAAGGAAGTATGGGTTGGATGAGTGGACCGTAAGGTGGATCGAAAACTGGTTAGATCAACGGGCTCAGCGGGTAGGAATCAATGGCTTGATGTCTGGTTGGCAACCGGTAACGAGTGGAGTGCCCCAGGGGTCGGTCCTGGGGCCGGTACTATTCAACATCTTCATTAATGATCTTGATGATGGAATAGACTGCGTGCTTAGTAAGTTTGCGGATGACACCAAGTTGGGGGGAATGGTAGATACTCTGGAGGGCAGGGACAGGATCCAGAGAGACTTGGACAAATTGGAACAGTGGGCCGAAAGAAACCTCATGAGGTTCAACAAAGACAAGTGCAAAGTCCTGCACTTAGGACGAAAAAATCCCATGCACTGCTACAGGCTGGGGACCGATCAGCTAAGTAGCAGCGCTGTAGAAAAGGACCTGGGAGTTATGGTGGACGGGAAGATGAATATGAGCCAACAGTGTGCCCTTGTTGCCAAAAAGGCCAATGGCATATTAGGCTGCATCAGTAGGAGTATTGCCAGCAGATCGAGGGATGTGATAATTCCCCTCTATTCGACACTGGTCAGGCCACATCTGGAGTACTGTGTCCAGTTTTGGGCTCCCCACTACAGAAAGGATGTGCACAAATTAGAAAGAGTCCAGCAGAGGGCAACAAAAATGATTAGGGGGCTGGGGCACATGACTTATGAGGAGAGACTGAAGGAACTAGGCTTATTTAGTCTAGAGAAGAGAAGACTGAGGGGAGATTTGATAGCAACCTTCAACTACTTGAAGGGTTGCTCCAAAGAGGAGGGAGCTAGGCTGTTCTCGAGGGTAACAGAGGACAGAACAAGGAGCAATGGTTTCAAATTACAGCTGGGGAGGTCAAGGTTGGATATTAGGAAAAACTTTCTCACGAGGAGGGTGGTGAAGCATTGGAATGGGCTATCTAGGGAGGTGGTAGAATCTTCATCTTTGGAGATTTTTAAGGCTCGGTTAGACAAAACTCTGGCTGGGATAATTTTGGGGGAGTGGTCCTGCTTTTTAGCAGGGGGTTGGACTAGATGACCTCGTGAGGTCCCTTCCAACCCTATGATTCTATGATTCTATGTTTCGTCACGGCCACAGAGCGGGTGGGGGGAAGACCAGAGAGGACAACTTTGGAATGCTGGGACACTTCCGGAGGCCAATCACTGCGCGGTAAGCGTACACACGAGTGGAAAGGCGCAATTGCCGTTCCACGTTAACTGCTACCACCCTCGTCGAAGTGGTTTTTGTATTGCCCTACAACTGGGCTGTTGACGCGCAAGAGCCCTATTGCACGTGTGTACGCTGTTGTTGGTATCACGCGGCAATGATTGTTAATGCCTGAGTCGATTTAGGGGCCTCCAGGGCTTCCCCACTGCCCTCCCTGCCAGGATGACTGGCACAGGGAGAGCCTGGCTGAGCCCACCCTGCCCAGGTCCCTGTCCCCCTTTGCCCCATTGTACCTATGTACAATGGGGCAAAGGCTGAGCCCCCTGCCATCGTGGACCAGTCCCAGGTCCATCTAGCCCCTACAAGTCAACCTAGGCATCTAGTGTGGATGCTGTAGGTCGACTTTGTAGGGTCCCCTCAAAATCGACTTAAAATTTAAGTGTGGACATGCTAAGTTGACTTAAAGTTGACTTAGCTAAATTGACTTAAATTAACAAGTGTAGACATAACCACTATGTGCCACTGCATTCAAAGGACAATCTAGCAACCCAGAAGCAGGTGATCATGAAAGAAAATAAGTTAACTTTGACTTCTTAACGAACAAGGAGTTCTGTGACACTTTTAAAGTCTAACAAATTTATTTATCACATTTGAAGATGGGGAATTTACAGAATGGGAGGAAATTAAATGCAGGGAAGTGTATGGCATAGCATCAGGTCAGCCTGTAATAGCAAATCAAAGTAGATGTTAAGATTCAAACACTGGGGAACAGCATACAGGTCAAATCACCTGTTGTAATGAGAAAAAAAAAGGCATAGTTCCTGTTTAACCCTGAGGCAATGGAGTCTTTAAAAAAAAAGTCTTAAAGTGCCACAGGACTCCTTGTTTGTTTTGCTGAACTAGACTAGCATGGCTACCCCTTTGGAAGTTGACTTCTTAGGCTCTCTGTATGTATCACAGCAACAGAGGGGCCGAAAGCTATTAGAAGCCCAGACACAGGATTGAGAATAAATGTAAATACTAGTAAAGCACCTGAAGGTGTCCCAATTAAAAGGAATTATCATCCCAGTTAAGTACTAATCATTGCCATTTAGTATCATTAGGCTTAATATGCAAGGATACATGATGATTTGACACAGATTAATCCCATATTTAATTATTTGGATTTCATTATACATGAAACTGACATACAGGTGAGGGAAAATTAGGGTGTAGGAGGATTTGATTGATGCAGTGCAGTTTTTTTCTACTGTTAGAGTATGCATGTTGCATTTTTTAATTTTTGTCTACACAGAGATCATCCCGGTTTGTCTGTTTATTAATGTCTATGTGTGACACAATATCCACTTAATTTTGATCCCCAATTATGGAGATGATTAAAAAAGATCTATTCTGATTACTGATATAGATATTGCTATTGGTGACAAGCTGCTGAAGTAGTAGTTATACTAGAAGTATTGGTATTGGTAACTGCTTGATGTTCATGTGGAAAATTAATATGAATTCAAAGACAAACTATTATATTTGTCATAAATCATATCTGAATAGTTAGGCAATGCAGTATGCAACACTGTGTGACTCCACATCATTTTAAAATGGAATGAAATAAAGTAATGTACCTTTTGTGACCTAGGGCTGAAGCAAGCACATTATTATTTTGAAAGTAACATACCAGATATTGTTATTCAACACTTTGGCAGTTGAATTTAAGAAGCAATCCATAAAATGTAAAACTAGAGAATCTGAGATGCATTTTCAACCTTCTTTAGAGAAACTATAGCTACAGATTAATAGGGCATTCTTGTATACCACTGCAATGATCAAGGTCATTCACAAGAAAATTTGTGTAAGACTCCGTTCAATTCTAAGGAAACTGACTGCACATCAACAAGAACAATATGTCAGAAGATATGTCAATATGTCAGAGAATATGTCTGATACTGACTACCTTTATGGACCTGTATAAGTTGCTTACGCTTTCTGCCTCAGTTTCTCCCTCTGGATATCTAGGAAATACTCATCATACAGTAAGAGTAGTTGTTAATTAAAACTATTTGAAAAAAAATACTCTGAGAACAAAGTATTATTATGGCTTGGCTTGTTGCTGTCTTTGTTTTTGAGAACACAGGACTAATAGACCATCTCTGCTACTTCTGCAGCATTGCCTCTTAACTGAAACACCACCACTTCTACATTGTGCTGCTGTGGCTGCCACAGTAAGTGTTCTTGAAATTTCTTCAGCTCTTTATACAAGATCTTAATGCGTGGACCAGATTAGGGCCATCAGAAAATGGCACATAATGCATCTTCTGATTCAAAATCAAAAAAGAAAAAAATATTACAGCCGAAGACATTCCTATAAATATAAATAAAATCAAGAACATCCTCAACAGTAGCTGCCTGCTACGACTGGAAATACAACTGTGATTCCTCCTTGAGACTGCTGATCAAGTAATGTTGACAACATGTTTTTCTCTGTCAAACATTATTTCATTAGTTTCTAGATTCCTTAAGTGTTATGTTTCAAATACTAAAACAACACACTTTAGTACTTTCAAATTCAGTTTGGTTTCAAATTTCTTTTACCAGTCAGTATGAATAGCTTTTTTGACATCTGCTTATAGACTTTTCATAAGCACTGACTTCAAGTTTTATTCATGCATCTTTAGCAATGTTATTCTTCTACCGTATTTCAGTGCTGCCAACACTTACAATATTATCTCAAGCATCGTCATTTCAGGACATGTTTCCCATGACCTCTCCAGGATTTACCCCATTAAGTGCTAGAGGCTCTTGTGCTACAGTCATAACAGCTCCTTGCAGTACAGGAAGACCATGTGCGCTTAGAATGGGACAGATTCTCAAAGTGAGCATAATAGAACCACCCCCTCTCAGAGCTCAACAGTAGCACCTCCAATCTAATCCAGGCAGTGGGAGTTAATGGAAGCAGGAATCTAGGGACAGCCCTCTTTTTTGGCAGGTTGGAGATGGGACCAGTTCTGACACTGTACAAGGGAGGATTGTGGGGCCTGATAGTGAAGGAGCATGCATGCAGTGGAATGCTCTGATGGAGATAAGGAAAAAGGGCGGTTGGACAGGATGCACACAGGGGAGCCAGCACCTCCTTATTGGTGTATACGTTTTGTATAGATCTAAAATTGTGTTTTCACTCTGTAATAGCCATCCCACTCACACACACTTCAGGGCAGATATGGAGTGTCCAGAAACAGCCTATGGTGTGTTATTTATATAGTTAAAATATACCTCATAATTTTTAGGCCAATCTCATAGTTGTTTTGTCTTCCATGTCATGACTGTAGATTTTTTGGATTGGCAAGGCTACTATTTATACTTAAAAATAAAACCAGTGGAATGCTATAAAAATACCAATTTACTATGAGCTTGTGGTATGGTGAAATGGAGGAGTTTTCACACCCATTTTCTTAATACAATTTATCCAGCAGTGGACCAAAATAATTATCCCAATAACCTTTAATGAAGCACAGACATGGCTAACAACTTTATCCTGTCCACGTTCTGAACTCCCAGCAGAATCAAAGGGAGTCCCTGTTGCAGAAAAATATTATATACATTTACAAGTGAGTCTATTGTATATTTTACACAGAGAGAGCAAGAGCAAAGTCTTATAAACTGTTACAGTGGAAGACCATAAAAAGCTTAAAATAATAAAGTAAAATAAACAGTATTTGTAGTAATAAACTTTCAATTTTCCATGAACATTTTAATAAGTCTATTGTAAAATAAACCACCACTTTGCAGACCAGTGCACTATTTGAGTAACCTATTGCATTCAAAGTCTTCAGGGCAATGTTATTTTGATAACAGATCTTTTTTAAAAAAAAATTGTTTCCAAATGGATACTAGTTTTTATTTTAAAATAATATTGCTTACCATTTGTTCAGTTGCAAATAGAGCAAAAGGTGCTGGAAATCTTATGCACTACACTTAAAGCAAGCTTCTTTACAAGTGTTCTATACTTTGAATATTGTCTTGGAGTATTATCATTAGCCAAATGATAACTCAACTAATACCTTTTTAAAGACAAATCTCACTTGCAATATAAGCACCATAAGTCCTAGCCCTACTCAAGTCAATGGGATTTCTGACTTCAAATAAGGATAGGAATTTACCCTATATGTGAAAAATTGTCAGCACTCGGCCACCATCCACATGTAAACTCTACCAGGACCCTGGGACCTTGACTTCAAGCACTGTTCCTGTGTTGCATGCAACTGCATGCAGACCCCAACAGCCCCTCCTGGAATATAGTGAAGACTACTCAGGGAATCAAACAAGGAGTCTGGCAGCACTATTAAAGATGAACAAATTTATTTATTGCATGAGCTTTTGTAAGAGAAAATCCCACTTCATCAGACACTTGAAGATGGGGAACTTAGAGAATAGGAGCAAAATAAATGTAGGGGAGTGTAAGTCATAGGATCAGGTCAGACTGTTACAGCAAATCAAAGCAGTTGTTTCGATTCAAACAGTGGAGTACAGCAATTAGCAGGAAGGTGGGGGGAGGAAAGCAAAAATACCTGTTGTAATGGGAAAAAATCCATACTTTCTATTCAGCCATGAGTTTGCAGTGTCAAATCTGCATATGAATTCCAATTCTGCAGTTTCTCTTTGAAGCTTTGATTTCTTATTCATTTGCCTTGGTATAACTATTAACAGATCAATAAAGGAGTGATTAGGAAGACTGAAGTGTTCCCCTATTGGTTTTTGAATGTTGTTATTTCTGATGTCAGATTTGTGTCCATTTATCCTTTTCCACAGGGACTGTCCTATTTGTCCAATGTATAAGGCTGGGGGGTGAGGGAGGAGGGTGGCATTTCTCGCACATGATGGAATAGATCACATTGGTGGATGAGCTGGTGAATGAGCCTTTGATGGAGTAGCTGGATTTATTAGGTTCTATGATGGTGTCTTTTGTGCAGATATGTGGGCAAAGTTGGTGATTACCAAGGTCATAATGGGTTTTCATCATTTACCTAATATTTAGGTCAAGATAGGATGTTCTTCTAAAAAGCTAAGCTCTAGGAATTATTTTGTGGAAGTTCTTTGGCCTGTGTTAAGCAGGATATCAAACTAGATCATCACATTGGTCCTTTTTGGCCTTAGAATCTCTGAATCCTTTGAGGGACTGAAGCCATGCACAGCTGGCATTACTTCTTTTTTCCCGTTTCCGTAGTAAGGTACAGGAGCATACTATTTACCACATTTATCTTATCACGTACATTTATACCACCTAACCCTTTCTACCATAGCAGAAGGCAGGTTAGAAGCTGAGTCTCAGAAAGACTAGTACAAAGATATTGTTTTTATTGCTCTGTAAGCTAGTTGTTGCAGCTAGTTGTTGCAGCATTTTTATTTTATTTTATTTTATTGAGTTTTTTTTTTTTTTAGTTTTTTACAGCACATGAAGTGTAGACCCTTTGAAATGTATAATATGTATGTCACTATTAAGGTGTCCTAAACATTTTCAAAAAAGTCTGCTAGTTTTAAAGTGTGAATACAAATGATGAACATTCTACTTAGACTAACAACATTTTGAATGTTTTATATTTTCCCCCCAAAGAAAACAGAAAGGTGTATGTTGTTTCTTAGCCGGTGATGGGTTCATTGAGGACCAAGTTGTAACCCATAATGATATGGGTGAAAGGGGGCATCAGGGGATTCTTCTGTGTGAGCTACGCATACTGCAGTGCAGGACACAGCATAAAGGAGACATAGCAGTCACTGCAGTATTGCTACTCCCCCTCTGTACTCTTGCCTTTGTGGTAGTACGAGTGATTCCCTGAGTGGTGTGTGCTACATGGAAGGAAGGGCCACTGTGCCCATACATGGAATTTCATGCTACCCTGGTACACTGCTTAAAATCCTACCTCCAATAAATAAGCCATGTCAAATGAGTCAATTTGGATGACTGAGGAAGTATACCACATCAGATAAAGAACTAATGCAGCTAAATTGGCCCCCCCCCCCCCACCAAATAGGAACTTGAGACGGTTACAATTTGGTCCCTTTTTTGCTTCTGGAACTGCTCAACTCTGCACGGTCCTTTATTCAGGGCTTTTGTTAACTACATAATTTCACCCCATAACATATGAGCACATTAGATCAGTTCGAGCTATTTTGATTTAATATAGGGGCACTTCTTAGATCCCAGCTAATGGTATTAATCTTGATGACACCGGCGGAGATCATTTGGCACTAATGCAATGAAACAATATTTGTTACATTTTAATGTACCTTCCACAGACTCGCCAAAATATAAATGAACTGCTGCAGTTGGTTGCTGTCAATTAACGCAATGTTGAGTTTAATGAACAAATATGGAAGGGCTAAGCCAGGACACATAACATAAAGATAGTCACTGTGGCCAGATTCATGATAATTACACCTGTTTTACCCAAATTGTGGTGCAGTAATGCAGGGCTAAATCAGAGCCAATGTGTTAAAAACTCTGAACTACAATTTAGTTCTAATATGCTATCTGGTTACTTTGATGGTGCATGTGTCAAATTATGGACTCGGAAGAAGTTTAGGTTTGTATCTACAACTGCAACTTTCCAATATTGCCACCTCTGACATCTTATAAAATTATTTGATTGTGACTCATTAATGCTGTTATTCATTAATTTAGAAGATGGTAATTTTACATTTAATTTAGCACCTTTGCACCCTATCAGAACAGACACCCATTGATTTGACTGGGTTCTAAGCATGAGATTCATCATGGTCCAATGTGTTGAGTGATATCAACTCGCAGTGGGCATGGCAAGTGCTCACCCCCACACAGGAAGACTTTGAACCTTCCAGCACCTACCCTTAAGTGATTGCCACTAAGTGGGAACAGTATAAATGCCTGATCATTATGCCCCTCATTCTATTTCTCTTAGGGTAGTACTCTCAGACTCCCTCTAACAATTTATATCCACATTAAACAAATTCGTTTGAGTTGGCCTTATTTTTTTCTGATTTTTAAAGGATTTTAAGATGTGTACAAGAGCTGTACTATATAAATGCAAATGATTGACTGATTGAAAGGATGTCATGGTTTAGGACAAAGCACTCAGTAGGAATCAGATTTTTAAAAAGGGGGGGGGGGGCTTAAACAAAAATATTTTAAGGGAGCTATTTTAGTATAAAGAGCATAGATGACTCATAAATCAGAATAAAACAACAACCCAATGATCCCCCCATTAGCATTCTATTCAGAAAAGTATCTCCAGATCATCAGCTGATATAATTTGGCTACATTTGGCACCCTAAAAGTTTATTCATTTGTGTAAATATAGGAGGTGTGAATAGTATATTAATCCCAGATTGATAATGATCAGTTTATGTAATCACTTAGAATAATATTTTACATAGAAACTATATTCCAGATTACTTCAGGGAGTTCAATAATACAATTACAGAATTTAGGCACATATCTGGGAGACCCATCTTCAAATCTCCACTTTGCTTGATTTGCAACAGGGAGTAGAAGCGGACTCTTTCTCATGCTAAGTGAGGGACATAACCACCAAGCCACAATGTTAATCTCCTGCTCTCCCATTTTTAATCGGTCCCAATGAATATTTAATTATTTCTAAAAAGTGGAACAGTTTCCATAGGCAAGATTGTGAGACACTCATCCCAGAATGACCAATAGCTTGGGGGTTTGAGCATTTACCTGGAATATGCAAAACCTGGGACAAAGTCCATGCTCCAAATTAGAGAGAACATGGATTTGGACACAAGTATCCTACATTCCAGGTGAATGCTCTAACCATTGGCTAAAATGGGTTGGAGATCTTCCCCATTCCATTTAATTAATTAATTTATTATTATTACTACTACTACAACTACTACTACAAGGAAGGGCTGGAGCTGGCTCAGATGCTTAACATAATGATGGGATTCACAGTTGAGAATCACGAGTGGAAAGAGGGTTATCCCTCCAGTCTATCAGGGGCCTAAGTCCCAGATCACAGAGCTCATCACCAAAGTATCTTTGTGGATCTCTACCCTAAATCTTTCCTTTTCAGCTGCATTTCATTCCTGCTATCTTAGACAGCTCTCACCTCGGCATTAAATTTGTAAGACACCTAAATATTTGTAAGACAGCCAAGTCCCTTAATTTCAACCTAGATGAATACACACAGATCTTTGCTCAACTTGTTTTCCCAGGCACCCCCATTTAATGCCCCCATTTACCATTGGAAAATTACCCAAACACCACCCTTCATGTTTGGCTGCTGGCCCTATTGAGAGTACACAAATATTTTCTTTTCATTTCAAAGTACAATATACAAAGAGATAGTCAAAGAATAAAAAGTGGTTTCAGTAACAGAAATAAGAGCACCATTGAAACATAGTACAGAGCCTATACAAAAGAATTGATATAGTGCTTTTCTAAGTGTAGAGAGACATCACATCTAGTACAACATGCTAGGCCAGGGGTTCTCAACCCCTAGCCTGCGGGACAGGGCGTTTTCAAGTGGCCCGCACTCCCCTGCTGCTGTCAGGGAGCTCGGCTATGGCCACCCACCCCCTGCCAGGTCCCTGCATGCAGCCAAGAGACAGGCTATGGCTGCAAGCTGGGAGCTGCTTACTGCCTCACTCACAGGCCAGAGCTGCAGTAGCTGCCTATTACCTGGTGGGGGGAAAGCGGGGGCAGCAGGGGAAGTGAAGCAGGCGAGTGGGCCACTTACTGCCTGGTCCCATGAGCAGGAGGAGAATCTGGGGCTGGGGCTGCCAGCTCTCTCAGCAACCCTTCACAGGGAAGGAACATGGCCCCTGTAAATTAGAGCCTTTTGTAGATTTAATGGCCTACACCTGTGAGCAATTTCCAGGTTTTTTTGTTTTGCTTTGTTTTGTTTTGTTTACTACATTTAGCACCTGCACCCATCTTGACTAAGCTCTGGGACTCGGTGCCTTTAGATATAGTTTTTATATAAAGTTTTATGGTTTTTAGATATAGGTTTTAGATTTGGTGTTTAGATATAAATCAGTCTATGCAAAAATGAGTGCAGCAGCCTCAAAAGACTCCAAGAAATGGAACTTGGAGGAGAGTGGCGCTCAAAATAACAAGT
>ML685767.1:23882455-23892610 GCA_007922175.1 Pelusios castaneus | reverse complement strand
CACTATAAGACGCACCCTCATTTCCCCCCCACTTTTGGGGGAAAAATAGTCCGAAAAATACGGTAAATTTGTTAGTCTTTAAAATTGCCACAGGACTCCCTGTTTGTTTTGATGACTTAGACTAATACAGGTACCCTGTTGGAATTTCTCTGCATGGGGACACTCAGGAAAGTTAAGGTGAAACTCAACCTAAGATGTGAAATTATGTGAATAAGACAAATCACATGAAATCACTGTGTGCCACTCATTTAAAAATGAAGTGACTTTAGTTTGACGTAGTTTACTTCTCCTTCAAGGGGACTAAGCTACTGTGAACTAAGGTCACTCCACTTCTGAATGAGACCATGCACAAAGCAGTTTAATGTGCTTTTAGATGCGCAAATTAACTTCAGACTTTCCGCTGCTTCGTCTTAAATTTCCTGACTGACAAGCCAAGCCCCAAAATGCACGCTTTAAATTCTTAATCCGCAAACTACAGAACCAGAAACTGTTCCTGTTCAGCACCTTATTCTTGAGTTCACATACTGTCAATTCTTACTTCTTTTTACTATATGCATTTTACATTCTGGATATACTGTAGACTAGAGGATGCCTAACTTGAGATTTTGAAGTGCATGGCTGAGTTCAGATGCATCTTAAAAAGTAAAGCTCTCACCAGGTAGGTAGATTAGGTAAAGAGAAGCAAGATGGATGAGACTAAGGAAAGTTATGCTGGGAAAAGCAATCACTACGAAAGGCAAACAGATTGGTCCACAGAAAATATTTTGGACGACTTTTTATGTATTATATAGCCAATGAGTCAGCTAAAACAGGATATATATTTGCTGAAGGAGCAGCAGCTTAGGAAATGTATATATTATAGATCCATACCCACTCTGTATGTTGTGTCCAGCTCCAGATATATACATTGGTACTATACAAACAGCAAAGATGACAGACATGGATAGATAGATACTTTTGAAGATCAACTGAGAGTTTAGCCACCAAACTCCTGTGTATCATGTATGGCTAAATCCTCTGCGAAACTCAACCAGGGTCTACACATGGTAAAAGAAGTACCAAGAAATTCAGAGAGAAACTAAATGTTTGGAGCTTTATGCTAGCCTTTAATTTTTATTTTTTTTTAATTTTTTTTTCAAGCTCTTCTAGGACTAGGTAAGCAACATCATCCCATTTATTGTCTTATGAGCCAACGTGGGGAGAGTAGTTTTTGTTTTATTTTGTTTTTTTTAGCTGGGAAATCCAGTATATGCATACTTATGAATGGTTGGATGTCATGAATATCAGTACTTTGCAACATAATTATTAGGCGGCTTGCTTTCCATTGTATCACAAACTGAAAGTTTTTCAAGTTTTCAATAGTTTAATGCTACACTTTTTAATTGAATTGCTTGTTAAGGCCCAGATCTTGGAAAGTACTTCAGCACATCACAAGTCCCATCAGAGTTCAAAGTTTGTGGAACTATTCATCTACATAAAATAAAGCTAATGCTTATGTATTTTCTGGATTCAAGGCTAATGTGGATACAAGTATTTGGAGCAATTAAAAATTAGTGAACACTGATGAAAAGCAGAAATATACTATTGGCTGTGGAGAGCTTATTTACATGAAAACATGAACACAAATGCATAGCTGTCTGATTAAAAATTTAAAAAAGCAATTTGGGAATAAAGGAAAATGATGACTGCACAGCAACGAGTGACAAAACATACCTATACTACAGTATGTTTAAATCACAAAGATAGACTATTTAAATTCCTTTTTATCTTAAAACGTATCTTCAAATTCTGCAGAAGAATAATATCAACTAGGGTATACTTTAAAGACTGTAATTGGACTTTATCTCAGAAAAGGCTAAATAAATTGAAATATGCTTTATATCATTATGCATAGTCTTCTGTGATAAAAATAGCTTTATATTTCGTAGCAGCAGGAAAAATTGTACAACAGGGGAATAATAATAATAAAAAAGAAACGAAGCAATCAAAAAAGAAAGGGGGAGATTCCTAGTATCCCTTTGCAAAAGGAGTAATAAATGACTTCTGTGAATAATTTCAAAGACTTGAATAAGATGCATGCATCTCCCAGATGACTGCTGTAAAAAATTACAGAATCTCAAACCCTTGAAGAAAGAGTCTAAGACAATCCTCATGTTTTTTTTAATCTTGAAGGTAAAAATGTGAAAACTACTATATTTCCTGTACAAACTCTCATCACAGAAACTTCTAAAAGAATTCCGAAATAGCATAATATCTGAAGTCTACAGGCCATGAACTTTGTTCAGTAAACTTAAGATCCTCCCCAACATGTAAATTCCTTTATATATACTGATCACTAAGAAAATTGTCTTACTGCTTCTAAAATGGTTTATGAGGAGCAGTAGTCATACACTTCAAAATAGGAGTAAGCTATAATTTAAGGCAAGACTTCCAGTATCTATGGATATGGGCCTAAACTGGTCTACCACCCTGTGACAAATAAGGAGTTCTGTCTGTGTGAACCAGATGTGCTGTGTCTGCAGCCTAAATGCTCTCATAAGTGTAGACATGGCCTCAAATGAGGGAGGTTTCTGTTGGCACAAGGTGACCAAGAGGCTGGGCCCTTCCTGCCTGGGCACTGCTGCTCTTCCAAGAGAAGAATCAGCTAGTGAGGGACATTGTGCATTGGCTGTTTTATTCTTTTGAGTGATCTGTACTCTTCTGCGCTTTATCTCTAGCTAAAGAGCGTAAAGATGTAAGACAGACAATGTGCACACATGTGTTTTGACTCCTTCATAATTGCTCCTTGCCAGAAACCAGATGCTTCACACCTTTTAGATGGAGTTGGGCAGAAGGATGTGCTCAAGTGCTGAGGAGCATAAAGTGTCAGCGCTGTGCCCAACATGGATAGACTGACATTTTCCACACTCAGAAGGTCAATGCACTGAATGCACAGGGACACCAGAGGGGCAGCGGTGGACTCCATTTGCGCTCCAGGCACTTGAAAAAGCTTTGGGAATCCACAGTACAGAGGCTTGGGTTCCTTTCACAGAAATCCTACTGGATGGCTAGGAAGGGGCACTCGCTAGATCTGTGACACTTTCTAAAGTTTATCTGAATAAAAAGAACTAAAAGTAAGGCATTGCACATATCCATTATTCATACTGCTGGTGGGAGCAAGCCCTTCCATCTTTTTTTTTTTGACATTTCATAAAGGAGAAACTTAGCTCAGGACATGTCCTCTGTCCAAAGCATTTTGGAGCAGATTTTCTTGTCCTATTCTGAAAACCACTTGCAAGACCACTACCAACCATTCAGTTTGTTAGAGCAGCCTGAAAGCTGCCCTGAGGCTAAGAAAGCAGCAGAGAAACAGAGAGGTGTAGCCATTTCCTTAATAGCCTTAAAGTCTGGCCAATTAACATTACCCTTTGCTGTCTTCAAGATGATAAATTAACTGTCTGCATTACAAATATTTCAGAAATGTACAACTAAAAAAAACCCCAACAACAAACCACTGCCCTCCTTCTCAATCCCACCAAAAACACATGACACACACAATGACACTTTGGGATGAATTTATTTTTCAAGGTGCCACTGTTATCCATATGTAGATAACTTAGACGGCTGAGACATTGAGTTAATGTTTTCATAAGTGCACCCAATATTTTAATATTAAATATTAGCCTGTTACATATAATAATGAATGTAAGGCTGAAGGCTGCTGTATGTTTGGTTTCCCAAAGTATACTCTCAGAAAGGAAAATGTATGCTAAATTGGTGAGTGCTGATCCAGTGACAGCATTTTTACAGCTATTAGATAGTGGAATCTTCCTTTGTGACTTAGCAGCAGAACAGAGTGTTTCTCATGGGAAAACCACCCCTTTTTCATTTTTTAAAGTGCCTGTTTTTACAGGGCATACTGTATGCCATTAGATTACCCAAGGGGTTAATATACCTCAGAATCACTTCTCTTATCTAAAGTGGAAAGATATACTGAGTGCCCTGCTTTTTTTTTTTTTTTTAATTCCCTGTAAGAGTGGAGCCTTACAAAAGCAGAGAGACACACTGGAGAGAAACGAAAGCATGAATTGAACTTTGACAACACTTTGCAATACCTTTAAAATGTACCTGAGAGCCTAATAGAAAAACAAAAGAGGAAGTTTCAAGTTACTGATTTAAACTGAATATTTTTCCTTCTCTGTTGACTCTGAGTGAGCCAATAAAAACTTGAGACTTTTACATACACAGGATTTGAATACACAATGTAATATACAGATACAAACAGAGAGGGGGAAAAACCCCCAAAAACCTACTATATGTAATGGTGTTGTATCCATGTTAGTCCCAGGATAGTTCAGAGACTATGTAGGTGAGGTAATATCTTTTATTAAACCAACTTCTGTTGATGAGACTGAGGTAAGCTTTGGATCTTAAACAAATCTCTTCTTCAAATCCTGACCTCTGTGTAAGCTCCAAAGTTTGTCTCTTTCATCCACAGACATTGGTCTAACAAAAGATATTATCTCACCCATCTTGTGTCTTTAAAAATGTGCTAGTCATAGGGTGACATGACAGATGAGATGTGATGTTGGCAGCCCAGGTGATAGCTGATGCTATGGCCCCCAGCCTCACTGAACATTGACAAATGCATGCCTGGAAGCCAATCTGGTTTACTTGTGGCTTAGCATTGTTAAGATAAGTATCAGTATTATAAGATTGTGTTTAATATTTACACTTTTTGGAATGCTTCTAAGTTGCTAAATGCATTGCTCTAACTTATAACCTCTATATCCCATGCTAGAAAGTGCTATTTAAATGTTCACTCTATAACAGTAAGCTTTTTTTTAAAAAAACTGTAATTCACTGAACGAGGGTGGGGTCTTCACCTACTGCTAAATGCTGGATTCTTACAGAAGGTGTTATCTTCTGCACATCGGGAAAAACTACTGAATCCAAATGGAATGTTGTCAATGGTTTTATGGATTGCTTCCCCTACAGCTCTGAAGAGGGTACATGCCCATGTCTTTGTCCCATCAAAACTTGAATATTGGAGGGAGAGCATGGAAATGCCTATTCCTTTGCTTCTTGAACTCTGGGGGTGGTGGAGGTGGTGGAATCACCAGCTGTTCAGTTGAGGTTAGACCCAAAGGCTATACAGAGTCTAAATATTACAAAAGTTGCTGTCATCTTTTGAAACTTGACAAATCCATCTGTGTGTGTGTGTTGGGGTGGGGGGGGGGCGAGGAGAGGTGCATGCATGTATCTACTTTACACTTGTAAATAGCATTTATTTTTCTGAGTTAATAAATCCTTAGTTGGCTAGAAGGTTGTTGTAGTGAGGGAGTATGGCCCCCCTCGGAGATGGACAGCCCGGGCCCTGTTACACCTAAGTGGGCGGAGCTGGAGGCACCCTGTCCGTCAGGCCGGAAGCAGGTGGGCGGGACAGGAACTATAAGGGCCACGCCTGGACGCTCAGAGAGGGGGAGGCAGCTGAAGGGGAAGGGTGTTTCTTTGCTCCCTCCCCAGCACTCGCCTGACTACTACCCGGCCGAGGACCTGCCTGCGGCCCTGACGGGCAACTGGACCCCGGGGGAACCACCTGTGGGGAACAGCCGCCTAGGAACCTGAAACCTGAGGAGTACCTGGACCTGCCGCTTCCCCCATCACTGTCGACCGTGCCGGACGACCCCCTCCCGTCACCGGGACTGGACCTGGAGGAGCTCCCCCTGGCCAATGAGGACGCCCCACCCCTGGAGCTGGGCTGCAATCTAGAGGAGTTACCCCTCGCGGAAGACCTGGGCGGATTCTGTGACCTCCCCCTGGGCGACTACCCCGAGGAGGAGAACGCTGGAGGCTCAGACCAGGTACCCGCGGGGTTGGGGGCAGGAAGTGGTCCAGGGGGCCTAGAGGCCAACGATGACTCGGCGATCCCTGAGCCCGATCCTGTGAACCCTGATAAGGGTTCCGCCGGGCCCGTGGTAGACAGCTCTGCCACGGTTAGGGCCCTGGGCTGGGACGCAGTGGAGTTGGGTGGGCCTGCGTCCCCCTGCCTCCCCCCTTCTGGTACCGCCCCAGAAGCCTTGACAGGCGTGGAGTCGCCACGACCTGAACTAGGGATTTAACTGCCAGAGACGGTTTACCAACCTGCCTGCCCCGCCTGAGGGGCTAGAGACAGGTTATATGCCTGCCTGCCCCGCCCGAGGGGCCAAGGGCAGTTTGTTTGCCTGCCTGCCCCGCCCGAGGGGCCAGAGACAGTTTGTTTGCCTGCCTGCCCCGCCCGAGGGGCCAGAGACAGTTTGTTTGCCTGCCTGCCCCGCCCGAGGGGCCAGAGACAGTTTATTTACCTGCCTGCCCGGCCTGAGGGCCAGAGACAGTTTGGTTTTCCTTCCAGGGACGGAGGGACGAGTTAGGCCCCAGCCAGGGAGGGCTGGCCGCCTGACTACACTGGTGTCTTCTCTGAGGACTGAACCCCTCCCCGAGTTCGGGGAGATGGTGGAGAGACTTAGACAGACTGACAAAGATGGAGCTGGAGGGATTAGTGAGGAGGTGGGCCGAGGCCCAACAGCAGCGGCAGGCTGCCCTCTTAAAGAGACAGGAGCCATTGCTCCAGCAATTGGGATCACGGCCGCGGCAAACAGTCCAGCAGCTGAGAGACCAGCAGCAAGAAGAACTGCGGCAGGGTTTCGAGCAGCTGATAGCTCTGCTGCCCCCGACGACAGGGACCCCAAGAAGGGGGGAGGAACCCCTGGTTCCAGGCGTCGCGTCATGGGCCCGCCGCCCTCCCAAAAGGGGGCCCGGCTTTGCTGGCGACCAGATGGGCCATGAAGTTCGCCAGTGCCCCGAGATGAACGGCATCTACGGCCAAGTGTGCTCTGGGGAGGCTCACGTAGCCCACGCCACGGCCGCTCGGGTGGTGGTCCCCGTCATCCTGGAAGGAGAGCGGCTGCCGGCTCTGGTGGACTCCGGGTGCGGGCAAACCATGGTTCGGCGACGCCGCAGCCTGAGGACTGGTCCGGGAGGGGACCCTATACGCCTGAGGTGCATCCATGGGGACGTAAGGACCTACCCCAGTCTTCAAGTGACCCTGACAGTGGGAGGCCTCACCCGAGAGATCCAGGTTGGGGTGGCCGCGAAGCTGCCGTATCCCGTGATCCTGGGACGGGATTGGCCCACTTTCCACCAGGTGCTGCAGGTGGCCACACCGAAGGAGAGTCAGGACCTACTGGCCCTGGAGGGAGAGGGGGTCAGAGCCCCCAGCGAAGAACAGCCCGATCCTTCCCCCGAGGGAGAGGCGGCTGGGTTGTTCAGGAGCGATGAGGAAGGGGCCCATTCCTCTATGGCGACCAGATGGACGGATTACACACGGGCCCAAAGGGAGGATCCCACACTAAGTCGGGCGTTCGAGCAAGTGGCGGCAGTGGATGGGAAGCCGACAGATCCACAAGGGGCAACCCAATGGCCCCACTTCGAGTTGATCCGGGAACGGTTATACCGAGTCACCCAGGACCCCCGGACGCAGGAGGCTCGCTCGCAGTTGCTGGTACCCAAGTGCCATCGGCGAGCCGTGATGAAACTGGCGCATGACGTCCCTGCGGCTGGACACCTGGGGCAAGAGAAAACTGTGGCCAGGATAGTGACTCGGTTTTACTGGCCTGGGATACATCAAGATGTCAAGACCTACTGCGCGTCCTGCCCGGAGTGTCAATTGGCGGCTCCGGCTGGGGTACCCCGAGCTCCACTCATTCCGATGCCCGTAGTGGATACTCCGTTTGAAAGAATCGCAATGGACCTGATCGGACCCCTGACAAAGAGTGCGGCTGGACACCAGTATATTTTGGTAATCTTGGACTATGCCACCCGTTTCCCCGAGGCCATTCCGCTAAGGTCTGCCACGGCCAAGGTAATCGCCGGGGAGTTGATAAAGATATTCGCCCGAGTGGGTCTTCCAAAAGAAATCCTGACAGATCAGGGCACCAATTTCACCTCCCGGGTCATGCAAGAGGTGTGCGGTCTCTTGGGGATTCGGCAGTTACACACCTCTGTATATCATCCCCAGACCGATGGCCTCGTAGAGAGGTTCAACCGGACTCTCAAGGGATTGTTACGCAAGTTCCCTCCGGAGGAGCTTCGCCATTGGGACCAGTTGATCCCCCCCCTGCTGCTGGCGGTCCGTGAGGTACCCCAGTCATCCACGCAGTTTTCGCCATTTGAGCTGCTTTACGGACGACAACCCCGGGGCTTACTGGATCTGATGAAGGAAGCATGGGAGGAGACCCCCTCTACGAGCCAAGGCCTCCTACAGTATGTTGCCCGACTATATGACAACCTGGCTAGAACTGGGGCATTGGCAAGAGACAACCTGAAAGCTGCGCAGAAGGCCCAAGAGAAGGGATATAATAAAGGGGCTCGCACCCGAACTTTCGCGCCAGGAGACCGGGTCTTGGTCCTTCTCCCCTCAGACGGGTCCAAACTATTGAGCCGCTGGCAGGGACCGTATGAGGTTGTCAGGAAAGTGAGCCCCGTCAACTACGAAGTCAGCCAACCGGACCGGAAAAAGAAAACCCAAACCTACCACCTAAATCTCCTGAAAGCCTGGCGAGAAAGGGAAGGGCTAATGATTACCCCCTATCCTCCGGAGCCAGAATTAGGACCCCAGTTACCCCTCCCAATGGAGACCGAACAGCCTGATCTGGGTGATACCCTTACACCAAGGCAAAGGGAACAGGTTAACAGCCTCCTGGGAGCATTCCACCGAACGTTTACAGCTCTCCCAGGACGGGCAGTGGGCTTCCGACACACCATTCAAACCGAACCAGGGAAAGTGGTTAGGGAGGCGCCCCGACCGATCCCATACCAGTTGCGAGGAGCCGTTGAGCAGGAGGTCCAGACAATGCTGGAGCTGGGGATCATTGAACGCTCCCGGAGTGAGTGGCGGAGCCCTGTGGTACTAGTCCCAAAGCCGGATGGAACAAAACGGTTCTGCATCGACTTTAGAAAGGTAAATGCGATTTCAAAATTCGATGCCTACCCCATGCCCCGGGTAGACGAGCTCCTTGAGCGCCTGGGAGAAGCCCGCTATATATCTACCCTGGACCTGACAAAAGGGTACTGGCAAATCCCGTTGGCACCGGAGTCTAAGGAAAAGACAGCCTTTGCCACCCCGAGCGGACTTTACCAGTTCACCCGGATGCCGTTTGGGCTCCATGGGGCCCCCGCAACTTTCCAGCGGATGATGGATGACCTATTGACTGACCACACCAACTATGCAGCAGCCTACATAGATGATGTCGTCATCTACAGCCGTAGGTGGGAGGACCATCTCCCGAGGGTGGCCGCCGTCCTCCGGACCCTTCAACAAGCCGGACTGACGGCCAACCCGAGGAAATGCCGCCTGGGGTTTCAAGAAACCACCTATTTGGGATACATTCTTGGAAGAGGACAGGTGAGACCCCTAGTGGGGAAGGTCCACGCCATTCAGGACCAACCCCCACCGAGCACCAAGAAACAGGTGCGACAGTTCCTGGGGTTGGTGGGATACTACCGGCGTTTTATCCCAGGTTTTGCTACAATTGCGGCTCCCTTAACGGAGCTCCTAAAGAAGAGTCAGCCCCAGCGAGTATGCTGGACAGAGGAGTGTGTGGACGCCTTTCGAACTTTAAAGGACTGCCTGTGCCGTAAACCCGTTTTATACAGCCCAGATTTTAACCGAGAGTTTATAGTCCAGACGGATGCCTCGGATGTGGGACTTGGGGCAGTCTTGTCACAGACCGTCCAGGGGGAGGAGCATCCAATCCTCTACCTTAGTAGGAAACTGTTCCCCAGGGAAAGAAATTATTCCACCATTGAGAAGGAGGCACTAGCTATCAAGTGGGCAGTGGAGGCCCTCCGTTATTACCTCTGGGGAATCCGGTTTACAGTGATTTCAGACCACGCACCCCTCAAGTGGCTACAAAGGATGAAAGACACCAATGCCCGCCTTATGCGATGGTACCTAGCCCTGCAGCCCTTCGCCCTCACGGTGCAACATCGGGCAGGTAAAGACAATGCAAATGCGGATGGCCTGTCCAGATTGGGCGAGGGAGGCCGGTCCAGCCCCGAGACCCGGAGGCTGAACTTGAGGGGGGGGGTATGTAGTGAGGGAGTATGGCCCCCCTCGGAGATGGACAGCCCGGGCCC
>ML685767.1:23847809-23867455 GCA_007922175.1 Pelusios castaneus | reverse complement strand
CTGACGAAGTGGGATTTTCTCCCACGAAAGCTCATGCGATAAATAAATCTGTTAGTCTTTAAAAGTGCCACAGGACTCTGTTGTCTTTCTACAATAGACTAACACGGCTACCCCTTTGGAATTTGACTTATTCACCTTGTATCGCTAATATCTTGGGACCAACACAGCTACATGGAAAGAGGCAAAGCAATTTTAAAAAGTTCTACTTAGACTAGCCCCATTGCAGCGCTTGACTGTGTATTCAAATTTGCTGATATGTTCCCAATATGCTGTGTATAGGAAAGGATGCAGAAGACTGGAACACTATATTATATCGCAGCAGCTTCTTGACATAATATTTGAGCTGACTATGGGAGGAAGGTGTATATAGGTTGCCTTTGATGATACTGAGAACAATATGTCTTGAGGTATTCAAGAAGTGTGTTGATCCCATGGGAAGAAAGGGTCCTTTGAGAGTCCTTGAGTGAGTTTAAGGCACTGTGATTTCCCACTGAATACATCTATCCCTTCTTCAGTTGGAAGAGCCTTGATTGCAGCTGAAACTTTGTGATGAATGCCTAAGGCCTGGAGCCAGGTTGCCTTCTACATGAGATCTGGCCAATGTCTCATAAATCTATAATGACCTCCTGGGTCATTGTCATCATCAGCTAGCCATCTTTTATATCCTTAATCTCCACTATGCTCTCATCATGGAGCTTGTTCCTGAACAACATGGACTCTCTCATATGTTAGAAAGTTGCAATTGGCCAGGAGAACCTGGCTCTTAGCTACTCACAGTTGAAATGAAGCTAAAGAATGTTCAGGAAAAAAGATACAGATTTAGCCATTTGGGGTCCTTGTATTTTCGATTTATGTAGTTTTTGTTTTTTATTTTTATTTGAATGGAACTTCTCTTGATAGCTGAGATAACTAGAAATCTGAGAGTAAAGTATGAATTAAAGTACTCCAACCTGGAAGGTAGCACCTTTTCTCAGTTGAACTGTTGGTGTTGGCATTTACCACAGAACTCTCATTGAACTAAATACTATCTTTTTTGGGGACAGGAATTCTGGTGGACACTGCAGCTGATAAAAATATTAAACTGCTTGTGAGCTTTTTCCAGAGATAACTGAACTCTGAATCTCCAAGGTGTCAGTCATTCTCACCAGGAGCTCTTAAAATACCTCAAAATCTTCTGACATCAATAATGATGCTGATATTAGTACCTCATCTCATGATGAAGACCAAAGGCCTCTGGAAGGCAAGGTGTCTTTGACTGAATTAGAAATGCTGCCGGAGATGGAAATGTTGTCCATTGCCATCAAGAAGGAGACCAACTCCTCAAACTGTGGGAAGACGAACCCTGTAATCCTAGATAAGAAAATGTGGCATCCCATACACTTATGGGTAGCTGATGTGTTGCTGGCTAGACTAATGCCAATCCTGGTCGTATGGGGGTTAAGTTCTGAACACTTCCTATGTCTCTCAGCAGCGCTACTCCTAGCCCATATGAAGGACAGATCTTTTCTGAATCTGAGTGAGAATATGTGACTCTGTAATCATGAAGAGGAATCTTTCTTCTATATGTAGTGCCAACAAAGAAGGCAGTTTTTTTGATGGGGAGTAGATAAGCAGTGGAATACTATAGCCTTAGAAGTTTATTTTCCATATTGATAATCTGGTAAATAAAATAAACAGAATATTCATCAAATTGACAGAAGATACTAAATTGGGACACCAAGAAAGAAAAGTAATACAGAGAAATTTGGGCTAGGATGAGATTTAACTGTGGGAAGTATGTATGCTAATTCATTTAAGGAATAATAATCCAAAATACAGACATTTTGGAAGATGAAATTGGAAATCCTGATGTAAAGATTAAAAACAAATTATGTATTAGCTTGAAATGAGAGACAGTATTAAAACTAATAACTAAATTTAAAATTCGAGCTACTTAAGCAGATGATCATAAAATAGATCTACAAGTGAAACCACATCTGGAATACTCTAATTTCTGGGCACCGCAATCCTGAGCTGGAGGGAATTCAGAAAATGGTTGAAGTATCAGAGACATTAATTTAATATGAGTGATTGACTATACAAAATATGACTCAAACTAGACTAAAAAGGGAATGGAATTATCTGCAGGTGTTGGAAGGGTGTAAACTGCATGGAAAAACAAGAATCGATAAGATGATTTTATTCTGAAAGCAACAAAGCATGGGGAAAATTAAACTGAATATCAGAAAATAAATTCTTGACTATAGGATGCAGTACACTATTTGTAGTGTTTGACATCCCCAGGAAGAAGACATCTTAAACTAGACTGCACAACAAACATAACATGAGATCATAAGAAGTCAGTGGAGTTACTCATAGGCTATGTCTACACTACAAAAAGTTGACTTAGTTAAGTCGACTTAATAAGGTCAACTTTAAGTCGACTTAAAGTCAACCTTATTAAGTCAACTTAAGAAAGCGGTGTTCATGGACGTGGACTTAGTCCACTTTGTTAAGTCGATCTAACTGCCCTGAGGTCGACTTAAGGAAGTGGACTTAAGTGTCCACACTGTGCTTAGGTCGACCTAAAGGAGGGTTAGGTCGACCCAACCGGCAGGTCTTACTAAGTCAACCTAAGCTTTCATTAGGTCAATTTAAGGATTTTCTTAAGTCAACCTAATGAAAGCCTGATGTGGACAGGGAGTATCATAGAATCATAAAATAATAGGGATGGAAAGGACCTTACGAGGTCATCTAGTCCAACCCTCTGCTAAAAAGCAGGATCACTCCCACTGAATCACCCCAGCCAGGGTTTTGTCTAACCGGACCTTACATATCTCAAAAGATGGAGATTCTACCACCTCTTTAGGTAGCCCATTCCAATGCTTCACCACCCTCCTAGTGAGAAAGTTTTTCTTAATATACAACCTTGACCTCCCCAACTGTAATTTGAAACCATTGCTCGTTGTTCTGTCCTCTGTTACCATCGAGAACAGCCTAGCTCCCTCCTCTTTGGAGCAACCCTTCAAGTAGTTGAAGGTTGCTATCAAATCTCCCCTCAGTCTCCTTTTCAGTAGACTAAATAAGCCTACTTCCATCAGTCTCTCCTCATAAGTCATGTGCCCCAACCCCCTAATCATTTTTGTTGCCCTCCACCGGACTCTTCCTAATTTGTCCACATCCTTTCTGTAATGGGGAGCCCAAAACTGGACACAGTATTCCAGATGCGGCCTCATCAGTGTCGAATAGAGGGGAATTATCACATACCTCCATCTGCTGGCAATACTCCTACTGATGCAGCCTAATATGCCATTGGCTTTTTTGGCAACAAGGGAACATTGTTGGCTCATATTCATCTTCCCATCCACCATAACTCCCAGGTCTTTTCTACAGTGCTGCTACTTAGCCGATCGGTCCCCAGCCTGTAGCAGTGCACGGGATTTTTCCATTCTAAGTGCAGGACTTTGCACTTGTCTTTGTTGAACTTCATGAGGTTTCTTTTGGCTCAATGTTTCCAATTTGTCCAAGTCTCCCTGGATCCTGTCCCTGCCCTCCAGAGTATCTACCATTCCCCCCAACTTGGTGTCATCCACGAACTTACTAAGCACACAGTCTATCCCATCATCCAGATCATTAATGAAGAACAGAACAGGCCCCAGGACCAACCCCTGGGGCACTCCACTTGTTACCGGTTGCCAACTAGACATCGAGCCATTGATTCCTACCCTCTGAGCCCGTTGATCTAGCCAGTTTTCTATCCGCCTTACGGTCCACTCGTCCAACCCATACTTCCTTAACTTGCCGACGAGAATGCTGTGGGAAACCATATCAAAAGCCTTGCTAAAGTTGAGGTATACCACGTCAATGGCTCTTCCCGCATCCACAAATCCAGTCATCTCATCATAGAAGGCAATCAGGTCAGGCATGATTTGCCCTTGGTGAATCCATGTTGACTGTTCCTGATCACTCTATTTTCCTCCAAGTGTTTCAGGGTGGATTCTTTGAGGACCTGCTCCATGATTTTCCCAGGGATTGAGGCGAGGCTGATCGGTCTGTAGTTCCCTGGATCCTCCTTTTTCCCTTTCTTGAAGATAGGTACTATGTTTGCCTTCTTCCAATCCTCCGGGACCACCCCCGTTCGCCACGAGTTTTCAAAGATAATGGCCAATGGCTCTGCAATCACTTCAGCCAACTCCCTCAGCACCCTCAGATGCAGTTCATCCGGCCCCATGGACTTGTGCACATCCAATTTCTTTAAGTAGTCCCTAGCCTGACTCTCCATTACCGAGGGCCGCTCTTCTCTCCATTCTGCGTTACCCCGTGTAGTAGCCTGGGAGCTGGCCCTCCCTGTGAAGACTGAAGTAAAAAAAACATTGAGTACTTCAGCCTTTTCCACATGATCCACCACGAGGATGTCTGCCCCATTCAGTAAGGGACCTACACCACCCCTGATCCTTTTCTTGTTGTTGACATACTTGTAGAACCCCTTTTTGTTATCCTTCACATCCCTTCCTAGCTGCAACTCCAATTGCTCTTTGGTCTTTCTGATTTTTATCCTTGCAGTCCCGAGCAATGTCTTTACACGCCTCCCTTGTCATCTGTCCAAGCTTCCACTTCTTGTAAGCTTCCCTTTTATGTTTCAGGTCACCACAGAGTTCTCTGCTAAGCCACACTGGGCGTCATCCACATTTGCTGTTCTTTCTGCACATTGGAATGTTATCTTCCCATGGTTTTAATAGGGTTTCTTTAAAATACAACTAGCTGTCTTGGATGCCTTTCCCCTTCAGATCAGCCTCCCAAGGGATCCTGCCCATAAGCTCCCTAAGGGAGCCAAAATCTGCTTTTCTGAAGTCCAGGATGTGTGTTCTGCTTCTTTCCTTCCTTCCATTGATCAGGATCCTGAACTCTACCATCTCATGGTTGCTGGTGCCCAGGTTGCCATTCACTTCTACTTCCCTGATCAATTCTTCTCTGTTTGTGAGCAATAGGTCTAGAGGTGCAAGTCCCCTAGTTGGTTCCTCTAGCATTTGTACTAGGAAGTTGTCCTCAATATTCTGCAAAAACTTCCTGGATTGCCTGTGCACTGCTGTATTGCCTTCCCAGGATGTCAGGATAATTGAAGTCACCCATAAGAACCAGGGCCTCTGATCTGGAAACTTCTGTTAGTTGTCCATAGAAAGCCTCATCCACCTCCTCCTTCTGGTCTAGCGGTCTGTAGCAGACACCCACCACAACATCCCCCTTGTTACATTCTCCTCTAAACTTAACCCAGACTGTCAACCGGCTTGTTTCCACTTTCATAGTGGAGCTCCGAGCAGTCATACAGCTCTTTCACATATAGCGCTACTCCTCCCCCCTTCTTCCTTGCCTGTCCTTCCTGAACAATTTATATCCATCCATGGCAGTGCTTAAGCCTCCTTCAGTTGACCTAACTTGCCAGTGTAGACATAGCCATAGAGAAGTGCACGGGGATTCATAGTCTGATAAAC
The DNA here is from genome assembly GCA_007922175.1 of Pelusios castaneus. Taxonomy (NCBI): domain Eukaryota; kingdom Metazoa; phylum Chordata; order Testudines; family Pelomedusidae; genus Pelusios; species Pelusios castaneus. The sequence goes on along the minus strand of ML685767.1, from coordinate 23,861,987 downwards.
AGTTCAGGAATATCATTTGGTAGCTGCATTTTAAAAGGACTGAATAGAGGGGAAAAAATGAGAATGTTTGTCATGTTGTGGATGACATAAGGAATGAAATGAAACAACTTTTGTGCCTTGTCTTGAATTCCCTAAACATCAGAGACATGGACAATTATTTAGGGACATAGGCTATGTAAAATGAGTATGGTGATCAAAAATTTGCCTGTCAAAGCTGTTTTTCTAATGGAAATTTGAGTGTTTGATAAATCATTTTCCACAAAGTGTCTTCATGAAAACATTGATTTTTCACTGAGAAACCAAATGCCCCAAATACAAAATATTTTGGATGCAAAGCATGTTATATTGTTTAGGAAATGCTGCTACAGTTTCTCATGGTAGTTGGAATTTAATTGCCTTATGTCACGAGTCTCCTTTTCCCAGTTAAATAATCTCCCATGCTGCACCATGGTCAGGGACTCCCATGTAATTCCTTCCCTTTCCAAACCTGTCTTGCATCACAGGAGATGAAGTTTGACCAGAGAGCTTAGCACACAGAGGAGAACTCCTAAGAGGCAGCAGGTTAGCATTTCTAAATCAAACCTTTTCAGTTTTTAAATTTCCACTAACTGGAGTTGATCAAAAAAGGACTTTTTAAAAACTGAAAACTTCATAATTTTTCCCAAGATTTAGAAATTCAGAACATTTAAAACCAGGTCTGCAGCTGGTCAAAAAACAGAGTTTTTGGTGCAATTTTTTTAAATGAATCCCACATTTTTCTTCAAATATTTATGTCACCTTGCCCAAAATTAATTAATTAATTAAGTAATTAATTTTGAAACTTTAACCAGCTATACTAGCATTCTTTTTTAATATGTGTATATATAGATTCATAAGGTGCTTCCAGGTTTTTAAAAAATACATTTGGGCAGTAATATCAGGAGATGTGTGTTATAGAGGCTCATGCTATTCCTGTACCATTGGTAAATACAGGATTTTAGTCTTCAGGTCTTCCTAGCTAGCCTGTTTCACAACCAAAAAAATACAATTAACATCTCAAAGCAATGCATGGTTTCCAATCTTATCAGTCAAAATTAAAAGAAAGATATATGAAGCCTGATTGGCTACAGAGCGGATCCTCCTGTTGGGGATGTCCGCTGGTTACCCCTGCACAGATTGAGGACCACTTCTCCTCTGGATTGAGCTAATGCTGAGTTGGCTTACCCGAACAGCAGCCTCACCTCGGACCTCAGTCTTTGTGAGATGCCCAGGGCCCACCCCACACTGAAGGAACGCTCGCTATTGGCCCTCGGAAACAAGGATAGGAGGTTGGGGGCTGTTCCATAGCAGAAGAAGTGTGAGCACTTGATCCTCGGCTTGTCTGCTTACTGGTAATGTATACTGCATAATGCTAATGTGCTGACCGGCTTATTGTATCTAAACAATAAAGCAACATATCCATGCATTGGGTATGGTTTTATTGAGTGTATCCGAGACCCCTGCTGAGGGAAGGGTTGGCCCCTACACTCCAGTGACACCTCTACACACAGAAATCCTCATATCACCATAGAAAATGTATAGTGGGGTCGTTTGCATCCTATCCCCCTGTTTCTTAAAGCTGTATATCTAGGGATGTCCAGCATTTGTGAGTGAAAAGTGTGTCTAGAGATGTACATTGTCCTCTTGTGCCCAACCCCATAGCGAATTTACAAGGAAGTTAAAACAGCTTGAGGGAGACATTAACATTCTGATGGAGGTCCCTTGCCTGTTGTAGACCTCCTAGAGACAGTTGAATGCTGAAGCATAATTGCCAGTGAGACTCCATTGAAGACAGGCTACTGAAGAGCTAAAGGGAATAAGAGAGTCAACAGAGCACTGATAAGGAGTTATCTTTTAAAGAAAGACATCCTTGAAATGATATCTTTTGATTACCACTTCTATTTAAATGCTTACCTATGAATTCAGAGGTCTTACCCTAGACATCCAAATTTGAACATTTCAGTGTCTTCATTTAAATTTATTAATGACTATTCTACTGGATCTTAGTTAGAGTCAATAATGTTGACTGCTAAGTTGATGCCAGTAAAGTGCTAAATTTTAAAAAAATCTTGAAAGAAAAGGGTTAAACATTAAAATATAAAAATATCAAGTTCTTCCCCTTTCTCTAAATTCTTGCCATTTTCTACATTGCCATTAAGTCCATCCTGATCTCATATGCATATTCCCCTCTGAATATCAGAAATAGTTACTTGACTTGCATGGAAATTTCACATGTTTTATCTGAAGCCACAATGTAGAGAAATTATATCTTTCCAATGGTAAGGAGCTGGCATTCTGTGCCACTACCTCTCCGTGGAGCTGTAATCTCAATATAGCTGTACAATTATATTTAAGAAAAAAGATCCAAAGCTAGTTCTCCACAATTTGTGACTTTCTAGTATGGCAATCATTTGGAAGCTCATGCCTTCTAGACAATTCATACATACAACTGCTGACACATTGTCCTGGTGGAGAAGAAACCAGCAGTTGGTCTTTGTAGCTAACAAAACCTTTTAAACTCCTACCAGCCATCCCATGCAGAAATAATGATTAAGAAAAAGCCACCTCCAGACATGAAAAAATCCTCACAATAAACCAGATGGGATAAAATTAGACTCATATCAAATCTGAAAAGCTAAACACTAATGCTGTAATTGAAGCCCAGAAGACTGCTATACAGTGGACTGATAAATGTGCTTTGAATTAGAGATAGGCAGAAAGTAAAATAGTTGCTACTCTTTAGTAACAGAAGACAACGAAAAATTAGTCAGTTCCCTTGAGGAAGCCAACTAGATGGAATCATGACTGATGTCATGAGCATCCCAGCTCCTACAAATGGGAATTCACTAGCCAAAACTAAATGTGTGTCAAAATACTGTTAATCTGATGCTTTAGCTTGGGGGAACAGGGGAGGGGGATAAGGGGGCTACGGGGGAAGGGGAGGGAGAGACACTTTCTGTCCTGCCAAGATCCAAAAACAAATTTAGCCTTTTTTTTTTTTTTTTTTTTTTTTTGTGATTGGTACAGAACTGGCATCGTACAGAGAACATTCTTGACTTCAGGGGTTAAATGATGTGATGAAAGATGCTAAATAAAGTAGATAGATATCATACATTACACAGGCACTGTAGGGGCACACTAGTTTAGGTTGCATTGACAACTTCAATGAAAACTGGGATCAAGAATCTGGTGAATTTCATATCCTTCATAAATACTTAGTATGCCACCATTGTAATGCTTGTGCACAAAATACCTTTGGTATACAACCAGATCCCATGGGTCTATATAAAGACACATACCTGTGTTAAATTTTGCAGGATTAATTTCTCACTGAGAATTCTGGTTAGTCTTTGTGAGATAAATTATTTGGAATTCATCATTTAGTTAGCATGCCAGTAGCAGATCATTTACAGATCTTTGCAATATACAGACAAGAAATCCTGTGGCGCTTTTAAATACTAGCCCATTTATTTTTCGCATGAGCTTTTGGGGATGAAATCCCTCTTTATCAGATACTAGAAAATGAAAAACTTACAGTATGGGAGGAAAAGGTAAATCCTGTGATTACACTTATCTTCCGCTCTGTCGGGGGCCACGCCCTCCCCCGTGCACCCCAATGGGGAAAGTCTGGGGGGTGCGAACAGGGAGGGTGCCTCCTCAACCTTACAAGCCTATCGTGCCCCCCTCCCCCTCGGGCTCCGGGCCATCTGGCCTAATGGCCAACAAGTCAATATCTCAGCCCTCTTTGTAGGGCAGTCCAGCCTAATGGCCAACAAGTCAATATCTCAGCCCTCTTTGCAGGGTCGTCCGGCGTAGTGGCCGCAAAGTCAATATCTCGGCCCTCTTTGCAGGGCAGTCCGACCTAGTAGCCGCAAATTCAATATCTTGTCTCATACATGCCCTGAAGGAACAGGGCAAATAAAGGGGGACTGCCTCAGGGATGGGTCACCCCGGGGAGGGGGACTCGGACCCTCCCACTCCACCGAGTCCCAGCCCAGGGCCCTATCAGTGCCGGGGGTCCAGAGCCAGGCCAGCGAGGATCCGGACCGCAACACGCCGCCCTGCTGCCGAACCCTCCCCCGGCTTCACAGCCTGGGCTCCTGGGCTACTTCCTACCCGTGCAGGTAGTCGTCACTCAGCCTATCCTCATCTCCGGCCACCTCGACTCCCACGGTCGCTGTCAGCTGCTGCTCAGCAGGATCTGGGGGTCTAAAGGCTGAAGCCGGTGTCTGCGGGTCAGGCTCCTGGAGGCTGACACAGGGCGTCTGCTCCAAGTGGCTTCTTTCAAGGGTTCCCTCTCCCGCTGCTTGAGATGGATAGCCCTCAGGGTCAGGAGCTGCTTGCAGAGGTCCTTCCTCCTTGCTGGTCAGCCCAGACTGACTTGAGCCGCTTTCTTTTATAGGGGAACCGCAGGCTGAGAATGCCCAACGGGGCTTAAGGGGCAGGGCCTTATCCACCCACAGGGTCTGCTGGGTTCCTGCAGTGCGGGGCGGGGCTGCCCCATCACACCCTCCCATACTGTATGTTTTCCATTTTCTGGCATCTGATGAAGTGGGATTTCACCCATGGAAGCTCAGGTAAAAAATAAATTTGTTGGTCTTTAAAAGAGCCACAGGACTCCTTGTTTGTTTTGCTGAACTAGACTAACATGGCTACCCCTTTAGAAGTTGCAATGTACAGCAACTTAGCTCCATGCAGGTTCATGCATGCAGTTTAGGGTTACAAAATGTTTGAGCCCATATGAATATCACCTCACAAAACTAATTTTCAACTCGTATTGCGATACAACTAAGCAAAATAATTTCCCCCGCTCACACTTCATCAGTAAAAATCACAAACCCCAAATCTTATATTTGCTAAAAGATTTGTGAGCCAGAGGAAATTTTTAGTGAACTTGTTCTGAATTCCAAGATTGTAGCAAAATCTTAAAACAGGTAAATTTCCAGTGAGACACATTTTGCATCAGTCTAGTTATGTGTTTTTTTGTTTTGTTTTGTTTTGTTTTTTAAATCCTTGAAGCTCTCTCATCACTTGGATCTTCTCAATTTTAAAGTAACTACTATATGTAATAAGTCAACACAATTATATCCTTTCTTAAAGAAACAATTGTTTTTCAATTCCATAGTATTATTCATTCTTGAAAAATAAAGTTGAAAAATGTGTTTTGGGTAAATTATAGTTCTGATATTAATATTTTCATTAAATAAAAATACGACAGGTTTTAAACAGCTTTTAAGACTATCTGGAAGAAAATCTTGCAAGGATCAAACATGGAATATGAAAACAGCTATTTCTGAATAATTTTATCTTCAGTTTTTTCCATCTACCTGTTGAGCTTCTGAGTTATAAATAAGTGGATAAGCAACAAGCAATGCATGGTTGTGTCAGAGATACTACTAGCTGTATTTGGATATATTAAAATAATAAAATAAAAATATGCTAGTTGTGATATAGAGGTGACCTACAAGTTTTATGTCTGAAGAAATGGAACGTCGCTTGGAAAAGATCAATTTTCAATTGACAGGAACTTTGCTTTGTCCAAATTTGAGAATATTTACTAGAAAGAATGTAATGAATGGCAGGGTGGATCCCTACATCTATTAGGCAAAGGTATGGTTAACTTACCAAAAATATCTACCTAATCATTGGCAGCAAATTGACAGTATGCTTATGTAAGCTGTTTTTGTGTCTGAGGTTACTGACAGTCACCAGTTCCTCAAGATCAATAGATGTGCCTATTTTAATTATTCTGAGTTTAGATTTTAGTTACTCTTATAGTAAAAGTAGTTTTAGCAGACAGAGTTAGAGCTTAGAGCTATGAATTTCACTGTTATTTCATCAGCTAAACAAGGTGCCAGCATGCTGATGCAGAGTTTGATTCCGCTGTGTTTTTATTTCTAGCAGCTCATCCTGAATGCTAAAACCATATACCAAGGAGGTTCCGGTGGATCTCCTGCATAACATATTTTTGTTAAATTATCCTTCAAGGGCAACTTACTCTGTTTTTCAGAATACTCTATTTTATTATTCTGTACGTTTCCAATGACAATACTCCAGTTTTGTGAAAGTGGTTGAAGAAAAAGAGAAAATATTGAATGTTAGCAAGAGTAAACAAGATACAATTAGAAAAAAGCAAATGTACTTATAGATTTTGAAGAAGCAGATTACACAACTGTATAGACTGAAGTTTTAAGAAAGGATACTATATCCAAGTAAGAGCAAAATGCTTACATTCATGGATGGAATCCTTGATCATGTGCTGGAGTAGCTTACTGTGTGTAGTCCTTTGTCTTTTAGTGGGTCCAATTACAAACTAAGGGTGTCAAAATCTAGCTTTATGTTATTTAACCAATTAAATTAACTATTTCTGATATTCACAGTACTGTTTTAGTAGGATAGCAGCAAAATTGCTATCTGGAGGTGAGCAGAAGACTATGAGGACAAGTGGCAAAGCAGAGTAATTTATTTTGACATCGTGTGTGCTACCAGAGTCTGGAAGGGATATATTGTTGAACAGCAGTGCAAGACAGGTTCATAGAATAATATGAAGCTCAAAAGCAGATTTTGGATCCAAGCATTACATGAAATATGAGAAAACTGAATGATGGCTCCATAATTCCATCTCGGGGTTCTGGTTACTACATAAACCATATGAGCTGTGCTTTTGTGAATTATATTGTCACTCGAAGCCAGGATGGAATTATAGCCCCATTGCTTCTAGACGGCTGTTTATTTTATACCTTAACTCTGCATGTTACTTTAAATCTCTGGCAATTAGTTCATTCATATTTGAAAAATGTTGGCAATTTATAGTTATACAGTGGTGTAACCCGTTTGCCGAGCCATGACGGCAGCAGCAAAGGACCGGGTTCTGTTTCTAGGGGTTCCCAAATAATGTTACACCAACAATTGGCTCGAGCCCCCACCCAGTCTTCTGGGAAATTACACATCACCCCCTGGGCGCCCTAGAAGGGCAATACTTCCCCACTCGCAAGCACCAGTCTGAGTGTAGCACATAAAAGGTTTAATAAAGACTATATAAAGGCAACATCAAAATGCAGCACTGGTTGGGATACAGTGCAAAGATTCCCACAAAACCCAATAGACAGAACTCATTCCACCAGTAAGGGGAGGAGGGGGAGTCAGCCCTCAGTCCTCCCCTCCAATTGTCCTCTGCCACCTCAAGGTCTGCTCACACCACCCACTGGCCACTCACACCCGCTGTCCGCAGACACTGTCTGGGTCCGCCGGCTCTGCCGCTGGCCTCTGGTCACACCTGCTGTCCGCTGGCTCCACTACACCACCCGCTGGTCACACCTGCTGTCCGCTGGCTCTGCCTGCTGTTTGCTGGCTCCGCCGCACCGCCCGCTGGTCACACCTCATGTCTGCTGGCTCTGCCCGCTGCTCACACCTGCTGTCCGCTGGTTCCGCCTCCTGTCAGCTCTTGGTGATTTCAGCTTGCTGGAAAGTGTCTGCTTCCCTAGTGACTTCAGCTTGCTGGGAAGTGTCTGCTTCCCTAGTGATTTCAGCTCGCTGGGAAGTGTCTGTTTCCCTGGTGATTCCAGCTCAATCAAAGTAACAATAGAGCCTCTACAAGGAATCTTTAGGTCTATTCTTTAACAATGGGTGGGGAAATAGGTGTTGACTTAAGGCACAGCTCCAGCAGAGCTAGTGCTCGCACCCCTCCCCACCTGGTTTTACAATTCTGAAAACTAGGGTTGCTCACTTTTCCAAGTTCTCTATTGCTGATGGTGACGTTTCCATCAGCTGCTTGGTCAATAACAGATATACAATCAAAGAGTAGCATATCATGAAAGAACAATATTTCCTTTCCCCCTTCTGATAAAACACCAGATTTAGAGGATTTGAACCAGTCACACATACCAACTCCCATCATGCCCAGCCTCTGGGTGAAATTATGCTGAGTGTCATGCAAATACCAAGCACAGGTAAATCAGTGACCCCCCTCCCTACTTAGCTGCTAAGCAAGAGAGGCTCTCAGATTCCTAACCTTGCTTACATCCTTACATCCTCCCCCCAGTCGAGAATTTGTCGTCCCGGCAAATCATGCTCCAGATTATTCCATCCACATGGGTTCTTCCCAAAGGGTCTGAGGAAACCTACAATAGCTGCCACAGGTCGGTGTGCTAGGTGTATTACTTCCTCACTATTTACCCCAGGAGCCTCATAAGTTAGCCTGCTGATCGGTTTTATAACTCTGTCTCGCCTATTGAGAATAGGTTGTTCAGGGGCTGTGGGAACATCCTCTGGGGCCAATGCTGGTGACGGTTCCTTGTTGGGTCCCTCAGCTGTCGGCACCACCCCCTGCATTTCTTGCTCCAGTTCTGGAAGATCCAAAGTACTAGTGACACCAGCTGCTTGGGTGTCAGTACTGTCCGATAGCCTAGCTGTATCATCAGCTGTCTGTTGAGCATCCTCAAGGTCAGGGAATGCTGGTGGGGTCAATGTCATATCCCATCCTGGCTCTGTTGTCAGTGGGGGTGCCTCAGCAACAGGCCTGAATGCCTCAGCCATGGGGTTCAGAGCTGAGAAAGTGGAAGTCCCACCGAGTTCCTTTGATCGGGCCTGTGATCTGGTCTCCATCCTAGAGTATACTGCTGGAGTATCCTCTTCTTCCGACTCACTCTCAGATGCACCCAGTAAAGGCAGGTTAGCCCCTGAGGATCTACAGCTCATGTTGGGTGGTGGAACCGGCCCAGAGTCTCTGTTTTGCCGTAGTTCCGTATTATGGTCCATTCCATCAGGGGGACCCACCAACTCTCCCACAGGGAGCAAGAGGTTCCTATGGACCGTCTTCACTTGTCCTGGCCCTGCCTCAGGTCTGATCTTGTAGACAGGTAAATCTCTTAGCTTTTCCACTACGAGGTAAGGCATTGCCTTCCATCTGTCAGCTATCTTATGTTTGCCAACAACACCCAGGTTCCGTAGTAGTACTCTGTCTCCTGGCTGGAGGTCTTGTGACCGCACCCTAGCATCATATCGATGTTTGTTTCTATCTGAGTTCTTACGTGCAGCTGCTGTAGCTAGACGATATGCATTCTGCAGCTTCTCTTTCAGTCGTGAAATATATTGTTGATGTGTCTCATAGCTTTCTCCATCCTCAGACACACCGAAACACAAGTCTATGGGCAATCTGGGTTCTCGTCCAAACATCAAGAGATAGGGTGTGACACCTGTAGCATCATTTTTTGTAGAGTTGTAGGCATGCACCAAGAATGCTACATGCTGACTCCAGTTTGCTTTTTGCTCTGGTCGCAAAGTTCCCAGCATATCCAACAGAGTTCGATTAAATCTCTCTGGCTGAGGGTCACCTTGCGGGTGGTAAGGTGTTGTCCTGGATTTTTTAATCCCAGCCATTCTCAGCACTTCCCTCAGGAGATGACTCTCAAAGTCCCGTCCCTGGTCAGAGTGTATCCGAGCCGGGAAGCCATATACTGAAAAATATTTCTCCCACAACACTCTGGCAACCGTAGTAGCTTTCTGATCACGCGTGGGGTAGGCCTGCGCATAGCGTGTGAAATGGTCTGTCACCACCAAGATGTTCCCCATATTCTTCCTGTCTACTTCCAAAGACAGGAAGTCAATGCATACCAGCTCCAAGGGTTTGCTGCTGGTGATATTCTTCAGGTAGGCTGCCCTAGTGGGCAAAGTTTTCCGCTGAACACACCGAGCACAAGACTCACACTTTTGGTGAACGTTTTCTGCCATCCGAGGCCAATAGAACCTGCTGCGAATGAGCTCCAAGGTTCTTTCCATTCCCAGATGCCCAAAGTCATCATGTAAGGCCCTCATAGCCAGGACTCTGAAGTCTTTGGGTAACACTAATTGTATCCGCTGCTTTTGCAACGGGTCCATGGTGACCCGGTGAAGTACTCCCTGAATCAGCTTAAGTTTGCCCCATTCTCTCAACAACAGTTTGCAGTCAGAGGTAGATGGAACCACTGTGGCAGGGTTTCGCCCCTCTCTTTTGGCAAGTAGTATGTTGCAAATGTCAACATCTTTCAGCTGTTCTTTTTGGCAATCACCAGCATTGAGATTCGGCAATGAGGACTGGTCTAGCACAATATAGTTCACTGAGACAGGTGGCATGCTTTCAGGGGGCAAGCCCAGAGTTTCTGCCATACAGCCATGCATGCTCCCCTGGTCCTCAGGTTCTTGATAATTTCCACTGCAGATCGCTCTCACCCCCTCCACAGGAATTACTGTAGGGTCCAATGCTTGTGGACGCCGCGATAATGCATCTGCATCTACATTGCTTTTCCCCGATCTGTATTGGATACTGAACTCATAGTCAGCCAAGGCTGCTACCCATCTTTGTCCAGTAGCATCCAGTTTGGCACTTGTCAACACGTAAGTCAATGGATTGTTGTCTGTCCACACCACAAATTGAGCACCATACAAGTAGTCTCGAAACTTCTCAGTGATGGCCCATTTCAGAGCCAAGAATTCCAGCTTGTGAGCAGGATAGCGGGTCTCACTATCTGATAGACCTCGACTGGCAAAGGCCACAGGTTTCTTTTGGCCTTCAGCTTCCTGGTACAGTACGGCCCCTAACCCCTCCAAACTAGCATCGGTGTGTAGGATAAATGGTTGGCCTGGGTCAGCAAAGGTGAGAACTGGAGCATGCGTTAGACAATCGATGATTTCCCGAAATGCCCTTTCACATTTCTCATCCCATCGTGGTCCAAATGGTTCTGAGGGGCCATAGAGTCTCGGGGCAGGAGCCCTTGTAGCTACCCTTCTACTCTTAGCCTTTGCTTTATACTTACTAGATGGGTATCCCCTGGTAAGGTCGTTCAAAGGTTTTATAATGGCAGCATAATTCTTCACAAATCTGCGATAGTAGCCACTAAATCCTAGAAATGTCTTGAGCTCACGGTAATTCCTTGGGCACGGCCATATAGTGAGTGCATTTATTTTATCTGGATCAGTACTTACACCCTCTTGGGATACAATGTGACCCACATACTTCACTGATGTCCTACAGAACTGGCATTTGTCAATTGACAATTTTAGTCCATAAGCTTCCAACCTGTCCAACACTTTAAAAAGTCTTTCTTCATGTTCTTCCAAAGTTCTTCCAAACACAATAAGGTCATCCAAATAAACTAGGACCTGCAGCAGGTTCATGTCTCCTACAACCTTTTCCATTAGTCGCTGAAACGTGGCCGGGGCCCCTGAAATCCCTTGTGGCATACGTTCAAACTGATAAAAGCCTAATGGACATATGAAAGCTGTCTTCTCTTTATCCTCCTCCTCTAGTGGGATCTGATAGTATCCACTCCGGAGATCCAAAACTGAGAACCATTGACTCCCCAACAAACAGTCTAGGGCATCTTGAATCCGAGGCATGGTGTACTGGTCAGCTATGGTGCGTCGGTTTAGGGTACGATAGTCAATGCACATTCGGATTTTTCCACTCTTTTTACGTACTACCACAATAGGAGATGCATATGGGCTACGGGATTCTGTAATGATGCCATTCGCCAATAGCTCCTGGAGATGGCGTCGTACATCCTCCATTTCTGAAAGAGCAATCTTCCTAGATCTCTCTCTGAAGGGTCGAGAGTCTTGGAGCCTGATATGATGTTTTGCTCCTTTGGCACACCCGACATCCCACTCATCAAGTGAGAAAACTCTGGATCTCTCACAAAGCTTCTTCCTTAAGCGATCCTTCCATTCTTCAGGCAGGGGTGAGTCTCCAAAGTCAAATCTTGCAGGATCTATTTCAGTGACTTCAGTTCCACCTTGGGGTTTCATGATAGCTTCAGGCTCAAAAAGATCTGCTATCTTCTGCCCTTGCTTCACAACAACATCATGGCTAGTTTCATTAGTCAACAATATAACCATCCTCTCCTGCGCGTTTGCAGGCAAAGTTATGACTCCACTGGGGACCAGTACACCTTCAGGAGGACCACCCTCAATTGGGTGCTCTACCAGTGCTAATGTTCCCTTGTTGTCTCTCAGGCAAGAACTCATGACAGGTACTTCCCTTTCTGCTTTGGCAGGCAACACCAGAGGAGTTGCATCTGCGTACTTCAGCACTCCCATTGGCAGCTCAGACGTCTCCTTTCTAGTGTTCTCAACTTTCCTGTAAGCCTCAGCGCAAAGTGAATGGATCATCAGTGTGTTTAGGTACTGGTCTCCAGCATGTTGTCTGCAGTACTCAGCGAGGATTCTGAAGAGACTAGAGTTGGTCCCTATTAGGACGGACGCCTCTAGAGTCCCTTTCGGGTCAGGACATATCAAAGCAGCAGTGTCCACCTCTTCTCTTACCCCGGCAACATCCTCTGGGAACTCCAGATGCATTATGACATATCCCTCATATGGGTACTCATCCATGCTAAGACCACACAAGCCAAGCCCTGTCAGGGGCTGTATAGGTAGGTGTGCAAGCTTCTCTTGATAGAATGACTTAAATATAATGGTCACCTGGGACCCCGTATCCAGAATCGCTCTGCATTCCATCCCCTCGATCCTTACCATGACCTCTGCTCGGGGCCCTATCAGCCCTGGTGGAATTCTGGGTGGACAGGCTTTTCCAACGGGGACTTCAGGTCCTGAGAACCTGGGTGGTTCCCTTCCCCAAACTCTGCGTCTGTTTCCTGGCTTTCCTCGAGTGGCCTGTCGCTTTTGATATACTAATGTGGGATTTCCATCATTTTGACATCTCGCTGCAATATGGCCTTCCTGGCCACACTGGTAGCAGAACAAGGGTTGTCGTCCCGTTGTATCTCGTATTCCATATTTGGTCTTCTGAACCATGGCAGTCATGGCCTCTGTGTGTCCACAAGCTCCTGCTGTCCAGTGTGTGTTCAGCAGCTCAGCCACCTCATCTGTCAGAATCTGCACCTGTTGAGCCAGTTCCTCTGCACCATTGACCATCAACGCACCGGGCAATCCAGTAAATGCTGCACTTGTGGCCTTACAGGGTTGACTTCCATTCTCATGGGTACCCTGCCTTTCCTCCTCCTCTCGAATCTCTTTAATCAGCTGAGAATAGCCTGGTGGGCTTTTCTGTCGCTCCCTAAGCCGAAGGTGGAGTGGGATGAAGTCCTGATATTGAACTCCTCGCAGAACTTGAGCTAACCTAGTCTGATCCATTTTCTCAACAGCCACAGCTCCTCTCATGACAGCTCTCTGTAATAGTTTCTCCAGTCTTTGTACATAGTGAGAAACCTTCTCACCCCTTTCCTGTTTGACGCTGAGGAATTTGCAATAGGCATCCTCTGAGCTCTCAGTTTCTCCAAAAGCATGAGTGAGGGCCTCTAGGCAATCTTTCACGCTGACATCCGGGTCAATGAGTTTTAGGGTACGGATCACGTCTAGAGCCGGGCCCTTGAGCCCCTCTATCAGGCATCTCCGCTTCTCACAATCAGGAGCGGCCCACTGCAGTAGCATTTCTGTGGCGTGTTCCAACCAAGGTTCAAACTCCTCCTCCCCAGGTAGTGGGGTGGAGCTCCCAGAGAATAACCTTAGTTTATGGTATGCATATGAGTCAGGGCGGGGCTGCACAGCCTTGTCCAGTACTTTCTCTAAAACCTTTTCCCATACCCCTGCTGGAGAGGGGGTCTCTTGGTCTGGGGCTGATGGGCTAAGACCCAGTAAATCTGGTATATCAGCCATAGTCTTTCCTTCTCTTTTCAGGAAAGCAGTCATCTTCTTCAAGAACCCTATATCTGAAGCTGGAGCCTTCAGGGACTGTCTCCCCACAGTTACAATCTTCCATTTGTTGCATACAACCTCTAACTCTTTTGGCACCGACAAGGGTTCCATCACCTTGTCAAACTCACATAGTACTACATAGGTCCCCTCTCCCCTCTGAAACATGCGTCCACGCACTACGCACTTAGCTATGTGTTCCTCTAAGGTGGACTCAATAGTACCTTCATCAAATCCCTCAGGTACCCCTTGTACCAATATGCAGCTCTTAGGGTTAACATTCATTCCCTTACACCAGTCCTCTAGTAGCTGTGAGGCCATTATTCAATTTTTGCTTAAACCCATGTACAACAGATTAAATCTCACCTTAATCACTCAGCTGTGCTTGCGAGAGGTACTGACCCAGAGATCCCGGACGAGCCCCCAAAAATGTAACCCGTTTGCCGAGCCATGACGGCAGCAGCAAAGGACCGGGTT
>ML685767.1:23813909-23842809 GCA_007922175.1 Pelusios castaneus | reverse complement strand
GCCCCCACCCAGTCTCCTTGTTCCCCCCACCCCTCTAACCCAGCCACTCTCCTTGTCCCCCCCACCCCTCTCCAGGCCTCCCTCCAGCCCCTTCCCAGCCCCCTTACCTGGCCGGAGGCTTGGAGGTGGAGGGACGGCCGGCAGACCCCCTTCTGGGCTAGGCCGCTCCGCCCTGAGTACGCTCTGTCTGAGCGTGCTCAGGGCAGGAGATTTGAATCTCCCCAGCCCGGCCAGCAAGACGTGGATTCAGCTGCTGCGCGCGCACAGCTGTCAGTTATATGCGCGCGCAGCAGCTGCGTCCCCGCCGTGCATATATACAACTCTCGTTTAGTTATATAGATGGTGAATAACAAATAACTTTAGCATTCCCACCCAAGAATCTCAAACGCATCACAAAATTAGTTAGCTGACATTCACAATGCACCAGTAAGCTACATTTTTTCCCTCAATTTACAGAGGAAACAGAGACAGAGAAGTTGAGTGACTTAACCAAGATCATATAAGAGGTGGCTAGTAGAGCTATGAAGAGAACAAGTAGAACCTAGATATACCAATGCTTGGTCCTGTATCTCATTACTATGTGAATCTGTTACAAGCTTAGTTACTATGTATAGTCCACTTTTACTTAAACTAATTCAACTCTTCAGCTATTTCCTTACTTAGTCTAGAAGGGTGATATGGAGCCATAAGACAATATGGCAAAAGGGAATACAGCATGGCACTTAGAAGGATATTTAGAGACCCAGTAATATACACACACACACACACACACACACACACACTGGATTTCTAAGTACCATATTTCTTGTTACTCAAGAGAAGGATATTTAGAGACCCAATAACACACACACACACACACACACACACACACACACACACACAAACTAACTAATTATCATTATTGGATTTCTAATACCATATTTCATGTTACTCATGTGACTGTGGTTGCTTGAAATGATCTAAATTGCTTCAGCTGTAGCAATCAGATTCCAGCCAATCTTCACAATTTTCTTCACCTGATTTCACTCCCATTCCAGAACATTCTGGTTGATTGCACCTGTTCTGTAATATCTGCCTTATAAAGATTTGATTGATATGTTTACTTAATGTAGACTTACCTGCATTCTGTTGCTGAAAGATTTTGCTATATAAGTGACAGACTGCGGTGATATCACGATAAAGGAAGTATGAAGTTTAAAAATAAGTGTAGGAAAGATATATTCTGTGCTATCTGGAGAAAATTAACCCATGTAGAGGGCCAGTGCAAATCTTAAGCACTACTTAAATTCCACTTAAACCCTCAAAATAAATTTTGAATGAATCTTAAATGGAGAAAGACGTGCTGCTCCCCCACTCTCCTTGATTATAAAACAGAGCACTCAATTCCTAAGCAATTGAGAGAGGTATAGAAATTCTGGTAGCAAACAGAGGGGAATGGTTAAGATCCTGATGTAGAAGTTTATTAGGAAGATGAACAAAATAATTATTTGTCAATCGTGCTATAATTATTGGACCCTGTTAGCATAAAACATATCATATCTCACATTGCTATGGGTCAAACAGATTTGTCAGTCACAAGCCTCTGCTTTTTGCAAGGAAAATATAGATCAAACCCCCCAAAACAAACTATATGCATATGGTGATTAAATCCATGTAGATAATATAGATGCTTCCATTGCACAGAGATGAAAAATATGTCATGGGATTATGAACCCACAGAAATGTATAATTCTGTGGAAACCAGCCTCTGTTGAAAGACAAGTGGTAATGCATTAGAATATGACTTTTTAAGAGATTCCCACTACAGGAGGGAGGGACATCAGACTCTTGTTGCCACTTTCTTTTTCTGTAACAGAACTGGAGTAAGGAAGCCAAGACAAATGCAGCAGTGACTAGGTAGTCACCAACTCCAGATGCTTTTGTAATTTAAAAAGTTGTCAATAGAGCACAAAAGCAAACATAATGTTTTGATGAGTGTAATGGATTTTTCCAAGGATCTTTGCAAGTGGAGCCTTTCGCTATGTGAACATAGCAAAGAAAACAAAATCACTCACATACTGAAAAGTATTGCAGGGCACAATGCAGAATTCAGTCTATGTAACAGTAACATGTTTATTTTATCAGCAAATACAATCAGCCACATAAATACTTCTGGAGTGCTTTAGCCAATCATTCAAGAAAATTTACTCACTTCAAACTAAACCGCAGGATGGCATGAAAGTGGAAAGACTGCACAACAGGAGAGGATGATCACTAGTTGAAATTGCTTGATGCATAATAGTGGCTTCCAAGCAAACAGTTTGGAAAGTCTTTTCTATGCAATCTTTTGAAAGATAAGAGATTCACTGCACGGGATCCAAATGACACAAGATAACATTTCCTTCCCCTTGCTCTGTGATAGTTAGAATCACCAATTTCAATATACTTGTCAATTAAGGACTTTGTAAACCTAGTGGCAAACTGACAAGTTCTGACATTTCAGATTAAATTAGAATAGAGCAGGGACAGTGACGAAAATGCATGCAGATCACATATGACAACCAAATAGAGCAATTCTTGACAATGTTGCACTATATTCTAGGAAAAAGTATACCACCAATAAGTAGTAGCAGGAGCAGCTAGCAAATCAACCAGTCAACCACGTTATTAGGTCAGCACTTTGCACAAGGTGAAAAGGAGTTTGAACAAAAAGTAATACATAAATAAAATCAAATTGTAATAGAAAGGGGTTTTTTTATTTTGTTATTATTCATTATTATAAAAATATTTTCCATAGATACTAAGCTGTATTCCACATTTCCGATGAGTATGAAATATAATGGGAAAGAGAGTGAAAACTATATAAGCTACCAGCTGGTGCATAATAAATCTCACTTCTAATGATTAAAGTGTAGTAATGACCAAGAGGTAAGTGAAGGAAATTCTAGACCATGGTTTTATGCACAGCATTTGCACTGGAGGCAGATGTTTGAGGATAGGGAAAAGAAGTTCGCAACAGCCTTTTAATAGCATACTTCTCCCATTATGCCAATCATTGACAATTGTAAGGTCTTTGGGAAAGAGATCAACTTCTTGTCAAACACATGTACAGCTCCTGACTCATAGACCTTGATCCCCGTCTGGGACCACTAGATGCTACTGTCACCACAATCATCCTTCTGCATGAGTTGAGCAAACAGTAACCTTTGTGCTTCTCCATGGTACTATGTCTACCACTCTGACAAGCACGAAAGCAAGCCATACAAGGGAAGGAAGGCTTTTTTCTCCCTTCCACTCTACCCATCCCAATAAAGTTCAAGTTACAATTTAACAGTGAGAGAAGGAGGCACATGTTCCAATCAGATCCATTGCTTAATTGAAAACTAATAAAATAGCTCAAAGCAAGAGCAATGGTATAAGGGCATGGCACTCACCCCTTGTGAGTACCCCTTCTGGTTGCGTGTGTCTGAATTCTTTAATCAGTCCCAGTCCTGGTACTGGGTCACACCAATATGGCTTCTTCCTGGGCCCGTCTAACCACAGATGTCCAGCTGGGCTATTAAGTAGTTCATCTCTCCTTTTGGGGTTCTTCACTGAGCAGTTGTAGGTCACTTTCCCAGTGGCATATGGGGGCAGGGGGTGGGGTGGAGGGAGACCTAGGCACACCAACTGCTCCTGGTCCCAGCCCAGGAAACCTAAGAATAGCAGCAGTGGACTACAGTGTTCTTTTAATAAAACTGCTTTCAGTTCCCTGGGTCACTTTTCCCATGCCACAGACTTCACTGATGCTTCACCCTTATCTCAGAGCTCCTCTATGTTCAAATCCAGCAACCAACCAGGAGCTAATTTTCACTCCCCCAGTCCCTGCCAACACTGAGTTGTCCATGGTGCTGCAGTTTCCTTTGGTCAGCCAGCATGGTGCACCATCTGCACTTCTCTGGCTCCAGCAAGAAAATGACCGTCTCTGGCTTTGCAGTTACTTTTTATATCACCCTCCTGGGCCACGACTGACTGTACTCAGCAACTTGTCTATACCTCTTGGAGGTCTTCAGTCCACAATTCCTTTCCCTGGATGGGTGTGGTAGGACCATGAGGCCTCTGGACCTAGTTCATGCCAGCACAGACAGGTAGAGATAACCTCGTATAATATAGTATCTTAAAACATATTTTTGCCATCTACTGATATTTCAGAATATAATCAAGGAATTCAAATAAGGAAGGAGTTGCAGTAATTAGAGTCCTAAAAGCATGTGACATCAGGCTATGTTAAAATTTTTACAAGCCAGCAGTATTTATTCCTTGTTGATGAACAGTACTAACATGGGCTGTTTAATCACAAAACTAGGTCATTTAAGACACTCAGTTCTCTTGATTTTATTGGATCCGATGACTGCCAAAAAGGCAGCTTTAAAGTCAAGAGAAGAATGTAATGAATTTGAGCCAATTTTTAAACATTTCTCTGTTAAAAGCATTAATTTTTAATACATTCTGTGACATCCATATATGCATTTGTGCTGAGGCACAGATCTGAATGTTGCAAGCATTTAATCACAATAATTCATATGTTAGAGCCTTAAAAATTGATGCCAAAGGAATCATACAAACACCAAAAATGAGGAGACTTGAACGAGCACCGTATGCAACTCAATAATTACCTTGAACATGGGCAAATGAATCTTGGATAAAAGCAAAAATCAAAACAACCTTCCCACCCGCAAACAAAAAACCCAGCATCAGTGGAATAAATAATGGACAAAGTAATTAATGCCATGTCAGAGACACTCAGATATTTGAGATGAGTAAAAGGACCTCTTGATCAAAAGCTAATAACAGGTGTAATAAGAAACAATGCTAAAAGCAACCTGATAAAGACCCTTGACAGACATTCAGCACATTGAATGTTGCTAATGGGATTGAAGTCAAGCAGGCATTTCTTACGGTTTGTGCATATTGTAAGATGATTGCTATAGACATAGTCTTGGAGCTGTTCCCACATGACCCTTATGAAAAGATAGTTGCTTTTAATAGTCTCCTAGTATACTCAAAGGAAACTTAAGAACAGTATTCTTCTTTTCACAAGATAACTCTTGGAAAAAAAAAAATTACCTATGGCTCAGATGGGAGAACACGTGTTCATCAGGTTCCACCCTGGCTTTTGCAGAATAGTAATCACTGGTCTGTTTAACAAGCAAAATTTCCTTCAAGTCAGACAAGCCAATTATTTTGCTTTGTCATATAAAAAAGGCTGTACTATCTACTGATGTAGCAAAATAGAATGAAAGACATGCTCCTCCCCTCCCCCCCACCACTAATAAGCTCTTGTTCTTGAATAGTATTGCCAGATTAATATGTTGGCATATGCACTCATGACTTATGCACCACAGAAGAGTATCACACTCTAAAACATACACAACATTTCCTTGTTGATAATGTTTAATGCTTTATAAATGTCTTGTAACACAAAAATGATCCAACTCACAGAGGGTGTGGACACAGTAAAGACAAAGGCAAGGACTGAGGCCTTGTACACACTAGAGAGTTATTGCAGTATAAGCTATCTTATTGCAGAAAAACAAGCCAACCGTACACACCTGGATGCTCCTTCTTGTGTTACAAGTGGCCTATTATACCAGAACAATAATATCACCTGTGCGACAGTCATAATGCCTATTGCAGAACAGCTTTTGCACTATAAACTGTGTGTGAAGACCGATGGAATTTTCTTCTGCAATAAGTGGCCTACAGAAATGTCCCAGAATTCCAAACCTGACCACTCTGGTCTTCTGCTTGGACTCTGCTGCAACTAGTTCTCCCTCCTGTGAGTCCTGGAAACTTTTGAATTTTTTCCTGTTTTCCTGGGGCAACATTGAAAAAGAGTGCAAGTTGCTAGTAGCTACAGTGAATGACAACAAGGAAACACAGCATCACAGAGGAACTTGTAAATTTACCCACAGTGCTCAGTGCTCCTCTCCTTCTACTCAGGGTTTCTAGTTCTGGAAGCTGACGAGTGGTACAGTGGAATAGGTGCAAACAATTCTATGCTCTTTCTTGTGTATATGCAAAGAACAGCGTGGATACTCCTTTGCATTATAAGGAGCACAGTGTGAATGCGCAATTGCACTACAAATACAACACAATTATTATAGCACAAAGATTTATTGTGGAACAATTTTCTAGTGTGAACATGGTCTGACATGCAACTCTGGGAGAAAGAGGTGTTATAGAAATAAAATAAACTGGCAGTGAATTAGTTTTATGGTAGTGGGAACAACTTCAGTATCAGAAGAAATGTAAGAAAAATGTAAGTACTTCGACTGATACTTAAGAATACAGGAACCATCTTTATAAGGCAGGAATCACTATCACACAAGATAGACACAAGCAGATTCTATAGGACTTCTCTCTCTCTCTCAGGGTGTGTCTACACTTAGAAATTAAAGCAATTTAAGATTGCTTAAATCGACATAATTTAATCTGCATCCACACTACATTTTCCTTAAATCGACTTAAGCAGCTGCTTAAGTCAACTTAAGGAAAATTAAATTCAACTTTCTTAAACCTCCTTTTAAGTCAACATTTCTGGCTAAGTCGACTTTATTAAGTCTACTTAGCCAGTGTGGACGTGGAGTAGCCCTAAGTCAATTTTGAGCACCGTGTCCCAGGTCCACCTAAGCCCTACAAGTCGACCTAGGCGTCCAGTGTGTGGATGCTCTAGGTCAATTTGGCAGGGTCCCCTCTAAATCAATGTCATTTTTGAGTTGGGACATGCTAAGTCAACTTAACAAAGTCAACTTAAAGTTGACTTTAAGTCAACTTAGCTAAGTCAACTTAAGTTAACAAGTGTAGACATAGCCTCACTGTGCTACAAATAGTGGGTGTGGCAGTAGTGAGGAATTTTTTAAGTCGACTTAATGAAAGCCTGGTGTGGACACGGCTTTGTTTAAGTTGACTTAAGCCTCCTTAAGTCGACTTAATTTGCCACTGTAGACATAGCCTATGATTCTATGATATAGCCCTATGTTGTTTCGGATTTAAAGAGCTAATGGAACCAGATCACAGGATGACAATGGAAGGTACAAGCATTTTAAAAAGAAACTGCTTTTGTATGTTTTCTCCCCCTTTTTAATCTTCTCTGTTTATAATACCACCTAACAACTGAAAAAAATAAATAAATTTCCTGACTTATGTATTTTTGCTGCTTATTTGTATTTCATACAATAGCAACATAATTCTCACGTCTTTCCTTGTTTTCTGTCCCAACAGTGTATAGCCAGCTCAGCTCAGAGATTAATATTAGTTGGAGGAGGAGGAGAATCATAGAATAATAGAACTAAAGGGCTGGAAGGGACCCCATGAGGTCATCTAGTCCAATCCCCTGCTAAAAGCAGGGCCATTCCCACTAAATCATCCCGCCCAGGGTTTTGTCTAACCGGGCTTTAAATGTTTCCAAAGATGGAGATTCCACCACTTCCCTAGGTAACCCATTTCAATGCTTCACCACCCTCCTACTGAGAAAGTTTTTCTTAACATCCAACCTCAACCTCCCCAGCTGCAACTTGAAACCATTGCTCCTTGTTCTATCCTCTGTTACTACTGAGAAAAGCCTAGCTCCCTCCTCTTTGGCGCACCCCTTCAAATAGTTGAAGGTTGCTATCAAATCCCCCCCTCAGTCTTCTCTTCTGAAGACTAAATAAGCCTAGTTCCTTCAGTCTCTCCTCGTATGTCATGTGCCCCAGCCCCCTAATCATTTCCATTGCCCTCCCCTGGACTCTTTCTAATTTGTCAACATCCTATTTGTAGTAAGGAGGCCAAAATCGGACACAGTATTCCAGATGTGGCCTCACCAGTGCAAAAGAAAGGGGAATAATCACATCCCTCGATCTTCTGGCAACACTCCTATTGATGCAGCCCAATATTCCATTGGCCTTTTTGGCAACAAAAGCACACTGTTGACTCATATCCAGCTTCCCATCGACCATAACCACCACGTACTTTTCTACAGTGCTGCTACCTAGCCTATCGGTCCCCATCCTGTAGCAGTACATGGGATTTTTCCATCCTAAGTGCAGGACTTTGTACTTGTCCTTGTTGAACCTCATGAGATTTCTTGTGGCCCAATGATTCAATTTGAATCCTGTCCCTGCCCACTAGCGTGTCTACCCTTACCCTCCAGCTTGTTGTCATCTGTGAATTTACTGAGCATGCAATCTATCCCATCATCCAGATCATTAATGAAGATGTTGAACAGAACTGGCCCCAGGACCGACCCCTGGGGCACTCCACTCGTTACTGGTTGCCAACTAGACATTGAGCCATTGATTCCTACCTGTTGAGCCCAATGATCTAGCCAGTTTTTTATCCACCTTATAGTCCATTCATCCAACGCTCACAAAAGCTCTTAAAAACATTTCTGAGTAGTGTATGGGTGACAAGAGTTTTATTAACAGTGCACAGTTTGTTAGGGAACAAATTACCATATTATGTTTAAGTTGAGTGAGGTTTGTGATCAGAGAGAGGTTACTTTAACAGATAAAGTAGAAGTGAGCAATAGTCAATGTGTAGTGTACATAAAACATTTTGGTTCGTTTCCAGGGAAGATGGCCAGTTTAAATATAGTTAATTAGTACTCAATGCTTAATTAAATTCAAGAGGTCCTATACAGGATACAATAATTTCTGGACTGCTGTCTGTTTATCTAGATTTGTTCAAGTCAAAATAAAGTACCCAAGGGAAGATATTTGTTAATATGCAAAATGCAATCGGGAAGGAAAAAGGGATTACCCATAAATAATGTAAAAACCTCATACTGATCCTGAAGTGCAGAACACCTACACTTCTCATTAATCCCCTGGGGGCTGAGGGCATGTTTAGCACCTCATAGGATCAGGCTCATATGCATAAATTCATTTAATTACGACAGCTGGAATAGCATTGAAAACAAGCTCATGGCTCACACCCAACTGGTCATGGTAGTGTCTTGTAAGAGTGAGCAATGAAACATTCAGTCCAAGAATTAAAACAATGACTAGAACAGTTCTGCAAAGAATTTCCTTTGCGTGCACACACACACACACACACACACACACACACACACACACACACACACGTTACTTGTTTTTAGAAAGATATACACCAAAATTAAACAACCACAACATTGGCCTGTTAGGCAGCTTACCTCCCTTACTGTCCAGTGTAATAGGTTTCACTCTCCACAGGAGGCTCATCTCCTGGCCAGATGTGGTGTAGCATGTTTCTTCATGTATGGTGCCCCTGCCAATAGTCATTTTATCACTGTAGTGGCCTCTCTTCCATAATTCACAGTACTCCCTCTTTGTAACTCAACCCTCTGGCTAGGTCACTATACAGCTCCTTTCCCCACTCCCCCAGACCTTTCAGTGTATTAACATTTCCACACATTAGCTGTACAGGTAGCACCTCCAACAATCCTGCACTATATTCCAGTGGTTAATAGGGAAACCCAGAAGCTAAGGAGTACATGATTGCTGTTCTCCTGGGCTTCTCCCTAGTCTATCTTCTCAGATGCTCTTTCCCCAGAGCCTCTCTGAGATTGAGGCTACTTCCAGAGCTCTAAGATTCTAATGCTTATTCTCTCCCCCCTCCCAAGTCCCCCCTTGGCCTGGCTGGTGGGTGGGTGGGCTGGCTGGCCAGCCTCCCTCCCTGATCTCTCTGTTTCCAGAAAGTGACTACAGACTCTCTCTGCAGCCTCCTGCTACTACAAACTTCCTTTATAATTCTTGCCTCTCTGGGCTTCATCAGCAATTAGTAACTATAAATCCATGGGCCTCCCATTAATTGCAACTCTGAAAGTTAACTGGCCCCTTCTGAGGCACCTTCACCCTACCCTAGTTCTATAGGAATTACTACCCCATCCCATCTATGAAATTACTGCATACATGAGCCTTACCCAAAGGCCAGTAAAGTCAATTAGGCCTAATATGCAAAAAAGTATTAAAAACAGACCTGTGCTCTTGTTTGTGTCACTGCTTCCTTTCTCCCATCCTGAACGAAGAATCCAATACTCATGTTGGAAAAGAATAGATCTTTTACAGCAACCTCCTCCTATCCCTTCACTACCCCAGAGCCTGCAGATATCTATTTGCACAAACACTATGTTTGAGACTCTGTAGGTTTGTGGGGGCGTGTAAGATTAGTGAAGCACAATTCTGGTGAATTCTTATCCAGAAATTAAACTATAAAGTTAACTTCCCCATCTGTGGCTTCTCCCTCCCTCAGCCAGGAAGTTAGTGTGCTGCTCGGGGGAAAAGCTCACTCAGAAACCATGCTGCTTGTGTTGTACTGCCACAGAGGATGGATGCAGAACCTGAGAAGTGTCACAAAAAGAATTGCCTTTCTACACAGAAATTCTGAGTTTCCTGGGCGGAAGAACCCATTTTTTTCAGTGAGCCCTTTGATACTTCATAGATTGGAGGCCACCACATCAATGCATGCCTCTGCCCCAGGAGACAGCATTCCTCTGAAGCTTAACGGTTTTAACTGCTTTTTCAGTGTATAGTTTTGCTTTTCCTTATTTTTTCTACAGGGGGATAATAAGAGAAGTACAGACAGACAATCTATTTTGTGGTGTCTGCTGACAGGAAACTGGAAGATCACCTTTTCTGGTAAGCCAAATATTGTCTTTGGAGATTGTATAAATTGTTTCTTTCTTGTCAGTTCATTCCTTGGAAGGTCATCTTTTGATCTGTCTTGATGGCATTCCAGAGGATGGCTCTCGGGTGCCATAGAATCTTCAGGGATGGAAAAATGGAGTCTGGTGTGTCTTCCTTTCTTGTGTTTGAAGCTCTAAAGCGTGTTTGAATAAACTAGTTTAGAATGGCCGTTGAATCATTTAAAAATTAAATTAAAATACAACAGCCCAGCAGCAATTTGCACTAAATTCACAAACAGTGAAGTGGGGCAATAATTCTTTGGCAGTTTTATAGCAGGCTTACAGTTCTTTCAGGGAGTAGTTGAGCAAATGGAGAAGGAAAAGTAAACAACAGATGCAATGGCCGGAACTAATCTAACAACGTGATGAAATAAGCAATACCATGCAGTAGCAAAAACTGTTAGCATTTTCTAACTTGTTACCCTAGTGAGCAAGTTGTAAAACACTACGTCTTAGTCCTGGGACTCTCACTTGAAAAACAAGCTCCACAGTTGCATAAGAGTTTGATAAGGAATTTTGTTGCAAAACAGTACAGTTAACTTTTCAGCTCTCTAGCAGTCTTTGAATACTGTTTAAGACAGAACAAAAAATGCTGCATTTGATGGATATTACTGTATAAACCAACAGTTCCATGAAGGTAATTTAGCACATTTTGAAATTGGGTGTATTAGCATGACTGTGCAGTACCTCCAACCCACAGGGAAAATATCCACCCTCCCACCCACAGAGTAGATAACACTGATAACCTTCTCTCCCTATATATACACAGATCTTTTCCCAATCCATGCAATGCCTGCATATGTAGAGAAAAATATCAGAGTCAGATCTACACTGAAGATTTGAATAACACCTTAAGTTTTTGCTATGGGATGGTTGCTTTTTAAAATAGCTTGAAGATCACTTTAGATTAAAAATAGAGCTGGACTGCATAAATTAAAGTAAATATGAATTTAGCTTCTTTCTGTTTGCAGAATGTTGTGAGCAGATCATAATCTCCTCAAATTTATATGAATTTAATAACTTCTTAAATTTATTCTATGATTTGACCTTGAATAGTTCACAGTGAGTATTCAGTATTAGGAAATGCAGATGTCCTGAGTAGTTATGGTTGGTCTTACTGTATTGTTGCTCTTCATTGATAGGATGACTCTAACTGTTATTGCACCTCATCTTTCAAGTTGATGACCACCTTCAACATACCTTGTATCTAAGATGCTTACCCTGGAAGTGGGCCTATGGGATCTCTTAGGGAAAGGAGGCAGTTCATAAAGAGTTTGAGAGAGCACTGAGGGCTTTCAGTTTTAAGTCTTTTCCTTTCGGTACAATGCAGACTTTGTCAGAGATAACATCCCTAAAAAGTTAGGCTGCTGTAAGTGTCACTGATTACAGAGCTTATTTTAATTTTTTTGCATCACTTTCCAATGAAGTAATTGTGCATGTACAGTTCCAGTGATGAAGGGAGAGGTCAGATCTTTGTTAGTTCATTTTATTACCCCTGGATTTTTAGAGAATGCTATCCTCCTGTTGTTTTAAGCAATAAGTCACTCTATATAAAATAAAGATGCAGACTCTCCCAGGGAAAATGGAGACCTTGTCACTGGCTTTTTCTTGGCCAAAGTCCAAAGGAATGGCTAGTGATGCTGAGAGGGAGTGAAACGGACATGGAAACAGTGTGAGAACAGTAAAACAAATAAGGAGTCTTGTGGCACTTTTAAACACTAACAAATTTAGTCTTTAAAAGTGCCACAAGACTCCTTGTTTGTTTTGCTGAACTAGACTGATAATTGCTATCCCTTTGGAAAGTGTGAATACAGCAATCCTAATAAAAATAAAAAGAGTGATCCTCTTCCTTTGCCTCTTTTATCTGTCCCTGGAGATGCTCAGCTCTCCTAGAGCTCAACCCCTTCCTTTCTTCACAAGATGGAGAAATGAGAAAAAAAAATCAGGCAGCAGACACTAAAGTGGAAGCAGTAGGTGAAACACCTAGGTCCTTGATGGAAGTACAGGAGAGCTGTGAATTCCCTATCTGCATCTTGATTCAAGCACGAAATAGATCAGGAACTTCGCCTTACCTTCCTCTCCTTAGCAAGGTATGTGTGGAGAGAAGCTGAGGAAAGATGGCTGGGAACACACGTTTTTCCACACGCACAGAACAGTTTAGATTGAGAAGAGACCAATGCAATCTATCTGCAGTCAGTGCTTTTAAGCTTATGCACAAAAGCAAATGTATTTTATTAGAAAAATATATGTATAGGTAAGGATCCTGGAATAGATCCAGTTATAGAAATTAGTTTATGCTTATATCATGTAGTAATCAGGGATATTAGCACTGTTGTATATCGTCTCCATTTCTGTGACTAGACATTAATTTTGTAATTAGAGAAGTGGGAGCTGCCTCTTTAAAAATAGGATCATGGCATTCAGAATGGGTCCTTGCAGGGGTCTGTAACCAGTATCTGTGTTGCTGTCTTTTAAGATTTGCATGTAGCTTGGGACCAGGGAAGCTTCAACCTGCAGAAAGCTCCCTTAGAAAGACCAGAACGCAAATAAAATAATAGTGAAAAATGCATGTGTGAATAATATATCAATAGTATAATAAGTCCCTGATATAGACTGATCCACACCCATCCCATGAAATACTCCTCAACTGTATTTGTAGCACTTGCACATGTGGAAAATAGCTTCTATGATCAATATTTTCAAATCAGGTACCCAAAGATAGGCACCTAACGGAACTGATATTGAGGTACTAGCCATCACATTTGCCTAGAGGAACAGGAGGGTAAATGCTTTTGTTTTTCTTTTACAAAACATACTCGGTGCTTTCCATCTAATTTTGTTGTTTGAGGAGGTGTTAGCTAATCACCTCATCTCCCAGCCACCAGCAGCAACCAAAAGATGACCTCAGGAAAGGTTCCATTATTCACAATGTGCACGATATATTGTTGCTAAATGTTGTGGGTTTTCTTTATTCTACGAGAAGCTGCAGGTTGTTAGAGGGATATGCTTTCAAGTCTGCCTATATTTTAAATATTTCTTATAGTCTCTCTCACCAGATAATGAGTAGTGTTTGAACACTAAAAGTTATAAAGAAAACAGAGAACTTCTCTTTCTTGGTCCCAATAAAAGAACAAACTCTGTTCCTTATATACCTCATGATGTATTTTTATTGCTGTCATGGTCGGCCATGTGCCTATAGAATGGTTTTATTGAAATGATATGGCTTACAGTTCAGTCTGAACTCACTCAAGCCTGCAGTATAGAAAACCTGATGGCTTATCTATGCAACTAGCTAGTGCACAGCAAACCCAAGTGTGAATTCAAAGCACACTAGTTTGCCAGACTTTAACTGTCCAGGTGAACCTTGCTACTGATCACTGAAAGTAAGCTTTGACATAGCATGCTGTAGATTCACATACATACTTGGCTCCATGTCAGCTTGCTATGTAGACGAACCTTGATTTCCTCTGCCAAATGATTACACAGCTGGGGAATCCCACTAGTCTAATCTGATTCTTTCAATTTGCATTGTGCCACTTGCACAGCAGAGGTGAAGGAGTATCTGAAATAACTTACACAGTTCTTTTAGTTTAAAACTGACTTCAAATTTGGCTCTGAAGCAAATAGGGAGCCCAATTACTGCTATGAATCTAATCAATTCAGTCAACAAAATTCTTTCTATTGACTTCAGTGGGTTTTGGATGTGGCCACAAGTGTTTAAAAAGAGATGGACAAAGGCTGACCATACTTTTCACTTGATCTCCATTGGGCATGAAACTAGCTAAGTGTTTACATTGATAAACAGTGGACAAAGTTAAACAACTCAAATACACACTAGCTTGAGCGAAATGAAGTGAGTTTTAGATGTTTGTCTTAAATTCAGGACAGGAACATTTTTTCTATATACAGGTTTCACAGAAGTTGCTTAGGAACCTTACAAAATTAGAAGCTAGAAAAAATTGTCATACTTTGGGTACACTATTTTTAATATCCTTTGTAAGATGGCCTAATAACAGTTCATTGTGTATACAGTACATTCCGCATTGGAGTATGTTCTTTGAGAAACATTTTTCTTATATTTCTTACTATCCACATAACTGATTTGTGCTGACTATGTCCTTTCAATGACCTGTCTGTATCCAGCAGAAAATTACTCTTCCCATATTTCCTAACTTCAAGAACCATGTGTGAATGAGTCTTCCAACTCTGGTTGCTACGGATGCTTATATCCTCGTCATATTCCATTTGAAAGGCAGGAAAATGGTAAAATGCTAGTGCTCAAAGGTAATATATATATATATATGAACATTTCAGGGAGGGGTAGCAGAACAAAGAAGAATTCACATTTACTGTAAAACTACAGTAAAATGTACCCTTTTAAAGATGTTCAACAATATACTAGGGGAAAATATTTTGTACCTAAGTCTTTCAGTTTGATAAAAATTGAAAAGCAATTGCTAGTGAAATACATTGAGCTGCTATGGAAGTAATAGAGAAAATCATTTTCATCATCATGTCTACACTTCAGAGAAAATATTAAAAGTACTTCTTTAAAAATTGCATTGATTTATTTCTTTTTTAGCTACATATACAAAAGAAATTTTAGGTATCATTATACCATACACTGTACAACTTTATCAGTCTAAGCCACTCTCATTCAGTCTGTTCATGCCAAGGAAGGTAAAAAAAAAAAACCAACCCTGCTCCATCTAAATTTCATTGTCTTATTTCTTTTTAAATACAGATAGACGGAATATTTCACCATTATACTTGTATTTGTTTTTGATGAAAACTGAATACCAATTTTATACTGAGTACTTTTTTCCTTCCTTTTATATATAAAAACAAATCAGTGTAACATGGGAAGTCTTGAAACTGTAGTTTAAAGTCAGTGAGATAGTTTCTAATAACAATATGCCACCAAAATATTTTCTTCCATCCATGTACAATATAAAATAGATTTAAACAGATTTAAAATAAATACTTTAAATGATCCTGAAAATTTTCATGATAGAACAGCAAAATATCAAAGGGATACCATAAATTTTGTTATGCAGATTAATTTTTGTTCATCATCTCTCATTCAATACCTTCTTAGCATCAAAATAACTTTGCACTCCCTCAGTAATGATGTCTTTTTATCCATTTGTCAAACACTAATTGTTTTTTTCTTTCTTTGCTTTAGAGTAAAAACTAATGTGGTTTCACTTGTTCATTCTCTTGTTGTCATAAGCATCTGTAGCAAAGAGGAGTGGCCACACTCTTAGTGGGACACTGGAGAAAGGCCACACTCCCCATGCTGAACGAAACAGGGAACCACCATGCCCCATGCCCAGAAGC
Source organism: Pelusios castaneus (assembly GCA_007922175.1). NCBI lineage: Eukaryota > Metazoa > Chordata > Testudines > Pelomedusidae > Pelusios > Pelusios castaneus. The sequence continues at coordinate 23,826,803 of ML685767.1, read as the reverse complement.
AGAGAGACAGAGCCAAGGGCAGAGGAAGTATAAAGGGCAGGCCTGAAGGCTCAGTCTGGGTGGCTCCACAGAGGGAGCCAGATGTCCCTGACGTGCTGCCAGAGCCAGCATCCACCAATGACTCCACCCCCCTTCAGGGGCAAGCCACCCAGCCCCTGGAAAAGCCCTGTGCTGGAGGATTCCCTACAGGAGTAGCCAGAGAGGAGCCCCTGGAGTGACCTGAAGTAGGGAACCTGGAGGAGAAGCACTCTGCCGAAGGGCCCAATGACCTGGGGCAGCTGCCATCAACAGAAGCACCCTATGACCTGGAAGACTTGCTTCCTGCTGACGATTATGGGGAGTTGCCAGACCTACCACCAGTCGACAGTAAAGGCCTGGTTGGCCTGTCACTCCCTGTTTACCCAGATGACCCAGAGAATAACTCCAGGGTACAGGTATCAGGATCTTGAGTTGGAGGAAGTAGCTGTGGAAGTTAAAAGAAGAGTTAAGTATGTCGTAGATGGTATGGGAAGAGATTGTGTATTGTTGGTACCAAGAAAATATACCAGAGTGCTTATTATGGCTTGCTATATAAAACAAAATGGAGTTCTCTATAAAACAAAATGGATTCCACTGACAAAGAGGCTTCTGGGTTCAATTATGTAATGTTCTGTTACTAATTTGTTGCAATTTGCTATCTCTGGGCAGATATTCAAATGACCCATGAATATGTAACACCTTAGTTTATATAGCATCTGGGCTACTGGTAAGGCGGGCTGGCTAGTTCAGACCCTAGCCCACTGCTGCAGCAGAGTTTAATAAAGCTGGATGTTTGGTTTGAAATCTGAGTCTGAAGACTGATGATTTGAGTCGTCAACAATTTTGGAGGTTCCACCGAGATCCCAAACGCCTCAACCACTCCAGAGCACCAGGACACCTTAGGTTGGGAACTCCAAACAGCCGGCTTAGAGTGAGTTCACTCTCTTGTGACCTCCCATGCCTGAGATGCCCTGCTGAGCTGTGAAGTTGCAGAGCTACAGGACTGAACCTGTTGGTTCACATCCAGCTTTTCCCTTTTTGATTTATTTTAATTTGTGAGCTGTTTCTCTGTTCCTGATTTCTTCTGGATCTCGGGGTAAAAGTTTCAGTGCTCACCTTCGTTGTAACTATACTCTGAAGCGTGTCAAGGAGGTGAGCTGAGAGTGAGTATGCCATTTTAGGTTGGTGTTTTGTCTGGGACAGATGGCTGACTCAGGTTTTTGGGTGGTGTGGCTTGCAAGTGGATATTCCAAGGCATCGTAGCTTGCTGGGGAATGATCGGAGTAACACGCACCTAAGGAGGGCTTGTTCTTGTCACCCCAAATGTCTTTTGTGTCTGATGAGTGAGTGAAGTCCCTTTTCCATCTGTAGCCGCACCAGGCCTACTGCGAGTTTCACGGCTGTGGCCTGTAGTGTCCTGAAAGCAAAGGCAGTGGATTGGGCAAAACCTTTTACTCTTGGCACCGGGCATCGCCCTGACAAACCTGTTACCTTTTCCCTTTTGTGTCTGTATGAAAGAGAGCCCTCGGGGCCTATCTGGGCTGTAGAGTGCTTAACTCAGCGACCATCCAGAGTACAGCACGGCTTATCGGGGTGGCTACAGGGGCTTAAGGAACGTTGGCAGAGATCCTTAATCTGCCCATCTGGGGACCCACAGAAGCTACTAGCTGGGATTGCTTTTCCTTTTGAGGATTACTTTTGAGTTTAAAGGTAGTCTAAGCACATCTGCTGACTCATTTGAGGCTCATCCTGCACCGGGAGTCTATTGGGGGGCTTCCACGGCAGAAGCTGGTCCTGGGTGGATCAGGGTTGCCCTGTAAGACCTAGGCATTGGCAGTGGGCAGTCATCGGCGGTACCGGTCCCTCCTTCTGGTTCCCCTGCACTCTTCATGTATGACCATTATGGGTCTAATTGTTGTAAATAGTTGAGTGAATGGAATAAGGCTACACGTAGGAATGTTAGGATGCAATTTCCACCAAATGGTACCTTTGACCACCTCAAGATTAGTTATCTCAGGGAAACTCTAGAGTTAAGTAAAACCAAAATTTCAAAAAATCAATGTCTAGCATTTTTCAGATGGCAAGAGGAGGCATCTAAATGCCATACCAAATCCGTGGCTACTTCTATTAGGAATTCCATAGAGCAACAAAAATTAGCTAGAGAAAAAGTGCCTGCTTCCTCTCAGTTCCCTAGTATAACCAGCGAGGGTGCAGCAACATCAGATGAAGAGGAGGATATGCTAATGGTTTCTGCTGCACAGAATCAGAAACCTAAAATAAAAAAGACTCAAAAAAGTATTCATATTTCACCAGTTGCCCACCATACAAGGCAACAAACAGGGGTAGTGCAAGCACCACTCTGTGTATTCCCAGGGGCAAGTCATGATATGTATGTCCACAAACCATGGACTAGATCTGAGCTGCATGCCATAGCGAAAGATTTCCCAAAAATAAATGAAGACCCTGAAAAGTTTAAAAGGGAATTCTCTATGGTATGTCAAGCTTATACTCCAAGTCCTATAGACCTTTTGCAACTTCTCCGTATGGTGTGTACTGAATCCCAGATAGAGAAGTTGAAAAAGGAAGCTAGATGGACTCATGATCCCACTTGTGAAGGGGCTCCATCTACACAATATGTACAGGACTGCCAAGATTTATGTGAAAGAATTGAACAAGCTATCCCAAAGGCATTTCCTTCTAAGATCAATTGGCCCCTGATTAGATCATGCAAGCAGAAGAAACATGAGTCAGTTTCTGAATACCATGAAAGACTGACACATTTGTTCAGACAGTATTCAGGGATAGCTGATCCGCTAGAAGCAGGATCTGGTGCTTTATCTGCCGCATTTGTTGATGGTTTGGTAGATCCAGTTAAAGATTTGTTGAAAAAGATATGTATAGGCTATGAAACTGGTTAATGCTGTTGGTATCTCGAATGTTCCTGTCCCTCATCCTGTCACGGAGCCATTGCCAGTTACTATTGGACCTTTATCAGAATTGCATGCCTTTTTATTAATTTCTACATTTCCTGTCAATTTACTGGGATGAGATTTGTTATGCAAACTTGGGTGTACCATATACTGTACAGAAGAGGCAGTCTTTTTAGAGGTGCCTAATGAATCTGTATTAGGAACAGAAGCTCTGTTAAACACCTCGAATGTTGCAGTTCCAATTTCTTTAAGTCTAACCTCTGAACAAGAAATCTTATTATCAGAGGATCCAGACTCATTGTGGGCAACTCATTCAACTGAGGTAGGAATCATGAATACTAAACCTGTATACATGTCTGTTAAACCTGGTGAAGTTTTACCTCAGATTAAGCAGTATCCCTTAAATCCTGAGGCAGAACGAGGTATTGCCCCAGTTATAGAATCACTGCTAGAACAAGGGGTGATATCTGAATGCCAGAGTCCATGCAATACGCCAATACTGCCAGTATGAAAATCAGATGGGAAATCATGGCGGTTTGTACAGGATTTGAGAGCTATTAACAAAATAGTAGAGTCAACTTTTCCAGTAGTAGTTAACCCTGCAGTTATCCTAAATCATATACCTACAGATGCCACTTATTTCTCTGTAATTGATTTATGTAACGTCTTTTTCAGTGTACCCATTCATCCTTCATGTAGATATTTATTTGCTTACACCTTTGGTTCTAAACAGTACTGCTGGAATTCGTTATCCCAAGGGTTCTGCGAGTCACCCTCTTTATTTTCCCAAGCATTACATAATGATCTCATAGATTTGGGTTTTCCTTGTGAATCTGTTATGCTTCAATATATGGATGACCTGCTTATATGTAGTATGGATTTAACATCATGTACAAAAGATACTCTATATTTGTTAAAGAGTTTAGCTCTCAAGGGACATAAGGTATCTAAGCAAAAGCTGCAATTCTGCCAAACTGAGGTACAATACTTGGGACATCTAATTTCACATGGACAGAAAACTATAACACCTCAAAGAAAGACTGTGGTTCTTCAATTCCCTCGCCCTACAACCCAAAGGCAACTTCGGGCTTTTCTGGGTACTGTGGGATTCTGCAGAGAATGGATTATCAGCTATGCCCAAGTTGCCAAACCTCTACAGGACTTAACACATAAGGGAGTGACTGATCCAATTCCATGGACTCAGGAAGCTGAAGAGGCATTCATTGCTTTAAAAAGAGCTCTTACTACAGCTCCTGCATTGGGACTGCCTGAGTATTCAAAGACTTTTGTTTTATACTGTTGTTATAAGGAAGGATGTGCATTAGGGGTATTAACTCAAGACCATGGTGGTAAGCAGCCTGTGGTAAGTGGCCTATTTTAGCACCTGGCTGGATCCTGTGGCAAAGGGATATCCGCCCTGCCTAAGGTCTGTGGCAGCTGCTGCTCGTTTGGTACAACAGTCTGAAAATGTAGTCTTGCAATCTCCCCTCATTTTAAAAGTCCCCCGTGCAGTAGAAGCTTTGTTGCTGAGTACTAAAACCCAATACTCGTCTTGCACAATATGAGCTATTATTGTTAACTGCTGCTCATATTACTGTGACCCGCTGTTCGACTCTGAATCCAGCTACTTTGCTCCCCTTACTCGCTGATGGGGAACCCCATGACTGTTTAGCGGCTGTAGATATTTTAATGAGGCCTAGACCCGATTTACAGGATGTTCCACTCTCTAATCCTGATCTTATATTATATGTTGATGGGTCATGTTTAAGGAGCCAAAATGGAAAACTGGTCTCAGGCTATGCCATTGTAACAGATCATGGGATTTTAGAATCTGCCCCATTGCCTGGTGTGTCTTCTGCACAAGTAGCAGAATTGATAGCTTTAATTCGTGCCTGCTATCTAGCAAAAGACCAATCAGTTACCATTCACACTGATTCCAGGTATGCTTTTGGAGTGGTTCATGATTACGGAGCATTATGGCAACAGAGAGGCTTTATGACAGCTACTGGTACTCCTATTCGTAATGGTCCTTATATTGCACTACTCTTGCAGGTTATACTTCTACCTACTAAAGTGGCCATTCTTAAAACCTTAGGTCACAGCTCTGCCAACACTCAAGAGGCTGCTGGAAATCGTGCTGCAGACACAGCGGCTAAAGCAGCTGCCTTACGACCTCCAGAGCCTGAGGCAACATTAGCTGCATCATTACCATCACCATCACATCCAGAACTGGTTGCTTTGCAGGACAAAGCACCAGACGGAGAAAAGCAGATTTGGCTTAAATCAGGTTGTTCTATATGCTCCGATTCTCTCTGGCGACACCCAGATGGCCGCTGGGTCGCGCCAAGGATAATCTACCCTGCCTTGGCCACAGTTTTACATGACATCTCGCACGTTGGCAAGGAGGGCATGCTTAAAATTCTAAATCAAAATTGGTTTGCTCCATCATTTAGCCAGACGGCAGCCACTTATTGTAGGTCATGTGTAATTTGCCAATCCTATAACATCGGGAAAACTGCAAGGGTTACACCAGGGCATAGAGAATTACCTCAGATGCCCTTTTCTCACTTGCAAATGGACTTTGCTCAATTACCAAAATGTAAAGGGTATGAATATTTGTTGGTGTTGGTATGTTTGTTTTCTGGCTGGGTAGAAGCCTTTCCATGCAGACATGCAGATACCTGGGCTGTGGTTAAGGCCCTACTAAATCATATTATTCCAACCTGGGGAATTCCTGCTACTTTGTCCAGCGACAGAGGAACTCATTTTACAAGTAAGGTGATGAAAGAAATCACAAAGCTTCTGCAGATAAAACATCATTTGCACTGCCCAAATCATCCTCAGAGTGCAGGTGCGGTAGAACGAAGAAATGGTGTCTTAAAGAATAAGCTGGCAAAGACATGTCAGGAGACTGGTTTAAACTGGGTGGATGCTCTGCCATTAGCGCTGATGAGTATTAGATCCCAACCTCAGAGAAAACATGGTCTAAGTCCCTTTGAGATCGTAATGGGAAGACCTATGAGACTGCCTTCCTCACCAATACCTGTTCCAGATTTAGTTCTTGCTAAGGAATCTATGGTAAAGTACTGTATAGCTTTTATAGCTAAGCAATTGAAAGCTTTGCATTTACAGGTTAAAGCTGCTACTCCATCAGAGCCAGAACATCAAGCCTGTCATACCCTGGAACCAGGAGATTGGGTGTTTGTAAAAGCATTCTCTAGGAAATCAGCATTAGAGCCCAGGTGGAAAGGACCCTACCAAGTCCTGTTGACATCCCATACAGCACTCAAGCTATCAGGATTCAACTCGTGGATTCACGCCTCACAGTGCAAACCCACCATTGCACCAACAGGGGAGCCTTGCAGGGGTAAAACCCCAGAAGCAGACGAACAAACATCATCATGGGAGCAACACAGGTGTGGCACCAGTACCCCACACCCAGAAGTAGACGAAGCAGTGGAACAGGAAAAACAACTTTCTGTTAAAACATCTGCTGATCCTTGTTGGGTTGCTAAGCCCATTGGGAATCTTAAGCTCCGGTTTACAAAATCTACCTCGTCCCCTAAACCATGAAGTTTAATGGGTTATTTTGTTTGATTATCTTGTGTTCATTAATAATATTGTCACCTGCAAATGTTTTTTTTTAAGTTTCTTGTCCAATATACTAAAGATTTAAATGTATCCAACCGCTGGGTATGCTCCCATGTACCAACTCATTCTCAGGGAGGCATCCCTATGATTCCAGTTCCTATACTGGCAAAAGATCCTAGATGGACAGGTCCTCGTGGGGGTCCCCAAGCCACCTGGAAGGATGTTAACAGAAATGTTTCTGAGTATATTAGAGTTACAGATACTCCTTTTCCTGAGAACATAACCTGTTTTCGTTGTAATGTTTCTGGGAATCCTTCCTTGGGGGAAACTCCCAGCTGTTCCAAGGTAATTGAGGATCCTTCCTGGAACTGGTATATGTGGTGGTTTCATGGATTATACTCAAGAAGTAAGGTCAGCAAGCAGGTGTATTGTAAATATGGGCAAACTGCCTTGGTAGGGCAGTATTGGGTCTGTGGGGACAAGGCTTTTAAGCATTGGCCAGTAGGCTGGAATGGTGTATGTTATCTTGCTTCGTTACTTCAAGCGATTAGACATACCACAGGACCTCTACAAGAACTGTTTCCTAGACAACAGAAGAGAACTATAACTGAGGCTCAGAGATTTTGGGGTATTATGTTTCCATCGCTTGGTGTGGGATATGCTGTTAAAGAAATACGCAAGGTTGCCTTAGTATTGGAAGAAGTGGCTAATGATACAACTGCTTTAACTGCCATCAAGGAAGAGCTTGGCTACATCAGACAAATGGCCCTCCAAAATCACATGGCCTTAGATTTTATCTTGGCTACTAAGGGAGGAACATGTTATAGGGAAAGTGCTGCACTTTCATACTGGACAATGACAATCAGATCTCCAGTGCAATAGACAAAATTCATGATGCAGTAAAATCTTTGCATCAAGAAGATGAATCTTGAGAAATCTGGGCTTGGTTCGGGGCTCTAGGGTCAAAAGTGCTTCATGGAGTTGTGTTGATAATCATATTCTTATTGTGTGTTTATATTTTTATAATGTTTATTCAATGTTGTGTTCGAAAAATAACCAGAAGATTGGAGGGAAATCAGTATGTGGAAGAGAGATTAATGGTATTGAAGGATCAGGAAAGAGAATTAAAGATACAGGAAGAATTTGAAAGATTAAATGAATTAGAAATGTAAAGGTTGGCCTCAGCTTAATGGTAAGCTTGGCCAAAAGGAGGGAACTGTGGAAGTTAAAAGAAGAGTTAAGAATGTCGTAGATGGTATGGGAAGAGATTGTGTATTGTTGGGACCAAGAAAATATACCAGAGTGCTTATTATGGCTTGTTATATAAAACAAAATGGAGTTCTCTATAAAACAAAATGGATTCCACTGACAAAGAGGCTTCTGGGTTCAGTTATGTAATGTTCTGTTACTAATTTGTTGCAATTTGCTGTCTCTGGGCAGATATTCAAATGACCCATGAATATGTAACACCTTAGTTTATATAGCATCTGGGCTACTGGCAAGGCGGGCTGGCTAGTTCAGACCCCAGCCCACTGCTGCAGCAGAGTTTAATAAAGCTGGATGTTTGGTTTGAAATCTGAGTCTGAAGACTGATGATTTGAGTCATCGACATAGCCCAGGGATAGCGGACAACACCCAGCTGGTCTTAATACTTCAGGGTCAGCACATTGCTGGTGGAGCCCCGCTGACCCAGTGGCCGACCCCTCAGTCACTGGTAGGGCCCTGGCCTGGGTCGCAGTGGTGCTGGGTGGGCCTGTGTCCCCCTTCCCCATCCCCTAACCACCCAGACTTAGCTAATCCCTTTCCCTGGATCCCCACACATGGAACAATTCCTTGCTTTGCCTGAGCCTTGGGACTGTTAAAGGCTAAAGACTCTGTGTCTGCCAGCCTCATCCCACATGGGGCTGGGCACCTCCTGTGACTGCTCACCCCACCAGGATGGCAAGGGGCATAGGAGAAGGCTACAAAGTGGAGTGGCTGCCCATCGAGTGGGATGCCAAAGAAGAGCCACCCCATACCACACGCTTAAAGGATCAGCTATGTAAACCCAGAGCAACTACTCAGCTTCTTAGTTACCTTGAGTTGGCTCTGCTCTCTTGCTGCCATTGCTCTGACATCTCTCTCACCCTCTCTATTTCTTAAAAATTTCTTGGCAACACAGCTCTTTGGTAGAGCTATGGCAATTTGCATTAGTGGAAAAATCTGCCCTCAGGAATTCAAAGATTAGAACCCATCAGTCTTCAGTACAACTTTTTAAATTTCAGTAACATTTTCCTTTCTGTATTATATGTAAACAATTTATCTAACAAATAAGTGGTGTTTAAATCATACTCTTGTTTAGTTTTGTTTGTTTATGTATCTGAGGAGCTGATACAAACAACCTTTTAGGCAGAACACCCTAGCAGCATCTCATCATTACAACATAGTTTTAAATACTTCAATATTATTCATCCTTTGGGAACCAAGACAGGAGACCAACATTTTTATGTACCTGAGTCAAGGAAAAGAAGGAATCCACAAATGCATGATACAAGTGGAGCCAAGCCCTTATTCAGAAAAGCATTACACATGTGCTTAAGTCCTTGCAAATTGAGAGAAGCACTTGGTTAAGTACATGTAAGATACACTGACTTCAGGGGAACAAATTTGTGCTTGATTTTTATCACATGTTTAGGTATTCTCTTGATTGGCGCTCCAGATAAAATGGTTTCACTTACATTGCACTAAGAAAAAGGAAAGAGATACCAAAGTCCCAAATCTATGTAGGCTTTGTATTGAATGGAATTACTAATTTAACAGAGGTGTCAGAGAAGGAAGCAAATAAAAGCCTGAAAAGAAAACCTATGTCAGTCTCTCTTTTGTTCAAAAGGACATCAGCAGTGCAATCTGCTATTTATACAGAAAAAAAAAGTATTAGCAAATAAAAAGTGTATACACACATGGAAACACCTGTGTTAAGAAGCTGCTTGAAAAATTTACTGTGCTATAATGGGAAAAGGTAACAGCTGTTTAATGCTCAGCCAATTCTTAGCAACACAAGAGAAAGGATTTTAAAGTAATACTGCAAAATATGTGTGTTGAATATTTTACTATAGAATGTTTCAATATATTTCTAATATTCCGTTATTTCAAAAAAATAAAGTTATTTCAAATTAGAAGGGAACTTCATCCTAGATTGCTTTGAAAGGACATGAAATAGCTGATGTAACACTCTATAATATGCTCACATTGTTATAAACTTTAGGAAAGTAATTACTGCAAATGAACATATGTCATTTTTTAAAACGAGTGTTACTCAGTTTATGAACACTGATAAATGCTATTTAATTAACTGATAGTAAACATTAATGTTGTTCTGTTTATTTTAGTAGTCACAATCATTTAATCGATAGTAAATGTATAGTACATTCTGATTATGATTTTAAAATCACATTCACTTGCCAGAGTGTTTATAAATCATTTATAAGCCTATTACAGACATAAATGTCAGTTAGTAATCAGATAACAGTATAATTTTTCATGTTGATTTTATTGTGTTTCCTATTCAATGAATATATTATTTATACATGTTTGGGAATGCTTTATAGTGATGGGTTAATAAGAAACTATAGCTATCATTAACTGAGAGTTCTAGTAGACGCAAACCAAATTAGAGAAAAAGAGAGCATGAAGTATGAAACTTGTCCTGTGATTCAGGATAGCACATATATGTTTCATAGACTCCTTCAAACATGCAGTTGTCCAGCCAACACCAAAGAAACTTACCCTAGGTACAGAGGTCCTAGCCATCTAGCACCCAGAATTAAACTTTCCATTCCTGAGCAAGCCCTGAGAAACTAGCCAATGGCCAACTGTAAATTCATCTAACTGAAGTCAATATCCTAGACCTGGCATAATCTGGATTCAGGCCAGGATATGGGATGGAAACAGTGTTAAGGGACTGATAGATGGATCTGCTATGAATAAGGGCAGACATCCATTCTCATCCTCCTGAACATCTCTGTAGAACTTCACACAGTTAATAATGAGATAATGCTATTCTACCTGAGATGAATGGCATGGATTCAGAGAACGTGCAAAACTTATTTGAATCCTTCCACAAGTTAGCAGTGGCTAACTACACCTCTGCCACTGCCCCCCCTCATTTGTTGGAATCCCAAGAGGATAAATTTTCTAACTGGCATTATTCAAAAATCGACATATCATTATTAGGTTATTTGGTCAGGTGACATTGTCTCAAGTGCCAGCAATAATCCTATGACACACAAGTCTACTTATCTTTTACCACTACCACCAAAATGTGTCAGTGGTTGGATGAAATCAGCTTATGGATGAAGTTGGCTGAATCTGAAAAAGGTAGAAATGATGTTGATGAGCAGAGGGAAGCACTTTGAGGAATCTACAGCTGTAATGCAGCCTCCTTTGATTGAAGGGGCACATTCACAGTTAGTCAATTCAGTTCATAGCTTAGGCCTTGTACACACGATCAGATTATCGCGCATTAAAGCTCATTACCGCGCGATAGCAACAACGGCGTACACACGTGCAACAGGGCTCTTGCGCGTTAAGTGCCTTGTTGTCGCGCAATCCAACAACCACTCCGACGAGAGTGGTAACAGCTGTTGCGGATCATATATTGCGCGTTTGAGCTCGTGTGTACGCTTACCGCGCATTGACTGGAGTCCGGAACTGTCCCAGCATTCCCAAGTCGTCCTCTCTGGTCTCCCCCCCCCACCCGCTCTGTGGCCGTGACGAAACTGTCCCCGCCCTGCCCCGAACTTATTCCCGGGATTTTCAAATTTCAAGTCTGTTTCACTTCCTGCTCTCTTCCTCGTGGAGTGTGTTTGTGCTCCGATCATCAGTAGCAATGGCGGCCCGCCGTGGAAGACGCGCACCCCTTTGGAGCACGGCAGAGGTGCTGGACCTGATCAGCATCTGGGGAGAGTCCGCCGTGCAGGCGCAGCTACGCGGCAGCAGGAGGAATTATGACACATTTGGCATAATTTCTCGGGCCATGTCAGAGAGAGGGCATGATAGAGACACAGTGCAGTGTAGATCAAAGGTGAAGGAGCTCAGAATTACCTATCACCGAGCGAAGGAGGGAAACCGCCGTTCCGGATCAGCGCCTGCAACATGCAGGTACTATAAGGAAATAGAAGCCATCCTCAGCGGGGACCCCACAACCACTGCCAAAAGTCCCGTGGACACTTCAGCCCCTCCTCGTCCGGTGATTGCCAGAGCCGAGCAGGATGAGGACGTTGTTGAGGAGGAGGAGGAGGAGATGGAGGATGACACGGAGGAAAGCGCAACCGCGTGTAGCCAGGAGCTCTTCAGCAGCCCCGCTGAGACGTCCACCCAAGGCTTGAACTGCAGCTTGTTCTCTGAGGCGGCAGAGGGGGGTTCAGGTAAGTTTCTCCTTCATTCAGCTCTGCTCCTGCTAAAATATCATTGTCTGGGGTGGGGGTGCTTGCGGGTCCCCGCTGTGCACGCTATTTACTCTGCATTCATTAGCAGGGCATCAATACAAGCAGTGATTGTAAAATAATCATCTGCATTTAGGTCAGAAAAGGTTTCCTCGATGTACCTCCAGAGCCTAATACTCAGGTTAGATGGGAGAGCGTTTGTGTCTGCGCTCCCAAAGACAGACACTCTGCCTCTCCAGCTGCAAAGCACAGCCCTGGGAACCATGGCAGCACACAGTGCAGCAGCATACGGTCCCGGCCTGCTACCGGCGGCATGTAGGAGATGTATTCTAGATGGAAGGGGCACTCTGAGGAGAGGGATATTGGGTTCCATCTGTGTGCCCTCTTCCGATTCTTAGCCCCCGGTAAGCCGTCTATTAGAATGTACCTTGTCTGCTTCAGCGCAGCGTAGTGTGTTGACCGCCCTGTACCTTCCAGTGGAATGTGCTACTGGAAGGTTACATTGGCTATCTATGCTATGTGTTAACAATGTCTATATTGTTATTTTTGTATTAGAATTGAGCTTCACAAGGCCGGTGTCTACCCCAGCTGACCGAATGAGAAACATTAGGCGGCGTTCTCGAAGAAACAGGGAGGATATGTTTAATGACCTGCTGAAAGCAACACAAGAATCCGCAAGGGAGAATAGAGCCTGGAGAGAGGAATCCCAGCAGAGGAGGCAGAAACACAGGGACGAACTGATAAGCGTCATGAAGGAGCAAACAGAACTGCTAAAGAACATGATAGCTTTGCAGTCCCAGGCGATAAATGTCCGGGCTCCACTCCAGACAGTTCAGCCGTGTATGCCTCCCACACACCGCAGTCCCTCAAAGCATTTCTTTGAAGGCCACCCTCCACCCCGGTACAGGACAACATCCAGCCCCCCCCCCCCC
>ML685767.1:23797518-23809662 GCA_007922175.1 Pelusios castaneus | reverse complement strand
GGTTTCCTTCTTGCCAGGACTGCGGGGCTTCCTTCTTGCCGGGACCGCTCAGGTACCGGTGAGAAGGAAGTCCTGTGGTCCCTCCTTCTCACCAGTACCGCTCAGGTCCCGGCGAGAAGGAAGCCCCGTAGTCCCTTCTTGCCGGGACCTGAGCAGTCCTGGCGAGAAGGAAGCTCCCTTGCCCTGTGTCCTAAGTCGACTATGGGCATCCAAACAGCTTAAGTTGACTTAAAAAGTTGACGTAAGCTTCAAAGTCAACTTTATATGAGGTTTTATAAAGTCGACTTTGAATTTCCTTAAGTCGACTTAAGCAGCAGCTTAAGTCAACTTAAGGAAATGCCAGTGTGGACGCAGAGTAAATTAAGTCGACTTAAGATGCTTAAGTCGACTTAATTTACTTGTGTAGATGCATCCTTAGAAACATGTACACATTTAAAACCCAATAGCAAAGAGAACTCGAGAATGAGAGAAAGTGATCCACACATGACAGACATCAGCCACATTAATTCACTATTGAAAGATGATCAGCTACTTTGGTTATAAGAACCTCATATTGCAAGAGCAATATGTTTAGAACAGAAGAAGAAGTAGACTAAGCAATCCCCATTAGCACACATACAAGTTAAGGATTTGATTTTTGCATATTTACTCATAAAGATATAAATTCTAGAGTCAGGTATTCTCATACTAAGAGTAACAGAAACTGGACCAATGGGAGAATGTTACTGAGGTATCTGTTATAGTTGAAAAGATTAAATGGAAGAAGAAAATGAATATTTTCTGTATAGGTGTCAGGATATAATTTTGTTTTAAAGAAACAAGTTTTAGTTCATTTGAATGGAACAATAAAAGAAAAACATCTTTGCATTGGATTCAATAGTATCACACCTTTGGTTAATAAATTATATACCTTTGCACCTTTGAATGATTCATTTATTATACCTCTGAAGCTTACAGTCATTGAGAAGATGTATATTATCGCCCCACACTTAATGGTATTTTTAATAGTGCAGAAATAAAAGTATCACTGTAAAAAAAAAATCAAAAATTTTAGGTTGCTGCTCTGACTATTACTCTGGGGTTCTCTCCGGATCCTTTATCTACATTGTTGACTGTCTCAGACAATTGACCAAAAGGAAAGTGTAATTTATTATATCAGCATACAACATATCTAAGACATATGTTTAGGTCGTAACACATGTACTCTGTGCTCACTAAAACAATTTGCTGAAGATGAAGATGTAATCTATGAAGATTACACTTGTGATTTGTGTAAATTACAAAGCATTCAGGCTAAAGACTTTTGAATCAGATTGTCTATGGTTAAGTATCTGAATAAGAGGTGTAATATTCAGAGGTACTGATCACCCTCACCTCCAAGGGGCATGCACTTACTGTTGCACTAATGGCTGCATGAGCATCTATCTAGATATAGATTTTATGGACAAACAGCACCTCATATTCAGTCCTTTTATATTTAGGTAACTAAATGGGGATTAAGTGTACCTTTGGAACCCAAGACTGTAAATGTTCACCTTTATGATAACATATATGATTGTCAGTTAAGTCAAGGTCACCTGAAGGCATACCTCTCAGCCTCCTTTGCCACATTTGGCCCGGTGTGTGCGTACAGTTGTGTACATACACAAAGGTATCATTGTGCAAAAGCACACATTTGCATGTGGCAATTAAGGCTTATGAATGTACTTTGGAAAATATTGTCTCAGTTATGTAGCAGAGACATCCAATTTATGTAGCAAAGGACTAAAATTCATAACAATCATTTTTCAGCTGACATCTCTTCAACCATTTGGTCTTACATGCCATTTCCTTACAGCAAACCTGTATAGATTTTGTAGACCTGACCGTATGTACTTTATTTTCATGAGAATAACATAATAAAAGAAACCCATTAATTGATTTCTTCTTCAGTGCCCTAATGGATCACAGAGTCCCTCACAATTACACTCAAATTTAACACAGCAGCAATATCATGTCCTTGTCATTGATTCTAACCCTTAACCTTCATTTAGATCAGAGCTTATTTGTTAATACATCTCTAGCATATAATTACTCTAGACATATGTTAAACGCAATATGAGATATTTCTAATTACATAGGTGGTTTTATTTGTCCACATATAAACAACTCATTAAACATCTGAACTTGGCAATCCTCCCATCCAATTCCATCAAATCTCTTTGATGCTCCCACCTCCCCAAAATATGTCTTTTTTGGGTTCCTATCTAGGCATGAATACATATGCTGCCACAGAAACCCTGAGGCTCGACTAGCTCATCTCTTTACAGCCTCTGAGGCTCAGGCTCAAAGGTTCTGTCTTATTCTTGGGAGATGGGAACACTGCCAGACCACCCAGAAGAAAGACTCTTTGTGCAGTCTGTGTCAATGACCAGAGCTAAAGCAAGAGTTGATATGCTAGCTAAAGAAATGGGAACAATTACTTTTTAATTACTCATCCACAGTGGCATAGTCACTGTGGGGGGTGGGAGGGAAAAACAGATAGAAAGAATGGGAATGACTGTATAGTCCAGTGATTTGGGCATCTACCTGAAAGGTTCTGTCCTACTTCTCCAACTATTCTATCATTATTTATCCAGAGTGTAACTGCTTCCACAAGATAGACTGAGGGAGCCCCACATCAGAAGACAGCTCTGTGGTAAGACCACTCTCCTGTCAGGGGGCAGACCTCGTTCAGAGAAAGGAGAATTGAATCTGAGTCTCCCACATCCCAGACAAGTGCTCTAACTATTGGACTAAAAGTTGGAAGGTAGGTACCACCTTGTCCTTTGGCCAGATTTTGAATGGGACTGGATCCATCAGGCATCCTCAGTTGCTGTCTACCAGATCATAGCCCACATAAAACATCCAAATGCCTATCTTCCCCAAGTTCATGAACTGTTCTGCAGCTTAGGTATGAGATAGATGTCCAAATGCCTAAAGGGAGGCAGAAATATAGACAGCTAGGGAACTTTTACTCTGAAAAACTTAAGTTTCAGCAGAAGTGTTGTGGCTCACAATGGAACCAAAATTGGGATTTAGGAGCCTAACTGTGACACTTGGTTAGCTAAGCTCCTTCATGGATCCCATCCTAATTCTCTGCAGATGTGAGCACAGTTGCATTTCCGTGAACCTACTACTCAAACTTTTTAACAAGGGCAGGCACTCGCAATAGTGTGACTGAACAATGACTGAGGGTACAAATCTTTCCCCATCAGATGCAATGCTGCTCTTTAAAACTGAATTAATGAGTTGTTCTAATATTACCAACCTTTTGCTAAGTCTGCATTTTGATGTTCTAAAACATGCTGCTGCTTAAAATGAGCTTTCTGATTGGCCGCAAATGTGTTAACACCAATGTTTAGCAATTATATAGAATTTCATGCCCTTTACATAATTAATCCTCCAAACAACCCTGTCAGGGAAAACAGACAATTATTATTGTTTCCATTTTACACATGAGAGAAGTTATGAGAGACTTGCCTAAGAATACAGTTAGTAGCTGACAAAACACAGTTAAAACTCAGTAATTTCTGGCTCCCAGTCATATACTCAAATCACTAGACTGCATTGCCAGGGCAGCTTCATGGCATGACAAGGGCGCGCACACATAAGAATAAATATAAATAAAGTTGTGTCTCCTGTCATCAACTTGGAGCCAGATCCTTTGGTATTTTCAGTCAATCAATGACACTATTTTTGTGGGAATTACTAAGATGATGTTGGGTTTGCAATAGTGAGCTCTAAACTCGGAACTGGTCATGAGGGAGAAAGATAGTCACCCCATTCTTATTCTGCTAACTATGTCATAAAGCAAACATTTGCAAGTACAATAGAACCTCACAGTTATGAAAACTTAGAGAATGTTATGGTTCTTCTTTCAGAAGTTTGCAGCTAAACATTGACTTAATACAGCTTTGAAACTTTACTATGCAGAAGAAAAATGCTGCTTTTAATCATGTTACTTTAAATGAAACAAGCACAGAAACAGTTTCCGAACCTTGTCAAGTCTTGAAATTTTAAGTCATGTTTATTTGAAAATGCTCAAGAGATTTGAATGTTGGAATAAGTCCCAAGAATTAATGGATAGAGGCAAGTGAGATGGTGGTTGGCAGGTGCACGATAAACAAATCTATCACATCATTATAATTTTCATCACATGGATGTCATTCCATACATATTTAAATATGCATAACTATTTTGAGGGAAGGTTTGTCTGCATCCTTCATAAGTTATATAAAAACCAAACACACACACATGCCATATAGGGGTTCGTGGGTGGGTGTGTACAGATATATAGGTATATGATTATTACATATAATAGCCAATTATTCTACAGTATAGTGCACCCTATAGCAGGGGTGGCCAAACTATAGCTTGTGAGCCACATGTGGCTCTTATACAATTAAAGTGAGGCTTGCAGAGCCTCCTATGGCCCCATCCCTCCCCCCCACCCATTGTCCACCTACCAGTTTAGGCAGAAAGCTCAGAGCTTCTGCCCTGCAGCAGGGTGATGGGTCTCAAGGGTTCTGCCCAGAGAGAATGGGAGGTCTAAGAGGGTCAGTAAATTTGGCCACCCAGCTCTATAGTAAAGATAAATAATCTATATAGCTAATATGTTACTATATTAGTAAAGCTCCCAGCCTAGCATGTCTCCAAAGAGGGGTTAAGCTCCAATTTCAACACATCAAACCATGCTTCTTTACATTATTCTATTGTTTATTAACATTTCTACAAATTGGTTTTTGACATTTAACAGGTCTCTTTATTTTCTAAGTAATTCATGGTCAGTTAACTATTTAGGAGTACCTTTGAAATACTGTTTTTCAGATTTCCATTCAGTCTATTACTGTTTTCCAAGTTTTTCATTTTCCTTTTAAAATGATGTACGGATAGTTATCATCAGGGGTTTGGGGGAGGGGGTTGTGGCTTTTTTTTTGGTTTGTTTTGGGTATTTTGGAAAAGAGAGTAACACCTACAATAAGAATTGGAAGCAGCTGTCTTTTTATGCTTCCCAAAGGATGCCACACTTGGAGTTTCAGGAGGCATTTTTTAAATATTCAGGACAATCTTGCACCAGATTTATTTACTTCTCTCCTGTTGATCTGGCAAAGTTTAGAATATTCATAATTCTTATGGGCAGCTAAAAGGAGAGATACTCTACACAAGAATTATGACCAGCTACTGATTTGATCATTTCTTTTGTTGATCAATTTTTTATTACTGAATTAGTGCTACTGCGAAGCAATCCACTCTGCTCACTTCCACACATAACAATGAACTATGAAAGAGGAACCTCATTATACAAAGAGCTTTAATTAAAATGAAGACCAAACAAATAAACCAATAAAAGGAGACAGGAGAGTCCCTGCACTCTGCTTAACGCTGCTTCTATGGGTTAAACTGTCTATCCATAGTTCAAAGAACAACTGAGCGACTCCAACATTGATTACATGAAACTTAGGCCTGGATCCTGCAGTAAACGTTCTCCTCCATCTGCATGGAGCCACACTGAGCTTGATCTCCAAGAATTTTATTATAGGATTAGGGTCCAATTTCTTTTTCTCAAAACTAGCTTAATCTACATGTCTGAAGTGGAATTTCTGAAACTCAGCTCATTGCTGTCTTCCACATTTTTTTTTGGGGGGGGGGAGGGAAAGAGATCTTGGTCAACTTTCTATGAGCCCAGAGAGGAAAGATACTTAAAAATATCTCCTCAAGAACACTCAAGCACTTAACTGTGAAATCACTTAACAGATTTTAGAAGAATGTACTTGAAATACAATACAGCAAATGAAAAAGCAATTCTTCAGATGTAAATCACATTAAAAAGAGCAGATTAATCTCTCAATTTCATAGAACTTGTTTTTTGTGGACAAGTTTAGTTGCTTTGTGTCAGCTGATAAAGCAAAGATGTTGAAATAGCAGGATCATCTCATCCATTTTCCAGTTTTCTGCTGAAATAAAAGGCCATATCTACAGGACGAGGAAAATTTATTTTTCCTTTTGTGGCAGAAATAGCGATACCTGAATAAAATTTGAAAATAGCGACACAGACTAACTTTGAAAATTATCACAGAAAATAAAAGGTTTTGTACCCAAATGCTGACAAATAAAAAAAGTGGTAATGCTGTTACCCACATCTTCTCATCAGAATGCAAACTCACCCACAGAGGTACAAAGTCACAAAACCAAACATCTATAGATACACAAAATCAGTATTCAGTTTAGAGATTGTGCTCTACATAGCAATATGCCACAAATGATGTATTTAATAACTTTTTTTTTTAAATAAAATGATTGTACAGTGTGGCTGTGAGGGTGTCTGTCTGAAATATTTTGTTAAATCCCTACTTTTCAGCATAGAGAGTTATCTTCTGATTAAGTAGTTATTCTGTAATGCAGACCTGAGATCTTTCAGGCTAAGTAAGCTTTAGAAAGTCATAATTCTGTCTGTATAGGATGCCAAGCTGTTTAGCAGAAAGTTTGACCTACTGTGGAAACTGATGGCCTAGTAAGAAATGCCGTCATTGTGCTGGAAAGTGGCGGAGCTAACTGAAAAGTGGAGAGCTTCCTGAAATGAATTGTCTTTTCCTACAGTGACCAAATCACAGAAAGCGACGCTGTCAAAATAAATCAGATTTTAAAACTTTTTACACAAGTTACTAACAACCTAAACTGGTAAATTGCAAAAAATTTAAAAATGCATTTTGCTGTCTATTATACATAAATACTAAGTCTTAGTCTTTGCATTAAATTCAGGAAAGTATTTAAACACTTTCTTAAATCCATAAATATTTAATAAAGTATTTTAAACATTTTCTAAAGCCCTATTGATATGCTGAACAGACAATCCTAAAAAGACATATTTTCCCACATCAGGAACTCAGGAAATCTTTCTGTTGACTTTAATGGGCTTTAAAAATCACACCGTAAGCTGATCTGTTTCCTTTTCATTTGTCTGTCATGACTGCAGTGCATTGCGTTAGGTTATGAACATTGAAGAACAATGTCTAACAAAAATATTTTTAAAATATTTGAAAAATATGTTAAAAAAACTTTTATTGAATAATTTTTATTATTTTTCTATAATAAATCACTATTGTACAGAGGAACTAATCCTTACTTTAACACACGTCCTACATCTTGTGTACTGCAGATTATTTGGAATTATTTAAAAATTTTATGTATAAATATGTTTTTTATGATTATTTACCCTACAGCAACTCTGTTTTTTTGACATTTTGTCAGTGTGGATCCCTCTATAGCGTAACACACCAAGAGGCTCTATTTTTCCACCTGCCTAGCTAGAGTCAGCAACAAACTGGAGGACTTCCTGAGCATACAATCTGTTACCCTGTACAAGAGATCTCTGCAAAGTTTCATCATAGAACAGATATTCCTGTGTTGTGAAGCCCTGATGATAGATCTGTTCACCATCACAGTCAATATCAAGTGCTAGAACTTTTGCCACAGAAAAGATGTGAGCCCATAATTAGGTTCCTTTTGTGGCATTTTCAGTGTCTTTTATATATCTTTCCACCGCTCTTCCTGAGTCCCAGGGCAATTTCCAAGATCAAGAGAAAAGGTTACAATCATTCTCCTAGCTCCATACTGGTTGAGGAAATTTCTGCTGACAGACCTATTATAGATATCCCTTTAGCTTCTGAGTCATCTTCCAGACTTGATCTCACACCATTATTGCTGGATACTCCATTTAGATCCAAAATCGCTGTACATGGCAGCATGGCTTTTGGCTAGCTGAGTATCATGAACAGATACTGCTTCCTATAGGTCCAAGGAATCCTGATACAGAGTAAGAAAACATCTACCAGAAGAATTTATAATTCTGAATGGAAATGGTTCTTGATATGAGCAGTTCAACATGGTCTGAACCCAGGTCAGCTTCCAATACCAGAGATCTTTGACATCTTGTATTTAAAACAGTGTGCTTTTCATTTAGCTTCATTACACATCACATCACAGCAATCTTAGCTTGCCCTCCACCTGTACAGTTTTGTTCATTCTGTTCTTACTCGACTATATCAAAGTTTCTAAGAGGGATATTAAATACTTATCCACTGGCCAGAGAACCTACCACTGCCCGGCACCTCAGCAAAGTCCTCCTGAAGTTTATGGAGCTTCTATTTGAGCCTCTCTCAGAATGTCTCCTACACTACGAAGACTGCCTTCCTAGTAGCTATTGCTTTGGCCAGAAGAGCAAGTGATATTCAAGAACTTATGACCAAATTTCTCTATATTAAGTTCTTAGAGACAAAATGGTATTGAGACCTCACCTGAAGGTCATTCCTAACGTGGTTTCAGAATTTTATTTAATCCAATCACCTCGAAACATCCTTCAACCAAAAGCCACAGTCTGCATTCGGAGAAAGGAAGCCACACGTGCCAGATATCTTCAGGACTTTGCTTTACTACAATGACAAGACTAAACCATTCAGACTGTTTCCTATGTATTTCTAGCCATGGCTGACAACATAAGGTAACACCATCTCATCACACAAGATATGAAAATGGATAAAGATGGCTTATGTATCTTTCCCACCAAATGTCAAGGTTTGTTTCACCACAGCACAAACAGCAACCTCCACCAGGTATGTGACAGTATCAGAAATCTGCAAGGTGACCACATAGAATAACCCAGTGATCATCGTTAAACACCATGCCTGCACTTAGTTGGTAAGTCATGTGCCAAGTCTGAAAAAGCAATACTATAGTCATTGCGAGACTGATTCAACTGTTGGCTGAAATACCTCATATCCATATCCAAGGGATCTCCTGCCTGTGAGTAACCCACAGTGGTATCTAAACTGACAAATATTTGGACAAAAAAGAACAGTTACTTATCTTACAGCAACTATGCCTCATGATGTTGCAGTCAGTGTGAATTTCCTTCCCTCCAACATGCGCCATTTTTTTTTTGGAGTCCTCAGTTACCAATACCATGGATTTCAAATTGTGAGGCAAATGAAGAAATATTATGCTTACTCAGTCCTTTATAACCTCCCCCATGAGAACAAGAAGGCTCAGGGTGCATGTGCAACACCAATACATGTTTTTGACTAGCAGTGCCAATCTGTAGTTCACGAGACACCTGCGCACCTACAGCAGGATCCACACCAACATACGTTTGAAAAAGTTACTTTAATATGCTACACTGAAATTGCAGTGATTGGTGGCCTATCAATGCTTGAAATATAAAATTTGTTCTTTCATTTATGCTTTATGGTAAACTCAAGATCACTTAATTATAGGGTCCTATTTCTTGACTGTGGGTGAGGGGAGGTTTGTATCAGGAAGGGAGGGTCACAACATATCAAAACCTCCTAAATTATTCTGTATTTTATATTTTGGACTGTCATACAGCGTCAATATGTGAAGCAATGCAACCTACTCTTTTCTACTAGAATTTCTTCAATCTGCCATTGTTTTTTCTTAAAAGGTCCACATATTAAATATTTCAAAAACCCTATTGGTTTGGTATCAGATTTTATTCCTGAACTGCTTGGTATTGTCCCATTAATTCTTAATTCCTCCATCAAATCACTCATATGTGAGGATGGATCTGATTCACTGATGGATCTTTCTAACACAGAAAAGACCAGACAACTCATTCTGGTATTACTACATGCAAGTGATAGAGTGTGTAGTATGAATTATGCTATTTTCCATAAACATCTCTTCTGCATTCATATTTTATCACAAGCTTACCACTAGTGGGGACTAAATATTATAATGATGGGTGCACTCTGAATACTGAGGAGCTGATGCTCATCTGGAATAAATCATCATAAACACATCATCAATAAATCAATGAAGCTACCATGATTTATACTAGCTGAGGGTCTACCGCCTAAATTAGGTAGACGGTGTAGTTTCATGTTTGAGGTCTGTTATTTTTTGATAGCTTAGCCCATATATTATATATTTTAAACATAAACCTAGTAGGATAATTTCCAAAACAAAACTGAAAGTTGTATGTGATATAAAAGTGTTTGGCAGAGGTTTAGTGTGATTGCATTATGAATAATCACAAAAGAACTATATCTTTTCTTAACACTTGTTGGAGTAGAGTCAAGTTCTTCAAGCCAGTGTTTAAAAAGATGGTGGGGGGAGGGGCGGCAGGAAGCAGAGGGGGAAATTAAAAGGCCAACACTCTAAAGTCAATGATTACTGAAGGAGCTATCAAGACACTTCTGCAAACATGATGTGCACAAGTAATTACTGAGTAAAGAAGAAATGCCATTCAAGATAACAGGTGCCACTTCCTGGGGTGCTTTTTCTACATGGAGCAGCGATGAGCTGCTGTGATCCTATCAAAGATGATGGATTAAGAAAAAAGGGCATTTTAATAAGCAATAAACTAGCAGTCAGCTTGTGGAGCCAAATACAATTTAATTAGATTACTCACAGAAGAATTTGTATTGTGCTACAAACAGTTTTTTGGGAAAAAATAATATTATGTGACTTTTTCCCCCCCAAAGAGTTCAGGAGCCCTTCCCCTCTTTCTTCTTCCTCCCCCGCCACCCCTCCCACCCCTTTAAAGGGCTGACAAAAAAGTTCCTCATCATGCCACATCACAACCACATACATGAAGAACCACCATGTGACAATATGATTAAAGGAAAGCCTTGTTTTTAGAATGAGAAAGAAATCACATTGTCAAAAAATTAAGTATTTCCTGGTATGCAGTTAAGAAGCGGCACTGGGTATCAAACCAAAGACAGTATGAGCTGAAAACAGAAATTCTCTGTAAGCTAAAATAATAGCTCCACCAAACTCAACAATGAAAGAGAATTCTGACACACAGGCCACATGTTCCAGTAGGGAGCCCTGATATATGTTCTCACAAACCAGAGCACCACAATCACTTACATAACATCACTAGCAGATCTACATGCAATGCTTCCCTAGAAGACTAATCAGCTAAAAGAAAAGGTGCATCAGACATAATTAGTCATTCCAAAACTGTAGGAAACTGTTGGTTGGTTCCAGAGTCCCAACATTTAGGATGTTAGCTGCCTATTCTGTATTTCCATAAGCAAATATAATCTATTATTATTACTGCTAGTAATAATACTTTGCACTTCTACCAAGTCTTGTATTTGAAGACTGAGTATTTGAAGTTCCAGGGACTAATTCTCGCATGCTTGTGTAAATCAGGAGTATCTTGGCAGAAATCAATGAGTAACACTGGTGTTATATAGCATAAGGATTACTAAGGAAATAAGCCTCCGAGCAATTCTGTGAGGTAGGTCTCACTATTCCTACGTTACAGATGCGATAACTGAAGCACAGAGAGTATAAGTGACTTGCCCAAGGTAATCTGAAGTTTTGTCATTGCTGTGTTAATTAGCCAGGGTTTTAGAGAGGCAGGCTTTTGTGCTTATAAAGAACTCTTCTTTGAAGAAGAGCCTGCATATGCTCAAAAGCTTGTCACTTTCACCAACAGAAGCTGGTCCAATAAAAAAGATATTAACTCACACACCTTACACAAGATAATACAGACCAGGGGAGGTGGTGGATGAGGCATTCTATGGAAAACTAGCAGAAATTTCCATATCACAGGCCCTAGTTCTCATGGGGGACTTCAATTACCCTGACATCTGCTGGGAAGGCAATACATCAGTGCACAGGCAATCCAGGAAATTTTTGGAGAGCGTTGAGGACAACATCATGGTACAAAAGCTGGAGGAGTCAACTAGGGCCCTTCCTCCTCTTGACCTGCTGCTCACAAACAGAGGAGAATTGATCAGGGAAGTAAAAGTGAATGACAACCTGGACAGCAGTGACCATGAGATGGTAGAGTTCAGGATCCCGATCAAAGGAAGAAAGGAAAGAAGCAGAACACACACTCTGGACTTCAGAGAAGCAGATTTTGGCTCCCTCAGGGAACTGATGGGCAGGATCCCTTGGGAGGCTGATCTGAAGGGGAAAGGCACCCAAGACAGCTGGCTGTATTTTAAAGAAACCCTGTTAAAGGCACAGGAAGATAACATTCCGATGTGCAGAGAGAACAGCAAATGTGGACCAGCGTGGCTTAGCTGGGAACTCTGCGGTGAGCTGAAACATGAAAGGGAAGCTTACAAGAAGTGGAAGCTTGGACAG
>ML685767.1:23741268-23797118 GCA_007922175.1 Pelusios castaneus | reverse complement strand
TCGTGGGAGAAGATCCCACTTCGTCAGACGCTTTGAAGTGGGATCTTCTCCCACGAAAGCTCATGCGATAAATAAATCTGTTAGTCTTTAAAAGTGCCCCAGGACTCTGTTGTCTGATGGAAGATACGGTTAGAGACTACTTAGAGAAGTTGGATGTGCACAAGTCTATGGGGCCGGATGAACTGCATCCAAGGGTACTGAGGGAGTACGCCAATGTGATTGCAGAGCTGCTGGCCATTATCTTTGAAAACTCATGGTGAATAGGAGAGGTCTTGGATAATTGGAAAAAGGCAAATATAGTACCTATCTTCAAGAAAGGGAAAAAGAGGATCTGGGGAACTACAGACCAATCAGCCTCACATCAATCCCTGGAAAAATCATGGAGCAGGTCCCCAAAGAATCCATTCTGAAACACTTGGAGGAAAATAGAGTGATCAGGAACAGTCAGCATGGATTCAACAAGGGCAAATCATGCCTGGCCAACCTGATTGCCTTCTATGATGAGATGACTGAATTTGTGGATGCGGGAATAGCTGTCAACGTGATATACCTCAACTTTAGCAAAGCTTTTGGTACAGTTTCCCACAGCATTCTTGTTGGCAAGTTAAGGACGTATGGGTTGGATGAATGGACTGTAAGGAGGATAGAAAACTGGCTAGATCATCGGGCTCAGCAAGTCGAAACAAAGGTTCAATGTCTAGTTGGCAACCAGTAATAAGTGGAGTGCCCCAGGGGTTGGTCCTGAGTCCGGTTCTGTTCAACATCTTAATTAATAGTTTAGATGATGGGATAGATTGCATGCTCAGTAAACTTGCAGATGACACCAAGCTGGGGGGAATGGTAGGCATGCTGGAGGGCAGGGACAGGATTCAGGGAGACCTGGACAAATTGGAGCATTGGGCCACAAGAAATCTCAGGATGGTCAACAAGGACAAGTGCAAAGTCTTGCACTAAGGGAAGAAAAATCCCATGTAGTGCTATAGCCTGGGGACCGATGGGCTAAGTAACAGCACTGTAGAAAAGGACCTGGGCAGTATGGTGGACGGGAAGCTGGATATGAGTCAACAGTATGCTCTTGTTGCATTGGGCTGCATCAGTAGCAATGTTGCCAGCAGATCGAGGGATGTTATTACTCCCCTCCAATATTGGGCTCCCCACTACAAAAAGGATGATGAAAAATTAGAAAGAGTCCAGCAGAGGTCATTGAAAATGATTAGGAGTCTGGGGCACATGACTTATGAGGAGAGACTAAAGGAGCTAGGCTTATTTAGTCTGCAGAAGAGAAGACTGAGGGGGGTTTTGATAGCAACCTTCAACTACTTGAAGGGGTGCTCCAAAGATGAGGGAGTTAGGCTGTTCTCAGTAATATAAATTTTAGTTCAAACTAAGCAAGTGCCATGTATGGCACTTGCGTAGGTCGAATTAGTCAATTGCATTGAGCTCAATGTGCCAGTTAGTTCAAACTAAGCGCTTACTTCGAACTAACATGGCCACATTGGGTTAATTCGAACTAACTAGTTTGAGTTAACCCTTACTTCGAAAAGTATAAGTGAATTTATTAGTTCAAATTAAGGAAGCCCTTAATTCGAATTAATGAAAGCCTAGTGTAGCCAAGGATTAAGTTAGTTCGAATTAAGCTTCCTGAGTTCGAACTAACTTGCCAGTGTAGACATAGCCTGTTATCTATTAGATAAACTACACACTTCCTCTTTCATTTCAGTGTATTAATTATTTATTTATATGGATTTTACAAAAAGCCTCTAGTCCTCCCCATGTTATACTCTAGGCACCCATCCTGTAAATAACAATACACAAAACAGAACTAGAAGGAGACTGTTCATGTATAAAAGAGCTACCAGTTCCTTCCAACTCTCAGCTTAAAACCCAGGGAGAAAGAGAGGTTTTGGCACATGCCTGGAAGGTTAACTAATTTAACATCTGATGGCATCTCAGGCACCTCCGCTGATCTTTTATAGCAGTGTATGATCCCAATGGATAACCCTATCCAGAGCTGCTACAAGTTCTTCTGGCTGCTTTCCTCAACCTGCCAACAGCCAGAGCCAACTAACTCTCATCCAAGCTGCAGTTCAGAGACATTTGCTTATTTGTTCCACCATTGTAGCCAGGTTACATGTACTAGAGATGTAGAACTGTCATCAACATAATGAATGCATCACTGCAAATATATCCTCAGCAGCCTCATAAATATGTAAAACAAGAGGGGTAGCAGCTATTGCTCTATCCCAAAGGACAGTTTGTGGTGTTATCAACTCTCAAAATTGTATCCTAAGTTTAATAAGTGATGTTTTTCCAAAAACCCTTAGCTCCTGAGGTCATGTGAACATATGAAAATCTCAGTGCTCACTCTCTCTTACCTTCTAGCTCTTCTGGCGTCAGTGAAAATGTTACAACCAGCTGCTGCAGTTCTGACATAAATTAACATATGACATCTAGCTGTGGTTTTTGTGAACTGGTGGTAGCAAAGCCCCTTCCTACCACTCTCTGTCGTCTCTCCTATGCCATGCTGGGAAGCCGTAGCTGGTGTTTAAACTGACTCTTCCAGGTTTGCATTAACTTAGAATTCCCCTTGGCAGTGTGGCCAGGTTCTGGCTCCTTTGTGCCAGCACATATGTGCTCAAGGCAGAAAATGCTTCCTGCTGCTATATTTTCATTTGTCAAGTTTATGCAGTTTACTGAACTATATTTAGTAAGCTATGTCAAAGCTCACTTTTCTGAAAGTATACTTTGTTCCTTTGTGGACGGATTGACTTTGGTTTGTTCAGTGCTTGTCACCAACACAGTAAATCAATTCTATATGATACTTTGTCATGGGAATATAACCCAGCTCTCTTTTTGTATAAGATTCTGAAAGGAACCTTAGAGTGGATATCTCCCATGCAACTTGATTCATTCCTTGTATTGATTTCCAAAAGTTGAAAATAGGACAGCACTTAAGAATAATCTGCTTAGAGTTTTTTTAGTTGTCATAAAATATTGATCTTTTACAGACCCTGCTGTTGTTTAAACTATGAATGATTTATTGAGGTAAAGGTTATGGTATTGTTTTCTGTTCTGATCTTTTTGGCCTTTTATCTGCATCTTTCAGGTGAGATCTAATAATTTTCTGCATGCAGAATAGATCTCATTCTTGGTAATTCAGATGGAAGCAAAATGGTATACTCTCCCGAGAAAACCTGCACTTAAAATGACACTTCAACAAAGTCCTGAAACGCCCAGGAATTTTAGAATTATGGACCCAATATGTATTTGTTACATGGATCATATTTATGATCCTGCCACAGAAACTAGACGGTTGAAAATGTATTTGTTTGTTTTATGAATTGCTTTCATGGTTTTGTGAGATGCATGGGGCCAAACACTAACTTATTTCTGGAGGAGATATGAGGTAAATTGTCTCATTTCACAACTAAGAATGAACCAGTTAATATATTTGTGCTTCTTATAATGTCTGTGCTTTATTTATTTTTCTTCCCTGTGGTCTTTACTGAACCACTTGAATTTTAGTGAAATTAGGAAGGATGGTCTTACAGCTAATGCACGGGACTGCAAGTAAGGAGATGTGGTTCTAATACATGCTTCTCTGTAGATTTCATAGAATCTTAGGGTTGGAAGGGACCTCATGAGCAGGCAACTGCCTGCTAAAAGCAGGACCACTCCCACTAAATCATCCCAGTCAGGGGTTTGTCTAACCAGGCCTTAAATGTTTCCAAAGATGGAGATTCCACCACCTCCCTAGGTAACCCATTCCACCCTCCTAGTGAGCAGTTTTTCTTAATATCCAACCTCGACCTCCCCAGCTGCAATTTGAAACCATTACTGCTTGTTCTATTAACTAATTTGAATTAACTTTGGTAAGTGTAGACATAGCCATAGATTGAAGTGATTCAAAAGATCTGGGTTGTATTCCTCCCTGCCACAGATTTCATAGAATCATAGGCTATGTCTACACTTGCTAAAATTAGTTCGAATTAGTTAGTTCGAACTAACTAATTCGAACTGTTAGTTAGTTAGAATTAGCTTAATTTGAACTAGCATGGCCACACTGGAATGTTAGTTCAAACTAAGCAAGCACTTGCTTAGTTCGAATTAGTGATCTCCATTCATTTCAATGGCCGGTTAATTCGAACTAAGAAATTAGTTCGAATTAACATGGTCACATTGGGTAATTCGAACTAGTTAGTTCGAATTAACCACTTAGTTCGAATACCCTATTCAAACTTAGTAGTTCGAATTAAGGAAGCCCTTAATTCGAACTAACTAAAGCCTAGTATAGCCATGGCTTTCGTTAGTGCGAATTAAGCCTCCTTAATTCGAACTAACTTGCCAGTGTAGACATAGCCATAGAATCTTAGGGTTGAAAGGGACCACATGAGGCCATCTAGTCCAACCCACTGCTAAAAGTAGGACTATTCCCACTAAATCATCCCAGCCAGAGTTTTGTCTAACCGGACCTTAAATGTTCCAAAGATGGAGATTCCACCACTTCCCTACGTAACCCATTTCAATGCTTCACCATGCTCGTAGTGAGAAAGGTTTTCTTAATATCCAACCTCGAACTCCCATGCTGCAACTTGAAATCATTGCTCCTTGTTCAGTCCTCTGTTACTAATTAGAACAGCCTAGCTCCCTCCTTTATGTAGTACTCCTTCAAGTAGTTGAAGGTTGCTATCAAATCCCCCCTCAGTCTTCTCTTCTGCAGACTAAATAAGCCTAGTTCCTTCAGTCTCTCCTCATAAGCCATGTGCCCCAGACCCCTAATCATTTTTGTTTCCCTCTGCTGAACTCTTTCTAATTTGTCAACATCCTTTCTGTAGTGGGGAGCCCAAAACTAGACACAGTATTCCAGATGTGGCCTCACCAGTGCTGAAGAGAGGGGAATAATCACATCCCTCGATCTGCTGGCAACACTCCCACTGATGCACCCCAATATGCCATTGGCCTTTTTGGCAACAAGAGCACACTGTTGACTCATATCCAGCTTCTCATCCACCATAACCCCCAGGTCCTTTTCTACGGTGCTGCTACTTAGCTGATCAGTTCCCAGCCTGTAACAGTACATGGGATTTTTCTTCCTTAAGTGCAGGACTTCTTTTCCCTGTCAATTATCTCTCCTGTTGCATCTTCCTCCTTGCATTTTCTCCCAGTGTCCTCCTTCACCACTCACCTCAGGTATTAGGGTTTCATGAGGACACCTAAGACAATGATTTAATCCCTCCCACCCCTCACCCCACCACCCCTGTTCTGACTAGTCTCTCTTTTATCCATGGCTCCCCCCAAGTTCCATCCCTTCCTCCAGGTCTCCCTCATTGTGACTTACCTGTCAGCTTTGGTCATCTTCCCCCTTCAAACTTAGTTTAAAGCCCTCCTCACTAGGGCTATGTCTACACTTGTAAATTTAAGTCAACTTTAGCTAAGTCGACTTAACGAAGTCGACTTAGCATGTCCACACTTAAATTTAAAGTCGACTTAGCATGTCCATACTTAAATTTAAAGTCGACTTAGGGGGGACCTTACAAAGTTGACCTAGAGCATCCACACTGGATGCCGAGGTCGACTTGTAGGGGCTGGGGGACCTTGGGCAGATCCACAGTGGCACGGGGGGCACCCCTTGTCCAGTACCAGGGGGCTTAGCCTTTGCCCCATTGTGCCTGGGTACAATGGGGCAAAGGGGGACAGGGACCCTGGCAGGACATAGGGGCAGGGCATGCCAGGCCCCCCTATGCCCCCCCAACAGGGAGGGCAGTGGGGGAGTCCTGGAGAGCCCTAAGTCAACTTTAAGTCGACTTAGGGCTACTCCAGGTCTACACTGGTTTAAGTTGACCTTAGGAAGTTGACATAAGCCTAAAGTCAAATTAAAAGGAATTTTAATAAAGCTGACTTAATTTTCATTAAGTCGACTTTATTTTCCTTAAGTCGACTTAAGGAAAGTGTAGTGTAGACGCGGATTAAATTAAGTCGACTTAAGCAAGCTTAAGTCAACTTAATTTCTAAAAGTAGACGCACTCTAGGTTAGCCAGTCTATGTCCAAATATGCTCTTCCCCTTCCTCAATAGCTGGAGTTCATCTCTGCTTAGCAGTTCTTCTTCCTGGAACAGCACCCCATGGTCAAGGAAGCCAAAGCCCCCTAGTAACATCATCTTCGCAGCCAGGCATTCACCTCCAAGATGCATCTGTCTCTGCTCAGGCCCATACCCTTGACTGGAAGGATCGAGGAGAACACTACCTGCGCACTAAACTCCATCACCCATGCTCCCAGAGCTCTGTAGTCACTTTTGATATGCTGAGGGGCGCATCTCGCAGTATCATTAGTGCCCACATGGATGAGTATCATGGAGTAGTATAGTCAAAAGGCTGGATGATTCTCAAGAATACCTCCATAATGTCTCGGATACAGGCCCCCGGCAGGCAACATACCTCCTGGGATGCCTTTCTCCCCCCCAGCAGAGCGTCCCCAACCACCACTACCCTACCTTTCCTCCTGGGTGTGGTGGTTGTGATCCTCCCAACCTCAGAGGTGTCTCTCTCTCAGCCTCTATCTCAGTTTCCCCATTTGTAAAATGGAGATAATAAATATTTGCCTACCTAATAGTCCCAGGAGTGTTCTGAAAGGTAGTTCACTTGAATTTGCAAAGATCTTAGGGAAGACATAACATTTAAAAAATATTATTCTGCATTTTTTCTGTCTCTTATAAAAAGCCCAACATAAAAGTTATAAGTTATAGACTGAAGGTGCATTGAACAACCTACAAGAAAGTAAATACATATTATCTGCCCTATATAGTACATATTCAGTTTCATAAAAATAGACAACATAGATTTCTACAAGTTTTCTCTTTTCTTTTTTTTTTTTTTTTAAAATCATAACTTCTGGCTACATATATTAGAAAATATCATGTGGTTTTAAACTCAGGAGTCCATTTGGGTGAGTGGTTAACACATATTTAAAAGTTATTAATAGATCATTCCCAGGTCTCTAAGCTAGTCAGCACTTTGGCATATAAAGTTGCAGCTTGTGTTCGCCCTCTTCAGCAGTATCAATTTATTCCAGGTAGCCAATATCAGTTTCTCTTATTGTTAAGAATAGATAAGGCCATGAGATTTATTTTTTTCCAATCCTGTAGACACTTTTGAGATTTAAAAAGAAAATAAATCAAAATTCTGAAAAAAAAAAGTTAGTTCAGATCAATTGAAAAAAAGTCTTGTTCTGGTTATTTTGCAATTTCTTTTATGTGGCATTTACTATTAGCTGAATTTTTAAATGAAAAGTCATTTCAAACTAGAAAACAGGATTATCTATATTTAAAAAGTAAATACGAATGTTTAAATAACTTCAAACCTTTAAAATAGATTTTTCCCCCAAATCCAACTCTTTGTAGTGAAGAATTCCTGTTTAACTGAATTAGCATTATATTTAAAAAGAAAAAAATATGTAAAAAGATTCCCCACTTAACACTAGCAAAGAAGCTTGAGGCTTCTCAGCTAGGAACCTAAAGAAAGTTTGATGGATAATAGTAAATGTTGAAACTTTTTTTCAAAAGCACCCACAAAAAATGATTGGTAAGTGTTCAGTAGACAAGAGATATCATCAACACAGGACACACAAGGAGAAAGAAGTCAATTATGATGGCCAACAGATATTATAATTTATCATGCTACCACATGCAAACTACAAAGCTAGCACAAGCTAAGCAGATAGGAGAGCATAGCATAACAGAAAGAGAACCAAATTCATGCCAGACTAATTTAATTTATAAAAGATATAAACATGCTCAAGACTTTGGGATGAACTCTCTCTGGCAACATTTTCCATAAGGTGAAAACTGCTCTTTGAGCCATCTTTGATAGACATGTTCCACCATTTCAAACAAACCATTACTAAGATTGCCACTGTACTTATTCTCTGCTAGAAATGCTTATCTAGAAAGGTTAAGCAGAGTCTCTCAGTTCTCGAAAATGATAGCTGGTGTGAAAGAATATTTACTGGGAACATTCATGACATGTATTTTGGGAAATAAGTTGAAATCACACTCACTAGGAAGGGAGGGATACAGATGAACTGATCATTAGGAAAGATGATCTCATGTACAATATACTAAATAGCATGTCATTTTCCTTCACTACAACTTGGTGGACACCTGTTACTTTTCATAGAATATAGGAACACAATTTCCCACACTTTAATCATTTTAGGAGATTAAAAAGCCTGCAAAGAAAGTTATGTTTTCCTCTTTTGATCATTAATCCCAGCTCCTTTGAGTGAGTATTTTCCTCTCTGCAGAAAGGAATCCACATTAGACTATTTGGTCAAACATGCTGAGAACTGTGAGATATACTTCTCAAGTTTTTCTAACTCTGGCATGTTTTCCTGCTGATGTAAATGTCACGTTAAAAGTCCTGATATGCTGTGAGGAGCTAAGATAGGGACTAGAGCTAGAGATTTAAATTTATAACTTCAACTAGAAGTTTTGCTTCCAATTGTCACACATTTTTGGAAAATCATGAGATAATGCAAAGATAATGTATTAATCTTTAATCTTTAAATATAGTTTGCTTTTAATATTAACGTTTTATTTTTAGGTGTTTTTTAGAATTTGATATTTTTTGTTTGGGAACTCATGTATCAAAGTATGGATGTTCCCCAAACTCTAATCCATTCCAGATTTGCCTCTGTGTGAGGATAGAGGGAAGAGGAATTCTTAAGATTTGTTACACTGAAGTTTATTTTCAGCTTTTAAAACCTCCCTCTGGCCCATGCTGCAGTTTACAGGATGAGAAAGGTGAAGTAGCTGCACTCTACAAAATTATACAGTGTAGAATTCCTCTAGGGGGACGTTCCTCAGCTGATGTAAATCAGCATACTTTAATTGAAATCAGCGTAGCTACACCACTATACATCTGCTGAGAAGCTGGCCCCAGGAGACACTATAAACACATTTGTCATGTCTTACAGGTAAGAAGCCTAACATGAGTCTTAAAACAAGATTTTTCTTACACCAGAATATTGCACTGCATATGCCTCACCTAAAGCACATCTTTATATACAATTTTCTGAATTAGTTACAGATAAGATGCCAGGCTGCATTTTGAAACCAAGCATTATGTTTTTATTTTATTTTAGTGTGCACCTTGATGCTATGCTCTCATACATCTCATAAATATACTCAAAATAACTCTTCAGAAACAAATCACCGTGCTACTTAAACCACCTTGTAACATTAAATGCAATTGCTCTCTGGATAGCACGGACTTTAATAAAAACAGCAACCTATGCCCACAATCTAGCCCTGCAAAGTCTTCATATCATCATATCACTTCTTCTGGAAAAGCTTGCAATATGCCCCAAAGGGCATCAGTAGCTGCAGGCCCACATTCCAGAGACAAAGGCTATGTCTACACTTACCAAAGTTAGTTCGAATTAGTTAATTCGAACTAATTTTAGTTAGTTCGAATTAACTTAATTCGAACTAGCAAATTTTAGTTCGAACTAAGCAAGTGCCATGCATGGCACTTGCTTAGTTCGAATTAGTCAATTGCATTGAGCTCAATGTGCTGGTTACTTCGAACTAAACACTTAGTTCAAACTAACATGGCCACATTGGGTTAATTCAAACTAACTAGTTCGAATTAATCCTTACTTCAAAAAGTATAAGCGAATTTATTAGTTCGAATTAAGGAAGCCCTTAATTCGAACTAATGAAAGCCTAGTATAGCCAAGGCTTAAGTTAGTTCGAATTAAGCTTCCTTAATTCGAACTAATTTGCCAGTGTAGACATAACCAAAGTCTCCCATTGAGAATGCCCTGCTGGCAGCTATCTTACATCATCATCTTATATAGCTCAAATATTTCTGATATTTTCCTCTCTCATAGTATAACAGGATATCGCTGAAATCCAAATAATATAGGGCTCTAAATCAAGACAGTAATGTAATTAAGGTGTGATCACTATGAATCTTCTATAGTTTAGGGGGCACCAGCCTGTTCTGATGAGTGCAGCTCCATCCCAACCACTTCTCTGCCCCATTGGAAACACATAGCTAATGGGTCATATATACTTTATATAAAAGAGATAACAGTGGCTACAGAAAGATGAGGCAACATGCCATGTAGTCATTTTTCCATTCTATAGATCCCTTCAATGGCTTTTTCTGCCTTGTGCACTCCATAGTAGTCCACCATGCAAACACACAGATATTACATTTCTGCATGTCTGTTGTATGGCTGGGATTAGGGCTAGCGGAAACACTGAATTTAAAGACCTGTAGGTAGCTCAGTAAAATGCTACAAGACAAACTCCCTGGCTTGCAATTCAATTCAGGGAGGTGTCAAAGCCCAATCAAATTAGGATGAAGCGGGATGAATCTCGTATGGATGTACCAGAGAGCAGCTTGTTCTCAGAGTATGCTTTGGGCCATTTTGTATCCAGCAATCAGAGAGGAAACAACTCTCAACTGTACCTGTGCCATACCTCTTAGAAATAATTTCTAAACCACACAATAATCCCTCCTGGACATCAAAGTCTTTAAAATCATAGGCTGGTCATGCAGCAGTCTTCAAAGATTTACAGAAATTTGCTTAATTAAATTAGTATGCTGTGGCATTATGTGTGCATGCATGTTTAGCAGATCATATGAGTACGTGCAGGTGCCTGTATTCTTAGCATGTAATGTGAGTATATGCAAAAGGGCAAGGGAAGGTTGGTAGTCAGGCTAGAAAACAATATTGACCCTTCTTATTTAATAACACAAGTAAATCAGCAGTACCTTTAACTTGAAGGTCTGAAAGTGCTATTTTATTGCCACTTTTCAGAGTCAGAGCTAATACCCACTCTCTGTGGTCACTTCATCCAGATCTTGCAATACTCAATAATTCATCTGCCAGAGCCACAGCTTCTACCAATCAAAGAGGTATACCAAATCTATTATATTATATGTCCCAAACCAACTCCTCCTTGGGCGCTGATTTCCTCTAAACACCAGAACTAAACAGTTCCTTGTAAAATGCAAGACAGAACTGATGGGTTACGTGCACATGCCTCACTAAGCATTTTGCTAAGCTGTGCATTAATTCCCCATCTGCCAACATGCAGGGAAGAGATGACAGTGGGAAAAAGAGAAGACAAGGAAAGGGGCTGGGCTGTAACATATACCATTATACACACTGTCATGTCATCTCTCCCTTACCAATGGAGGGAGCATATTAGCTTTATGGAATTCTTGAATCCTGAGGACTGTAGCAATAAGCACAAAGCAGACCAACAGCCATTCTATGGCCTTGAAGAAATATACCAAGAACAAAGCCTGGTAATTTGATCTATGTACTCAATCAAAAGTTTTGTGCTGACCAAAGGGGGTGGGGGAAGATTTGTACTGGAAAGCAAGTACATTTTAAAATGGGAGAGTCAAAATTTCTTTGTCAAGTTTATCTCCTGCAGGGGTAAAGAAAGGAACTTTGATTACATCATGAATCATTTCTTGGGCATCCACAGTCCTGTAGACCAGTCCTGAGATACGAGATATCATCCTCCATCTCTATCTCATAACAAGTTTACCCTGGTCCATATGTGTTTGTGAAAGACAGTCCAAAGAAAAGGCAAATTAAGAAAAATCAGTTTTTCAGGCTCAAGAGGTAGCTTCAGCCCACAACTAAAAGTTTTAGCCTTGGGGAGTTGAACCAAACCAAACCAAACAAAAAAAAAAAAGCCCATTTTCTTTTCTCAGAGCATTCAATCTTGGCCATCCTCCCAAGCTGTTCCTGAGCAAATAGCCCAGTATGCTGTTCTAGGAACAATACCTCTACTTGTTTCAGAGTGCTACCCCCATCTAGCCTGAGTTCCTCACTTTTAAGGGCCTGCCTCCAGGCCTTACAAATCAAATAGGTGAGGTGGATTGGGCCTGATTGTTATCACTGAAATTCTTTAT
Source organism: Pelusios castaneus (assembly GCA_007922175.1). Taxonomy (NCBI): domain Eukaryota; kingdom Metazoa; phylum Chordata; order Testudines; family Pelomedusidae; genus Pelusios; species Pelusios castaneus. Next base: position 23,785,178 of record ML685767.1, on the reverse strand, counting down.
CCCATTCTTGACTGTGTGGGAGTGAGGGGAGGGGATCTGCCCTAGCACAGGGAAATGCACTATATTTAAACACATGGAAGAGAACAGGCATAGGAGTCACAAGCAGAGATAATGTTTAATTTTATACAAAATAAATAAAATAAAGGAAGTGTCACCAAAATTTCCAACTTTAGGTGCCAAACTAAATAAAATTGAGCTGATTTTCAGAACTGCTGAGCATCCAGAAACTCCCTTTGACCCACAGTGCCTTTACTCACATAAAAACAAACAAACAAACAAGGAGTCCTGTGGCAGTTTTAAAGACCGACAAATTTATTTACTGCATGAGCTTTCATGGGAGAAATCTATATTCACATAAGAAATTAGGAAAAAATGAAATTTTATATATAAATAATAGGCCTCGTCAAAATATTGTGAAAATTAAATTTTCCTTTAAAAAAAATTGATCAATTTTTGTAAATAACATGCACACTCCCATCCATGCAGTTATTGGGAGGCATTGGAGGTAATGGAAGGGCAGTGTGAACTGAGACGTAAACTCCTGAACTTTATTTCTTCCTCTACTGTTTAACATAGGGTACCTCATGCATATGTTCCCCTGCGCCATAAGTTTGGCCTAAGCATAGTTCTCCTGCTTGGCAACAACCACCATTTTTTGATTCCACAGTGATACTTTCTCTGGAGTGTACTTCATTTTTCTCCATGAATTTTGTCACGACAAAAAATCTGAATTCATGAGAAGACTGCCCTATAGATGCTGTCTTAAACTCTTCTGTTAGGAAGGTTTCTTTTGCTAACAAGAAAAGAAAAATGTTTTAGCTAATATATAGCTGATTTGCTTTTTATCTCTGAGGTAAATTGTCAAAACTATCTCTGTGAATGAGTCGTCTAAGGACTCGTTTTTTAAAATGATATAGGAACATAGGCTACTAAGTCTTACTGAAAATTGTGGGGGTTTGTTTTGCATGCACGTCGTTCATATGTTTTTTTTTCCTCCCCCAAAGGGACTCAAAGTCATTGTTACCTGTCCATCTTTTACTATCATTTCCTTTCTTGTAAATGTATTATACAAACTACTAATTGGATTTTCATTTCAGCTAGTATAATCTGGTGACTATATTTTCTTTCAGTATCTTGCTGATTATACCAAACTATTTTTGGAGCCTTGAGGCATATACAATATTATTGCACAAGGATACCACATCTATGTTTCTTAAAAGAAACCCAAAGGGAAACTGGATGGTCCAAACATAGCAGTGGGCTACAGAACATTTCACTTTTGTATAACTGCTTCAAATCTCATACAGGATGGCACTGACCAAAAGTTACAACCATGTGATGCATTTACAGTAGCCTATGTGAATTTAGTAGGTTGTCTCTCTTCAGTTCTTAGTGGTTATATGTCCAGATCACAGAAATTATGATCTCCTGTCGGATTTGCTGGTATTCTCACACAGAGTAGTGACTGAATAGATCGGAACACTGACCTATAATGTTACTTCATAGAGAGGGCCCTCCCAGATTAGGGTTGAGATATGTTGATGTAATAGGGTAGGGATAATTGGCACGACAGCTATCTGTGCTACAGCTGTCTTGCAAACAAAAAGAGGACTTCAGTTTCCAAAACTGTCAATCCAACATATCTCACAAGCAGTCAATCAAATAAAAATTATTTTTAACCATGGTTACCTAACTTAGACTATGTCGACACTTGTTAAATTAAGTCGACTCTGTTAAGTTGACTTAGAGTGTCCACACTTAACATTCAAGTCGACTGCCTGAGTCCACACTGGCAGGTTCTAGGTAGATGGAGGAGAGCTAAGGTCGGGGAAGATCAGGCTGGGGAGAGCCGCAGTTGGGGGAGATGTGGCTTAGGAGAAGGGAGCCCCTGTCTGGGGGAGATGGGGCTTAGAAGAAAGGAGCCATGACTCAGGGGGTTGGGCTTGGGGGAGATGGGGCTCAGGGGAAGGGAGAGCCAGATGAGTTGCTGGCTCCAAGGACCCCCAGCTGTGGGGGAACCCCCACAGCCCTGGGGCTCCAGTCTCACAGGGTTGCCAGCTCCCACACAGCAGGGGAGCCCCAGAGCCGCAGGGGTTCCCCCATGGCTGGGGCTTCTCTGCTGTGCGGGAGCTGGCAACCCATCTCCCCAGCAACGGTTCTCCCTTCCTCCCCAGAGCCCCATCTCCCCCACCCACGCTCCCTTCTCCCTAGCCCATCCCGTGGCCTGGAGGCCAACTTAGGGCATTAGGTCGACTTAGAGCATCCACACTTGCTTAAGTTGACTTAAGAAGTCGACTTAAGGCTTAAGTCAACCTTCAGAGGTGGTTTTATTAAGTCGACTTAAGCTGTTAGTAAGTCGACTTAAGGAAGCACTTAAGTCGACTTAATAAAAGCCCAGTGTGGACGCGGCTTTGTGTAGGTCTACTTAAGCATCCTTAAGTTGACCTAAGTTGCCAGTGTAGACACACCCTTTGAAAATAAAATATTTACTGTATATAAATCAGACAACCATCCTTTCTGTAATAGTCTCACCTTTGTAACACAATTTTATTAAAAATTGTATTGCCCCACTCCCCTCACCTCCCCCAAAATCCACATGTTTATTTTATTATTTGTCCTCAAGAACAAAGCTATTTAACACAAAAAGTTGAAGGTCAACTATCAAAAATTGTTTAGAGATGGATTTTGGTCATGCTAAGAAACATGGTTTGATGTTGTCCTGCAAATGCTTGTGGTTGCTCCAGGCATCATTCTCCATCCCACCCAAAGAGCTGAGCTTTAGCCAGCAGGCACAGCTGAGTTAAGAATTAGATGAATAATGTGCTGAAATTGGAGTTACTGTACCATGACTCAACTGAGATCTTAATGCATTTTCTGCCTTATTAATAGGTTAGACTGGGTGAAGTGTAACATGTGACCTAGGATCAGTGTGTAAGGGAGACAGTGCTAACTGCACTCTTGCAATCAATTAGTGGACTATCATTGAATATGACTCCAAAGTCTTAGCTATCAAGATGGCCAGATTCAACACACTGTGCTGTGTACTTATATTCAACACCCACAGTAGTTGCTAGAGCTATTAGTGTCTGTGGGTTATCTAGGTAACAGCATGCTACATGATCAGAGAACAGCAGTGAACCCTCATAAAAATAAACATAAATAATGAATAGCATAAGAATAGTTGTATTATTATGTAAGTTATTTCTTCTAAAACCACTTTTGCTGAAGAAAAATTGAGCAAAATACATGCAGCAAGCAGGGCAAACCACAAAGTCAGCCTCTTATGACTCTTTAGACCAATCATGAAGCTATTTGAGCAAACTATTTATTTTTTTAAAATCCTATCACTATTCATTTAACTGGCTTCTCATTGCCAAAATAACAGCCTTGATTATGGAATCATTTAAAATACAATCATTCTGCACTCTAGCTTAGAAACTTATCAGAAGTCAAGTCTGAAAAAAGAAAACTCGATTTTCACTTCCAATATTTACCATTACATTTGAAAAGATAGCTTCATTGATTTTTCAATACACTTACTTGTTTGTACGTCAGGTGTTTTTTATTAATATAAATAAAAGGTAAACCATATGATCAACAGCATCCCCAAAGTTCATCTATTCTATGGTCACTTTTTTATTCGTGTCACACTTCTTCAGGAAAAATTGAACACTGTGGGTGAAATCCTGTCCTATCAAAATTAGTAGTAGCTTTGCCATTCATTTTAGCTCTCAAGACAATCCCTAATGTCTTTAGGATCCCTTGACAAGCAGGGAGGACAAACAAACAGAGGACAGAGGTTTAAAAAGTCAACTCCCAGCTAACCAGAGGAGCTAGCAAATGGGAGTTTTGCAAAGGAGTTTAGATAGGGAATGCAAGAGTCAGATGCCCCTATGTTAGGGTTCTCTGCTGCTGCCCAACCTCTTTGGCCACCCTCTTAGTTCCAAATGACTCCAAGATCCTGTGGTTCAGCAATCCAGTGTAGTTTATTTTCAGCATTCTGCCTCGCCACCTTCTTATGACATACAGTACAGCTAACTGCCTCAGGAGCTTCTGCAGCCAGACAGCACCTCTGATCTCCTTCCAGTCCCAAGCTTCTCCTGCCCTCTATTTCCTTCACCTGGGCTGGTATATAACCCCTGGCTAAGTAGGTGGACAGCTGCTTCCCCTTCACCAATCAGGTGCAGGTATCCCTAGCCAGCTCTAAGTTACCTCACTCAATTGAAGGTGATGGGACAGAGGGCTGGCTAGTGGATTGCTGTCCAGCATTCTGTCACAACCTAATAAGCATTCTCTAAACTGAGGCAAATAACCCCCTCCCCACAATAAAATCACAAACAAACAAACCCCCTTGCAAGAGTAAAAATAATACAGAGAAAAGTCCAGCAGTAGAGTGGGGACTGCCCAGTTTATTGCACTGAACGCAGCAGGTATGATTATCTACCTCATGGGCAGATTTTGTACATGTGCATGGAGTGCAACAACTCAGGGCTCTTGAGACTAGAATCACTGAAAGAGACAGAGAGCTATATAAGTGAGGCTTTCTATAACATGGCTGAGCAGTCCTATCCCTAGTCTGACAGCCTCTGTGATGTTGCGGCGGGTGAAAGGAGGGAAGATCACCACCACGTTGGAGCAGTAGGAAAAGATTCTTTAGTTGGGACCCTCCTTCAAAACATCATGGTACCTTCTCAAATTAGGATACGCCTCTGGAGATGGGAACCCCACTTATTAGAAGAAAACAGACCATAGAAATAGGGGATTTGATTATTAGAAAAATAGATAGTTATGTTTGGGAGACCTGTTTGCAAGATGCAAACCTATGTATCCTTCAAGACATCTAGATACATTTATGAATAGTGCTGTAGAAGACGGTAGTCATGGCACCTATAGGTGCCAATAACACTGCAAAAGTAGAAAAGAGGTCCTCCTGGAGGCCAAATTTAGGCTGCTAGGTAAAAAATTAAAATCCAGGATCTCCATGAGAGCATTCTTTGAAATGCTTCCAGTTCCATCCTCAGGACCAGTTGGAAAGGCACAGATACAGGGTTTCAATGCATGGTCAGTGTTTGGAGGACGGATTTAGTTTTATAAAGAACTGGGGAACCTTTTAGGGAAGGAGGAGCCTGTACAGGAAATATGAGTTCCACCAAAACCAAAAATGAACCACATTCCTGGTGACAAATTTAGGTGACAATTGGCCATTCTTATATTCTTAAATTCAACCATGCTTGGAATACCACATGTAGGTCAGCTAGATTGGCTACCAAATTGATGGCATGTTACACTGCAACATATTCAATCAATATTTCAACAGGTTAAACAAAATGTGAATTTTTCTGAATTTCATAATAGCCATGGGTCTATTAGATTTGAGCAGAGTATAGAACCATTCTGATTAAAAACAAGACAGTAGAATATGTACGACATGGTTACTGGTTTGAAAGATCTGGTGGTCCCTGCCGCCCATAATCTCTATGACTGTGTCATTATAGTTTAATCACTATGAAAGGAATATGTAAATGACTGGATGAGAAAGTTTAAATGATGATTTACAGGAATCTTAAGTCCTACATTTCAGATTGGATATAGAAACAAAGAATCACATCATTTCAGAATATAAATTCTATTTACACTTTTAAAAAATAACTTATTCTTGTTCAATATTTTTCTGAGAACATACACACACAAAAGAAAACTTCAAGCACTGCAAATAGAATCAACATGGTACAACACCCTCTCCCCCCAATCTTTTACACATGTAGAAAGGAACTATTACAAACAATAAATATAGTTCGTAGTGTTTTGGCGAACCACTCAACCATGAAAAAGTTAACCCTTCTCTGTTTTCACTTTAAATAGGCAGCAGCTATTCTGTAAGTTACCCAAAAATATATCTTTTAAAATTACAGAATGAAGAACAGAGATCTTCAGTTTAGTTTTCCTTTTAAGGTGAAATACTGCAGAAAAAAAGAAATAGAAAATAGAATAGAAATAGAATAGAAAATTTAGTTAATAAATTGTATCACTTACCTAGGGTAAGTGCTGATTCTGACTGGTTTTGTGTGATTTAGTAGGTGTGCTGGAGTTCTTGTTGAAAGGAGAAAAAAATGAAACACTGAAATAATTCTAGAGCCATAATGTTTTTTGTGGTTTCCTTTTAGTTTACTTTCTGTTCCTACAGTACATTATACTTGCACAGTGTTTTGGTTGATTTGACCCTTTTGATACTATAGCATGATGTAATAAAATAAAGATGCATTTCTTGGTGTGAAGATGGCAAAAACATGGCAGCTTTATAGACCAAGTGTTAAAACTCAGTTATGAAACAGTCTGCTTTGTTACTCTGTAGCTGGGCTTGTTAATCAAGAATTCTGCTTACTTTTATTCATTATTAGAATTATGCCTTTCAGCTACAGAGACCAAAACCATTACTGTATGCATTAGGCAACAAGAATATTAAAAGTGTGTGTAAATGAAATACTGACTAGGCTAAAAGAGAAAATATGAAATTAGCCATTTAAGACTGAACATTCGGCTTCAACTGGATTGCCAAACAACATTTTGATATCAATCTTAGGGTTACATTTGCAATACAAGGAATTCTGCACATGTTTCTCATTAGTATTAGTGACACTCTCATTCCTAATTTTGTATGTAGCCTTTTGAAAATTTAGCTATCAGCCAATCAGGCTGGTGAATGACACTAAACATAACCTTTATGTCCAAAACTGAAGGATTTATTTAATCTTTAGAGCTGTCCTGAACAGTAGTTCAACCACTACTGCTAAGCTTTCTGACTTATTACACACAGCGCCTCTGAGCCTAGGTCTAAAAACCCAGCAAAACCAAGAGCACCCACTTCTGAATAAGGAGATTACACTTTTCTTCGATAAAAAGGCTCTGAAAAGTCATACATCTAGATATAATGTTATAACATATTGCAGTTAGCACTTTATGACAATAAAATGATTTTGAAAGCATCTTTGAGTTTCTAGAAATTATGTAAAAAAATTTCCTAAGCCCCTCAGAAATTTCAAAAGTCAGGTTTTTCAAAACCATGAAGCATTAGGCTAATTATGCTCATATTGAAATGAATGATAAAACTTCAGTAGAAGCAGATACGCCAGTGCAGAGATCTTTTAGGATATTTCATTCCCAGCACACAGGTCTGGACTCTCCAAACCTCAGCCTCAGAAGTATTTATTATACTTATCTTTTCCAAGCCCTATAAAGCATTCTGACAGTTATTATTTATTGTTTATATTCTAGTAGCATCCCTAACATGGCAGGCATTTTCCAAATGCAAAGGAAGACACTGTCTGTGACATTAGGGCTCACTATTTAGAAGGCAAAAATAGAAAGGAGGAGGGCAAATAGCATAATACAATGTTATTCTCTGACCAAATGTGGCCTGCCAAGGCTTTCCATGTGGCCCACAAACTCACTGTAATTAAGTTTGTGACCAGTGATTTACTACGTATCAGTTGCATATATTCAAAATGGGAAATGAATGCCTAGGAAGGAGTACTGCACAATGGGATCTGGTGGGTCATAGTTGATCACAAGCTAAATCTGAGTCAACAGTATAACACCATTGGAAAAAAAAAAAGTGAACAACACTATGGGATGTAATAGCAGGACTATTGTAAGCAAGGACAAAAGAAGTAATTCTTCCACTCTACTGTATGCTGATGACACTTCAGATAGAGTATTGCATCCAGTTCTGGGCACCACACTTCAAGAAAGATGTGGACAAATTTGAGAAACACTAGAGAAAAGCAACAAAAATTATTAAGGTCCTTTTATTATAAGGAGGAGGGAGAAAAAATGTTCTTGTTAATCTCCAAGGATAGGAAAAGAGGCAATGGGCTTACATTGCAGCCAGGATGGTTTAAGTTGGACATTAAGAAAAACTTCCTAACTGTCAGGGTAGTTAAGCACGGAAATAAGTTGCCTAGGAAGGTTGTTGGAGATTTTTAAGAGGGGGTTGGACAGACACCTAACAGAGACGGCCTAGATCAGTGTTTCTCAACTTTTTTGATGCCAGGAATTGGTTTCCTATATTGTCAGGCTCCTTATTCTGTGTCAGGGAGATCTGAGACACCAGTGCCGATCCACGGACAGATTGTTGAGAAACGTTGGCCTAGATAACGCTTTGTCCTGCCTTGAGTGAATAGCACTGGACTAGACAACCTCTTGAGGGCCCTTCCAGTCCTATGATTCCATGATTTCCTCAGTACATAACTTACTGGCAGTGCTTAATTTGTAATGAAAGAGATGCTAGAGCTCAGCGGCGGAACAAATTAAAAACTGGTGGAACTGTCAGACAGCAGCAGCTGCTGGCTCGATGCCGAACTCTAAAGACAGCACTGTCCTGAGCAGCAGTACAGAAGTAAGGGTGACCAGAAGCAACCTTAGCTTATCTAGGACACTAGGCAAAGGTCCTACAGGGCTCTCTGGCACTGGCCCTGCTCCAGCCACCCTGGTACCCTTCTTGCCCATGGCTCTGGCTCCCCACAGCTGGCCCACTCCCCTACCATGGCTACAGTGTCCTGGCACCCTGCCCCAGGCCCCCCATGGCCACCCCATTCCATGATGGCCCCAGCACCCTGCAAGGAACCCAAATCCCCAACCACCCCATTGCCGTCCCCTGCCTCCCACTGCCAAAGGAAAGGTACAGAGCAGAAGCACAGAGCTAGTCCTCTGGGCCAGCCCACCCCCAGCATTGAGGCCCTGCAGTCCAACTGGACCTGGCCCTGGTTCCCCCTCACAGCCCCTCTGGCCCTGGCCCTGGTTCCCCACTGTGTGTTCTGCAGGGTGGGAGGCAGATACAGCTTTTGAGGTAGGCAAAGGAGCCCCTTGCTGCTCCGGGAGCTAGGCGAGCACCTGTTTCGCCTACCCCAAAAGCTGCCTCTGAGCCCGTCAATGGCATGACTCCTTTACTACTGCTCTGCTGCTGGGGTCATCCACTTTCAGAGCAGTGCCTAGAGAGTAGAGGCTGCTGGTCAGAAGCCCAGAGCTCCCACAGCTACGAACTGCCAAGGGTAGGAGTGCCAGGGCTAGGACTTGGCACAACCCCTGACACAAATTAAACATGCTTTACTTGATCTTAAGTTCTTGTGATAGCACTAGCTATAAATTGAGCTAGGATGACACCCATTTTTCCATTAAGAATGGAAATAAAGCCAAAAATGAATCTGAGTGGAAGTTAAGTGTCATGAAGTCAACAGCAAAAACCATGGTTTTTACCCCAAACAGGAAAGTGGATTTTCTTTTCATCATGCCACCTCATTTAAACACAAAGCCTGTGTAATTAATATGTCAAATCGATGTAGTTGTGTTTAAGGTCATCAACATGTGGCGCCACTTTGAATCAAAGCACAGTAACTTCAACACAGGCTATCCTCCTGGCAGTGTTACAAGGTGTGACAAAATTGAGAATCTGAAGTCTTTATATCACACTTCAACTGTCCTTCTCACATCATCAGCAACTGTATAGGAAAAAGCAACAGCTGCTTGTCTTTGGATAATGTTGATAGTAACTAAAGAAAAAGGCTTTATTGGATTCCAAGCTTATGAAGGAGCGCCTATTGGAAATGCTGGAGCAGCTTTTTGCCAGAGATGCAAACAAATATGACACTGAACCATGTGAAGCAAGTTCCCCTGTCTGATTCCACAGCAGTGCGAAGACTGGAGGTAATTTAAGAGGATTGTTTGTCAGCACTGCTTTTCTGATTTAAAAAAAATGGCAAATACCTGTTTCTTGCAAAGGATGAATCAAGTGATTGAAGTGACAGTGCCCCACTGTCACTGCTGGTTAGATTTTATGATGGTGACATTTTCAAGGAAGTATTTTTGTTCTTAATTCCATTAGAAACCTACACCACAGGAGGGAAAAGGCTTTTGGGGAAAAAATGGTTAAGATCTGCAGAAAGTAAACTTGCATGTTACAGACAAGTCCCTCCATGACAGAGAAAGAGAAGGGCTATGCTTCATGTTGGGCAGTGATATCCCCTTCATTAAATACACTTCACTACATCATCCACCAGACTGTCCTGCATGACGGGTTGTCTGGGGACTTGAAAAAACAAACAAGGAGTACTGTAATATTAGTGGACTACATATTCTCAACGTCTAGCTTGTAACATCTTTTTAAAGCTCTTTCACAAGATTTTGACTACTGGTGGTGGATATGCCAGTGGCCTAAGAAGGGAGGGTAGGTTGGGTGAGTTCTGAATTATTATAGAGAATTCTTTCTTAGGTGACTGACTGGTGAGACTTGGCCACATGCTCAGGGTTTAATTGATCACTATATTTGGGGTCAGGAAGGAATTTTCCCCAGAGGCAGATTGGTTAGGGCCCTGTGGGTTTTTGCCTTCCTCTGTAGCATGAGGAATGGCTCATTTCCTAGTGGATTCGCTGTATCTTTAAGTCTTTAAATCATGATTTGAGGATTTTAATAGCTCAGTCATTGGTTAGAGGCTTATTGCAGGAGTGGGTGGGTGAGCTATTTTGGCCTGCATTGTTCAGGAGGTCAGACTAGATAGTCATACTGGTCCCTTCTGACCTTAGGGTCTATATAATTGAAGGTGACACTTGCAATGGACCTGTGCCCTCCATCCCCATTCACCACTGCTCAAAATGTGGCTCCACTATTTAACATAGGAGGCGTGGGGAGAAAGCACAAAAACCAGTTACTGAAATAGAAACATGGTTAGCTGAGGCTGCATCATTGACCGAGAAAGGATAGCAACATGGAGTAATGGGTTAACAGACAGAATCACTAGATAGAGTGTATCCTACACGAGAGACATCACGCACCACAGCTCTAGTGCTGCAGATGTACTGATGAACCACTGGAGTGTAGGCACTTCTGTAGCTCTAGTTAATGCAACCCATCAAGCGGCAGTAGCTAGATCAACCAAATAATTCCCCCATTAACCTGGTGGACTCTATACCAAGGATTAGGCTGGCTTAACTTTATCTCTTAGGGATGTGAAATTTTCACACTTTTGAGACATAGTGACATCAACCTAAGTTTTAGATCTTGACCAAATCCCAGAGCTCTGAAATGCCTTAAAAATAAGGAAAAAAGCTTAAATATGATGCAGTGGAAAATGGGAAGCCAATGGACAGATTCAAAGAATGGGAATGGTGTGAAAGAAGTGGGTAAGGTGAATGATATTAGCACTATTTCATTTTGTATGGACTTGAGAAGGGCAATATTAATTCCAGGAACATAGAAAAGGTGAGATGGTAATAGTTAGTGAGAACAACTTGGATGTGAGTTGTAGCTGTGTGAGAAAAGAGACTGGATTTCAGAAATGATATAGAGAAAGAAGTGACAAGATTTGAAAATTGCCTGGTTATTCAGGGAAAAGGAAGAGGAGGCAAGGAGGAGGGGGACTCCACATTATTGCCCTGAGTGACAAGTAAGATTGTGGTGGTGTTCACAGTGAGAGAAAATGCAGGAAGTAGAAAAAGTTTCTAAGGAAAGATGAAGAGTTCAGTTTTGTCCATGTGTAGACTAAACAGCTGCCAAGACATCTAGGAGGAGTTGTTAGACATACCAGCTGAAAAATGGGACTGGATGGATGGAGATAAATCAGAGATGGAATTGTAGGTTTGCAGATTATACAGTAGCTCCAGGCTGTAATCAGAAGGCAGACTTCATAATGCAATGTAGGTAGATACAGTGCTCAAATAATTTATTATTGTTTTACCCTTCTCATACCAATGTTGACAGATAACAGAAACTAGAGTCTTCCATCCCTCTCTGTCATTAGCTTTTGCTTCCATCTGCTCTATGGTGTTCAGGTATGGTGTTCTGCTCTTCCTGCTAAGGGTTCCCCTTACAGTTTCTTTTGGGCACCCTCATTTCCTCACACCAGTTAGTTTCTATTTGATAGTTTCCTGTGGGAATCTGTGTTGGCATGCAGAGGTCATGCCCTAATATGTCCAAACCTTTTTTTCCCCAATTCCAATGGAAACAAGCCGATGGATGGTAATTTCTCTGCTCTCTTCAGTAGTGATAAAGTTTCTCTTCATCCAGTGCCCAGAATCTTTCATAGGCATTTACTTTCTCAGGCAGCTACTTTTTTGGCTAACATTTTAATAGATCTGCAGTTTTTGAAACCATATATGATTACATTTGAAATTGAAAATTCTCAGCTTTGACTCATATAATGCTCACTGCATTATCATGTTTTCTTTGAGTTCTTGGCATAATGCTAAGAATGCTATAGCATTTTCTACAGGAAATAACCTCCTTGACTTTTTGAGTTGCACATTTTTTCTGTTGAAAATGTCTATCCTTTACACTATGGATGAATGAGAGGACAGACAGAAAACAAAAACTAAAACAAAATTCCACTCAGTTCTTGAGTGGCAGCCATTTAGGAAGGTCCAGTAAAGGTAAAGCAGGATAAATCCACTCAATTCACTGTACAACCAAAGCATTTACTTATTGTAAGGTTCTGCCACTAAAAGCTTTCACTTGTCCAGCTCTTTTATATACTCCTGGACTCTCATGAGGCCATGGGTAGCCAGGCGCCACTTAAGAAAACTCTAAGATAGCTGTAAATTGCCTATTGGGTCAAATCCGCTCCTGATTGGCTCTAGGATTTGGAACTGCAAAGGTAGTATAAAGCCACACATACCTTAGTGATGTGTGAGCACAGCTCAGTTGGATCCAATGATCTGACTGCAAAGATGTATTCCAAGTGAATTTATTGTATACCACAATTATGAGAGTTATAATAAAAAAATTCAGAATCCTATTGAGTATAATAATAAATATTTATTGTATTATAAATTAAATCATAAGCTATTTATCATACAAGATACATTTTATGAATTGATTTATGAATATCCCAGTCTTCCTTCAATACATTTTACATAATCAAAATAAAAAAATTATATTGTATACTTTCATCTGTAAAGCACTGATTCTTAATTTTCAGATTTCAGTGCTTCTCTTATGCTCTGTGTCTATTATTTTACATCTCGTTGTATGTTGTTTTGAATCACCACTGAAATTCAGCTCATAATTGCATCCCCCCCCCCATTTTTAAAACGCATCCTTTACAACTGTTCGGGTTCTCATTTATTTGAAGTCGTCATTGATTTTATGTTAACATTGTAAATATAGAATGTATTTACATATATTTCTATCTGTATAACTGTAAACACAGTCATTATTTAATTGACTAGAAGCAGAACACATTACAAAGTAAAATCCTTAATCATTATGATAGTAAGTAATGCATTAGAAATCAATGCAATAAAAATGACTGATAATGTACATAATGATATTAGGATGATCCATTATTTGGACAAAGAGAAGAATTCTATAAAGACACTTACAAAGTCAGGAATGTTTTTGTGCTTCCACTTAGAGGCTAATTAATGTAGGCTATTATGCAGGTCAGTAGAAATATAGAATGAACTTATTTTTAAGATAATTTCTATACATTTATATACAAAGAAGTGAACTACATTTTTAAAAAGTTCAGCCCAAATTTTGAAGCTCCAATGTGAGCTTTGGCTTTAATATTCTAATAATGTACATCTTATATTGTAACTTGTTTAGCATCAGGGCAAAAAATGCACAGGAGTTCTGCTACGTTCCACAAATCCGCTCCTACACCATACAATAGCACAACACTTAATATACTATCTTTGAGACCTTCTGTGGAACTGGGAAGCACTTAGAGACAAGTGGTTTTTCAGTCTGTGTATAACATATTGGGAGGCCACAGAGGGAGAATAGACATGTTATTTGGGTTATCATAACATCAATATTCAGAATATTTTGATGTAAAAGTATACAGGGATAAAACATAATCAGGGCCAAAATGAAGGGAGAGGGATAGGGTGCGTGGTATGGTGACCTTCTGTTCCAGACTGTAACTCAGTCTTTGCATTCTTTCCAGCACCCATGGACACCAGGCACTCCCCATTTCCAGGGAGAAATGGACCAACAGGCACAGGGAACTCCCGGTGCACAGGGGGGGGGGTGTAAGAAAACTGAATCAAAGTTTTTAGTGCTTCCTAGGGAAGTGGAGATGCAGAAGGAGGATGGGGCAAGCCACCCAGAACTTTCTGGTCCCGGTGTTGTGACCATACTCTGTGAGTCACAGCTGAGAGTACCAGATTCAGGGTGGCTTGCTGAGAGATGGGGCAATCCACCCCAGATTGGTGGTTTTTATTCAATTACTAGATATACCAAGCCAGTAACAAAAGTAAATCTCTGTCTCTTCCCCCCTCCGGTTGACAATAAGCCAGAAATGCAGTCTCCTTAGGCATCATCACCCAGACACTGGAGTTAATGATAGTTACTGAAAAACAGTTTAATCAAACAAAGCATTCTTCTTATCTCAAAAGATCAGCCACAGATCCAGGTCAATATATAACTCAGATCTTACTCAATAATCATACTGCTGCCAGTCCCTTACTGGCTAAAATCTAAAAGTTGATTTTCAGAAGAAAAGGAGAGAGTTAATATAGTTCATAAATCATATACTTACAACTTGTACAAGTTTCTTATATCAGGTGGGTATCAGTGATGTAATAAACTGCCACTTTGCAAAGGTCTCTCTGAAAATTACCCAAGCAGCTTGAGCGTCATCAGTCTCTGTTTAGAGCTTCCTTTTTAAAAATTAATTCCAAAGAAAATTAGTAGGAATTGAAGACAAAATAAAGGTGTTTCCAGGGTCTTTTATATACTGTCCCAGAGATGGAGATAATTTTACTATCCCAAACAAAGCCCCCAGCACAGTTTGTGAAAAACTACAGGGACAAGATGGAGTCCAGGATCACATGAGCAAGTCACATGGCCTTACATGCTTTGATGACTCACAGGAACAATCATTGCCCATATGTTTTCTAAAGCTCCCACAAGAAGGCTGATAATAGAAGAGATGCATACAGCAATTTCAAACGGATACAATCTTAACATATAACTTGTTGACCCAGCCAGAAAGAGCTTTATTATGTTGCTTATATGGTAGAAAGGCTGTCCAGATGATCCACTGATTTCCCTTATTTGGAATAACGGATAGAATATGTACAAAGGAGGACAGGGGGAATTCACCACTGCACAGAGAACTAGCAAAAAGTCTAGGAATCATTTACATGCCACTCAAAATTTAGGTGAGGCATCAATGGCGATTTTTCCTTGCACTGGCCAGTTACATAAAGATGAATCCCAGCTACTGAATTGGGGACACTGTTAATTAATTAGATTTGCTGTAAGGACTGTCCACAAATTTTCACACAATAGATAATTAGCATCTACAGTTTAGGAGATTTTTTCACGTTGCCAAACATGTTGATAAATAGTTTTTGTAGTTGATTTGTTTTAAAAATAGCAATGATAAGGAATGTGTCTTATGTTCCCTTTGATTCAAGAATAACCAATATCACAAAAGCAAACCTCATTTATTTCTCTCTCATCCTTGCCCTTTTCTGTGGATGTACGAAAGTAATGACAGATTCACATAGGGATGATTTGTAATTAAATTAAATTCAGCAACAAAAAGTGTGTAAAATGCATTTAATCCAAAACAATAAACAAGTACATGATTAATTGCTTGCAATGTGCCTAGCTTTGATGTGTGAAAATAAAGATGATGTAGCAGCTGAGCTCCTTTGAATCAATTCAACATCCACCTGGTGTAAAAGCTCATCATTTACTGCAGACTTAGCCCACTTCCATGAAAGCATTTCCAAGATCTCTGGTGGAACTTCATCACAATAGACATACTTTATACATTTCTCCTCTCCCACCACCATTTAAGCCTATTGCCAAAGTAATTGCAGGAACAAATAAACCTTAACAAAAACAAACAAACAAAAAACTCCACCCCACACCCTATCCATAAATCAAATAAAATGGTGGGGGAAAATATATTACAGAAACATAATTATACATTTTGTGTGCATGCTTGCATAACGAAGTAAAATAAATCAGCATTTGGCTATTAAGATTTCTCTTTTCTCCTAATTATCTGGGCTATTGAAAGATTATAGCCGTGCAAATTGAAACAAAGAAAACACCACACAAAGAGAGTCATTAGTAATGGCATCTAATCCCATTACTTGGTAGTGTGCACTACATTCCATATGCACTACGCACTATCACAATGTAAAATAGTAACATCCATGACACATACAAATTGCGCACGATGTAGAAAAGGAACAAGCTTTTGGTGTGAAAACAAAACCTTGCTTCCAGTATCTGAAGAATATCGGTTTACATTATGCAAGCCCATCTGTGTTTCAGAGGTATAAAATACGCTGCTTTATCCTCTCTCCTAAAGTGATATGTAGTATTGCTGAGCAGCCCGGAATGGCTGCTGTGATCCTTTGTTTCACCAGGGAATTGATTCCATTTTGTAGAAAGTGGGTTTAGTTAATGGGAACTTATATCACTAGAGATAAGTAGGTTTAGGAGTAGTAGTTAGCAAGAGTAGGCCCAAGCCTGAACCAATTTTCAAAGGCCTTAACATAACAACTCACTTGAACCAATGCCAAGAACACAGACGTCACATAGCGTGCACCTGCAACTCTGCAAACTAAAAACCTAAGAAACTATGTTGCAAAGAGCTCCCTGCAGATAGAGTGTGGGAACCGCTGACGATGTTGCAAAGAGCTCCCTGCAGATAAGGTGTAAGAACGTGGGAACCGCTGGAACAAACAGGAGGGGCACGGGGGACTAAAAACCCTATAAATACCAGCTCTGGAGACAGTCAAATCGGACAGTAGGCAGGACAGAGTCAAGACGCCCCAAGGCCTCGGCCTTGAAAGCCAGTGGGCTCTGTCCATAGCCAAAGGCAAGGTAGAGTCAAGATGCCCCGAGGCTTCGGCTTCGATAGCCAGTGGGCTCTATCCGTAGCCAGAGAAAGGTCAGAACCTGATCCTCGAAGGTGACGGGATTGGCATGTAGGTACGAGCTCATCAGAGAAAGGTCAGCACCTGATCCTCGAGAGTGACGGAACTGAAACGTCGGTAAGAGTTCGGTGAGTATTAAGAAACTGCAACAGACCTCGGTGAAGGCTGGTTCAAAGTAGCTACAGGTATATGAAACATATGAAACATGAAACGGTAACTGAAGTCTTAGCACCCCGAGTCCTGGTGTAAGGGCTAAAGTAGTTTAGCACCCTGGTCCCCGAGAGTATGGGGGAAAGGTATAAGGTTAAGGATCAAGTAGATTAGCACCCCGGTTCCTGGGAGTACAGGTGATTAGACTGCGTCTCCTCGTAAATAAGAGCCAGACACAGTGTAATAAGAATAGCTCTAGCAATTAACTAATTAATGTGCATTTATTTCTGAATCTTTGTCTTTAAGACCTGCTGCAGCATAACAGCAAAACAGTGTAACCCTGTGATCATTTAACCATCAAAGTTTGTTTACTGAATATTTCTTCAAAGAGCGCTTAAGGCTCATTGTACTCATGATGATCAACAATAAATATCTTCTATTCATAACTCTCCTGATTCCTTTGATACCTCCCCTGTCACTTTTAATCTCTCTTACCCCTCTCTGACTCTCGCTATTCCCCCTATGGGAACAGTATTCAGTTCCCTTAATGTTCGTCTGGGTTATCGGCTGGATCGGTTCAACCCTCTATTATTTGGTCCCCTTGACCACTGATGTACCTGTCAGTGCCTCCTCCCTTCCATCAGATCAAGGCCGGGCTATTATCCCGGTGGACAAAGAACCCACCGTCTGCTCGCAACCCTCGATGAATAACACCCTGAGGGTGGACGTTAAACAGTGTAGCGGTGAGCACATTTCAGTGATAAGTGAGTAAAAACTTAGGTTAGCTTGAAACTTGCTTTAGGATCAAAGCACCATGGCCTTGATCCAAAGCCTTTTGAAGAGAATGGAATAATTTATATTGGACCTCAATGGGAAACAGGTGTGGCATTATCTGTATAGTAGACATAGTCAGTGCTATTCTGTTTTTCCAACATGTTTTGGAGACATCCAAAATTTCATTGAAGTGGGAGAGAAAACAACTCACAACGATAAGTAATGTAACAGAGTTTGATTAGCTGGAAGTTGAACAAACAAGTTAACACTATAGTTTTAAAATATTTATCTTTTATCAGTTTATACACATATAGTTATATATTACATAGACAAAACACACACACACACTCCAGAAACATTCTTCTTTTCAGTGGCTAAAGCATATTTACTTCCCACTTTATTAATGATGATCTAATTTGTCCAGTTAGATGTTCATTAAAGGGTGGCAGGGAAAAAATAAAGAGTTTTGAACCACTCAGCAACCAATATCTCCTGTTTTGGGTTTTTTTGTTTTTTTCTTCTAGTAACTAGAGTTTGCTAATAGTTTAATAGAGAGAGGACAACCAGGGCTTATGAAGCAGCACCAGCAATCCACTGCAACACCAAGTGGTTCAGCAAGTACTATTTAGCTATCTTTCTTTTATAATTATTATACACACAGAAGTTGGCTTGATAAGCACTTTGTTGGAGGTGAAAATACAAACACAGAGAGAGAAAGACCAGAAGAGAGACAGCAATGATAACTTCATGGCAACTGACAAAAAGTAGCATTTTATCATTGAATGGAACAACAAAAGCTCAATCAATCGCAGGCAGAAAAATTATGTTATGACCAAGAGCAACTGATGTTGCTAATAACTGCTTTAGTTCCTTGGAAATTAATGCAACCGTCATATGACCACTTGAATTTCACACCGTGCTCTGTAGCTCTCTTTACAATAGGGAGCATTCTATGCAAACCCATGTAAGTGCTCATTGATTGTTTCAAATGTTCTGTACTCAGCGATTCAAACACTGAGTCTCTGGCTTTTCAGACTGTAGTGGGCCTAGTCTGTCAAATAAGCCTCTGAAGATAAAGGCATTTATAAATATAAAGGCATCTGTAAATGCAAAAGTTACTTTACTATTTATGCAGCCTTTACAAAGCTCATGAAGCAAGCCTGTTCCTGGGGAGAACGAAAATAATTCAAAATGGTTTTCTTCACTGAATTGAGATTTCAGAATAAAGAGTTCATTGTCTCACACATATGAAAAGTATGTATTTTACCAATTCATTGTTCTTGACCTACCACTATATCTCTGTGTTCTGTATCACTGCTACTGAGGTCCTCAAAAGAGATAAGATCCCTTTACCCTAAATAAACATAGAGATTGGGGGCCTCAGGATACCAACCTGCTAACATCGGCTGCGTCTACACTTGCACTACCCTGCATCTACACTATCCTGCATCTACACTACAGTTTCCTTAAGTCGACTTAAGCAGCTTGCTTAAGTTGACTTAAGGAAAATAAAGTCGACAATGAAAATTAAGTTGACTTTATAAAACCTCCTTTAAATTTGACTTAAGGAAGGCTTAATTCGACTTTTTAAAGTCAAATTAAGCCAGTTTAGCCCTAAGTCGATTTAGGGCTACCCCAGGACTACACCAATGCCCTCCCTGCTGGGGGGGGCACTGGGGGAGCCTGGCATGCCCCCCAAAGGGCAGGGTAGAGCCCTGTGTGACGCTGTCTGGATTTAGGGAAGCATTTATGATATTTTTTTCTATTCATATATCATAAATGCTATAATCCATAGGAACTATGTCATGTTTGGTATCAATAGAAAGTTAGTAATTTGCTGGGAATGATTATATAGTTTATGTCTAGTAATTGTATTTGGATTAGAAGTTAGTTTAGTTAGGAATTTGATGTTATATCTATACTTTAACTTATGTGCTTTTATTGAAATGCCTGAGAGAGGCGGCTGTGTAAAACCATTGTGTCCTTAATGTTAAGGCATGTGCCAGCTACAATGGGTGGGGGAAGCAAAGGAGGCAGAAAAGGACTTCTCTCCCTAAACCTTTCCTCAAACCAGCATTTAATTTTCTCCTGACACTCTTGCTGTCATTTCATTAAATTCCCCTTGTACTCCCTCCTTTTAGAATTGAGAAGCAGAGGTGACACAAAGTAGATTTCACTCCCTCCCAGGCCCATGGAAGGGTCGACAGTGGCAGAATCTTCTGCTTCTCCCAGACCTAGCAAGAGGTACAAGGACACCCAAAGCAGCTGAGCTGCTGCACACTGGCTCCAACTGAAGGTGGAGGGCTGAGTGTTGCTGCAGTGTTAGCCCTCTGCTTTGAGAGAGGAAGAGAGCATTAGTTGTTCTCGGTGCAAAGGGAGCAAAGGGTCATTTTGCACATGAGGCCCTTCTGATTGTCCATCTTTCCCCAGAAGGTAGGAGAATAGGAAGAGGCAGCCAGTCAATATAAGGATTTCCCTACAGACAAGCAGAAGTTTCCAGAACCTGTACTGCACCTAGAAAACCCGTATACATTGAAAGTTGTAGTGTACAGTGATTGGGATACAGGTCTGAAGTCAAGAGATACTTTTATCTTTATATTTGCTGGTGGTGCAAAGCACTTTATGATCTTCATATAGAAAGCGCAAGGTACCATGCTTGGCACCAATCATCCGCTCCCACCGAAAATTTCACAAGAAAGCATTCTGGAGGAAGAAACTTTCATAAGGATTCTTTCACAGACATCATAGCTGGACATCATCATCCTGTGTGATCATTTAGTTTCATCCCATTGCTGCAGTAAAGGATGTAAAGACCACTCTCAAATCTAGCCAATCCTTCTGCTGAAGACTGAGACCATCCAAGTTTAGATTCTCTGCTTCTGCATTAGGTCTTGAAGCTGCATAAGGCTGCTTACCTCATAGATCCCCAGCAGCAAAGCACCTCTGCCCAGCAAAATCTTTTGAGTATTTTTTTTTGCTTTGAATTGACTGAAACATTCTACACATTCATGTCAACTTTGCTCTTTTTTTTTTTTTTTTTCAGATTTTGGTTAGAAACAAAAACTTACACACCTAAACAAAACAAAAATACAAAAAAGTCAATGAATATGGTTTTTGATGTTTTTTAAATGAAACATCTTCATTTTCCAATTAAGAATGCCTTTGTTTTTGAAATGTTATTTAAAAAATGAAAAAGAAAATCTTAAAAAATCCGCAAATGAAACAAAAGGTTTTATTCAATCCAAACCAAATTTTCTTCCAACTTTTTAGAACACTGAAAAAAATTAGAAAAATTTCATTTTGGGTCAACCTGAAATTATTTTTTTTCTTTTGATTTTTTCTCTCACACAGAGAATGAAAAAATACAATTAAATAGATTTTAAAAATTTAGTCATTTAGATAGTCCCAAGTGCAGCCCCAATGAAGCTGTGCTGCCTAGACCTCCCCTGGTTGTGGGTGCCATGGGGAAACTTGCGAGGAGTGAGGGGGTTGTTCAATAGGAAATAAAATACAATCGGAGGTTATAGCCATTTCGGTAAGACTAGAGGCAGGATCAGGTGCCTCACCCAATATTCTCATGTGAGTACCCCGTACTACACAGCAAAACCTAAGGCCTGACCTAGGGCAATGCAGAGGACAGTGTCGCAGAGGGGATAGCACTATTTCTCTGTGTGGAAGAGTGAGAGGGAGGTTCCCCTCTGCATGGATCCAAGGGGTAGAGGGAGACACAATCTGACCCATTATTTATTTATCATGACAATTATTAAAGAGTTTTCTTTACTAATTTATTAAGTACATTTCTCCCCACGTTGGGTTGAATTCTTTCCATTCTTAACTTCTAGAAAGCAAGTTATTCTCTGCTTTGATTTTCAATTAACAGAATGAGCACAAGATTTTACTGAGAATGATTAAATGACACATTTTATTTTCAATTTTGTGTTTCAAGATATTGCACGGAAGGTGTGAGAGTTTTATAAGGGAATTAATAAGAAGGTGTACACGGCTTGAGCCCTGTGTGGCATAATCTGCCTGAGGGGATTGATAATTCGCTGTGGGGTCTTTCACATTCTTGACACTAGTTCTAATCTTACCCTGGTATGAAATAACCAAAGCTAAATTATTTGTTTTGATTTCTTTCTTCTATACACCATCCTGGCCTGTTGAATCTTACTATGTAAAATGTGGTGAGCATGGCTAGGAGATCTGGTGCTCTCACTGCTAAGCCTGTCTACTGCTCCACTCTAAAGATGGCACTACACTAGAGATCTGGATCTTGCATTGTCTCCACTATCTCCAGCATGTGTCTGAGGGCTTGGGTAAACAAACATGATTACTTCAGTTTTGGGGGCTGTGCCTCTGGGCACCATTCAGCAGCCATAGACAGATTTTAAACACAAACTCATGTGATCAAAGAGCAAAATATGTACAGTAGCAGAAAATCAAGTGTGTGTGTGGTAGTGGGGATTAAATCTATTCCAACATTATAAAATATTATTTAACATCCAAAAAGGAGGTTTTATCGAAAAAAACTCAGTCCCAACCCAGGAGCATACAGGTACAAAGTGAAAATATACAACAGACAGATTCTTATCTGATATAAATTGAGCTGGATGAATTTTAATCACTCCAAGTCCCATTTCTGAAATACCTAAAGAATAATCAATGTAGGAGGAGTCACTACTTTCTCAGTTATCAATAGACTGGACTCTGGAAAGAATCTAATGCAGCATAAAATGCTGATCTGTCAAGAAAGTTTCTCACATCCAGGACATCTATGGATCAGATACTTGGCTCCAGGATGACACACACAAAGGCTATGTCTACACGGGCAATTTTAGTCAACTTAAGGAAGCTTAAGTCGAATTAAATTAAACTACGTCCACACCTGGTTTTCATTAAGTCGACCTAAGCAGTTCCTTAAGTCAACTTAATTACTACCACTCTTCAGGTCGACTTAACAATTAAGTTGATTTATTAAGTCTACCTAAAGACTGCGTGGCCACCCTAGGTCAACTTATTCTATAAGTCGACCTAGGGCACAGTCCCGGGGAGAAAGAAGCCAGGCTCCTTTCTCCCTGGGACTGCTGGTCCCAGCGAGAAGGGAGCTGTGGCTCCTTTCTCCCCGGGACCCACGGGTCCCGGCAAGAAGGGAGAGGCACTCCAGCTGACAGGGGACCCCGGGGGTTCCCTTGTCAGCTGGAGTGCCTCTCTCTTTTGGACTACAAGATACAGAAGTGTATCGTTTTCAAATACTCTGCTATGTTAGTGAGGGTTACTGCATTAGAAAACGCCATCATGAAAAAGGAGCTGTCTAATCAGAATATACTCAGCTGAGTATAAAGTATAAACAGCTCCCTTTCATGCTGAAAATAGTCTACCTTGCCACCTGGCTCTCTCACAAGGATTCAAATATAGAATCATAGAATCATAGAATAATAGGGTTGGAAGGGACCTCACGAGGTCTTCTAGTCCAACCCCCTGCTAAAAAGCAGGACCACTCCCCCTAAATTATCCCAGCCAGAGTTTTGTCTAACCGAGCCTTAAAAATCTCCAAAGATGAAGATTCTACCACCTCCCTAGATAGCCCATTCCAATGCTTCACCACGCTCCTAGTGAGAAAGTTTTTCCTAATATCCAACCTTGACCTCCCCAGCTGTAATTTGAAACCATTGCTCCTTGTTCTGTCCTCTGTTACCCTCGAGAACAGCCTAGCTCTCTCCTCTTTGGAGCAACCCTTCAAGTAGTTGAAGGTTGCTATCAAATCTCCCCTCAGTCTTCTCTTCTGTAGACTAAATAAGCCTACTTCCTTCAGTCTCTCCTCATAAGTCATGTTCCCCAGCCCCCTAATCATTTTTGTTGCCCTCCGCTGGACTCTTTCTAATTTGTCCACATCCTTTCTGTAGTGGGGAGCCCAAAACTGGACACAGTACTCCAGATGCGGCCTGACCAGTGTCGAATAGAGGGGAATTATCACATCCCTCGATCTGCTGGCAATACTCCTACTGATGCAGCCTAATATGCCATTGGCCATTTTGGCAACAAGGGCACACTGTTGGCTCATATTCATCTTCCCGTCCACCATAACTCCCAGGTCCTTTTCTACAGCGCTGCTACTTAGCTGATCGGTCCCCAGCCTGTAGCAGTGCATGGGATTTTTCCGTCCTAAGTGCAGGACTTTGCACTTGTCTTTGTTGAACCTCATGAGGTTTCTTTCGGCCCAGTGTTCCAATTTGTCCAAGTCTCTCTGGATCCTGTCCCTGCCCTCCAGAGTATCTACCATTCCCCCCAACTTGGTGTCATCCGCAAACTTACTAAGCACGCAGTCTATTCCATCATCAAGATCATTAATGAAGATGTTGAATAGAACCGGCCCCAGGACCGACCCCTGGGGCACTCCACTCGTTACCGGTTGCCAACCAGACATCGAGCCATTGATTCCTACCCGCTGAGCCCGTTGATCTAACCAGTTTTCGATCCACCTTAAGGTCCACTCGTCCAACCCATACTTCCTTAACTTGCCAACGAGAATGCTGTGGGAAACCGTATCAAAAGCCTTGCTAAAGTCAAGGTATATCACGTCAACGGCTCTTCCCGCATCCACAAATCCAGTCATCTCATCATAGAAGGAAATCAGGTTGGTCAGGCACGATTTGCCCTTGGTGAATCCATGTTGACTGTTCCTGATCACTCTATTTTCCTCCAAATATGCTGAACTCAAACACTACTAGACTGAAAAATTAAGGCCCATATCACTCCCCCTGAAATCAGTAGGACTTTTCCCCCTCCCCTTTTTTTTAATGGAACAGAATTGGGACCGTATGTTTTATTGTTGCTTGTAGAGTGCATGTCTACAATTGGTTTGAGAGATTCTGGGCCCAATTCTTCCATACGACAAGGTAGCTTTGTATAATTTGGTGGCATGAAACTGACTTCACTCTTTTTTTCCCTGTAAATCTTGTTACCCAATAGTGAGACTGAATCTTCCTTACACCCCAAAGATCCTTGGTTGCTTGAATAGCATCTGAGGATTTCAGGTATTGGTCCAATACCCAAGCAAATTGAGGATTAGGAGAACACAAAGATACCTTAAAGCCATCTTTGTTCACATCCTGCCCCCATAATGCAATCATTGTTTTTCTACCACTAGTCCTGATATGGGCCTCTAGCATTATAACAGGTTCACATATACCATTTAAAGAGAAAAGCTTTTGGCTACTGTGTGCAACTATAGCTGTGAAGGCAGGGGAGAGTGTAGCTCCTTAGTATTACAAGTAATGCTGTTTATTGTTTTTCCATTTGCAAGCGTCTGGCAAAGTGGGATTTCTCCCATGAAAGCTCATGCCATAAATAAATTTGTTTGTGTTAAAAAGTGGCACAGGACTCCTTGTTTATTATGCTGTTTATTGTGTGACCTTGGACACCATTGTGTGATAATATAAAGAAACACCCTGTTTTCTTGTCCCTTAGAAATGTGCTGTTTTCCCTACCAAAATAAAGGGGAAACTTGAGAAGACAGTAGCAGATCAGTTACATGCCTTCCACACCAATAGAGCAACTAGAAGAGATAAAATACTCTTACTCCTTCAGACAAGGAGTGCTTCAGCCCATTCATGATATCACATATAGTGCTGTCTAACATCTGAAGAATAGTTCCACACACCTTATCATCCCAATCAGTGTTGCTCCCCCTTCAACAGAGGTTGTGCAGTAGTTAGTTCTTTCTCATATTAGAATAACTTCTCCACAATAGTGTAAAGGAATGGGACTGCTCAGTACACCACACCCAAGAGGCCAGTGGCATGCCAGGTGTAGCATGATGCTGAGGCAAGCACTGTAGGTATTACAATAGCTAAACCTTGTAGGTGGTAATACTGGGGCCCTCAATAACTACTCAGGACACATGGCTAAGTGAAAAGGTATTTTAGCAGAGCTGACAGGAAAAGGAAACTTGCAAATACCCTAGTTGACAGAGGTTTAAACACTTACTGTTCCAAAGGAGCAATTATGGTTCCTGTGTGAGCCCCTGGTGTTAATCAGTCTCTCCTGTTGGAGCTGTTCTATTGTGGGTAAATAATTGAAGAGTCATATATAAAGAGAATGAAAGCACAATCATGAGAATATATCTATGGCATGATGGTTAGAGCACACACCCATATGGTCCTCCTGCTCCAACAACTTTAATTTCTCTCCCAGAGTGCAACAGCTTCAACAGGAAGGACTGCGTGAACCCCACATCAGTGTGCCCCACCTGAAAGATGCTGAGACCATGTTCAAACCTCTTCTCACTCACTGCTAGGGGAAGGACATGAACCAGATGTCTCCCACATTCTAGGGAATACTTCACTAGGCTCCTTTTCCCTCTCACACCTCCAGCTTCTAGAAAAAATGGCTTAGGCACCTAACCCTAAAGTCTCTGGCTGTGAGTCACTATTAGAGATAGGCACCTTCTTTGGACCCAACTTAGGCAGATTTCTCTCTATGAAATGGGTGGAGCTTAGCACATAGCCCTCTGATCAACATCTCCATCTCCCATTGGCTTGCATAGGCAGCTTCCTGCCTAGCATGCCTTGTTTTTGTGAATCACAGCCCAAGGCATCTTTCTCTCCCCATTCTTTGGGTAGGTAGCTTCATCACCTAACTAAAGCTCTGTGAAGCATAGTGTGTTCTCATGACTTTTTAAATCCTAAATCCCCGCTCCTATACCCTACCCCTGTCCCTGTCCTGCTCAACCCCCATTGCACCCTGGTACAATGGGGTAAATGCTGAGTCCCCTGGCACTTTGAAAGGTGTGCCCCCTCTCCCACCATGGACCACTTCCAGGTCCACCTAGCCCATAGAAGTTGACTTAGGCATCCAGTGTGGACGGTCTAAGTCAATTTGGCCAGGTCTACCTTAAGTCGACTTAATTTTATAGTGTGGATATGCTAAGTCGACTTAAAGTCGACTTATTTGGCTAAGTGTAGGCATAGCCTAAAAAACCAACTCATATCTGGGGGACTTTTAACACATAAATATTATCCTTATCACGAACTCTGGCTGAAAAGCCCAAAAGACCTCAAATTCTCAAAGTTTAGGCTTCTGGTTTCATTGATTTCACACAAATGGGTTTACATAAATAAGGACATAAATTATCAGTTTAGATTATGCTACTCAGAAAGATAATGGTTTCTACTTTAAAGCGAGAGTATCTCTAACCTGTTAAGGAGAAGAACCAGTTTTAATGGGCCACCCTAGAAAGCTAATGAAAATCCTTGGGCTCAGAACACTCTGAAGAATTATACTGTTTCTTGATGGCAGATAATCCTATTAATTATCCAACAGGGCTTACAATAATGGTTGTCCATGACTATTGGCATAATAGCTTTCCTCAAAAACCTCTTCCTCAGCTTGGTCCTTGAACATCACCATACTACATAGATGACATACTGTAGATAAAATGGGAAGGAATATGACTAGAACCATGGTGCTGAAGCTGTGATTTGTGTCACACTTGTTTTAAAAGCTTGTGCCTTAGAGGTCTCTTTACCATCAACATAGCATCTACAAAGTTATACTTAGGAAAACTATTTCATATGATGAATACCTTCAGTTAATCTAAGTAGTTCTGCATTCATTGTTAAAGATGAGATTTCCAATGTCAAGAATTATTCAACTTTTGTAGATAGGACCTCTCAGGTTTGGCCTGAGCTAGGAGGCCCTTTAATAGCAGCTCACTGTCTTCTGTGGAACAAATACAGAGGCTTCTTTGATTGAGTTTTAGCCAGTTACTTGCTGAGGTTCTAATATTGTAACAGCATGTGTTGGAGAGCCATTACTAGGCCTGCGTCTACACTGGTAAATTAAGTCGACTTACGCTTGGCTTAAGTCGACTTAATTTGCCCTGCATCTACACTACACTTTGCTTAAGTCGACTTAAGCAGCTTGCTTAAGTCGACTTAAGCAAAATAAAGTCGACTTAATGAAAATTAAGTCGACTTTATTAAACCACCTTTCTACTTGACCTAAGGCTTAATTCGACTTTTTAAAGTCGAATTAAGCCAGTGTAGCCCTGGGGTAGCCCTAAGTCGACTAAGCCCTGCCGGGGAGGGCACAGGGGGAGCCTGGCATGCCCCCCAAAGGGCAGGGCATGTGGGCAGGGTATGACACTGTCTGGATTTAGGGAAGAATTTATGATATTATTTTCTATGGATATCTCATAGTTCCTATGTATTATAGCATTTATGTCATGTTTGGTATCAATAGAAAGGTAGTAATTTTCTGGGAATGATTATATAGTTTATGTCTAGGAATTCTATTTCGATTAGAAGTTAGGAATTTGATGTTATATCCGTACTTTAACTTGTGTCATTCTGGAGGAATGCCTTAGACGGGAGGGTGTGAACAACCATTGTCTCCTTAATGTTAAGGAATCTGCTAGGTGATATGGTCCCAGGGAGTAAACTGATGAGCCATTAAGGACACAATGGTTGTATGGTTCTTTGTGTCCTTAATGGCTTATCAGGATACTCCCTGGGACCATTCTACCCAGAAAATTCCTAAACATTAAGGACACAATGGTTGTTCATACTCTCCCGTCTAAGGCATTCTTCCAGAATGACACAAGTTAAAATATGGATATAATATCAAATTCCTAACTTCTAATCCAAATACAATTCCTAGACATAAACTATATAATCATTCCCAGCAAATTACTACCTTTCTATTGATACCAAACATGACATAGTTCCTATGGATTATAGCATTTACGAGATATCCATTGAAAATAATATCATAAATGCTTCCCTAAATCCAGACAGCATCACACATAGGGCTCTGCCCTGCCAGGGTCCCTGTCCCCTTTTGCCCCATTGCATACAGGGGGTGCCCCCTGCCACTGTGGACCTGCCCAAGGTCCCCCTAGAGCCACAAAGTCGATCTAGAGCATCCAGTGTGGATGCTCTAGGTTGACTTTGTAAGTTCCCCTTTAAGTCGACTTTAATTTTAAGTGTAGACACACTAAGTCGACTTAACTAAGTTGACTTTAAGTCGACTTAGTTAAAGTCGACTCAAAAGTGCAAGTGTAGACATAGCCTCGAGTTGATTGTCAACATGTCCCTATGTGAGGGCAAGATTTCAGCTTCCCTTACTGCTCTTTTTCAAGAAATCTTCTCATTCTGAGCTCTCCGATTATTGACATATCAAAGTATTCAGACAAAACAGCTAAGTAGCATACTAGATATAATGAGATTAGATTAGTTACAGTTGAGGCAATACCTTGAGCCAGTAGGTCTCTTTGACCTCAGTCAGGTTGGTGTTAGCCCTGTGCAAATATTGGTGACTGTGCTGGTCACTGCTAGTGTTTTCTGAAGAAAGGATATGATATGTTTGTTTTGTGATCAGCACTGGCTGCTGAATGATGGCATGGTGACTGGATTTCTGTAATGTGCTCTACTTGAAGTTATACTTTGACGCTATTTAGAAATTGTAACTCAACCAGAAGGATCCAGTCATCCTATTAAAAAGTGATTCATACAGAAAGCATGTTACCCCAATATGCCATGACCTGCACTGGTTGCCAGATGATTTCCAATTAAAGTTTAAGGTGCTTGGATTTTGACATATGGAACACTAAGCAGCTCAGGTCCAGAATACTTTAGACACTGCCTTTCTCCCCAGGTACCATGCTAACAAATAGCAGATAAATTAGATACTGCAGCTGTGGCAGTCAGCTAAGGCACTCAATTTAACAGAGAGCCTTGTTTAAACAAGAGGGTCCTGGGAGTAAGTTGTTTTCTGTGAGGGATACTCAATTCTATAATTCACTTGCGTATTTGCTCTAACACAGCTAGGACTTGGGGACTGTCAGATCAAGCAGAAAGGTTCATCTTTTCTCCCAGAAATACCTGAAGTAGAGAAACACATTACCCCTCACTTTTGTAAATCCTATTGCTCTGTCAATTATCTCTGGACTATGATCTAAGAAAAGAACATTACAGGATGAATGCTGTCTGCAAACCTCAGTTCAGACATTATTCATTCTAATTAAACAACACCAAGAGATGTTTTCCAATTTATTTTGTGATGATGGAGAATATAGAAGGGGAAACTATCAATTCTGCTGCTGAAATAATTCTTGCTCAAGAACTTGCACTTATTACACATGAAGTCCCTGAGCTTTATGATGCCAGTTCCTGTTCAGGTTCAGCCAAATATTTTTTTTTAAAAATGTTATTACCTACCTGCCCAGGAAGCTGATGAAAATTCACAGTCAGGAAAAGAAAGTAGAACTAAGGGTTTAGTTTAAAAAATGAGCAAATGGCAGAAAGGTCAACACTGAGAGGGAAAAAAATCTTAAAAGGCAATCTTACTGCTGAGAAATTCCCTCAAAGAGTTTATTAGTAAGACACCAAGTAATAAAAAGACCCAACAGGTCAGTCACATTCCAATAAAACCCTCAGAAATCCCTGAAAAGTTCAGTCACTGCCTCCCTTAACCTGCAATTGACGCAATATAATGGTGAGGAAGAAAAGACAGCTGGCAGGGCTTTTTGATTGTTTGTTTCTTTTATTGTTGGAGAAAATGCATGCTTAGTCATTCCTACCATCTGCTGCACAAGTGTTATTTAAAAAAAAAAAAAGATAGTGAACACCTGTGTATGTCAGTGCTGAAATTCTGTTTATGAGGGAAAACACCAGCTCAGATGCCATAAAAGCAGAGACCTGAGTGGCCAAGAGGCACAAGCTAGGCTGCACAGCAAGAAGAAGCAGCAGCCCTTTAAAGAAGCAAGAATAGTAATGGTTTTGAGTTTGACTGATATCTGCTTCACTTTTAGTAGCAAAATCAAGAAGGAATATTGCTGCCACTATGCTTATAGCAAATCAACATCAAGACTTAACCAGCTAAATTGCTCTCACCCCCTAAAATCAGTGGAACTTATGAAAGGGATAATTATGTGCTGGCAGCTTTGCTTGATCCACTTGCTTGAAGGGTGCTTTTCTAAAAGTACTGGCATCTGTCATCCACCTTCTCTTCCTCCTCTGCATCTTTTTCCCAGTGTAGGTAAATTACATGATGCTGTATAGCTTTAATGCTCACAGCATAGGCAAAAGAGCTTGTTTCCCCAAAATACAAATACCCTGACACTACTATGTTCCATAGTGGTAGTAATACACCCATAAAGCACACCAGTTGCTTTATTAAAAATAGAAAGAGAGAGACAAATGGATGCAATGACAGAAATTTTCACAGCTACAGCAAGAGCACTTCCTGACCATGAAATAAATTGATTTAGACATTTAATCATTTCAAATAACTTATCCAACTAGCCAATGGTTTCTTAGAGATATGATTATTCAGGTAGCATCTGAAACTATTGGGCACTTTCATACCTCTTTCCTTTTACTAAGTCTGTTTTAAAAGATAAACCTGGGGAATATCTATAGTCCTCCATAAGAGCAGGAATGGTAGTGTTTGCTAGCACTAAATCTTCATAATAGTCTCCATTTTAACCTTCACTATTCAGACACTCATAATCCCAGGGCCGTATTTAGGGTCAGGCAAATATCTTGGATGCCAGGATTGGGGACTGCCACGTTCTGGGGCCTGTTTTTCTTGTTATCAACAAAAGGGAAAACAGAATATTTGAAATATTTTTTTTTCAGGTATTCCATATATGAATTCATTTTTCAGTAACATCTGAAAATTTTCTGGAGCATTGTAGAATCTCCTGGAACCTTCCAGACTTTCTGAGAACTACAGTTTCCTCTACCCTCCTATAATGTTGTCAGCCATGCCCACATGGATATGTAAGAGGTGGGGCACTGCCAATCAATAAATGAGATATAAGAACCAACTAAAGTGAAATGAGAGCCCCGCTGGAATATTGTGAACCTATTTTATTGTGTAATTGTGAAAGTGTAATTGTGTTTTAAGACTTGACGAGCATAAAAACTAATAAGACATATTTAATGAGAAACCAGAGATATCTATAGAACCCCTATCTAGGCCACAGTACAGAAGAAATGTTACTTCTTTTGCCATGATTAATGTATAATGACTGATGACTTTCTAAAAGAGCGGATAATAAACTTTTGCTTTCCCTAATACTGTCTATTTTTCCCCACAGAATAAAAAAGATGCTACCAAAAAAGCCTTCAGTAACTCAGGATGGGTGTGTCTACACTAGTAAATTAAGTCAATTTAAGCATGCTTAAGTCCTCTTAATTTACTCTGCGTCCACCCTGGCATTTCCTTAAATCAACTTAAGCTGCTGCTTAAGTTGATTTAAGGAAATTCAAAGTCGACTTTATAAAACCATGTATAAAGTCGACTTTGAAGCTTAAGTCGACTTTTTAAGTTATTGAGGGTCCTGGACCGAGCTCCAGCTGCTCAGCAGCCGGCAGCTGGAGTGGGGTCTCCAGCTCTTCCTCCTGGCCGGGACCACTCGGGTCCCGGGGAAGTTATCCCTGGGACCCGAGTGGTCCCGGCTATAAGGGATCCCTTCTTCCCGGGACCTGAAAAGTCCCGAGCAGAAAGGAGCCGAGTTGTCCGGAGCAGAAGGGAGCTCCACGCTCCCTTCTCCCCCGGACTGCTCAGGGCCTTGCTGCCCCGGGTACAGCCAGCCCCATGCAGGGCTGGCTCTCCCTGAACCGAACTAGTCGACTTAGAGAGTCTAGTATAGACTTTCTAAGTCGAGTTAGTAAGGCCCACTTTAAGTCAACTTAGGAGTCCTGTGTGGACTCTTTAATTCAACTTAATAAAGTTGACTTAAAGTCGACTTATTAAAGTCGACTTATTTAAGTCAACCTAAATTCCCCAGTGTAGACATAGCCAATAGGAAGCAAAATGCTCACGTACAATCTAGTTGGAATCCAGGGGAAAATTCATTAGTAAAATATCTGAAACAGAACAGCATAGATCATCGCAGCAGAGAAAAAAAAATGAGGAGCAAAGTATAAATGATGGAAATCCTATTATTAAAGAATTAGGAAATTTACCTGATGATACGGAATAGAAGTATAGAGAAGGGATGGAGAATCATCCAGTTTTCCTGGTGGCATAAAGGAGAGTGATGATAAAGAAAAATGTGACTCACATGAAAAGGAGAGTAATGACAAAATAATCTGGTTTACATGAAAAGGAGAAAATTATTAAGAAGAATCAGTCTCATCTGATACAAGAACCAGCAATTAGAAAAATAGCACATTGCAATTTTGATAATCTGATTCTGCTTTATAGCTGATAATCGTGAACTCTGTCAATATTGGTCATAGGTCCCGGATGATTGGAAAAAGGCAAATATAGTACCTATCTTCAAGAAAGGGAAAAAGGAGGATCTGGAGAATTACAGACCAATCAGCTTCACCTCAATCCCTGGAAAAATCATGGAGAAGGTCCTCAAAGAATCGATTCTGAAACATTTGGAAGAAATTAGAGTGATCAGGAACAGCCAGCATGGATTCACCAAGGGCAAATTGTGCCTGACCAACCTGATTGCCTTCTATGATGAGATGAATAGATTTGTGGATGCGGGAATAGCCGCCAATGTGATATACCTCAACTTTAGCAAATCTTTGGATATGGTTTCCCACAGCATTGTTGTCAGCAAGTTAAGGAAGTATGGGTTGGATGATGGACCATAAGGTGGGTAGAAAACTGGCTAGATAATTGGGCTCAACAGGTAGGAATCAACGGCTCAATGTCTAGTTGGAAACCAGTAACGAGTGGGGTGCCCCAGGGGTTAGTCCTGGAGCCGGCTCTGTTCAACATCTTCATTAATGTTCTGGATGATGGGATAGATTGCACGCTCAGTAAGTTCACAGCTGACACTAAGCTGGGAGGCATGCTATACACTCTGGAGGGTAAGCATAGGATTCAGAGAGACCTAGACAAATTGGAGCATTGGGCCAAAAGAAATCTCATGAGGTTCAACAAGGACAAGTGCAAAGTCAGAAAAATCCCATGTACTGCCACAGGCTGGGGATCGATGGGCTAAGTAGTAGCACTGTAGAAAAGGACCTGGGGGTTATGGTGAATGGGAAGATGGATGTGAGTCAACGGTGTGCTCTTATTGCCAAAAGGGCCAATGGCATATTGGGTTGCATCAGTACGAGTGTTGTGAGCAGATTGAGGGATGTGATTATTCCTCTCTATTTGGCAATGGTGAGAGACTGAAGGAACTAGACTTATTCAGTCTACAGAAGAGAAGACTGAGGTGGGCTTTGATAGTAACCTTCAACTACCTGAAAGGGTGCTCCAAAGAGGAGCAATGGTTTCAAGTTGCAGATGGGGAGGTCAAGGTTGGATATTAGGAAAAACTTTCTCACTAGGACGGTGGTGAAGCATGGGAATGGGTTACCTAGGAAGGTGGTAGAATCTCTGTCTTTAAAGATATTTAAGGTTCGGTTAGACAAAACCCTGGATGGAATGATTTAGTGGAAGTGGTCCTGCTTTTAGCAGGGGGTTGGACTAGATGACCTCCTGAGGTCCCTTCCAACCCTAAGATTCTATGATTCTATGATTTTGAGCTGGCCAGGCAAAATTGAGGATATGACTTTTCCAGTAAATGAGCAGAAGCAACACTTCCCAAATCACACTGTGAAAGAGTGCTCAGAAATGGTAAGAAACTGAACTGACTTTGGCTAGTTTACTTGAAATCAACAGACACAGTGCTCTGTTTTGGTTGCAGGATATGGGACAAGAATGCCAAATCATTGCTTGTGTTTTCTGTGTGTAATTATGGACATAATTTAGCTGATAAGCAACATGAAAAGTCACCCAGCCATTTTAGGATCTACTCCATTTGTAAGGAGGTTGAATCCAGGTTCAAGTTGCATAAATGCATAGATGCAGAAACCCAGCACATTATTAATGGAGAAACATTATTAATGTAAAAACATGTAGAGCATTGGAGGAGCACGCTTGACCATCTGATCTCAATTATCTTCTCTCTTGCAAAGAATAATTTGCCTTTGTGAGGCTCACCAGACCAGATAAGCTTTTCTCTGAACATAGTAGTAATTTTCTCGGTTTGGTAGAGCTCCTTGGGAAATATAATGATGTCATGCATGAGTCCTTATCTCAAGCAGTTCATAAAGAAGCTATGTATCACCGCTGCAACAAAAAACAAAAACAAAAAAACAAATTGAATGATCTTATACAAGGAACATTCTAAAGTGGCTCAGCAAAGTGATAATAATGGCACTGCCAGAATCTGACATGAGGTGCAAAGTCTGAGAAACCAGATTACTGACTTCAAATTTCTGGTCTTAATTGTGCTTTGGCATCCTGTTCTATATAAATGTTGTGAGCAAGGCATTACAAACTCAGTCAATGGATATTGTGACTGCTACTACTTTGATAAGAAGCTGCTATGATTCTACTCCTGCTTCTGGTCACAGTCACAAGTGGAGAATGCTGCTTTTTGAAGTTCAGGCTCTTTAAAATGTATCTTCAATGCTGGAGAATGAGAGACTGACATTGCTTCAGTTTTATCACTTGAAAATGCCTTTGGCCAGTCTTTGGATCTCTCTGAGGCTATGCATCAGTTCTCTGAGCAAAGATGAGGAAAAAAAAAACTTTTGAACTAAAGGACTAAGGTTAATATTCTATTTAACACTATTCCACACAATGTGGGAGCACAGTTCAAATTTCCTGATGTTAATACATTTCAGTTATTCTTAAAATTAAAAAGTTTCCATAAGCTCAGAAGAAACAGGGTTTTTTTTAATTATTATTTGCTTGTACATGGCAGTAATAAATACAGATTTAGAGATCTTTGCATGCAAATTTATGATGTTACATGACAGGAATAAATCATGCATACAGATCATGCACCGAAGTCATGGAACGAGCGATAAATGCAATAAAAAACAAGGAATTCTAAAGTTTAGCAAATAGAATGTGAGGCACCAAACATGCTCCCCACCTGGGATGTCATCTGATCTTGTGTGGGCCCTAAATAAACCTTCTGAAACTTTTTCTTTTGGAGTGAACTTTTGCATGTTTGATATAAACTCAAAATTTCATTTGTTTGTTTTTAGAGTACAGGCAAAACAGTTAAGTGAAAAGCGAGTAGAAGCTACAAATCATTTCCTTTCTAGTGCTTGTCTGCATTTTCTTAAGCTTTATCACCTCTCACTCTCCAGTATATCCTTATGTTAGGCCTGATCTGATGCCCATTGGAGTCCATGGAAAAACTCCCGCTGTCTTCAAAGGACATCAGAATAGGCCTTTTACTTCCAGTATAATTGGGACCTATGTAGGGGGCAGAAGAGACAGGACTCTTTTTGGATCTTGTCAACACCACTTTTCAGTCAAAGGAGGACTTTGAGTGCCTCAAAGCATACCCCCCCAAAGAACTAGTTATGCTGCCTCAACTGCATTTCCGACTGTTCCTGATAGTGGATTTGATCCAAATCCTCTCAGACTCACTGGGAGTCTATCCATTGATATCAGCAGATTCTGGATCAACTACAAATATTAATAGCTTGAGTCCAGTGGGGCAAATTAAAAACACTGCAGTCATATACCTTTGGGGGGAAAAAACAGGGAGACAAATACAACACATAAACAAGGAACACTAAGGATGTTGAGGAAGGGATGAAGGAAATAAAAGATTAAAAAAAGCAAATAGAGGACACAGCAAAGTGATCATCAATATCTGTAACTCAGACAAAGAGACATTTATATTCTAGTGTTATTGCATATGAGAGAGCAGTGATCAATGCTCTCTTAAATTTTGGCTGTATAGTTAAAAATGCATAAAGAACATCCATAAGAAATGTAAGGGTCATTCCCCCCCCCCCCCCCCCCCCCCACACATTAGACTAGGTTTTACCCAAAAGAATTGTATGGATGAAACAAAAAATCTCTTTTCTAATATTCAATTAATTCAGTAGAGGGGCTAATATTTAGAAAGTGATAATATTATCAACTGATTTAAAATGAAGATTAAAACCTGCCTGACTTGCATACTTGAGAGAATAAAATATTTCTGAATTTCATAGCCTGTACCTTTATAAGGACCTTAAAATCTGTGCATGGTAGTGAACTATAATTCTCCATCTTCTAATATCCTTAATCTGCATCTGAAATATTACAGCAAGGTTAAGAGAGTCTGACAAGTATTAAGTGAGATTATCATGTACATACAAACCAGTGGATACAACTGTTGTAACTCAAAATGCTTATGAAATTTGAAATAGAAACTGTCAAACCTTCTCCTTCTATAAGACTGATAGAGCTGAGCCTGTTTCATTCTTACTGATAATAGTGCAATGGGGATTTTGCTATAGGGACAAGAAAGGGCAAAAGATACTAATTCAAGAAACTTAAAAAAAACCCCACACCATTGCTAGGAGATTGTGGCATCCGTAATGAGGTACAAAAGTCATGGAATCTCACGTTAATGAGCTGGGTTTGTAGAGGACAAGGAACCACTTGGGAATCCAGCTGTATGTAGAGTTCCTTTGAAGGAAAGGCATTTCAGCTTTAGTGCAACTGGATGACCTGCCTTGACATGCTGATCATCATATGTCTGATTTGTGTGCCTAATGACCAGTTGCAGAAAACATCAGCTTTGAAAGTATATTGCGAGCTTTCAATTAATTAGACAGAAGATGTGGAGAGCGGTAACCTTTTGTAAAAAGGAACTCCACTTGAAGGTTATCAGCTTGGTTTCTAGGGTAGTGACCTAGGCGCAGTATTTGCTTCTAATACTCCCAAAGATTCCATAGTATGTGTTTGAATTAGAATTTAAATAGAGAATTGGTAGGCAGTCTCATGAGCTACTCAGTGGTATGTAGACTAAAAATAGACTTATGGCATCTAAGATTGCCAATTATATGCTGAAAATTTGGATCAGGCTTTTCTGCTCAAATCATCACCAGGTCACAGATATTTTAAATAGAGGTGGCTTTTGGGGTAGACGAAGTAGGTGCACGCCTAGAGCCCCAAGCT
Source organism: Pelusios castaneus (assembly GCA_007922175.1). NCBI lineage: Eukaryota > Metazoa > Chordata > Testudines > Pelomedusidae > Pelusios > Pelusios castaneus. Next base: position 23,747,420 of record ML685767.1, on the reverse strand, counting down.
GTAAGGAGCCCCCTTGCCTGCCCCAAAAGCCGTGTCTGCCTCGGTTGACAGCCAGCAGAGGAGCTGGCTCCACAATGTGCCTTTGCCTAGGGCCCCCAATAGCCAAAGGCCGCCTCTGATTTTAAAGTATATTTTTTCCTCTCCAAATTGCATAAGAATATTGTGTCTCAAGATAATATCTTGCTCTATTATAAAATCATCCTTTAACATAACAATCTGGCATCATCCTTTAACATAACGACATGAGCTCCCTATCTATATACAGTACATACAAACATTCCCAGGAGCAGTAAAGAAGGGAGCTCACATAAAGACCATAGACAGAAGTTCAAGAATACTGATTTGTTAGTTTACCCTGCATCAGTCAGCCCACAGTGAGAGTGCAGGATTTAGTGTCATGAACCACATATTGATAACAACATGATAGGACTCCATACCAAAAAATACTAAGCTGGTTTTGTTTTGTTTTGTTTTTAGTTTGCTAAGGTACGTCTACACTTGCAAGTTAGGTCAACTTAAGGATGCTTAAGTTGACCTACAGAACGCCACGTCCACACCTGGCTTTCATTAAGTTGACTTAAGCACTTCCTTAAGTTGACTTAATAATTCCCAGTCTTTCGGTCGACTTAACACTTAAATTGACCTGTTAAGTCAACCTCAAGCCCGTGTGGATGCCCTAGGTCAACTTAATTCCCTAAATTGACCTAGGGCTGGGGAGAAGGGAGCCACAGCTCCCTTCTTCTCCCTGGTAGAAGGGAGCCACGGCTCTCTTCTCCCTGGTAGAAGGGAGCCACGGCTCCCTTCTCCCTGGGAGGAGCCACAACTCCCTTCCCCTGAGCCAAGGCTCTCCATTGACCTAGCACCTGCGTGTGTGGATGCAAGCAGTCAACTTAAGATTTTAGCGTAGGCACTGTAAATTGACTTAACAAGCTTTTTTAGTATAGACATACCCCTAGTGCCTTCTCCAAACCCTTCCTTTCTGCAACCTGTGCTCCTCTCTCCAAGTTCCATGCAGGGGTTGCTACAGTTTAGGCCTCCCTCTTCAACTATATATTTTATTTTATTCTATTTTATTTTAAGTAGAAGAGCACAGCTGGATTCAAAGTTTTAATCTGAAGTGAAGTCAGGGTTTTTGTTCAGACTCAGAAATGTTAAATCCTTATAAATTGGAAGTCTTCATCAGATCAACCAACCTTGTGAGATTTCCTGCCATCATGAGTGGAGAAACACTCACACAGCAGCTGTTTTAATGTCATTTCATTCATAGATCACATGAAACTGGAGAATGGCCATAGTTTAGGATCTGATCATGAATTGGACAAAAAATCTAAAATCAAGAAATTTAAATCTGAACATCCTCATATTCAGATGTCCCAATACTTGAGTTTCCTGGTGTTAGTATTTTCCTATATATGATTCAAATGATTGTGGCTCAGAGATATTACCAATTATGTTTGATTGTCTGTTTGAAGTCCTGAGTGTCTTTTTGATACTCTGAATAACACAACTAGGGGACCTCAGTTTTTAAAGGGGAAGGGTAGGGAAAAAATAAGAAGTATAATTTTTACAAATTGAATGCTGAATGAGTGGAGTGGACTTCCAACTGAGGAAATAGTTCATTAGTATCAGTTTAATTAAGGAAAAAATTCATAACTATAGAAATTTATGGGAGTAGTTGAGCAGTGCACATACATCCATTTAGCCTCTTACATACAGCATTGAGAATGCTCCATAACTCAGGACCTTCTGTTTCAAAAATCACAGGCCCCTTGAGAGCTGATCCAAATGAGATACTCCATTAGTTGTTCAATCACTCAATATTAGGTTTTACTAGCTGCAAAAAAAAAAAATCGGTTGGAGGGAGCTATTAAGAGAGGTAATAGTTGTAACTTCATTTTTCATCTCTTTTCCTGTTGTTTTTTTCCCTCACCATCTTTCTTTCCTTTGACACCATGAAATGATAGGATTACAATTAAGCCATTTTCAGAGTTAATGATTCCTGATTATATTAAACTGACTTCAAAATACTTCATTCACATTTTTCCTCATTCATAGTGTCACTATAGGTTGAGTTTAAATTGTTTAGAGTCCCTAACTTTCCCTTTCCATACCCTAATGTATACATTTCTCTGAAGTTTAACCTTAACTCTGAATTTCAAGCACATAATTACAACATTCTGTACCAGAGGTTTTTGCCTTAGCTGTCTGAATCTGCTAAAATGAACAGTCAAATGGAAGGGTCTGCAGACAAGCCTCAAAAGGGGGTCAAAATTGAAAATGAAAATAAAGGAGTTGATTAAACAAATAAAGAGTGGTACCAGTATCTAGACATTCTCTAGTATTCAAAATAGTAATAAGTTGTAGGAAAAATTTAGGATAAAAGTTGGTAAGTGAATCTCATGTTGGCAATTGAAGCTTAACTTTCACATAGTCCCTCACCCCTGCCTCTTAATGTCACCTCTCCCTGTAAGCAACTCACCCCCCCCCCCCACCCCATTCTCAACTGCCACATTGTATGGAAGGCATAGTAGGTTGTCAGCAGAGTAAGAGGAGATTAATGCCTTTGTTTACCTTCAGGCTGTGAACTAACTAATGTTTTGTTGTCAGGCTGAATTGTCCTAGAAGAACGAGGGTGATAGAAGAAGGCAGGTGGAAGGAGGAAGAAGACCAAAAGTAACTGACAAAACCCTGGCTGGGGTGATTTAGTGGAAGTGGTCCTGCTTTTTAGCAGGGGGTTGGACTAGATGACCTCGTGAGGTCCCTTCCATCCCTATGATTCTATGAACTGAGGAGAAGATCAAGAAAGTAAAGAACAGAGCAAGCACGCGGAGGACAGAGCAGAGAGCAATTGGGGAGTTGGAAACAACTCTCCAGTTGATATAGTTATACGTTATAGAGTGCTAAGTATATATTATTATTGTTCTAATACAAGAATGTTGTTAATGAATATAATTGCTTAATATATTAAGGATATTACTATTCTCTCTATATCTTTTCCTTTTCATGTAACAGTTCACTTCTAAAAAAACTTGATATCTGTTTTCAAAGTATCACAGCTTGTGTGTCCTATCTTGATCAGAAGGTTGTATCTGTGTCTTTTCAAGGGAAGGCAAGTTGTCTTCCTGGAAATTCCTTTAGGGTGCACAACTACTCCAGCAGTTTTAGGGGTAACCCCATACTCAAAAAATTCCCGTGGTGACAAAACTAGCTTCCCTAAAATCTTCCAGCAACAGGTCCAGTAATGTATTTTACTCTTAATTACTGATATGTAATTTGAACTCTATCTTAAACATTTAGTCTAAGAATTATTGGGTTTTCTTACTTAAATTTTTCATACCTTAACATTAAACAAGAACCAGAGAATGTTATAGCATGAGATTTCTAATTATCTGAAGTTATTAAGTATCAACTTTATTATTTTTGTGAACATTAACATCAATTACTAGATTCACTGATGTGATCTGGCTCCTTTATACCACTTGGGTATACCACAAATCAGCCAGAGCATACTGGCTAGTTTAATAGTTGTTGTACCCAAGATATTGAAAAGGATAATTAAAAACTTGATATAATCTAAGATTGTATGAATGTTGTGGTGTGGCTGGAACAGCACACCTTGTGGACCTTCTGGTTGCCCCAGCAAGGCCATGATTTTCCTTAGAGGATTCATAGATTTGAGGGTCAGAAGAGACCAATATGATATCTAGTTCTCCTCCTACACAATGCAAGCCACAGAACTTTCCGCCCACTCCTGCAATAGACACCTAACCTATGCCTGAGTCACTGAAGTTCCCAAATCATGGTTTAAAACTTAAAGAGAAACCACCAGCAAGTGACCCATACCTCAAGCAACCTGAAAAGGCAAAACCCCCCCAGGGCCCAAGCAAATCTGCCAGGTGGGAAAATCCCTTCGGGTGCATCTACACCTACAAATTAAGTCAACTCAAGGAGGCTTAAGTCAATTTAAACTACTCCGCATCCACAATGGGCTTTCCTTAAGTCAACTTACGCACTTCCTTAAGTCGACTTAAGGAAAAGTTAGATCGACTTAATAACATCTCATTTTAGGTCAACTTAATGCTTAAATCAACCTTATTAGGTCGACTTAAGCCAGTGTGGATGGGGATTAGCATCTAAATCCACCTTATTAAGTTGATTTAAAGTGTTAAGTCGACTTAAGGTCCAAAAGGGGTTATGTCTACACTACAAAAATAAAGTCGATTTTTGTTAAGTTGACTTAATAAGGTCAACTTTAAGTCGACTTAATAAAGTTGACTTAACTTTTGTAGTATAGACATAGCCTTCCTGACCCCAAATATGTCTAATTCCTGAGCACAGGGACAAGACTCTCTAGCCAGACACCCAAAAAAAGAATTATCTACAGCAACTCAGAACCCACTAGTCAAAGATCAGATCAAACTAGCTAAGTTTTTTGCCCCCACTGCTCCCCTCAGGAGACCAGAACTTCACTCCTTTGATGGTTAGAAACCTACATCTAATATCAAGTCTAAACTCCCTGGTAGCTAGTTTATATCCATTTGTTTTAGTGTCCCCATTGGTGCTGAACTTAAATAATTCCCCTCCCTCCCTGGTATTTATCCCTCTGATGTATTTATAGAGAGCCATCATATCTCCCCTCAGTCTTCTTTTGGTTAGGCTAAACAAGCCAAGCTTTTTCAGTCTCTTCTCATAAGGCAAATTTTCCATTCCAAGGATCTTCTGAGTAGTCCTTCTCTGCACCTATTCTAGTATGAATTCATCTTTCTTAAATCTGAGGAATCAGAACTGAACATAGCATTCCAGATGAGGTGTCACCAGTGCCTTGTAAAACAGTGCCAACATCTCCCTGTTTCTACTGGAAATACCACCTCTGATGCGTCCTACAACCGCAATAACTTATTTCACTGCCACTTCATATTGACGGCTCATAATCATTCTGTAATCAGTTAATACTCCCAGATACTTCTCCTCCTCTGTCACTTCTAATTGATGGATTCCCAGCGTATAGAAAAAAAAATTCCTGTTAGCAGCTCCTAAATGCATGCCTTGCATTTACCACTATTAAATTTCATTCTGTTTTTATTACTCCAATTTACAAGGTCATACAGATCTTCTTATATGATATTCTGATCCTTCTCAGTGTTGGCAATATTCCCTACTTCAAGCCACACACAAATTTTATTAGCACATTCCCGTAAGAGATGACTCTATCTCCAGTGTCTGCTAAGGTGAGCTAATTGTCTCTTCAGTCTTTTCCCTTGCTTTTCAGAACTCATGGGCTGCATCTCAAAAATATTCCACTATAAAAAAAAAAAAAAAACAAATATAACTGGGCTTCACTCCAGTCTTCTGGGGTATCCCTGCCTTTTTTTTTTCCTTTTGGGATAGGTTCCAAAAAATCTCTGATTTGAGCTTCACTCACTCCTGGGAGCCTAGCATTTTCTTCCCAGTGGCTGTTCTGGCTAGCAAATCTATCTTTGCAACTCTGCAAGCACAGCTCCCTTCAGGAAGAGAAGTAGAGCTCTATTCCCCTTCTGGCCGCTCAGTACTGAATTGAGCCAGATTTTTTTCCCCTCCAGGCTTGGCATTGGCTGAAAGTATAGCAGAAAGGGGGCTATCGGGGCCCAAAGGCTCTCCTCTCTCCCTTCTCTGCTGGTACTGGGTCTTTCTACCCCATCCCAGTGATAGACACGTAACAGCTAACTGTAGACTCATGCTGGAGAAATGAAAGTTCAAACCACCCGAGTATCAAGAAATTTATCTCCAAATGGCTAATTGCAAGTTTACTTGAAATTAGGCAATGGGTACAGATATTTCTCAGCACTATTAATGACAGCTCAGTCAGTTAAAGGAAGTACACAATCATCATGGAGCCCACTCTTCTTCTTCCTTGTAAACCACATCCAACCATGTGATCAACAGGAACTCTTAGCCCTTTCCCCGGTACACTGTCTGCTTGGTCACTGATTAGAACATCCAGATGTCAACCAAACTATTTAGATATTTAGCCATAGCTGGAGAACCACACAGGATTGCCAACCTAAAGCTTTCAAAAGAAATTACAAGTCAGGTTCCTACAAAATCATGAAATTGGCTTAAATATCATGTGTGTGTGTGTGTGTGTGTGTGTGTGTGTGTGTGTGTGTGTGTGT
>ML685767.1:23706426-23741258 GCA_007922175.1 Pelusios castaneus | reverse complement strand
TGTGTGTGTGTGTGTGTGTGTGTGTGTGTGTGTGTGTGTGTGTGTGTGTGTGTGTAAAAGAGATGTATATAAGATGTTTAGAGAGAGATCAAGTTGGCTTCTAGTTTGACTCTTCAGGATACACTTGGACCACATTTTCCAGCTTTTGTGCACAACCATGAAAAACAGAAATTTAATTGAAAACTCATATTGTCAGATAATTCCAGGAGCTGGGCTTCAAGGAAAACATCAAATATTGTCTGAGATAATTAAATGACAAGAATTTGCAACACTATCTCTGTCTGGTTTCTTATATTTTGCACACCACAGTGGTATCTAGCATTTTTGTATTATTATTACTTATGCTGTATGCCAAGAAGCTTGCAGTTAACAGAGGAGGGTGAGGTGCAAGAAGTTATTTTGCTTATAAATTTGATCATAATGCATGTATAAATTCTATAACTAGCTCCGTTGAATCAATGTCCTTTTCTTGTAAGTTGAGCAAGCTATCCTTGTAGAGATAGAATATGCATCTTTCTGGGTCTTGAACCATTTAGTGACATCAAGAAAGCCCTAGATGAAACAGGGCCTTCAAGTGCAGTTACACACACACCAGAAAGCTAAGTTTTGGTATCAAGCTCCATCCCTCAAGTCCCTAAATCTAAAAAGGGCTGTGACACTTCCCAGCCACTCAGAAACCCTCCTTATGGACAGAAGAAATGGCTGATCATAGTTAAGGAGTCCTTTGAGGGCAAGGAGCAGAAGAGAAAAAATCCTAGGACTGCTTGTTGTTAGCTTATTTTGGCCCATGACTCAAAAAATGTCCATAAAATTTCCTGTAACATTACATATCACACAATTATTGTGGCATTTGGGGCCCAGACGATTTCTGATGTTTTGTGCAAATCAAAGTAGGTGGAAGTTGGCAGGCAGGAGTGGAGGGAAAGGCTAGAGTTAGTGCTGTATTGTTGGGGGCTTTGGTAGAGGGCTGCTGGGACTGCAGATTGAAAAAAGGTTGAGGACCCAAAATTCCATTTATGTTTAAAATTAAAATGCTAATAGTCAGCATGGACACACTTAAATTTTACAGTATAAACATAGTTGCTTAGACATCTGTATAAAGTGCACTAAACTATTTTATATATTTTTAATGTTTTTATATATTACTTTTTAATCAAGATTAAAAGTAGATCAAATCAAAACCTATGAACAGCAGCTTTTCAACCTCAGGTGGGATTTAAATCAGTGGTAATTGGGCTCCCAGGGTCTTGCCCTAATCCCTGTACCACAGGGCCAGATGCCTAGCAAGTTTTGTGCTGGCCATTAAAACCTATAAACATTATGCCATCTGCTGGAGAAAGGTGGAAAAGCACGGGAATACATACAGACAGACAGACAAAGCAAAGTTAATATAAAGGTCGTTTAATAATAAAGTTTGTCTAATAAAGGCAGTTTTTAATTAAATCAGATGCCAAACTGTCATGACTCTTTGCTCCTTAAGCATGAGAAAAAAGAAAGAATCCTTAAGACCTTTTCCCCAAATCTCTCCTCAGCAAAACACTGGCTTTATAGAACTATGTGCATCAGGATGGGATCATTGGATCACTTCATTTAAAGATTGCCTTTTGATTACAAAGCAACAAACAGGAAATTAAAAAGTAATGGTAGTTTTTTTTTTTTTTTTTTTTTTGACAGCAAACCAGATTAAAAAAATCATCTTCTTTGTTTTAAACATTACCTAGCATCGGAAAGTACAAATACAAATTGAGCAGATGCCTTCAACCTTTTTTCTTTTCTTTTTTTCTTTTCATTCATTCTACTGTATATTCTCTCCTTTTTGAACAGCCACTTCTAATATTCTGCAAGGAGAACATGACAACCCAGCCTTTTGTATTAGAAAAATGCAAATTTCTTTGGCAGAACAGACACTGGGATTTTTATTTTCTTGTCTGCGCCTTCTTCTTTAAAATGTTGCATTAAGACCAACATACTGGGGACACACAGCAGTCATTTGTGACTCTCTCAGTATTTAGAGAGAAATCTGACAAAATCCTATAGTTAACTGCATTATATTCAAAGGGGGAAAAGTTAATATTTTCTGAAGCGTCACTGCAAGATCCCACTCAGTAAGTAATCTGGGTATCACTGCAGTAGTCATTGTAAGGCTGTAGGAGATAGGCAAAAAAGAGGCTGACCTTTTGGTTATTCGTGAGTCAGATTGCAAGTCAGGTTTTGGTTCTGCAAAACCAAGAATTGATTCTTATTTTTCATTTGAGGTAAACCACCTAAGTTCAGAGAATATGTAAGAGGTTGGATACCATCTTCCAGCTTTAGCCCATCTGTAAATGCCATTATGTCATGTACTGCTTTGTTTACCACTATTCAAAAGGCTACTGTTCTATATTGTAGTACTTAGGAATTCAAGTCAGTATACAGTCCCATAAAATTGTTTTAAGAGTTGAACTAAAGCCATTCCATCATTCTCCATTTGTTGTATGATAATTGGGCAGTGTAATGGAGGTAGATATCCAATGGAATGTACCAGGAACCATCTCCAGTATATTAAATTTTCCTGGGTAGCACAGAGCTGATGGAATCCTATACAGAGAATCACAGTGCCCAGAGGACGAGCTGCATCAGGGGATAGAGGGACATGACTAGATCATACCTCCTTCTAGTTATTCTTGCCTACAAAATAGCCTGAGGGGTCAACTGCAATTAAACCTAATTTAAAGAAGCACTCAAGCTTCTTTGACTTATTTTTGTATGCAGTGTTGTCTTAGCTTTGATGGTTCCAGGATATGAAAGAGACATTGTGATTGAAGTAATGTCTTTTTATTGGACCAGCTTTCGTTAGTGAGAGAGACAAGAAGAAGAGATCTGCAAAAGCTCTGAAAGTTAGCCAACAAAAGATACTATCTCACTCCCCCTTGCCTCTCTAACTTTTTTTGGCAGCTTGGGCCAGAATACCAGATGTGTAAATTTGGCTTATAGTCACCTTCCTGAACTACCTCAGTTCCTACATCAAGCATGGCCCAGCTGGAGTGGAAAATTATACCCATAGTATTTAAGTGTGAAATTGAATTGGAATTATGAATCAGTAATATGAAATGGTTTTCCATTTGAGAGGTTTTTGGACCCAGATCTTCGTCGGTCCCTATAATAAAAAGGGATCAGTTATGCAGGAGAAATTCAAAACCATTTCCAGGAATTTTGAAAAATGTCACCTACTATGATTTAATTGATCCAAGTTTAGTAACATTCATAATTATTTGTTAAAATAAAAAGTTGTCATTCATTCATCACAATGCACAAGACTTAACATGCTTAACTCATTAACATTCAGAGTTGTGTGCACAAAGTCATATATATTGCAATGAGAGCCACCTCATAAATTCAAGTAGATTATTATCCTCACTTAATATGTTACATCAGAGTAAGCATTTGGAACCATGTCAGACAAGTGTAAGAAATTCACAGAGATTAATGAATTTAAGCTTCTTCAAATCTAACACTGTGCCTTTCAATATAGCACATCTACAGGCTCTTTTGCAAAGATATCTGTGTTAATTTATTAGGCATATGTCTGAACTGATGCCTGTCCTTTCTTGCTGCCTGCACTACTCCCACATCATCTGTGCTCTTCCCACCCACAGTGAATATTAACCAATGTGGTATACTTAAATCAGAGTATAACAGCATGTAAATATGACTTTTTCTGGGTGGTTTGATGAGTTAATAATTCAAGTACCAACCATCTAACCTGTAGTAAGTGAGGGGTTACTTCAGAAACATATAACACCCCAGTTCCCCCCAGGCTTGCTACTAGATAAAGCCACAGAAATGCTTAAAAATATTGCAAATTTGGGATTTGACATGATGTTTTAAGCTAATGGGTTTAAATCCCCTGTGTATCTTTTAATTAAATAATAAATAATTATCAATAGAACATGGATAATTACTATAGGTATGTTAGGAATAAAAATCCCACACTATAACTCTGTCTGACTCAATGAAAATGTTATTTATAGAAAAATGCACTTAATAGTCAAATTCAATTACATACACATTTTAATCAGTGGGAGTGTATCATTTACTAATAAGAACAGGCTGAGAAAAATAAGAAACCTAAGGAACCAACTCTCAAATTTAAAGAATTCTGGAACATATGAAAAGTGACTCTTCCATCTTTATCAGAAAACACATTTGTTTGTTTCAATTTTTGTAAGTTAATATTTTGCTGCTTCTGTTCCATATCTGCTGCTGCCTACCATCAAGAAAAGCACTCATTCCCTTTGTCAGAAACAGTGAGATGCATTGCCTCTTCCCACCATAGACAGGGTGGGAGTTGTTTTTAAACTAAGCTATTTATTAAAGGAGCAAAATCAAAATAATATATGCTGACACTCTCAGTAATGAAATGTACCAACACACAATAGTTACCAAACACATATATACAAGATATGGGAGGGTTTTTTTTATCAGTATTGTTATTGAATCCCTCATATTTCAGCTCCACTTCTTTCAGCATCTATACAATAGAATGTTGGAATCATACAGCTGATATTTGAAAGGAGAATGCTACCTCTTGTTTCCTTACCTTTTCTACACAGAATTGCTTTCATTCAGTGAACCTCCTCTCTCTTCCTTTTCTCTTGACCATGAAGCAAGCATTTAGGGCTTCTGACTCAGCACTTTGTTTCAAATTGAGACATTGCTGGACTTTTCCCTACCTTCTCCCTAACAGTCCTAAGCAAGTCTGACGTCTCTCAGGGTATATCTGTATTGCAATTAAGCCCAGGATTAGTGAGATTCGAATCTGCTGACTAGTGTTAGAAAAGACCAGGCTTGAGCATCTATATGGTTTTTTAAACCCTACATTAAGATTTCTCTAACCCATGCTTGAACCAGGAATGCTGGTGTTCACACTGCCGTACAGAGAACTGAGTGAAAGTAATCATATCTCACAATCCTTAATGCCTCTCTCCCCCAACCAAAATATGGCTGCTCAAGTCCTAAGACAGTGGTGCACTGTGGAAAACTTTACTGCCCACCCTGCATATTAGAGGAGTTTTGAAAAGCCCACCAACAGAGCCTGCTGAGCAGTTATTTTTGTCAGTGTGCTACCAATACCAGAGCCAGCAACACAGGAGAGACATTTTTTGACAAATTTGTCTTGCTCACGCTTTGATTCCTGTGTCAGGAAACTGACAGATCATTGTGACAGGCTGTTCCCCACATCCGGTCTGGTGTGCCGCTATGACCCCTCAAAACCCACTCCTCAACCCCAATTCACCCCACCCTGCCAGGTGACCACTCACTCCTGATTCAGTCACACCAGCCATCAGTGTGTAATTGCTCCTAAGCAGTGGGTATAAATCCACCCGCCACACAGGCATCAGTCTCCAAGCGAGCATCCCCAGCCCCAGATACTGCACTGGGAGCTACTGTCTTACAGGGATTGGAACCCACCCCAATCACCGTAGTCTCAAATCCATCCACTTAACAAAGAAGTGGATTGTGCCCAGCCTTCCACATCCTCCAACGACCACACAGCTTTAGATAAAACCAATACTAGTTTATTGATCAGAATACAATTTCAAGTGAGAAAATGGCCAATCAAGGCAGAATCATACTATAAATGAGTCAGAAGTGACCAGTATCAAATAAAAGATATAAACCACATACTAGTCTAACATCTCTACCTAAACGGACCTCATCGTCCAAGATTATGCACATAGTGTTCGGCTGTTCAGTGTTTTACAGCCATTCTCTGCCTATTACAAGGCAAGGCCCAGATCTTGCTTGAAGTTGGTTGCAAGATGGAGTCTTCCCAGCAAAAGCCTGCATATTCTCCCCAAACAGTCTGTGTCTTCATTTTTTAAACTCCTCACAGTCCCTCCTCCTCTATGCTGCTGTGTGATTCTCCTTAAATCTACCTGAGCCTGGGAGGGTAGTTGCATTCCCTTTGTCATGTAATTCTCCAGCCTCTGTGCTAGAGATAGTCCTGAGAGTCTGAGCCTTGTAACATACTTCACATCTGTACACACATGTTGCTGTAGGAGACATGGTACCCGGGTAATTATGTAAAATATGTTATGAGCATTCCCAAAGAACCTGATGTGGCATATTTGGCATCAAATCACATATTACATTGTAAAACTGAACAGAAAAGTTACATAGATCATGCCCCCCGTGCATCCCATGACAAGCATCCACAAGGCACTCATGTTTTCTGTCCCACCAAACACACCTGATTTCCTAGTAGAGTTTCAGGAGGAGAGGGAATAATAACCTGCCACTGGCAGATGTGTCTCAATTTAATTGGCATAGCTAAAGATGCCCTGTATGTTGATCACCACTTCTGGCACAGGACCACACTTTCCTTGTAGACCTGAAGAAAGCCACATTGGGAACTTTGAGAGCAGTGTGCCTCCCCATCCTCCAGTCTAAAGAGAAACAATTGTTGTCAGACCTGCTAATCCAGAAGTGTGTTGTTATAACCAAGTGACGGCAGGGTATCCCAGACTGCTAGAAGTCCATTGCCGACCTGGTTGCAGTTGGAAGATTGACTGTGAATAAAGTGGTGGCAGTGGTAACTGAGGTAACCAAGCACGTGGTTTACTCCAAGGCAGCATGCATTAAAGATATTCCTGAGCTAATTGCTGGCTTTGAGACAATAAGATTTCCTGCCTGTATCAGGGCTATTGATGGGAGTCATGTGTCTATAGCGTGCCCTTTTCAAGATGCACATGACTACGTAAACCCCAAAAGGCACTACTTCATTGTTATGCAGGTACTAGTGGATCAGAAAAGCAGATTTATGAATCTCAATACAGGTTGTACAGGAAAAGTTCTTGTTGGCATAATTTCTCACCACTTAGGAGCCTACCTTCCTGGACAAATTGGGACACTGTTTTCCCCAAATTATAACATAAATGGAGTTACTATCCCCACTGTTATTCTGGGGAACCCCACATACAACCCTTTGCCTTGGCTTATGAACCTGTACCCTCATATCAAAGGCCCTGACAAAGCAGATTTAATTATACTCTCAGCAGGCATAAAATGGTAGGTGAATGTGCTTTTGGCCAATGAAACCACCTTGGAGATGTCTCCAGATCTATTTACATAACAATGTCATCTGCACTGTTCACATTACCATGGCTTGCTCTGCTCTTCACAACCTTTATGAAGCTACAAGTTATTCATTTGTCCTTGAATGGACTTATAACAACAAGGGGACACTGGATTGGTACCCTCAGTCAGAGAGGTCAGCTACCACTTCAAAAGCTGGTTACACCTGGGCAGCAAATATCAAGAGTATTTTATGTTCTCACATTATGGACTTGCATAGTCCAATGGACCATGGAGAACTAGTACCTATAGAAATGTGATTGTGTAAAAAATGGAGCTCATTGTGGGGTGAGGGAGTGTTTGGGGGGGGGGGTATAGGCTTGATTATCATGCTGTGTATATATGAATGACATGATGAAGAATGAATTTGCTTGGGGTGAGGGGAGGGCAGAACGGGTGTTCAAACGGCATTTGAAATGTGAATTGTTGTACCCCGTTAAATAGTACAACACCATTTGTTTACTAATGCCCCATTGCTCCTGGTCATGTTTTTAATTGTATTATCTCATGTCATAACTGTATGATGTGATGCAGTGATAACAAGCTTCCCTAAAAATATAACATGTTTTATTTGTAAACATGTCGTAAAATAGTAAAACAGTCATATGAAGTAGAGCAGGCCAGTTGTCATTATAAAACCACACAATCAGGAGCAAGAAATAAAACTGAACACTTTCTCTATCACTACACATTCTTAGGCTCCACATTCTCCCTTCCTTTATTTATACATTTTCTTCTCACTTGATGGAAGGGGAGGGAAATGGAGGTTTCCACCAGAGAGGGGTTGAAGAAGGAAGACTGCACATGTGTCCTGAATGGATGGGCTGCTCCAATATGGAATTGTCCAAGCTACTGCTGAACTGAGCACATTGCAGGGCAATCATGGTGTTGTGGAGGCAGCAGAAGCTGGTAATCTTGCAGCTCTTATGGACAGGAGTTGCTGAAACAGTTCTCTGTTGAGCACTAGTCTCCTCCCTTGTCTGCCATTCCTGTTCCAGAAACTGCTTTGCAAGTGTCTACTCCCTCCCTGAAACCTTGTCTTATACCTAGGTGGAGAGCCTCAGCTTTTCCTCTTGCCTGTCAGCATGCTGTTGTTCCAGTCTTTTTTCTATCTTCTTCTGGCACTGGACCTGCTGGTCTGTCCTCTCAAGAAAATTGAGCATAACTTCACTACTGAAACACTTCCTTTTGGAATGGTCTGTGAAAGTCCAGTGAAAGAGTTCCTGAAGAATAGCAGGCAGTATAGGTTGAAGGTCCTGAATTAGGACAAGAAACAGAAGGCTATTGTATAAAGTAGCTCATTGGAATAGTACAGAATTAATTTTTGTGGAATCTCAAGGACACAAAATATAACATTTTTAAAGTGAAATTGCACATATTGTGAAGGGGATGCTTCAGTCCTTATACTGTCTCTGAAAACAGTCTTGTGAATCACAGCTACAGAAGTGGAGAAACAACAGTAGTTTAAAAATTATAATCTTTTTTCTGTTTCATAGATATTTAATAACTAATTGCCATGAGACCAGGGACAAGGGTATAGTACCCTAACTGCAAAAGACCTTGTCATTTCAAGTCTTTCATATTTTGGGAGACGTAACTGTTCTTGGAGTGCCCTATTGGCAGAGAGATGTTATTCCAAACTGCTGGAGGAAAACCTGCTGTGTATGCAGCTGAAGTATTCAAACATACAATGACCAAACTGCATATCAGTGAGTGGACTAGTTATTAAACGGGGGGGGGGGGGGGGAAGGGGAAGGGGGGAGGGGAGGGAAGAAGAGAGGAGGGGAGGGGAGAGGCCTGAAAAAAGATGCCCTTCCCTGCAATGTGACTAACTAACTACCTGGAGTTCCTGTTTAAGGAAAAGTTTGCAGCCAGGATTGGGACAGAATCTGTGAGGGAATTAATAGGATAGCACATTTGCTCACACATGGCGTACCCTTTTTATTGCTGTATGCAAACACACTGAAATCTGCAGCTTTCCATCCTGCACCTGGCACAGTTCTGGAAAAAAATGGCACTCCACTTGTACTTCGGAGAAATGATTTTGTGACCCATAGACTGCATGGATAATCGCTAACTGAAATGGATTATATTTGGCAATAGAATACAGTTTTCCCAAACACATACACTGAGTTCACTGTTTACAGGCAGCTCCATAGGTCCAGAGGGAGTGATTACAAAGTGGCAAATGTCTCATTACTGAAAAGAAATCAAGAATGAACCTACTGTCCATCTGTGACTTAACAGTTAAAATTATCTTTACAGCTGTTTATGAAAGTTTGAAAGTCCAAGTTGCTATTTTGAACTCCACGTGGGGAGGGGAAGGATGGACACTGAGATGCTGTGGCCACACACTAGTAGCTGGGATTTATCATTTTTGCATTGTTTCTCAGAGCACAAATCGCTCCCATTACTATAATAAATAAACTGTAAATTGGAGTCCTGCACTTACCAAGCTCTGGGGAGGCTTCTGTTTGCATCTGGTTTGCTGCAGGCATAGCAGTGGGCTGTTCCTAAGCTATGGGTGAAAAAACAAAAAACAAACAAACTACTTTTCCAATTAGGGAATGAGAATTTTCTGTTGAACCTGATCCACACCCTGATTTCATTAAAAGAGTCACTTTAGGATCCTCACCGCAAGCCTGCTTCTGGGTCCCATCAATCTCCATGCCAGATTTAGGGGCCAATAGGACAGTATCCTGACCATGGCATCATGAAGCACAGTTGGCTTCATGCTGGGCACAGTACAAAGAATCCAGATACATCCAAGCCTTGGACTGGTACAATTGCAGTACAGGCACAAGGGAGGGTTAGGCATGAGCTTAAGTTCAAGCACAGGCTTTATATGGCAGACCCTCATTCACTATCTGGAAGGGTTGCTTCATACTTTTTTAAACTTTAAGCTTGGTGTGCTTTCCCAGAAGGTGTTTTGTTAAAGCCCTGAGTGAACATCTAAGAGGAGTGAAAGTCAGAGGTCTCTGCTGACTTAGATGTTTCCAGTTTTATTCAATCAAAACAGAATTAAGAAACACACCCCAAAGGTAATGACAATAAAGTGCTGGGGTTCTGTTTGACCAGATTCCACGCTTGAAAGAAAATATGAAAGGTAGTATCATGACTGCATAATACTAAGGATTTTCCTGCAAAACAAACAAAGATTCCTGTGGCTCTTTTAGGCTGCGTCTACACTGGTAAATTAAGTCGACTTAAGCTTGCTTAAGTCAACTTTATTTACCCTGCGTCTACACTACAGTTTCCTTAAGTCAACTTAAGCAGCTTGCTTAAGTCAACTTAAGGAAAATAAAGTCGACTTTATTAAACCTAGATTTAAGTAGATTTAAGGCTTAATTCGATTTTTTAAAGTCGAATTAAGCCAGTGTAGACGTGGGGTAGGCCAAAGAGAGAAACCTGATGAGCCATTAAGGAGACAATGATTGTTCACACCCTCTTGTCTAAGGCATTCCTCCAGAATGACACAAGTTAAAGTATAGATATAACATCAAGTTCCTAACTTCTAATCGAAATAGAATTCCTAGACATAAACTATATAATCATTCCCAGCAAATTACTACCTTTCTATTGATACCAAACATGACATAGTTCTTATGGATTATAGCATTTATGAGATATCCATAGAAAATAATATCATAAAGGCTTCCCTAAATCCAGACAGTGTCACACCCTGCCCACATGCCCTGCCAGGGTCCCTGTCCCCCTTTGCACACAAGGGGTGCCCCCCCGCCACCGTGGACCTGCCCAAGGTCCCCCTAGCCCCACAGAGTCGACCTAGAGAATCCAGTGTGGACGCTCTAGGTCGACTTTGTAAGTTCCCCTTTAAGTCAACTTTAATTTTAAGTGTAGACTCACTAAGTTGACTTAACTAAGTCGACTTAGTTAAAGTCAACTTAAATTAACAAGTCTAGACATAGCCTTATAGATTAGCCAATTTATTTATCTCAGGAACTTTCGTGGGAGAAAATCCCACTTCGTCAGATGCTTGAAGATGGGGAACTACAGAACAGTAGATAAATAATTTGTTTAGTTTTTAAAAGTGCCACCAGACTCCCTGTTTGTTTTGCTGGACTAGACTAACATGGCTACACCTTTGGAACTTGGCATCATGCAAGGATTTTCCTGTAACTGACTGAATGTACGGAAATATGAAGATTCCCATACTAATTCCGTAACAACTACACTCAGGCCCTCCAGCTATCAATATTCTTTGCTTAAGGTTTTTAACTCAAGCCTATATCACAGATGTCTGTCTCAGACATCCTATGCTTTTCTTCCTGGAAAGAGGTTTTCTTTGGAGAAACGAAGCCTCAGTTCAAATGGGAAACAAATCAGTTTCCAATTTGGACATTAGTGAAATTTCATTTTAGGAAGATCTGGGAGGCATACAAAACAGCAAGAATTAGCCAGAAAATGCTCCATCATTCTCTGCCCCACAGAAATTTTTTCATTTTCGGGGATAAAGCTTTCAAATTAAAAGTTTAAGGAAATTCCATTTTCTGTGGAAAGCATTCATTTTTCACCCGCACACTCTCCTACACAAAAGGCTAATCAAATATCAGTTTCTTTATTAAAAAAAAGGGTTCCTCAGAAACTTTTCAATCAGCCTACGATGGGGTTCACTAACTATGCTGGCACCTCCTGTTGGCTGTCCTGGGGATTAACCCTGCCAATGAGTGCTCTCTCCCCTGCTAGTGCATTTCCAGTTGTCATCTCTGCTTGCCAACTCTTGTCACTTCAGGAACCACAGGTCCTCTTCACGACTTGGTCCTCTGAGCAGATCACCATCTATATTTCCCTCTTCTGGGGGTGTGCATCACTGTTCAATAGTCAAGTTATTTCCCCAGTGGCAAAAAGCAGGGCAGGAGGGTAGGGGGGAGTGGACCTGGACCTCCCCATTATTCTAGGACCTGAATCAGGGATCCTGTAGATAGCAACCTCCTCCTACTACACCTCTTTAACTAAACTGAATATCGCTTCAGTTCCTGGACCGTTTGCCCACAGCCTGGCACCTTTCCCTTACCTCAAGGCATTCAGCTATCAAGCCCCAGCAGCTGGACAGAAGCCCTCTTTTCCCCTCCACTCCCTGTCAGAAACTGCTCTATCCAAGGTGTCATGCTTTCTGTAGCTTGCTAGGTCCTCACTCCTTGAGCTCCTTTCTACAACTGAACCTGTTCTAGCGTTCAACTCCTCTTAGATGGATCTGCTTG
The DNA here is from genome assembly GCA_007922175.1 of Pelusios castaneus. NCBI lineage: Eukaryota > Metazoa > Chordata > Testudines > Pelomedusidae > Pelusios > Pelusios castaneus. Next base: position 23,728,920 of record ML685767.1, on the reverse strand, counting down.
CTCTGGATTGCTGCTTCCTGCAGCTCTTCTCTGATTGGCTACACCCTATGACTCCTCTTCACTGCTCTACTCTGGGGCAGGGCCTGGTGAACCCCTTCCTCCTCCCATCACACAACCACAAAAATATGATCTTTTTGTTTTAGACAGAATGTGTCACCTCTTCCTTTCCATACATGAGCTGTTTCTTTCAGGTGTGATGTTGTCAGTGTGTCACCCTTAGTGAGGAGATTCTGGGTTTTTATCCCTTAAACTCTGTCCATCCTGATGGATTTGTTACTAAAATGTAGATCTAAAGCATCTAGGACTCACATTTTAAATATTTCTGTTATAAATATTTCATTCAACCCTCTCCACCAGACCAAGGATAGAGATAGATGCACTGTTTTCAAGATTCTTGTGGTGTTTCCGAGTTTCTCCTGGTGATTTCTAAGAGGCTTGTATATTTTCATCAGATGGAAATTAGAATGGGCATGAAATATATTTATTTGAAGAGCTGACAATTGAGTTTTGTTCTGGATGGAACAAATGGAATCAAGTGGTCACTCTCATCAACACTTAGTCAAACACGGGAATCATAGGCCTACTGAGGGATGAAGTCAGTCACTATCTTTATACTTTTTAGAAGCATCTTCTCACAGACACTCTGGTTCACAGTGTACTAAAGGTTACAGGGTACCAGCAGACAAGCACTAACATCCAAGTGACATTTTTTGACCTGTATGATGACAGTTTTAGATAAAAAGAAAATCTACATTTTTATTTATTTAACTCTGCTGTATTTCAGGTACAGAAGTAGCAGACTTTCACAAATTTATGTATAGAATTAATTAGATGCCCCTACTATTTATAGAACATAATTTCTAAAACCAATATGGTTTTAAGAATGAACACCAACTGGCATTTTTTAGAGATGTGGTCAAGCTACTTTCTTAATAACCAATCACATATTTTTCAGTTAGTTCTCATACCCAACTAAGTGCTACAATTTCAAAAATCAATATTCAAATATTTCTTTAAGCAAAAATCCCAGTTTTGAGACACCAAAAATATTTTCGTGCTCAGAACTAGACTCTGAGACATGTGTCTAAAGCTGTGGACATATAATATTTAAAGAAAGGTCACAGGCCCCTTTACAAAATTAGTCAAGAAAATACTTGGGGATGGGGAAGCAGTTTTTGTAATATATGTTGTCCTCTAGTTGGCTTCCAGCTGATATGCACTACAGGAAAACCTCCAGTAAGTATTCAATATATCAGTTCTAAGATTTGGAAGATTATTTTCAGAAGATTAAGAATGAAAGATTTTATTTGTGGCACAAAGTTTATTTGGAATTCTTTCTAAAATAAAATAGCAAAAGAATTCACAAAGAAAACACTTTAGCTAGAAGTAACAGAGGGTATTGTGTGACGTTTCATTTGTAATCTGTATCTGAATATTAACATTAATATTAATATTTCCATATCTCATTGTTGATAATAAAATACCTAAGAAGATTTAATAGAAATTTATTCATTTTATAGTGAGCATGTCAAGATCCTAGGTTTAAAATATACTGGGCATGTATTCAACAAGGCAGAATAGATCAATCTATTTTCAGATTGAAAAATGCATATATCTAATATATATTATAAAATATTTTCCTTTCTATAGAGCAGTACTAAGAAAGTTTTTATGGTTTTATTGTTTTAAATGGGAGTTATGAGGATACACACTAATAAGATTAGGGAAATAAATGTATAGGGTCAAATCCTCAGTAATTATAATTGTTACAGGTTCATTGATAGAGACAACTATGACAATTATAATATACACAGATTGCTTTTGAGAATCTTAATTAGATACTGAAGTTAATTAACTAGAGACATTGCAAATCAATAATGTAATGGTCTGCAAAACTGCACTTCCTTTACCCCAGCCACCCCCAATTTGCAGCATGCTCTTCAGATCAAGGTAACTCTGTCTATGAGAAGGTTTGGACCAATAGAAATGTATCTTACTAATATCTTTTTTTCCCAGGGGGTGGGTGGAATCCCTTTAGATTAACTTTACATAGGCATAAATCACTACACAAAGGAAAACTAAGGTCTTTCCACTTTCCACAGGTGGAAGCAGCAGGTCATTCTGTCTCCAAGGATCAAGCAACAACTGTCATGCACTTACGTTGCAGTACATACAGTGTGGGGAGGGATTGTGCAGGGGGCCTCACTATGGCTATGTCTACACTTGCTAAAATTAGTTCGAATTAGTTATTTTGAACTAACTAATTTGAACTAATTTTAGTTAGTTCAAATTAGCTTAATTCGAACTAGAAAAAGTTAGTTCAAATTAGCGATCCGCATTCATTTCAATGGCCGGTTAATTTGAACTAAGAAATTAGTTCGAATTAACATGGCCACATTGGTTAATTCAAACTAGTTAGTTCGAATTAGCCCCTTAGTTCGAATACCCTATTCGAACGTATTAGTTCGAATTAAGGAAGCCCTTAATTCGAACTAACTAAAGCCTAGTGTAACCATGGCTTTAGTTAGTTCAGACTAAGCCTCCTTAATTCCTTAACTAACTTGCCAGGGTAGACATAACTTATGATGCCTGGCAGACACTGTGGAACTTATACAGTTATGGTAGCCAACTCTTTGTTCACTGAGCATTAAATATTTATGATAGGTAGGAATAGGATGTAGGGGAAAGGGAGAGAAGTTTGCTTTCCTGTTCTTCTCTTCTCATATTTTTGAAGCAAAGGGTAAAATTTACTCATTCCCCCCACCACCACCCCATCCACCACCCCGCTATTGGTAAACAGAGAAGAAAATCTCACTTTTTCCTTCTGAAACAAGTTCACAGCATTTGGATTCATTAACACCCACATCATTTTACAACCACACAATACACAATGCTTGTGTAAGCAATGAGGCCTGATACAAAAAAAATAAAGGACAAGCATCAAGGAGATGGAAAATACCAAACCCAATTTCACACTGATTAATACAGGCCTAATAAATCTAATTGTAAGTTCAGCTGAGCAGTTCATTTGCATCCTGACAAAAGCATAATTACACCACCTATTATTTTTCAGAGAATAGGTATATTAGAACTGAACAAATTGGTCATCAAGAAAAAGGTATTCAATGAAATCACAGTACCCACAAACCATTAAAAAATTTTCTCTAACAATTTATTATTCTTACTGTGTATCAAAACATTCATCTGAACAAATTGCCACCCCTAGATCCCTGCAAACTGGGCGCAAACCTTGACTTCAAACATGCATGTCTTAAGTTCAGCTCCCAAACACATGTCCTGATATTAAAAGATGTTGAGTATCTGAAGCTTCCATTGATTTTAATAATTATGGGTGCTCAGCTCCTCTACATATTATGTCATTTACTTTAGGCACCACAACTGGTCAAGTGGATAGAAAATGCATCTTGGGCTCAGGAGATCCTGGTTCAATTCCATAAACTGCCACATTCTTTATACATGACTTTGAACAAATTATTTAGCCTGTTTGTGCCTGAGTTTCCCAATCTATAAAATGGAGATAACACCACTTCCCTTCTTCACACAGGTGTTTTCAGAAGAAATGTGATAAAGACTGTGAGGTACTTATATAATGAAAGGCCACATTATTACCTTATATATAAAGTTGGAAAATGTTGGCTGATGTCAAATGTTACTTCTGTACTCTGATTAGATAAATAAAACTTTTTGAATAAAGCAATAATTAATAACACATAGTGAATAATGACTGATAAGTAGCAAAGTAATACCCTTTCTTACTTGTAAATATGGGTATTTGTGTGTGTCATAGCTCCTTTATTAATGTTAATACAGAAACAGAGTCCTGTGGCACTTTTAAAGACTAACAGATTTATTTATCACATGAGCTTTCGTGGGAGAAAAATCCCACTTTGTCAGACACTTTGAAGATGGGAAAAAGCATCTGATGAAGTGGGATTTTCTCCCACGAAAGCTCATGTGATAAATAAATCTGTTAGTCTCTAAAAGTGCCACAGGACTCTGTTGTTTTTCTACAATAGACTAACACGGCTACCCCTTTGGAATTTGACTACAGAAACAGTTCATATTCTACCAGCAAAATTAATAAAAAAGGTATGAATGTGCCTGATTCAAATCAATAATTGGATTTTGAAATTCTGCTCTTAAATGTATTGACCTAGTAAGTCATTTAAAAAAGCATTAAGTTTGCAAAGTCAAACACAGAGAAATTAAGAAATGCCAGCATTTAGATTTCCCAGACAGTTCATTTCTAATCCCTTGTATGTATTTATTTGCATGATCCCATGCTATATTTTCTAGGGGACCCATGCCTCATTCATTGAAAAGGATGGATGATACTCAGGAAACAAGGCAGCTGTTCTATACATTTAATTTCCTCATTCATCATGAACTCATTCCTTATGTATTGCACACCACCCAAACCTGGCACTAAGTACAGATTTTTTTTTTCTCTTCATGGGCTTTTCTAATGCATTCACTGTACTAGCTGAGTGCCTCAAGCATTATTTTATCTTCATAAATTAGGAAATATTGTAATCCTCATTTTCCAGATGGGGAACTGAGGTACAGAGAAATTAAGGCCAGATGAGCATTTGCAGTTCCCATTGCTTTAAATTGAACTTGTGATTGCTCAGCATTTCTAAATACCAGGCCTCAGTTGTGGCAAGCTCTAAACCCTTAAAATTAGAAACACAAAAGCTATGTCTACACTTGCTAAAATTAGTTCAAATTAGTTCGAACTAACTAATTCAAACTAATTTTAGTTGGTTCAAATTAGCTTAATTTGAACTAGAAAAAGTTAGTTCGAACTAAGCAAGTGCCATTCATGGCACTTGCTTAGTTCGAATTAGCAATCCCCATTCATTTCAATGGCCGGTTAGTTCGAACTAAGAAATTAGTTTGAATTAACATGGTCATACTGGCTAATTCGAACTAGTTAGTTCGAATTAAAGCCTTACTTCAGAAGCCCTATTCAAACTTATTAGTTCGAATTAAGGAAGCCCTTAATTTGAACTAACTAACGCCTAGTGTAGCCATGGCTTTAGTTAGTTCGAATTCAGCCTCCTTAATTTGAACTAACTTGCCACTGTAGACATAGCCAAAATTAGTGGACACCTTTGAAGAGTCTCATGTAAGTGACTTACTTAACATCACATAGGAATGTTTGGCAAAGCCAGGGTTAGATCCCTGTTCTCCTGGGTCCCACTCCAGTACTTTACACAATGTAGCTGTTTAGTCATTTGCTGAGTATCTGAAAGATATACATTTTAATTCAAACCAAATGTTACATTGTATTACTGCTCTGTGATATTTTTATTGCCTGTTCAGAGTGAAATATAAGGGGGGGGGAGGCAACTTGAGGGGCATGCAGGATCACGTATCCTACTTGCCCCTGGATTTGCTGCTTGGCTTTTACTGACCATGCTCATACAGACTGAGCATGCTCAGTAACATTGCTGAAGCCAGTTGCCATAACTCTGCCACTCTCCTATAGGCAGGCACAGGTCATCCCTGGAAGGGGGCTTAATATTTATTCAAAAAACTCAGTGTTAACCAGGATGATGCCAAAACCTCTTGATTGCTCATACAGTGATTGGAATGGATAATTAAAATAGAGGAATTGAGCACTGCATCCACATACCTCTTAAAAAAATTCAAGGATATAAAGCACTGTATGCTACTATTTCCTTTTGGTTTATTAAAGACAGAAACATTGGCTGGAAAAACAAAATAGAAATGCAAACATAAGGCCCTCCAACATGGTAGTCTATTTCCAGTGGAAATGTTGGAGGTGGGAATTTTTATAGTTATAAACTTACAAAGCCAATCTTCCCAAGTAATCTTCAATAACAAATCACCTGTCAGCTGCAGGAATTTAATGAGCCAAGAAGATGATTGCTCCCTTGGCTTCAAAAGAAGCCTGGGCCTCCCAGCTGGAAGTGATAATTCAGCCACTAAGCTTCCAATAGTCCACAAAGGGAGATTCTTTCCCACTTATAACCATCACCACCAATAAAACAAACCTAGGTATTTGGCTCCCAGGATTGACTATTCTCTCATTAGTATTTAAAATTTATATTCCAGAAGTTGCCCAGAACACCAATAAAATATTGATCCCTGGAAGCCATATTTGAAAGAAAGAAAGAAAATGACACAGTACCTATACTGAGTAGCTTATCATCTAAATAGATAAACAAATACACAGTATTAAAAAGACAACACATGCACAAGATACATCTATAAGCATTACTTTATTACTATAATTGTGCTGGAAGTTGTTAATATTTGCTATCATCTGTTGTTATCACAGACCCGGTGAAAGCTAGTGTGTGCTCATGTAACCCATATGCCTGAAAAGGCTATCTCTGAGAGACCTGCTGAGGGTGGGTTATTGTTGCTGGGCAGATTAGCTACCCACAACTAGAAACTTCCAGAAGCAGGGAGTGGTAGCATTTTGAGCATGCTCCACAGTGTACCCTGCTGGTGTGACGTGAGGTTGTCAGTCAGATGACATGAGAGCAGCAGCCTGTGCAGGCAGCAGGCAGGAGCTGCCTTGAAAGGAGACCATGTGCTCAGCTTTCTGGAGAGAAGCTGAGCCAGGAGTGAACAAGATGTTTTCTCCCTGTAATGGAGTCATTTGCAACAGACCTTGCAGACATGCATATGGGACTGAGGGCTGGTTGCAAAGGAGAAGAAGAAAAAGCCTGCATGGAATGCTACAGAGGATTCCAGCAAAGGAAGAAGAGGACAGATATTTCTTGCCACTCAAGCCTCTACATTGGAACAAAGACTGTAGCTGAGAGTTGGGTGAACTCCACCTGGACTTTGGGACTCTTGGGTATCTTTCCTGCGGGGTTTTCTGTAGGGATTGTTCTTGGTTAATTGTATTTTGTTTTCTTAGGATAAGGTTCATTTAGTTAGTAGTTAATAAAGCTCATTGTTATATTTATTGTAGTAGTATTTTAATGTGGGAGTGTAGCTCTGAGCAAGCTTCACTGTGAGTCCCACACCGACTGGATCCTGGGTCTCCAGCTGCTTTCTCCATAGGGATTGGGATTGATTTCTGTGAGGCACTGGAGAAGGGCAATTAAATGAATTTTAGCCCACCCAAAGGTTACACTTAGTTGCCTATTTTCAGGCTAACAGAGAGGACCAATGAAGGCTTTTGTGTAGTGGGATAGCTGGAAACAATAAAAGCCACCATCCAAGGGTCTAGGCTGCCTGATAAGAAGTTAAACTGTATGGGCTGAGTGGTTCCTCATTTCAGGAGGGAGGGGAATGTTTCAAAAGCTGTGTGTGTGTGTCACAGGAAGAAAAATGAGGAGAAAGTCAGCAGACACTGAGAGAAGCAGTTCTGAGTGTACCACTAAGGGGCATAAAAGTGACTGAAGAGGCAGATTTAGAAATTGTGAGTCAAGAAACTCCTGCTATTGTGTCTACTAAGCTGAGGAAAACAAGACTTCATGAACTTGTTTGGTAAATAAACAGAAGTTCACGAAAGAATACACCAGACTTATATCATCCTTTCCCCTAACTGAAACAAACCTGCAAAGCCCTGAATACTGGCTAACCTCTGAGAGAATGAGGCAACATTATTATTGTTTACTTAAGCCATGTTTCCACCACACACAATCTATAAACCTATGTCCAAGTTCCCTACCCATTATGCTCTATCATTTCTGATCTAGTTCTTCCAGTATATGGCTCACCTAAAAGGTATTTGTATTAATTTTTAAACTTTCCAGTAACAAAATTTATTAGCAACATATATTGCTTTATTTAGTGCCTGATGCCTCACTTCTCCCCATAGCTCTACCCCAAGGTCATTTCAATGACTACCCTACCTCATCTTGTTTCTTCACAATTCAGTAGCTTTAAAGAATCTTTCTGGTTTCCACAGGATTCCAAAGTCATCCTGAGCCTCTGGAGGAGTCAGTGATCCACCCAGGCTGACTGCTGCTCCAGTTTTCTCTGATGGGCATACTCTATGTTTTACAGAAGAACAGACACTTAAAGGGCAATCCCTGATGGAGGAAGCTCATGGTCTGCTTCCTTCACTCTGTGGACCTTCTGTGGAACAGAAGTTAATTTTGGGAATAGCAAGGAAGTATTTAATATTCAAATAAGCAAGAATTTCTCTTATTGTAGTAAAACAAACAAAGAGTTCTGTGGCACTTTTAAAGGTTAACAAATTTGTTTATTGCATGAGCTTTTATGGGGAAAATCTCCACCTTCAAGCATCTGCCGAAGTGGGATTTTCTCCCATGAAAACTCATGCAATAAATAAATGTGTTAGTCTTTAAAGGTGCCACAGGACACCTTGTTTGTTTTGCTGAACTAGACACGTCTACCCCTTTGGATATTACGATAGTAGCATCCCTCTTGCTAATTATCCATTGTAAAAAGGTGGCTCTGCTATCTTGATTTTATTCTTTCATTATGCTTTTCAAAACAATTAATTACTTGTCACATTTGTAGAAAATTGAAATGTTTTTCAGAGTAAAGTATCTATTAACACAGAAAAAAAAGTTATAAAAAGCAGTCAGTGTTTTGTTGTTGTGTCTAAAGCTATCACTCTTACCTCCTGTTCTAACCAAGGCCCAATCCTGCAATGGGATCTTTGGAGTCAGAGCTGAGTTCCATGAAAATCAGGATCTTTCCTCATCTCCAAGGATACATCCAAATCCAATTGATACATACCAATGGTAATTATGTGCAATTTGGAGAAAAACACAGATACTACCTAGAAGTGAAGCCATGTTGTAATTAGGATTCTGCTGTTCTAGTGACTCCAGATTCATAGATACAGAATTTACACAGTAAAGTTAGATACCTTATAAGAACCAGTGATAAATAAGGACCATTCAGGTAAGGCAGTGATAGAACAAATTTAGAACACCCATTTTCCTTTTACAATAGCAATCAAGCTTTTAAAAGAATAGAATAAGAATCCTGGATGCACATCCCTTGTGCTATATTTCTTTAAAAGAAGGAAAGAAAAGCTGGACAACTTTAAATTGCTACTTAGGGTTATGATTCCACTACTTATTGACTTTGATACTAATGTGCCTCTCCAACACACTTGTCTAAAACAATGACCAGAGTAGACTTTGGTTGTTCTGTTATTAATAAGGGGTCAAATAGAAATTTGAATTTATTAATCAAAGATTATTAGTCAATATTAATATATGGCACAATACAGAAAAGCTATCCAATCCAAACCAATTGAGAAATTGGAGAAGTGATTTTACAGCTTGATTCACTCCTAATGAACTCCCAAAAAATCTGCTCTTTATATACCGTGTCTAGGACAAAGGATATTCTTTTTTCCCATAACTGATCTATACATGGAATTCCTTTTAAATATCTACACAAATCTAAGCAACAGATTAAATATATCTGTTACCAAGTCCTTCTTATAGAAAATAATTGTGTCAGCAAGTAATTCCTAATGAGCCCAAACCACTTTTCAATAGATGGTTCTCTCATCAATCATTGAAGAAATTGCCAACAAAAATCCCTCTTTAATCACAAGTGGTCCCTTTTGGGATATCTGGACATGTTCTCCACAGGTTAGCAGGGTCAAGGTAAATATATACATGTGCATCTAAGACTTCATTCTGTCAGACACTAACTTAACTTAAATTCCATGTTCCTTGTAGGAAAAAATTAAATTGAGCACCTGGCCTGAATGATAGGAGTTACAACGCTCAAGCCTTGCTGTTCTGTAAATGAGATTCTAGTTAAGAGCCATGTTATCCTCCTTTTTCTCGGCTCCCTTCGTGCAACTTGTGCAAGAAATATAACTACAAGTATGTTATCTTCCCTTCCCACACAACGTCCTGGAAGGGAATATTACTTATCACCTTTCTTCCCCTTTCCTAATTGCTTGTTAAGGAATGAAGTCATTTCTAGTGCAAAAATAATGAGTTTGAAGGTAAAGCATCTGTGTGCTATATGCTAAACCTGTAAAAAATAAACAGAGGCATGAATAATTATATTCACCACATAGTTATTAATATTCATTTTAGGTATTAAGGTAAGAAATAGAGGTCTCCAGAGAGTTGCTGAAAATGTAAGCTTTTGCATATTTTTAAACATATAAACTGTAATCCCCCCTCCTCTTTGCTCACTCTCAGCATCAAGGTGGAATGAGCAGGCAATAAAGGGTAACAGTCAATCCAATCTGTGTCTGGAGCTACCCGTTTTATTTTCCAACATTCTGAGAATCATACACATTAAAAAACCTATATTAGAGATACTACATTATTGGGATATAAAATCCAGCATGCCTTTGTGCATGAACCAAAGAATTATGGGAATATAAAAATCATGGTTATTCACTAACACTGGTATAATCTAAAACCAGGCTAGTTAAAACTGAAGACAGGTCAGGAGGCAATGTTTTGATTTCTCCATATGTGAAATGTTTTTGCTTTACAAAACAAGAATAAAGAATGGTTCAAATATGGGGTCCATTTTATCTCAACCAGAGTTCCTAGGCAGTTTGTACTGGATCCAATGAATGTGTGCAGTTTTGACCCATTTCTATTTGGAGAAAGTGAAAGTTAAAGTCATAGTGAAGGGTATACCAAGGAAGGTGTGAAGAAATTTAGTATGGGAGAAGTGTGAAGGAGGGGGGACAGAAGAAAGCAGAAAGAAAGATGTAGATCAGATTTACTGGATTTTCTATGTCTGTGCCTGTGTACAGGGTAATCAGGGGATAAAAAAATAGGACCTGTGATTTGGGATAGTAGATGTCAAACTCGCTTATAGTCAGGCACATCACAAACCCACAGCAACAAAACGGAAAGACAAAAGAGCACACGTGCAGACCGACACAGGACACTGTGTGAAACAATGATTAGTGATCACATCTCATGAACACTATTCCATGAGAAAAGCCTTTGACCTATCATGAATCTATGCCTTCTGAAATTCTGTAGCACCTGGTAACAAAATTTTAGCTCCTTCAGTTCACATCACTATTTAGGTGTTGCAGATTATGTAGATACTGCCTATCAAATGTTTATTTTGGAAAAGATACAACATATTATTCATACATATCAAAGAAAGAGTCCCTGTTTTGAGTGCAAAATTAAACTGATGATCAAATCAACATTGCACTGAGGTTAGCTAATTTCATCCACTTACTGGCACTATAGTACTATCTACTTTTGTATTTCTTGCTCTGTCTATGAGTAGAACAGGTGTCTCTCTCATATAGGCCAACCATGGCTAAATCATGCAAAGCTGAAGCATCCCAAACAATTATTCATTGGTTCCACCACTGCATGGTCAAGATTAAGAATGTGACCTTCTCTTCCTGTCCCTAACAACCCACTATGACCAGCAGGTGGGAAGGGTTAGCAGTAGTGACACATGTGCCTGGAAAGCAGTCCTGAACAAGGGGAATAGTAAATGTATATTTACTGTTAAACAAAACAGGTGAAATTCTGGCCCCATTGGACCCACTGGCAAAACTCCCATTGACTTCAGAGGGCCCAGGCTTTCATCAAAAGCCTTGAAAAATTGGTATTTCCCCCAGCCATAGTAGGGTCACATTTTAATTCCACACAGAGCTCAAATTTTCCTTGCAGAGCTCTCGGTTGACAAGTAGCAGTTCTTATACCACACAAACCTGCACTAAACGTGCCACTGTTGTTCCAACTTGTCCCTCACTTCGGCAAGGTCCCCATAGCTCATCAGTCTCCCTGCAAGTCCAAGTTTGATAGCATTGCTTGAACTTGCCTTGGACCCAAAAGCCTAATAAAAGGCTGTGTAAAGACTGGTTACCATTAAGAGCCATTTCTCAGTTCTTACCATCTCCCTCATCATCCCGCCTTTGCAAATCCTTCTTGTGATTTCCTCATGTATAAAAAGTTTGTGTACAATTTCATAGTAAAACAAATACTTCTGACAAGCCATTTTTTATAAAAATATTTGCAAATATTTTTAAAATATTTGCAAACTCATTTCCTATTATTTTTCCTACAAACTGCACAATCTCTACAGAAGAGCAAATTCATTTGGGTAGCACTACTGAGCACCTGATCTGATTTTTTGTGAGTAATTACTAGCTTGGGTTATCTGTTGAAGGCAGATACATGCAGTTTAGGCCAGGTAATTTCACCTGTTTCTGCAAAAAGGTCCCTATTTGGAGCATATGTTGATTCAGTGGACCCATTTATATAATGGAAAATACAAGCTTTTGATAAATGAGGGTACTATTATAATCAAACATTGGCTTCATTTTAAATTATCACTCTTTCTCATGCAATGTGAATGAAGGATAATAGATGTAACTTTAGAGCTCATTTTGAGTTTCAAAAAAGTTATAATGCAATCACCTGTTAACCTTTTCATCCCCTGGGTTTTCTACAAAAAAAGCTAATATCCCTGACAGCTCCTTGTTTATTTTCAGATCTATGTGCTGTTTGCCATTAGTGACCTTGCAAAGCAGATTCACACCTTGCAAAGTCCCTGACCTTGTAGTCATTAAAATCCAATCACACATTGGGCAGGCTTCCATATTCATTAGGATAGAGAAAAGATAGATTTGAACATGCCTCTGAAGTGACCAATACATTCATCAGCCAATTTCCATCTTCTTCAACAATTCCAGTTTGCTGAGGGATATTACTAGATTAACTGATACAGAAAATCTTTTGCACCAAAACACTAGCAGTGTAAAAGAGATGCAATATGTTTCTAATTAGAAAAAACTGTGATCAAACACATAAATTGTAAATGATATGATGTCCTGCGAATATGTGAATAAAGTTCTCAGAACAATCTTCTTTGTTTGCATCTTTGATGCACTTGTTGGAATTTTCTTGAAATTCACTGCAGTGGAAATGACATTTAAAAAAAAAAAAAAAGTATGACCATGCCCAGGAGCTATGGGCATGTCTACACTGCAATTAAAAATCCACAGCCAACCTGTGCCAGTTGACACAAGTTAAGGGGCTTGGACTAGTGGTTGTTTAACTACGGTGCAGATGTTTGGGGTGGAGCCTGGGTCTGTGAACCTACCAGTGGGGAAAGGTCCCAGAGCTCAGGCTGCAGATCAATCCAAACAGCTACACTGCAGTTAAATACCTCTTAGCTTGAGCCCAAGTCAGCTGGGACATGTCAGTCAGATGTGTTTAACTGCATTGTAGACATACCGTGATAGAAACATGATATAGAATAATAAATAGAAAAATTGCAGCTAACTCAATAAACATGCCAGGTAACACCAGCATGTTCTCCAGGCACATTTCATAAACATAATTGAAAGTTCAAACATTGTCCTTCTTTAAAATAACCAAATTAAATGGAGTGTAAGTCTGTTTCCAAATGACTTTGATTTATAGTCTCTTCTCTATACAGCTGCATAACTCCTATGGGGATAATAGAACTCATGGGTATATGGGTAGAAAAAAGAGCAGACACTTCACATTTGATAACACTTAAGCAAAACCTCCTGTGAGTGTGTAGGGAAGAGGGGTTGAAAAGGGTGGGGCATAGGAATATGTTGCCAAGGATACAAATCATAGGGTTTACATGAATTACTAAACACACAAAAAGATCATTAAAAAGCTGTTTTACTCTCATCATTTAAAAGAGTCTACTTGACCGATCAATTGAGAAATATTTAAGGATCATTTGGAAGGCTTTCATTATATGTCAAAGTGATAACAAACATAATTTTTTAAACGGTATATAGATAGTGCAGACACAGGAACTTACTCCATTCTTGCTTAAGTCAATTGGAGTTATGGGTATAAAACTATGTGGAATTCTATAGCAGCAAGAACAGACCCGCAAATAGACTAATTCTCTGTGTAATGCATGGATTTAATCATCATTAAGAAGAAAGAGCTTTCTACATAAATACAATTTTCCTTTCCTTGAAATCCAATTGAATTGAAAACTGACTGTCCGGTATTATTCTGGCAGCCATTTTGGTTAGTCTTGTACTGAAATTTGAATAATTTGAACCACTGTCCCTGGAAATAAACAAATAAATACATAAATAAGAACCAAATCAAACCAAACTTCACAATTGAGTCTGATAACATCATTTGAGAGACATGAGGAGCAGAAATCTCTTTCCATAGGAGTCTCATATTTACAATTACAGAAGCTTAAAATGCCATCGGTCCTGAAGAGAACAGGGTCACTGACTATCTGTTTATAGTGCCCAGCATCATAGTATCAATGCATCACTTCCAATGAATACAGAATTATTTTTTTAAGAGACACACTCCCTTTCCATGGGACAAATAGAACTTTAAGGCCCCAGGGTAGCACCATAGTTGAGTTTTCAAGGGACTGTTGAGGAAGAATGACAGAAAAATCAATGTTGTTTAGAAAATTTTCCTTGTTTGGGAAGGTTTCTGTTGTCTTGAGATTCCTGTGTAAGATATGACTCTACTTTTCTCACTGTTGCTCTGTGTTTGTCCAATACCATAAGATGAATGTCCTGAAATGCATTCCTATGTCTATAAAAACAATGTAATAGGCTACCCAGCCACTGCACCATAAACAGCATGGTATAGAACAACACTTTGTATCCCATGTGTAATGGCCAGGTAGTTTTCTTTTCTGATGCCCTTAAACCTCTACTATGCTCACATTGGCCAAATTCAATAGCAATTATGCCCACTTACACCATACATGGAAATAATTCAAATGGGTTTTATCTGGTCCTGTAAAACTTGTCTCGGGAGCTGGAAGCTTATAAATACCTTTCTGACCCAGTTTTTCAAGGGGCGCAAGTAGGATGCTTGCAATTAACTCTTAAGATAACTGATAACAACTGGAGGGAATTTTATTTTTTTACAAGCTCTTTTGAAAGCAACAAAATCCTCCAGGCTCATTATTCTTAATTCAAATTAATATTGAAAAAACCCTTTTTCTGAAAATTTAATTCTCATATTACCTTGCCAGACCAAAGAAACATTTCATGTCATTACATCATAGACTGCAGATATTCCAGGACACACACACACTCCCACACACACACCATACAGTTTTGAAACAGTCATTTTGATACTGGCAGACCAGAGGTCTCTCTGAACACTGAGAAATGCATAGCTGGAAATCAGTCTGCCTCACCTGTGTGTTAGTATAGTTAAAATAGGTACCGGACTTTTATCAATGTATATTGTGTTAAGACTTCATGAAATGCTTGTATGTTGCTGCATGGATTAATCTAATTTATAACCTCTATATCCCACACTATAAGGCAACATTTCCCAAATTAATTTGACTACGGAATACTTTTGGGCTTGGAATATATTGACAGAGCACACACATACCAATAGAGAGTGGGTGGGTGGGTCTTTCGTACCAAAAAATTGCCACACACATTGCTCAAAAGTTGATTTGAAATAGTTAGAAGGAAAAATATCTCTTGCATCAAAATTTTTTCACAAAATACCTATTTACATCACACGGAACACCAGTGTTACATGGAACACAGTTTGGGAAACACTGCTATAAGGTAATACCTAAGTATTTATTCTATAACTCTAACATGACTTTGATTGCAGCTATGGAGAGGGTATGTGCTGAAGCCCTAGTCCAATTACAGCTTGAATGCTGAGGAAAGGAGGGATAAAAATACCTATTAAGGAGAGTTTATTATTCCTACATTGTTTGAATTCTGAGGGGTGAGGATTTCTAGGCCTCCGCAAGGAATCTCCTATTGTTTAGCTTAAGTGAGCCCTAAAAGAGATATAAAGTCTACTTATTATAGAAGTTTCTACTATTATTTGCAATTTAAGACTTAAACATTTGTGTATGTGTGATACCAGCTTTAACTTTGAAAATAACTAATTTATTTTTCCTGGTTAATAAGTCCTTGGTTAGTGTTTTACAAGACTGGCCACAAGTGTTCTCTTTGGTGAGATATCTAAGAAGCAGATTGACCTGAATAAGTAATTCATGCTTTGGGACAGGAAGTAATCTGAATATTTTATGATCTTTGGTATAAAGTGACCATCTATTCTTCTTGCCTGCAAGGCAAGATAGACTGGAATGTCCAAGTTTGTGACTCCATGGTCAGACTATTATAGTGCTTTATAAGTTCATACTTGTTATTTGGTTGGGGAAATAAGATTTGAGGTTTGTGCTCTGCTCCTGGACTGTCTGCCCTGAGGTTGGCACCCATGCTCATGAGCCACTGCCAAAAGCATGAAAATCATATTGGGGACACAAATTGCATAAACTAGAGAAGGTTGAAAAGTGAAATCCAGTTTTTATTAAAAGCAAATGAAATGTGCAAGTTGTTCTCATTTCAAACTTCTCAAGAGGGACCATTTGTCTTTCTTTCTCTTTTAAAGGTTATGAGAGTTTTAAAATATTTTTTTCTGTTTTCTAAAAGCATCAAATAGTTTATTTTATTTGTAATTTTGATCACATTTTGAATGAAAAATTTGAATATCAAATTATTCACAGAAAACTTTTGACAATATTTACATTTTTTCACAGAATCCTGGCTTTAAATAAATAATTTTTTCTTAATTTTTTTCCAGTCTATAAATTTAAACTATCCCATATATATACAACAGCAAAACGTATGAATATACACATGCACTATTTGTTTCTTCTCTCAAGATAATGTTAAAATCCTTATTTCATTCAGTTACAATCAAATCAATAAGGGGATTAAGGGCCTGTTTCTTGAGGGACTAAGCTCCTACATATTCTATCAACTTCAGCTAGCACTGTGGTTACTCCAGTCATTGAAAAATCATGCTTTAAATCTGTATCCTAAGTACAAATTTATACTAAAATCATAAATTTTACACATATATGACAAAATGAATGTGAGAACACCAGATAAATAGAAGTCCAGAATTCCACAAATGTGCAGGCAGATGCTCAAAGCAAGCACAAAAAGCACATCAGCAAACAATTTTACCTGTAAAAAGCAGCATTAACATAATGGGAAAAATAATAGCAATCTTCCCTTCTCCACCCCCAGTGCTATAATAATGTGACTATTATCACAAAACCATAAACACCCACTTTCTAACCTGAGTGGCTGACATCTTTTTTTTTTTTTTTTAAATCAGCTTCCCATCTTTTTAGGTTTGGACTATGATTTCTTATAACTGTCATCAAGTCATAAAAGAAGCCATATTTATTTGTGCTTGCACTAATGAGATTTTTGTATGTGTTTTGACCTTTTAGAGTTAGCACAATCATTAGCAGTATATGCCCTGTATTCTAATAAAATATCCTCTTAATAAGGATTTTTTTCCCTCCCACTACTAATTTCTCCTCACATAAAGAGGAGGAAGAACTTTGACTTGGGTTTCTTGAACTTTGTCCCAAATGTCATTTCAGATTTTTTTAATAAATTTGCACTTCAAGTTTGTTAAGAGGACAAAGTTCTATATGAGGAGCCCTCAAGTTGCTTAGTAATGCTACAGGATGCTGAGGATAGTTGCTCAGACAGATTACCGATTGGAGCGAAACACTCATCTGCTACCTAAGACTAAACAAGCAAACATGGAATGCTGGACAGTTAGGGAGTAGTTCACTGGGAAGAGAACTCATGTTTGAAACACCTGTACCTCATAGTTCCCTCTCCTGGCAGTATTCCTTCACTCTCCATTCCCATGGAGAGTGGAAGAACTCTTAATACCCTACTCATAAACTAATACCTCCACATGACTCCCAAGAGGAAAAATAAAGACAAAGCCCAACCAATGTATAGGTCATGTAAAAGTAAAAGAACAAACTACCTACTTTGAGGAGGGATTGTCTTTTTATTCCCTACCATTAATGTGATGGAGGGTCTTCTGCCTGACACTGGATAGTGCTGGCATGGATGAGTTTCTTCAAGCATTTTGTATTGAATTAGATTAAACTATATAGGAAATTTTCAGGAAGAGCCAGGGCAATCTCAGTGTGGGTTTCCATCCTGAGAAAAACAGGTATTTAATTTAACACAACAAAAGCCTGCTTACCCATTGTCATCATTCTCCTATTTAAAGTAGGTTTGTTAGAGACTGATTGGGAAGGAAAACAAACATGTTTTCATAGAATCATAGAACAATAGAGTTGTAAGGGACCTCATGAGGTCATCTAGTCCAACCCCCTGCTAAAAAGCAGGACCACTCCCACTAAATCATCCCAGCCAGGGTTTTGTCTAACTGGGCCTTAAACACCTCCAAAGATTGAGATTCTACCACCTCCCTAGATAGCCTATTCCAATGCTTCACCACCCTCCTAGTGAGAAAGTTTTTCCTAATATCCAACCTTGACCTCCCCCGCTGTAATTTGAAAACATTGCTCCTTGTTCTGTCCTCTGTTACCATCGAGAACAGCCTACCTCCCTCCTCTTTGGAGCACCCCTTCAAGTAGTTGAAGGATGTTATCAAATCTCCCCTCAGTCTTCTCTTCTGTAGACTAAATAAGCCTAGTTCCTTCAGTCTCTCCTCATAAGTAATGTTCCCCAGCCCCCTAATCATTTTTGTTGCCCTCCGCTGGACTCTTTCTAATTTGTCAACATCCTTTCTGTAGTGGGGAGCCCAAAACTGGACACAGTATTCCAGATGCGGCCTCATCAGTGTCGAATAGAGGGGAATTATCACATCCCTCGATCTGCTGGCAGTACTCCTACTGATGCAGCCTAATATGCCATTGGCCTTTTTGGCAACAAGGGCACACTGTTGGCTCATATTCATCTTCCCGTCCACCATAACCTCCAGGTCCTTTTCTACAGCGCTGCTACTTAGCCGATCAGTCCCCAGCCTGTAGCAGTGCATGGGATTTTTTCGTCTTAAGTGCAGGACTTAGCACTTGTCTTTGTTGAACCTCATGAGGTTTCTTTCAGCCCAGTGTTCCAATTTGTCCAAGTCTCCCTGGATCCTGTCCCTGCCCTCCAGAGTAACTACCATTCCCCCCAACTTGGTGTCATCTGCGAACTTACTAAGCACGCAGTCTATTCCATCATCAAGATCATTAATGAAGATGTTAAATAGAACCAGCCTCAGGACCGACCCCTGGGGCACTCCACTTGTTACCGGTTGCCAACCAGACATCGAGCCATTGATTCCTACCCACTGAACCCGTTGATCTAGCCAGTTTTCGATTCACCTTACGGTCCACTCGTCCGACCCATACTTCCTTAACTTGCCGACGAGAATGCTGTGGGAAACCATATCAAAAGTCTTGCTAAAGTCAAGGTATACCACGTCAACGGCTCTCCCCGCATCCACAAATCCAGTTATCTCATCATAGAAGGAAATCAGGTTGGTCAGGCATGATTTGCCCTTGGTGAATCCATGTTGACTGTTCCTTATCACTCTATTTTCCTCCAAGTGTTTCAGGATGGATTCTTTGAGGACCTGCTCCATGATTTTCCCAGGGATTGAGGTGAGGCTGACCGGTCTGTAGTTCCCCGGATCCTCCTTTTTCCCCTTCTTGAAGATAGGTATTATATTTGCCTTTTTCCAATCCTCTGGGATCTCCCCCGTTCACCACGAGTTCTCAAAGATAATGGCCAGTGGCTGTGCAATCACTTCCGCCAACTCCCTCAGCACCCTCGGATGCAGTTCATCCGGCCCCATGGATTTGTGCACATCCAATTTCTTTAAGTGTTCCCTAACCTGACTTTCCATCACCGAGGGCCACTCTTTTCTCCATTCCGCATTACCCCGTATTGTAGCCTGGGAGCTGGCCCTCCCTGTGAAGACTGAAGTAAAAAAAGCATTGAGTACTTCAGCCTTTTCCGCATCATCCACCATGAGGATGCCTGCCCCATTCAGTAAGGGACCTACACAACCCCTGATCCTTTTCTTGTTGCTGATATACTTATAGAACCCCTTTCTGTTATCCTTCACATCTCTTGCTAGCTGCAACTCCAATTGTCCTTTGGCCTTTCTGATTTGATCCCTGCAGTCCCGAGCAATATCTTTATACGCCTCCCTTGTCATCTGTCCAAGCTTCCACTTCTTGTAAGCTTCCCTTTTATGTTTCAGCTCCCCGCAGAGTTCCCTGCTAAGCCACGCTGGTCGTTGTCCACATTTGCTGTTTTTTCGGCACAACAGAATGTTATCTTCCTGTGCCTTTAACAGGGTTTCTTTAAAATACAGCCAGCTGCCTTGGACACCTTTCCCCTTCAGATCAGCCTCCCAAGGGATCCTGCCCATCAGCTCCCTAAGGGAGCCAAAATCTGCTTTTCTGAAGTCCAGGATGTGTGTTCTGCTTCTTTCCTTCCTTCCATTGATTAGGATCCTGAACTCTACCATCTCATGGTCGCTGCTGCCCAGGTTGCCATCTACTTCTACTTTTTCTCATGTGCCTCTCAGCGTTGCATGTAAAAGTACTATAAAGACCAGTCTGGCATCTAATTTTGAGAGACTAAGACTAAGCTTATGGTAGGAACAGGGATTAAGGGAAAAAGAACACAGTGCAATTACAAAGGTTATATGCAAAACTTATATTTGATTAATTATTGCTAACATGTCCTGAAGCAGTTTTTCTGAAGGGAAACTGGTATGACACTGATTGTGATAAGAAGCAAAAACAAGGAGAAAGTACTTTCCTGTTCAATTCCAAAAAAAAATCCCAAAAGGATTTGAAACAATTCTTTTAACCTAATATTCTGTTTATGAAGCTATTTGTACCAGGACAAAAATCTGGCCATTTTTTTCCCCCCACTGATCCACTGAATACATTCCAAACCTTCTACATAATTTATTACATAATGCATCATGGAAGGCATTGATGACACTTGAGAATGTCAGTGTTGATGGACCAGTTAGAAGGAAGAGGTTCGCTCTTGAAATAAAGCACATGAAAACAAAGCCAGGGTGGACAGGAAGCTGAAGTTAATCATGAGGGACAAAGCAGTCATAATTAATGATTTCCAACCATTAAATGATTACATTTCTTTTCTTACGAGTTAACATCTGAGAAATGAGATGGATGAGGTAATATATCTTTTATTAGATGGATTTCTGTTGGTAAAAGAAGCAAGCTCTTGAGATACATAGAAAAGAAGAGCTCCATATGGCTCAAAATCTTGTCTCTTTCATCAAAAGAAAATGGTCCAATAAAAGGTATTACCTCACTCATCTTTTCTCTCCACATCTGTGACCAACAGAGCTTCAACAACACTACCAACAGCTAACACCTGGTAATTCTAGCAGACAGGTATAATCCTTGCTTCCCCTCTCTCAATGTGCTGGTTCCTCTACACTTATAACCGGATTACCTGGAATATACTTCTTTTTCCTGCCTTTCTGGGCCTGAGGGGTGAACTGAGGTCAACCACAGCGATATGTACTATGACCAAAGGACAGGCCTACCTACCATCACTTTCTAGTGATCACTCTTTCATTATCAAGAGTGAAACTTGAATGCAGGTTAAGATGAAGTGGAACTTTATTAAAACACATGCATTCCTCTAGTCCACCCTAATTCTGCATGCCACTGTTTGCTTGGTGTCCCGTCAATAACCATCCCTAGAGGAATAAGGCCCATCTGACTCCAGTTCTATTGATCATGATACATTCAGACACTCTCCCTTCTCCCATCAAAACACCTTTTCTGATATCCCTTCTATACCAGCAGTTAGTGTACAGCAAGCTGTGGTGGAAAGCTACAGCACACTAGTGTGCCACATATACTAACTGTCCATTTGGACCCTCCTATTGTGTGGTAAAAGTTCCCTTGCGTGCTTTGGTCTACTCTACTTTGAAATGCTTTAAAATCTAGGTACCTTTAGGTTTAATATAGAAGAAATACAACTTATCTGAAGGAGAATAGTTCACAAAAATAACGTAAGCAAGGGAGCTATTATTTAGAATGTAGTAAAAAAAGATTTAGAATAACTAGATTAATTAAACACAAGTTCACAGTGCAGTGACATTGTATAAAAGGCAAATTCTCTTTTGTGCTGGATAGTGAGAGTGATCTCTGGCTATACAAGTGAGTTTAAGTCCCCAATGTATACTGTACTAGTAGATATGTATTTGGAATACTGTAAAGCTAGAAAAAGTGCATAGGAAAAGAATTAAAGAGACTCTACTTTTGACTCATAAGTTATATTTGCAAGAGATTTTTATTTTCCTCCAAGGAAATCATACTTTAGAAGGGAACTCTGTATAAATATTTATATGCAAGAAAGAGAGAAAGAAAGGGGAAAGTATTTAAACTGGACACTAGCAATAAAACAAAGTACATAGATGTATGCTAACCTAGATGGTATGTTTAACCTGAAAAGTTCATTCTACTCTCCAAAGAGTATGGAACAGTTGCATATCAGCAATAATTTGTGTTGTGATTTGTAGACACTCTGGCTATGTCTACACTTGTAAAGTGAAGTCGACTTAAAGTCGAGCTTGTTAAGTCGACATAGCCGTCCACACTGTAGACAGTAGACATAGCCGTCCACACTGGCTTTAAGTCGACTTAATAAGGTTGACTTAGCACCATTCCCCATCCACACTGGCTTTAAGTTGACTT